>CM070584.1:5442497-6084994 GCA_036346355.1 Rhipidocladum racemiflorum
ATTATTTCAAAATGGAATAAATTCAAATAAATTCCAAATAAATCCAAATAAATTCCAGAAAATTCCAAAAATTCACCAAAGGGCCAAATCACACATGAATTTAAGAAAAGCAAAATTTTGGGGTGTTACATTCCGAGTCGGTATGCAAAAGTTATGGCCGTTTTACGGAAGGACTCCGAATCAGGGTTTTCTAGACGGCACCTCTCCAAACTCAAGGGCGTATGGAGTGGATATGAACACGATGATCTGTGGTGGTAGGTTCTGTGATGAGGGGTGGCGATATGGCTAACAGGAGGTGGGGGGGTTAGGGTTTATGAAGGAGAAACCCTAACACAACTAGGACTCCGAAACTGAGGAGAACCACAAAACAAACCAATTCCAACAAGGACTCAAAATGCGATTGGTGACTGGATCGGTGTAGGATATGGGATGCAGCGGAGGTGAAACACGACTAAATTAAGACCACGATCTAAACCAGCAACACGACTCGATTCTGGACACAAACTCAGTACTACGGACTCTGAAACCGAAATTGTGCAAAGGCTAGGCGTGGTTCTAGGTATGGTAGACTATGAACTGCAATTTTTTTTTTGGCTTTTTCGTGGACTATAGGACGAACGCAAAACTAAATCAAACTACGGGGAGAAGGCGAACCTGACGGTAAACCTGGCTCTGATACCACTTGATGGGGGGTTAGGGGATGCCCGAACTTCCGTCAGGTGGAGGATAAGTCGATTAGGCGGCGCGAGACACACACGATCCGGCTTCTTGATCGGCACGATCAAAAACCCCTGCAATCGCAGCACCACGCGTCCTCTGGTTATCAACCGTGCGCTGCCCGGTTGACCTCGCCACGAAGGCTAATCCCTGCCAATGAATCGAGAACACAAGCAAGAACAAGAAAGATGCAACTGAATTTGAAATTGAGGATGAAGCTCACGAGTTGGGGTCTCACAAACCGATGAACAGCGACACTGTTCAAAGACAGAATTAATCTAAGCAAAACCCAAAGCAAACCCTAGCGGCGGCTACTAAATATAAAGGCTAGGGGACGTCCTAGAAACCCTAGACGTGTCCGTGATGGACTCCAACACGATACATGGGCCAACGGCCCAAATTGGTGACGCAGCACCCTGGGACAGATTCTGTCCGCCAGCTTGCAACGTAAATTCCCATCGACTCCGAAGTCCAAATGACCTAAAACCGGTGCCATTGTAAAGTTTATCTCCTTAGCTTTCTATGCATATGTGGATCGTCAAAATCGGAGCCCGTTTGTGGCCTGGGCGACGATTTTAGTGAACGCTGCTCCTGGTGGCCGAGGTAGTCGACTCCGAGATGAATTGAACCTCCAACTTGACTTGGACACCCTCCTTGCCTCCCTCCTGGTCCTTGCTGGTTTCCAAGGCCTTCATGGTCCTCTCCAAAGTTCCTAAGTACAAGATAATCAATAATATCATTAGGTAGCATACCATCCTCAGAAGTATCTGCACGGGCACTTAGGAACGAGCTCACCTGTTGATTCAATTGCCGTGCTCGTGCTCTTGTGATGGGTCCTTGCATCACAACTGGAGGAGGCTCGGTCGTATGCATAGGAGTGATGTCCTCATCACCCCATCCAACAAAACAGAGAGCAAAGAAAAAGGGCCAAGGACCCAACTTCATCCAAAAAACCAATTTTTACCTCATTTTCGCACGGATTTGATCCAAACAAAAGCCTAGAACCTCAAGATTACAACCTTAGGGACATCTAGAAGAAAGGAATTGAGATGATTCTCACCGGAGGCGATGAAATCGACGACGAACGGAGTTTCGGCCGGATGAACAAAAACTTGAAATTCGTTGCCAATCCTTGATCAAACCTAAAATTGATGATTGAGTTAGAATCTAGACTCATCCACGGTCACAAGGAACCAAGTGGCATGAAGAATGGTTCACCAGGGAAGGAGCTACAAGCATGAACTCGACGAACACCGAAAAAGTGTGACACGACATCGGTTTTCTTGATCTCACGGGAAAATGCGTGGAGTAGAGGGAAAGGGGAGCACACTCCCGGAGAGGGGACTCTTATACGGAGTGGATGGAGGTGGTGATGCGACGTTTGGACGAGAAACGGAGGAGTTATGGGCATTTGAGCGGTTTTTGGTTTTTCTTGAATGGGGACGTTTCCGGCGAGCTTGACGTCTCACCAAGGTGGGGAATGGCAAGAGATCGTCGCCGCGGATCCAACGCAACCGCCCGTTCGCGTTTTGGAGTTGAAACGACGGAGTTATGAGCGTTTGAACACAAGCCCTAGCCATTGAAGCAAAAGGAAGCTTCTCTGTTATTTTGGGTTGGCTGGAGGTAGAAGACGAACACTGTAGCAGTGCCACGTGTCACTCTCCCATTGGTTCTCCTTTACGTAAATGATTCGCCCTAGAGAAAAATAAGGAAAAATGGCCTAAAAATTCCGGAAAAATTCCTAGAGCCATTTTAGAATATTTGGGACCCAATAAAATTGGTTCCGCGGAATTTGGATGATTTTTGTGGAATTGAATATTCGGGCGCGGATCGCAGGCATTAACCAAAAGCCGCGCGAGATAAAATAGGAACGGAGGTCCAAAAATCCGGGGAATGATTTCTAAAATCATTTTGGAATATTTGGAACCTTTTAGAAGTGGTTTGGGGATTTTTGGAGCATTTCTGTATCCGGGTGAAATTTCAGGTACCGGCGGGAACTGGAAAATCGATTTTTCGACCGGAGGGGAATTAATTCCCGATTTCGGATAGGAACGGATGCCAGGTTAATATAAACACCAAGGAAAACTCCAATTTTTAATTTAATTTATTTAAATTAGGTTTTTCTCCAGAAAGCGAAAACTAGGGCGTTACATTTTTATAAAACTTTACAATCTTGATCATGCTCTGAAATTTTAATGTTATCATAAAAAGTGCCCAAGGATCATGTAGTAAAAGTTCCATAAATATTAGGTTTCATTTATTGCCCCTAGAAAATAAAAAATAGAGTAGCATATATAAGGACAGTAGTAGTGTAATTTTTTTTTAAAATACACATATCTGCTCATCGCCGGAAAATTTTAGATCATTATTAGCGTTGTCTTAGAACCTCACAAATTTTTTTTAACAATTATAACATGATTTGACAGCTCAATTAAATTAGGAATTGCTATCTACTTTGCCCCCATTTTCCTTTTTTCTATTATATATTCAGATTTGGTCAAAAACATCTACTAAATTACTTTTTTAAAAAAATTTATTCTAGATGTTAAAAACCTAATAATAATAATTTTAGGGAATTTTTGGATAATTTTTCTAAAGTTTCCAATTTTTTTGAATTTGAATTTGAATTGGACTGGGTTACTGATCGGTTCTAAATCTCGAGCCAGCTCGATACAGTCAAAAACCATGAACAACATCTGCTTAACCCTTTTGCTTTGAGAATGTGCCATCAACATCGATTTTCACCCAACTCAGGTCAGGAAGATGCCTTCTTTCCTTTTGCTTCTGCTAAATTTCTGACGGTTGGATATTGAGCATAACAGTTGGCTTCTTCCCTTATTAGGGTTAGAAGCATGATAAAAATGGGAGATAAAATTTAACATGGAAACCACGGGAGACAATCCACTAATATCGTTCAAGTTTACATGTACAGGGGGTGACTTATATAGCTAAAAGAGTACGAGTTGTAGATATTTGGACTCCTATAGAGATATTGAGCATATCTCTAGCAAACATATTCGAATATTTGACTTAACTCTAACATCCCTTCCAGATCAGGAACTAGGGTCTTGTCGGCTATTGTATAGTGATTGCTAATAATCCTGGAGAAGTTTAACTGATCCAGTTGAGAGACCACGTGGTCAGGGGCGGAACTAGAGAAAAAATTATCGGGGTTCACTACTTCATCATATATGTGATAACAACTTATTATTCTTACCATTTGCTTGTTATTTGCCTCCCGGTGTCACAAGATTTAGATCAAGGGGGTTCATATATACTATATATATATAGACTAATATACACTATTTTTTTTATATATATAGACTAACATATACTAAATTTTTTTTGACCCGGTGTCCTGTGACACCGGGTCACTGTATTCAGTTCCGCCCCTGCATGTGGTGGTCTACCCATGTTTCTAATGAGTATTTGACTATGTTTGAGTTGTGGTGCTCATGTTTGAGTTTGAATTGAGTTTGCTTTGATTTTGAGCAATTTGAGTTTAGTGCGGTACTGCCGTTGTTTGTGAAGCGATAGTTATTTTCATAATGAAATATTTGATACCACTGTTGATTAATATTTTTTTGAGCAATGCCATGTGAAAACATCTTGGCCCCCTAATTTCTTATTAGTAGTAATTATTGGTTTTGGTGTTGATGATCAACTCATACCCTTGATGAAGTGAAGATTTTATCCAAAGAAAGGAAAAAGGTTAAGGGCTTTTTGTCTCTAGTTTTGACTTGGGAGATGATTCAAGTCATGTAGCTAGATTTATTTTAGTTGGCCGTACTATAAAGAGGGATTATGCATAAGTTCAGTACATTAGTTCATAGGCTAATTCTTTAATATTATTTGGAGCAAAGATTATTCCTTTTCCCTCTAAAATAAAAGAATTTCAGTCTTTTATCAAGTTCTGCAAAAACACATTCCATTTCAGTTTTCATGTTCTCTCTTTCTGGCCACCAGGATGAAGAAATAGCACCTCGTGCAGTTTCATGCTGTGTATGCGTTCCATGTGGATGTGACCATCTTCCACTTGTCAACTGAAAACCACGGTAGAAATAGCACCTCATAATTCTTTTGACCGAAAAACGCCATCTGACCCTGCTTGCTAATTTTTGACAATTATAAGCGGTTTACCATTTGGGATTAATCTCAATTCTGAGCAACGAAAGTGATCAAAATAAGTAGTTTCCGGTTTCAGTAAAGTTGTGCACTGAATGTATAGCTTTTATCAAGTGATTAACATGATGATGAATTACTACATGATGTGTACAAGTCGCAACAAGTAGATATCAAGAATCAATCAACAAATGGCTTACTAACGAGAAGCAGCAGCAAGATTCAATATTCAATAGCATAATCAGTTCGGCAGTTTGGGTTAACTCGAGACAAGTAGCAGCGCAGTGTGGACATCGTTAATTCGATTTGAAATGGACACCGTTAATTCGATTCGGTATGGACATCGACGAATTTGATTTGGAAAAGCATTTGCTGTTGTGGTCAAAGTCGGTGGTTTCAGCAATAAGCGCAATTTGATACCCGATATCTTCGATGAAACCGTCGTAATGGCTTTCAAGAACGATGCCAAGAATAGAAAATTAAAAGAAAAACTCGCCACTCGAAAGATCAAGACCACCAAAGAGCTTTTTGAGTTGGCGAACAAATATGTCATACGCGCCAAAGCACGAGATTACCTTGATGAGCCTAAGCCTGACAACGACAAGCCCAGGTCGTCCAAGCAGGGGGCAAAGAAAAATAAAAATCACAGCAAGAAGTGTAAAGGTGATTCCACCATTGCCGCGGTCGAAAGAGGCAAAACACGCAACACCGGTGACAACAAGGGTCGAAGTCGTGGGGGAAATAAATATTGCCCAGTCCACCACACGGACAAACACGACTTCGACGAATGCCAAGTGATTAGCAAAAAGGTCCAGGAAAAACTCAAGGCTGCCATCGCCGAGAGCGGGATCGAGCAGGCCAAAGGAAAACCTGAGGACGAGGAGCCCGAATATCACAGGGTTGATCATAAGCTGGCTCACATCTTCGAAGGATCCGCCACGTATAATTCCGAAAGACAAAGAGGGAGTCCACCATTTGCCGTATCAAAATCATGTGGTACTCATTGTCTACATATCCTGCGCAGTCTATGCTAAATTGAATTTGTTAAGGATATATTATCTCTTATAGTTATAGATAAGTTCCTGTTATAGATAGAGTCCTATTCCTATTCCTTTCCCTCATGTACTCTATATATTGTGGCCATTGGCCCTCATATTCAATACAAGTCATATTCATAACATAGTATCAGAGCTCTAGGTTCTTTTTCTAGCCTCTCCCTTCCGTTGTTTTAGATCTAATCTGCTGCCCCGGGAGGAGGAGACTCCCGGGGCGGCTCCCGCATCGGCCGCACGTTGGCTCAGGCCGGCCCACCCTGGCCGCCTGCCTACGCCAGCTCCACCACCGTCTTCATCGCACCTCACGCCGCCCCTGTTTTCCTTGGTGTTCTCCACGCCGGCGTTGCTGCGTCGTCTGCTGTTCGATCTGTGAGCCCGCCAATGCCTGCAGGCCGACGCTGCACGACGCCCTTCTCGCCCGCCAACGTCCACCTGCCGACGCTGGCGCTACTGCCGCGCGAGCGTCCACTCGACGCCAAAGCGGGCGTCGCTGCCGCGAGGCCGCGACGCTGGCCGACGCCGAGGCCGTCGATGCTGCCTGAAACCCGCTGGCCGCCTGACGCCCGATTTCCTGCCTTCTTGTCGCTGGTCTGACTACGTCCCAGCCCGGCCGCCGTGCTGCTCTTCCACGCTGGTTCCGGCCAGGTCTTCGGCCGGACCGCTTTTCCGAGCTCTGGCCTTGGCCCTTGGTCCTTCTATTTTGGTTGGAGGCGTGACGATCGGAAGTTCCGTGGCAAGCTGATTAAGAAGATTGACTGCGCCCGATCGACAGTACGCCGCCCTCTGGGATCTTCGTCTGACTGTGCCCGATCAATGGTGTGCTTGCCTCCAGGACCTTCGTCTCCCTCTGGACAGATCGAGACCGAGCGGCTTGGGCGAGATCGAGAGGATTGAAACCTCCGATCGGATTTCAAAACCGATCGAGATTTGGTTTATGCACTTTCCGGTCCGGCTCTAGCAGCTCCAGCTTTTAGTCCTTCGGCTCTTTGGCTTATTTCTTTGGCTCTAACATGGTATCAGAGCCTAGGTTCAAACCCTAGCCTCAATCTTTTTCCGCTGCCGCCGTGCCCGGGAGAAGAAATTTGCTCTCCCGGGCAGGCACCAATCTACACGGCGACCACCTCGCCATCTCCGGCGCACGCGTGTTCCGTGACTGTCCTGTTCACGCGAGGGTCCAGTCTCCGCCGCGCTCGGCCGCTCCGGCCGACCTCGTCCTTCCGAGTGACTGCCCTGACGAGGAGCTCGACGCCGCGGCGCTGGGACTCTACTAGGATGGTCTGCTAGCAGGGCCGCCACTGCCGGTCGTCTGGCCTCCTGATTCTCCGCGCCAACCTCCGGTCTCCTGCCGACGTTGAAGCCGTTCGTCTGCCGACGTCGAGGCCGCGTCGCCTGCTGCGTCTCCGCGGCTGACGCGTCCCGTCGCCTCCAGCCGGCAGCAGCAGCCGCGTCGCGTCGTCTCCAGCCGGTTGCCAGCTGCGTCTCCTCGGCTGCCGCGCCCCGTCGTCTCCAGCCGGCAGCAGCAGCCGCTGCCGCATCTCCGACTGCCGCGCCGCGTCGTCTTCGGCCGGCTGCCGCGCCGCCTTCACCGACAAGCAGGCGGGCTACCTCTACGGCCGGCTGGACTCCAACCGGATCTAGAATCATATTTGACTCCTATTTTGGTCCAGTGACTCACGTGATGGTGCTTTGGCCTTTTTCACATCCACAAAGGAATTGAAGGCACTTTGACTGGTCCAAACTCCAAAGACTCTAGCTTCTAGCCTTTCGCTTGGCTTATCGGCTCCGGCTTCTTGGATCAGCTATAGTTCCTGGTCTTCTACATGGCTGGCTTGGCTCCAGTTCGATCGGCTTTGGCTTCTTGGATCTTTTTCAGTGGGCTTTTTCGTTGGCTCGATGGATTTCGGGCTACTGCTTTTATTTTCTTTAGTCTTCCGTTGCGTCCATCCAAGTCTTTAGCATCTTGATTCTGTCGTCACTTCGCTATCTCATCGGCTCGACTCATTTTTGTCAACTCTTATTACCTTGGCTCGGCTCGTTTTGTCGGCTTCGTCGGTTCTTCTTCGTCGACTCGGCCCTACCTTCGACTTTCGTTTGTCGATTTGGCTTCATCGTCGACTTCTCTTCGTCGACTCGGCCCTACATTCGACTTCGGTTCGTCGATTTGGCTTCTTCGTCGACTTTTCATCATCGACTGGGTTCTTCGTTGGCTGTCCTTCGTCAGCTCGATGTTTCAAGAGTTACATGCTACGACGGCTTCTTCAGGACTATGACTTTGGATTTTTCCTATTTTAGTTCATTCCTTCCAAATGCAATGCTATTGCATACGCCTTGCATTTGTGGGGGGGGGGTGTTAAGGATATATTATCTCTTATAGTTATAGATAAGTTCCTGTTATAGATAGAGTCCTATTCCTATTCCTTTCCCTCATGTACTCTATATATTGTGGCCATTGGCCCTCATATTCAATACAAGTCATATTCATAACAGAATTCAATGCTGGGAGACAGCAAAGATGCATTCCAATAAAATCCCCTTGGAATGGAAAAATCTAATGTCGCGTATCTCAAAGTGGATGGTGCATGGTGTTTATTCAGTTATCCTCTAATATCCCGACTTGTACACATCAGCTTGCCTCTCCCTGTTTGTGCATGATAATAGATTAGAGCATTACTTTGCCCAAGTATGGCAGAATGGAACAATTTCCATTTACTATTCTTTGTGAATATTTAGTCTGTTTTCTTATTTGTAAATCATCCACTGGTTTTCGTAAGTAAATAATATTAACTATATACGTAGCATTTGGTTAAAATAATATGCTTTTCCTTCTACAAGCTTGTAGTTTTGTCCTTTCACATTGCTGCTCGTTTGGAGCTTAAGCAAATGTTCCATGTTCCAAGTGTATTATTACTTTTCTGTTCCTTTTTGATACCTAACAACAGGCACAAAACTATAAGAGCATTTCCAAAATCAATGTTATCCTACTCCTTAAAGCGCTTGCAATTGCTGTAGTTTTATGGACAACACAACCTTTTCTAGTGCCAGGCAGTTGCTAGAATGCCTCGGGCATGTTTTGCTTTGTCAGACTACCTTATACCTGTAGCCAGTGTTCACAAAACTGTATTTGGGTAAAAAAAGGAACATGGCCAGTTACCGCTGGTTTCTGAACCCTGCATGTAGCTAGCATTGCCTGTCATATACAAATTACCTATGTGATTAACTTCAAAGAACCTGTTCCCATATACACGACACATTTATCATTTGAGTTTGATTTATTAATCATTCTTGCAATTGCCAAAAGTGGCTTAGGAAGTAGGAACCAGATGTGTCTCCCTGTGCCCCTCATATGCATATATTAGACAAGTGCACTATCATGCGACTGTATAATCTCACTGGCTCAGTATTTGCTTCGGATGGAGGCATTGCTCACTGAGCATTTGATTGCTCCTAAGTTGTCATCTGGCAATAAGTTAAGAGGAGGACTACAATAGAGCTTGAAGCTATACCAGTACAAACCTACAAAAGGTTCTTCCATTTCAGTTTTCATGTTCTCTCTTTCTATGTTGGGTTTTATCTGATATTTGATAAAATGATTCGTTCGTGAAGATTCTAGCATCAGTTCTATAACTGTTAGGTTGAATTTTACAGATTGAACTAACTGAAAGTAGATAGCTTTGATCTTTGCAGTGGTGAGTAGTGAAAATCGGATTGACTGGTGGGATTGTTTGCTTCACAGGTATCTGGATTTGCTTTCTGGCCACCAAGATGAAGAAATAGCACCTCGTGCGGTTTCATGCTGTGTATGCGTTCCATGTGGATGTGACCATCTTCCACTTGTCAACTGTTACATGGACCTGTAGAAATTATCCAGTTTGCTCGAATTCAGTGGTGTTTTGTTTATCTGGCTTCCATTGTAAACTGAATCTGTACGGTCTTACACTCTTGACTACTGAAGGGGGTTTGTGACATTCGCTACGAGTTATGGTCTTCACAATTTCTGCATTCCTGAGCGTGTGAAGTTTTCAGGCTACTGAATACCCCTCGTAATTCTTTTGACCGAAAAAACGCCATCTGACCCTGCTTGCTAATTTTTTACAATTATAAGCGGTTTACCATTTGGGATTAATCTCAATTCTGAGCAACGAAAGTGATCAAAATAAACTGTTTCAGGTTTCAGTAAATCTGTGTGCTGAATGTATAGCTTTTATCAAATGATTAACATGGTGACGAATTATTACACAGGAGTTAGCAAGCTGATGTGTACAAGTCGCAACAAGTAGATATCAAGAATCAATCGACAAATGGCTTACTAACGAGAAGCAGCAGCAAGATTCAAGATTCACATCGTTAATTCGATTTGAAATGGATATCGTTAATCACTACTACAGAAATGCTTATATTAGACGCACCATCACAGACGGTTTTCAAAAACCGTCTGTAATATATAATATCACAGACGATTCTATAAACCAACCGTCAGTGAAACTATCACAGACCGTTGTTAATTAACCCCGTCTGTGATTAGATAAATATCGCAGACGGTTTTGTATTCCAACCGTCTGTGATATTATCACAAACGGTTCTATAAAAAAACCGTCTGTGATATAAAGTAATATCACAGACGGTTTTACTATACAACCGTCTGTGATATAAGCACAGACGGGTTGTGTTTATAAACGTCTCTGATATTGCTTATATCACAGACGTTTTGTGTTTATAACCGTCTGTGTACTGCGTTATAACATTTTGATGTTTTTATCGAACTACGTATTTTCATCGAAGGCCATAATTCGTTGATAGATAGGACGAAAAATGGTAACAGCCATTTTATAACATAATGAAATTCGAAATTGCTAGTGATCGGACGTCAGTTTTTTTCGCAACATTTTCTTTCTACGTGTGAAACATTTTTCCTTGACAAACAGTAAAAAAAATGTTTCATACATTCAAAAAAAATCTTGCAATGCGTCCGAAAAAAAAACGAGAATCGGACGTCCGGGTGTAAGTTTCTCCCAATGAAATTTGATAACCATCAGAATGACCATTTTATAACATAAAACATTTCATTACATTACTACATTATATATATATTATTACTTATAAATTAAAATAATCATCGTCGTCCGGAGGAGGTGGCGAGCTGCCATCGTCGTCGTCGTCGCTCCACGGTGGGCTGCCATCGTCGTCGTCGTCGCGCCACGGTGGGCTCCCGTCGTCGTCGTCGTCGTCGTCGTCATCTGAGCTCCCCCAGTGCATGACGTGGTCGTCTTCCTCTGACTCTTCCTCGTCCTCCTCCTCCTCCCGCTCCTCCTCCTCCTCCTCCTCGTCCCGCTCCTCCTCCTCCTCTTCCCGCTTGCGTTTCCGCATAAGCGGTGACGCCGGGAGGTGATGGTGGAAGCGGCGCCGGGAGCTTGCGAGGGAGATGGTGGAAGCGACGCCGATGAAGGAGAGCTTGCGGGAGATGCCATTAGCGATAATGTGTTGATCGAATTCGATCAATAGCGGTGATTTAATAGGTGGCGGAATTGAAGACGGCGAGAAACGAAGAGTTCTCATTCAAAGCGCGCAGAAACGAAGAGACGAAGACGACGGACGATCGCTATCACAGACGATTCTATAAACCAACCGTCGGTAAAACTATCACACACCATTCCTAAATGCGCCATCACAGGCGGTTTAGTTTACATAACCGTCAGTATAATATCACCGACGGTTGGTACACATCGCCGTCTGTAATCTTACTATATGAATGACGGTTATTACATAGAACCGCCTGCGTGATAAAGCTTGCTTATATATAGGCCCGAGCGCCAAGTTCGATGTTGTGGTCACTGTTGGGATAGAATGCTAAGACCGTTATATCACCGACGGTTTGGCAATACAACCGTCTGTAAGCCTATATAATAGGTGATTCTTGTGATGTAATTAAGGTTAGTAATGGATAATTGCATTATATATATTATTTCAGATATAAGGTTAGTATTGGATATAAAATTGCCTTATATATATTAATTCAATATCTAGCTTGGTTATGTAAGAAATTTAAGATTGTTTAGATCTAGCTTGTAGATCCATGTTTTGGTGGTGATCTAAGCTAGCTAGTAATTGGACGTTATAATTGCAATATTATTTTGAAGCTCTAACTTGTTAAGGAAAGTGTACTTAATCAGTTGAAAAGAGGGTTCTAATTGGATCGAATATTACATGTGTAGCATACATGGATCGAAGGCTGGATGTACGCTGGGACCGCATTTGAGTGTGGAGTACATTAATGGCGTCTCCACTTTTAGAAGAGCTGCAGAGGAGGACATGTTTAACAAGGGAGTGCAATATATGTCTTGTCCATGCATCGATTGCGTAGAATATGATGACGTTTGAAACTCGGCGCAGATCGAAGCACACTTGATTATGCGAGGTTTCAAAAAGGGATATACATGTTGGACGATCACGCGAAGAAGCGAGAATATACAAGAAGCATGTGGTAATGTTAACATCTTCGACGAAGTCAACGATATGCCGGATGATCACATTGATTACGCTTCCGACGAGGATATGTTGCATGATGACAATCTGGAAGCAGATCTTTGCGCGACGAAGGAACCGTGATGAAAGGGAATATGAAAAATTCGTGGGTTTGATGGAGGACTCGAAGAAACCTTTGTTTGCTGGTTGCAAGGTGAAATACACAAGGTTGTCGTCCGTGCTTGAACTGCTGAAATTGAAGGCAAGCAATGGTTGGTCAGACAAAAGTTTCACAAATATACGTCTATTGGCAGACATGCTTCCAGAGGGAAACGAGTTGCCGACAACAACCTACAAAGCCAAGAAGGTTCTTTGTCCCTTGGGAATGGAGGTAGAAAGAATACATGCATGTCCGAACGATTGTATCCTATACCGCAAAGAGTATGCAAACTTGCATGTATGTCCGGTGTGCAACGCATCCCGGTACAAGCGTAAGAGTCATTCCGATGAGGAGGTGAAGAATGGAACTCCTGCTAAGATGGCATGGTATCTGCCTCTAATTCCCCGATTGAAGCGTTTGTTCGCTAACCCAAAGGAGGCCAAACTGCTGTGTTGGCATTCCGAGAAGCGTAAGAACGATGGAATGCTAAGACACCCTGCTGACTCCACCCAGTGGAGAAACATCGATAGGAGGTATGAAGAATTCGCTGCGGAGATGAGGAATATAAGGTTTGGACTGAGTACAGATGGAATGAATCCTTTCGGTAACATGAGCAGCCGGCATAGCACTTGGCCCGTGAATCTCTGTATCTACAACCTTCCTCCTTGGTTGTGTATGAAGTGAAAGTACATTTTATTGTCTGTGCTTATCCAAGGACCGAAACAACCTGGGAACGATATTGATGTGTACCTAGCTCCATTGGTGGAAGATCTAAAAATATTGTGGGTTCCTGGGGTACAGGTTTGGGATGCATACAAACGAGAGAACTTCACTTTACACTGCTTGTTGTTCTGCACCATAAATGATTACCCTGCACTTGCTAACCTGTCGGGCCAGAGTACAAAAGGTGCCAAGGCTTGCACTCACTGCCTAGACGATACTGAGAGTGTGTGGCTGAATCACTCGCGTAAAACCATGTACATGCGTCACCGTAGGTTCCTTGGGAGGAAACACCCATACCGCAAGATGAAGAAACTATTCGACGGGACGAAGCGGTTCAGGTCCAAGGCCTTTTAGCGGGAGAGATGTTCATGACTTTGTAAAGGATTTGGATGTTACGTATGGAAAGGGACGTAAAGCAAGGTCGACCCGTGAGAAGAACTTGTGGAAGAAGAGATCAATCTTTTGGGACCTACCTTACTGGGAGCACCTAGAAGTTCGCCACTGCATCGATGTCATGCACGTGGAGAAGAATGTCTGTGATAGCCTGATTGGTCTCCTACTAAACATTAAGGGCAAAACAAAGGATGGTATCAACGCACGACTTGACTTAGTCGATATGGGCATAAGACCTGAGTTAGCACCAAAAGAGACCGTTAAAGGTGGTACGTATTGCGAACCAGCTTGTTACACTCTGTCAAAGGCCGAAAGAACTGAAGCGTGCGGTGCTTGCATGGTGTGAAAGTTCCGTCCGGCTACTCGTCCAACATGAAGAGACTTGTTTCAATGCAAGATTTAAAATTAATTGGCATGAAGTCTCATGATTGTCATGTGTTGATGACTCAAATGCTCCCTATTGCAATTAGAAGTATTTTGCCAGTCAAGGTCCGAGAGACAATCACGAGGCTGTGTTATTTATTTAACACAATCACTCAGAAGGTCATCGATCCCGAAGGACTGGATGCTCTGCAGGACGAGGTGGTGATGACTCTATGTAATCTCGAGATGTATTTCCCTCCGTCATTTTTCGATATCATGGTCCATCTCATTGTTCACCTTGTAATAGAGATAAAGATGTGCGGGCCTGTGTTCCTACGTAGCATGTACCCATTCGAGAGGTATATGGGAATTCTTAAGTCTTACGCATTTAAATCGATCCCGTCCGGAGGGTAGCATTGTCGAAGGTTATGCAACCGAAGAGGTCGTCGAGTTCTGCGTCGATTACATGGCTCAGGCCCAACCAATAGGTGTGCCTCGATCTCGCCATGAGGAGGCTCCAGGTATCGGGACCATCGGAAGGAAAGCAATCACGCTGATCGATTGCGTGTGCTCAAGCCCATTTCACAGTTCTACAACACATGATTGTAGTGTCCCGTACATCGTCGAGCACAAGCAATGGCTAAGGCAAGAGAATCCAAAGACGACAGAGTCTTGGATCATAAGACAAAGATAACCTTCGATTTAACAATTGGTTCAAAGAGCGACCCATCACTGGGAGCTCGTCATATAACACCCTGAAATGGTTGGCAAAAGGTCCATCTTTTACAGTTGTCACGTGGAAAGGATACGACTTAAATGGATACACATTTTACACGATAGATCAGGATTTGAAGAGCACAAACCAGAGCAGTGGGGTCCGCATAGATGCGTTGATCTGCATTGGGTCAACGAGGAGCTCCTACTATGGGTTCATAGAGGAGATTTGGGAGCTTGACTACGTACTTTTCAAGATCCCACTATTTCGGTGTCGTTGGGTCCACCTCCAAAGACGTGAAGGTTGACAAGTGCGGCATCACTCTTGTGGACCTCGAATGTGTCGGATACCAAGATGAACCATTCGTGCTCGCAAACCAAGTTGTTCAAGTCTTCTATGTTACCGACCCGGCCCAACAAGAAGCGCCACGTAGTTGTTCGAGGGAAAAAGGAGGATTGTCGGAGTTGAGAATGTAGTAGATGAGGAAGAGTACAATCAATTTGATGATTTGCCTCCTATCGGAAATGCCATCATGGTTCAAGAGGAACAAATTGAGGAAGTCACCTACACACGCGTCGATCATCGTGAAGGGCTAATTTTCACTTTGTAATTTCAATGTTAACTTGCAAGTAAGAGCATGAATGCATGCATAATAAAGTAATATTTTTGTACTTATGTGTACTCATGTTAAGTACTTTTATATTTATTTCTTTTTTAGTGCTTTGAAAAACATTAATCTTTAATGTAGATTAATAATTAAAAATATGCGAACCTAAATATAATATTGTTCGCTAGTAACCAAGCTTTGTAAACTTGGAGATATCAACGATTAGGGCATGTTCGGTACATGTTGAGGTAGTAGTTCGTTTAGGTACGGTGGTCCGTTTAGGTGCGGTGGTGCGCTAGTAACCAAGCTTCGTAAACTTGCCAGGCATTAGCGAGTAAGGTAGGGTGGTCTCGCTAGTAAACAAGCCGTAAACTTGCCAGGCATTAGCAGGTAGGGCAACAAGCCGTAAACTTGCCAGGCATTAGCGGTAGGGCATGTTGGTTAGGTAGGGTATGAGATGTTGGAGCAATCAAGATACGGAGAGGGCTGGCGGTATCATGACGGTTCTCTTTTAGAACCGTCTGTGATATAGCTCTTCTGAGCGGTTCTACAACAGAACCGTCTGCAATATATTAATTTTACAGACGGTTCTAAAAGAAAACCGTCTGTGATATAGAATAACACAGCCGGTTCGAGTTTAGAACCGTCTATGATATTCAAACCCTATAAAACTTCTACACACTTGAATCGTTTTCTATCAGACTTCAAACGCTACGCACACTGCAAACCCTAACGAGAGCCGCCGCCTCCCCGAGCCCCTCCGCCGCCGCCCTGAGCACACTCGAGCCCCGCCGCCGCCTCCCCGAGCCCCTCTGCCGCCTCCCCGAGCACACTCGAGCCCCGCCGCCGCCTCCTGAGCCCCTCCGCCGCCTCCCGAGCCCCGCCGCCGCCCGAGCACACCGATGGAGACCGACGCCGCCTCCTCGAGCCCGCCGGCGCCTCCCGAGCCCGCCCAGCGGCGTTGGCGCCTCCTCCCCGTGACAGCGCCTCCTCCTCCCCGTGTTGCGTCTCCTCCTCCCAGTGGCGTCTCCTCCTCCATCACAAGGTTGGTCTCCTCCTCCCCGTGGTAGAACAATAGATTTGTGGATGTGTGTGCTAAGGTTGAAACTGTGAAATCAAAGGAAACATTGCATAAGAAGGGCACCTCAAAGAGAAGACTGTGGCCTTTTGGATGGTTTGTAAAGCAAACTGAGATGAACTCCCGTTCATATATTATTCATTGCCTCTGTTTTGTAGATTGTAGGTGCTACTAACAATTGAATAATATTCATTGCCTCCGTTCCTATATTATTCTCTGCATATATTTTATGGCCTCTCTCTATATTTTTTTTATTTGTATGTTTTGCAAGTCTTTCTGTACCATTTCTCCTTCCATGTCTTCTCTATAAATTGTATAAATTAGTTAGAATGAAAATAGTGCAAGCTCTGCAGAGGTCTAGATTCCGAATTTTAACAGGAGTTAATACATACAAATATAACATATTGTGAATTAGTATATTGTGAATTAGTATAACATATTGCTTTTACTAAATTCGACTTTCTATTAATACAACCTACATATATTTATGCACAATAACCGCAATAGCCTGTCTATTAATACAACCTACATATATTAGATCTTCGATCCATCGAGAGGTCCTCACTGGATTGCCCGTGTCATTTTCACTTAGTATACCAGGAACAAGAGTCAAGAGCTATCTCTCCTGTCTAATTTCTGATCTATCCATCTATTCCATCGCGTCAACATTAAAGCCTGCGCTGCACTACATACTGCTGTAGTGCAGCGCAGGCTTTAATGTTGACGCGATGGAATAGATGGATAGATCAGAAATTAGACATGAGAGATAGCTCTTGACTCTTGTTCCTGGTATACTAAGTGAAAATGACACGGGCAATCCAGGGGAGGACCTCCTCGAGCATATGGCAGCTTGAAAAGTCCATAACAAGTCTACTGCGGAATAACAAGTTGGCAACTTAACATCTAGCTAGTGCTAGTGCACCAAGACTTTCATGACTGTGGAAACGGCTTTTGAAAAAGATTTCCACTCTGCGGCTTTACCCACAAGACGTTTGGTGAATAACATTATTTCAATATTTTCTGTCCACCTTAGGCCCAACTGATGAGCCGAGTCAAGTCAAACCAACTCGCGCTCCAAGAAAAGCAAACAAAAGGCCAACAGGCCGATATAGCATCACGGCGATCGATCCGAAAGATGGGTCCCCTACCGGAAGTAAAAAGGTAGTGAATGCATTACGAACAATGTGCGGGATAGTTGCACGCGAACGGGTCCCCATCACATGTACATCCTGGAAGTCGCTGACTGACGAGGGCCGCAACGACACGCTACGTAAATCCTTTCGTCCTTCGATCTCCCAGAAGAACTCGAGGACCCTGTGCGACGGTATGCACTGCTAGTGGCAGGAAAGGCGTGGAAGACCTTTAAGAGCACACTTGTCAAGGAATACATCAATAAGGATAGGACTCCCTACTCTAAGTACGGGTTCATTAGTGAGGATTCATGGCGACGTTTTGTTGGTGAAGACGACAGATCAATTCTTGATTGAAAGCGAAGCACACAAGGCCCTGCAGTAAGGAACACCCACCCCACAGACTCGGCACCGCTGGCTCACGCGGGAAGAGGATGCAATGGGACAGGGAGGACGAGGGGACTCGCGCCATTTGCATCGATTCTTGACAGTAGCGCCAGAGGCGGCTAAGAGCGAGGTCATGTGCCACACCATCCGGCACCATCTCCTTTACAAACCCTCGCGGACGAGGAAGTCTCGCCAACGCTTTGGTAAGATATCGAACCACCATTTTGGTACGTATTTAGTTCCTAACTTCATAAGTCAAATAACTTGCTGCGATCTTGCAGGCAGAGTTGAGTGCACAATCTTCCGGTGGATCTTTTGTCCCAAACAGGGAGAGAGATGCACTCTCCACGGCATTGGGAAACAAGGAACACCCTGGTCGTACGCGAGGCAAAGGGGTTTTTCGTTCCTGGAAAGCGGGCTTGAAGACACTCACATGTACCGGAGTAAGAAGAGAGGTAGAGGCAGCGCGAGAAAAGATCGTGAAGGATCTTGAGGACAGGCTGAGAGGAGAATTCGATGATAGGATAAGAAGCCTCGAGGAAAGGCTCAATGCTCAAAACACACAGCCTGTGGAAGGCCAAGGGTTCAGCCCCACTACACGTAAGAGCAGTTGTGCGTCCGCGCCTGACCAGGGTAAACACGTCAGCAAATTCCCTGTCTGTGACATCAAGGTATACTAATTTAGATCTCTTGAATGCTCCATAGATATATCTTTTGGGCACATTAGCTAATTGGGTACCGTTGTGTAGGAGCCCACGCGGTGCAATCTCCAGGTGAGAGTTGCTAATTGCTCCCTTCCTATACAGGCTGCTTGGGGCCTCGCGTATCCATCCATTGAAGGGGCGATGGTGCACGGTACCCTGCTAGCGCCGGGTTTCACGAAGGTCAATGTGGACGGCGTTCATGACATTTTCAAGATCGTCACGCTACAATTGCCTCCAAATGACGAGCTTGAGACATCGGGGATGTCATCGGCACATTCATCCAAAGGCCCAAAGAAATGACATATCTCTAGACATCGATCCTCCACCAGAAGTACCTCTACTTCCTCCGCCAGAAGTTGATCCAGTTCCCCCCAAATCGGTTATCGTGCCCTCCCCACCCAAAAACATTGACTGTGAGTTTGATATTGACTTTGACTATGATTGCTCTCTACTCCCCTCGTCTCCCCCGAAGATTTCCGTTCCAACAAAGAAAGGGAAGGGCAAATCGAAAAAGATAGCGAAGGCCTTGGAGTACTATCCGATGGCCCCGTTGGCCCGGGTATTCAAGCTAGGAGAGCCTTTATTAACGGAAGATCGCATTAAGACATTGACTTACTGCTGCAAAAGCCTGCATACATACTACATGAGACAAGCTAACAAGCCAGAGAACGAACGTACAACAAGTATCATGATCCGCTACAAGCCTAAGCATCTGTTCAACGACTCAGCGGGGGGCTACTTCGCGGTCGGCTTCCAGGACCTGTTCGATCTCTTCAACCTCGACGCCCTCGACGTCTCGCTCTTAAGATGCTGGACATTGTGAGTGTGTCTTCCCTGTAATACGGATAAATGTCATATATATATATATATATATATATATATATTTGAAGTGACCCCTTTGTCTAACTTTTGTATATATAGATTCATGATACGCGAAGCGAGAATGAACAATACATCGGTGGGTTTCCTCGACCCACTCTTAGTCTCGCAGCCAACAATGAACAAAGATGCAAAAGCAGTAGAGGAATACGTACGACATGCCTTGGATGCTCAGAAAGATAAAAGTTTCATACTTTTACCCTTTAACCCAGGGTAAGTGCTGCCCGACTTGGTATACTCTCATTTGTAATGTGCACACAATACTTTGGTGCTAATTGACCATGGCAACATACCTATGCAGGTTTCACTGGGTTCTAATTGTAATTCATCTGGCCAAGAACCGGGTTATTTACGTTGATTCCTCACATACCGGCAACCACGACTTGAACCCTATCGCATGGTTAATCACCAGGTAACCACGTTGTTTAAGGTGCTTGTTGCTCCTGGAATAGCTGAGGCTAACCTTTCGAAATCACGTAGGACGGTCAAAGCTTTGCGAGATCCTTCTGTTCAAGGCGGGGATAAGGCGTTGCAGCACGATTTCAAGTTTCCGGTATCCTCTATATAGTATAATCCTATTTCAAACTCCGTAGCCATGATTCTGGAACTAAGCAATTCTATTTTTGCAGTGCCACCAACAGGGACAGGGCAATAACCGATGTGGATTTTACGTTTGCCATAACATGCATCTCCTCGTCAATGCAACACAAATGAGTAAGGATAAAACTTCGTTTGCAAGACAAGGATCTCAAGGCCAATTCGAGGAAAACTTTGTTTTTTCCTAGCTACTGAAGTCATTAATAAAAAAGGCGAGTTCTACGCAGGTGCCTAACTGCAAGAGTTAGGTTTTTCTCTGTATTGCCACTTGTACTGTTTTAATTTGTGAAGATTGTGGACTTGTAGTAGTTGAATTGCTTAGGGAAAAAATATCATTATTAGTCAATTCTTTTTCTTGAGAGGAGAGCATTTCAAAATAGTAACACCGTGATGTAGTAGCCATGTACATATTAGGCAGCTGGAATGATGCCTTAGTAAATTTTGTACATATCTTCCTGATACAATTGATGTGGGGGGTGCTGGAAGGCAACAACGTTCGTCAGGCTATGATGGATCAAGTTATATCCTTCGTTGGTTTTATTGGATCGATGCTGCTTGCCATTCTCTTTCCATGTTTGATATATTTAGTTTCAAAGCTGCTATTTGTGTCAATTGCTACGTATGGTTGTTTAGTGTTTACTTCTCCAATAACGTGATTGGAGAAAATTCATTTGTAACTTCTGTTTCCTTGCATGAGCGCTAGATGATAATAGAGTTGGGATTCTTTTAGTCTTTATACGCATTTGATATATTGTTTGCGATCTGATATGTCTGTGTTATGTGATCTGTGTGTTATGTGCGTGATCGTGTTATGATCACTTGTTTGTGATCTTATGTACGTGTTATGTCTGTTTGAGGGCATGGCTAGCATTTCTGAGGCTAGCCAATAAGCGTAAAAATGTCGATGTATGAAAACCACATCACAGGCGGTTCTTATTTGTGAACCGTCGGTGATACAATACATCATGCAGGCGGTGTTATTTGTAAACCGCCTGTGATAGGTTATATAACATGCCGGTTCGTACAATAAACCGTCTGTGATATCTATACTAACACAGACGGTTCGTACAATAAACCGTCTGTGATATCTATACTATCACAGACGGTTCGTACAATAAACCGTCTGTGATATCCATACTATCACAGACGGGTCTTTTGTCAAACCGTCTGTGGAAGAAATATATCACTAACGGTTCTGAATAAGAACCGTCTGTAATATTATTATCACAGACGGTTGTTGAAACCGTCTGTGATGTGGCTCTATTATCACTGACCCATTGTTAGAGACGGTTCACAAAGCCGTCTCTGATGATATTTGTGAACCGTCTCTGATAGGGTTTTCTGTAGTAGTGAATTCGATTTGGAATGGACACCAATGAATTCGATTTGGAAAAGCATTTGCTGTTGTGGTGGCAGTCGGTGGCTCTCGAATATCTGGCATTCTACCGTATTGGCATCGATAGCTCGTTTATTCAGTTATCTTCTAATATCCCAACAACTTGTGTGTTCATCTAGGACTACGGTGAAGATCAAACTTTTTTGCAGGTGTACTCGACTGTTTGCAGGAGCAGCACCCTTTGGCCTTTCATAAACCAGCAGTAACAACTTCTTTTCATCCACACCTTCATCATGAGATGGTCACTTCATTTTGTGCAGAGTAACCATGCTAAACTGATTAAGGCACTAACGTCTTGGTCATGCATCGTATCTATTCATGTTAGATTAGTTTTTTTTTTTTTTTTTTTTTTTTTTGAAACCAGAGTCATGTTAGATTAGTTGTGCCAAGTGCCAATTGCCATGAAGGATGCATGCCTCGTCCTAGAAATAAAAAACATGATAGATAAAGATCGGCTTACTGGACTTCACCAGGTAGCCATTTGCAATGAATGTTACATTTTCCTAAAGTCCCTTCAATTCAAGGTCTCCAAATGAAGAATGACAATGTTTTCCCGGTAAAAAAGAGAGGATAATGTACCAATAACATAGCCAACAACAAGAAGTTAAGCTGTATCATTGGATGCAACCACACTACATTTCTAGTTAATTAGGTGCACCTGTGACCAAACAACTAATCTTGAGCAACTGACATGGTATCTCCTAAGAAAAATATAATTTTTGCGTTGGTATAAATTGAATTTTACAGTTTATTACAACTGTACACACACATTGTTTTCCACAAAGTAACTATGCTACACTGATGAAGGCAAGCCAATCATTAGATGCCAAGATCATCGCAGCTAATATCTCTCTGACAAGCCTGAGTCCCAGCACGGCAAATATATCTAGAATATATAAAGGTATAATACAATACATAAATACATACAGAGAGGTGCTTCTATGATTTCCCTCCTAATACAAGTTGCACAAATCTTAAAGCAAACAAAGGGGTAAGTAATCCTCATCCACCCTTCATTCATGCTTTAATGTTTGTGCAACTTTAAAAGGGAAGAGCATAGAAGCACCTCTCATACATATATAGTATTATCATATGATAATTGAATCAGCATATTTGGAGCATTAATTTTGCGCCACAAAACCTGCAAGCCAATCGATATGGTTTCCTGAAAATGTAAACCGTTTTGCCCACCAGTTCAGAAATCTCTTAACAAAGATCTTTAGCAACCACACAGTCAAAGAAATTATTTGAAAGGATAGATGAATAACATATTCAGATTCATTGCAGATAATATAGGAAGCCTATCATACAAACCCGAATTTATCTGCTTTACATCCCAAATAATGTACTTCCAAAAAGGGTATTAATTTCGACATGCCGGGAGACAACAAAGATCCAATTCGACTAAGCGGTCGTGGAAGAGGACGGTGGACGGTTGGCCGTCGCATATCTCAAAGTGTCGCCGCAGTGGATGGCGCCGTCAACTCTGTGTCAATTGGCCCTTCTCAACGTCGAGGCTCGCCCCCATGGTGTTTATTCAGTTATCCTCTAATATCCCGACTGCTAAATTAATTTGGACACATGACTGACCGTACGAAGTATATATGAACATAACATATCCTCAAACTTGTGCATAGCTAGGTACTACCTTGATTATTTATAGTCACAAACCCAATATATTCTCTCATCAAACATGCATGAGACCTGTAGAGACAATCTTTTCACCTTCGATGCTTTCTCGGAGCTGATCAGTTGTACAAGCCTGATCAGTTGGCATTTTGTCATGCATGATTGCACGAACACCAACCACATGCTTAATTAAAGTCCTACTGAGTTCTAACTGAAACGCATGATAAAGTCTAGTACCATCATACATGTACAACAACATGATCGAGGGCCGTATAGCCCAGAGCATATAGATGATCTGAAAGTTGTTATTTGGACTAGTAATAGCGCGTCTTATTTAATCAGCATACTACTGACCGAAGGAAGATAGAATAGCCAGAATAATTGGGATTAATATATAGGATGGCGGAATGGGGCACCAACCTGCTCTCCCAGGCGAAATAAATTGTGAGACCCCGGATCAGCTATCCAGAATCTCCTGTGCATTTTCGTACTAGTCCCAGATCAGTAGCTAGTACACACAGTCACAGTGATACTTCATTGCCGAACAAAACGCAATTGTATTATAAATATTCAAGTACAGGCCACATGGCCACTTATTACAATACTCGGTCTGAAGACCGGAAACAAAGCAGCGGAAACAAAAGCGAAACAGGCAGACGCCATAACGCCACAGGCGACGACTAGGATCGTGACTAGTCCTCCTGGCAGCCTTCCTCGTACTCCTCCGCGTAGAATTCGCCCTCCTCAGTCGCATCTTGATAATTTTCTGATGATGACATGTTGGTGGAGCACGTGAGTACAAACGTACTCAGCAAGTCTGGGAAAATATGCTTATGTGGGCTTTCCAAAGGAAGCTTAGTAGGGTTCATTTGCATAAAGCCAAATTTTATTAAACCATATTTAGGTAATAGCATTTCACAAAGCAACTTTTCGCAATTCTTTTTAATCATTGAAATATATAATATCGTAGTGAGGTTCTATCCACCATCACCGATATAAAAGGCTCTATCCGCCAGATTTTAAAGGATCAGGGTTAATCAGGTGACTCCATCCGTCAAATACAAACACAGGTTCTTTCCACCTGGTTGGCTCTATCCGCCAAATCACATCCGAGAGTTCTAACCACTCCCGAACCCCAAAACAAAACAATTTTCAGTTTTCGAAACCAAAACCAAAATCTACCAATATGAAAGCATTCCTTGCTTTGCCTTTGACCGCAGGCACGGCTATTCGAATAGTTTTAACTCTGCAGAGGTGTACAACTTTACCCACAAGACACAATCATCTCTTAATGCCAAGCTATTAGCACACTTCCTTTGGTGTCTTTGGCAGAGAAAGATCGTGACAAGGCCGTTACAATGTTTCTACCTAGATAGACCCACCCGCTGAGGTTTCACCGCTGTTAGGGTTCCAACCGCCCAGTACAGAAGCCCCCTCTTGCGCCGTGTGAGGAAAACAACAACAACAACAACAAAGCCTCCTTCCGGCTCTCACACAACAACCGAGTGGTGAGTCTAAACTAGGCTTCTACAAATTAGTTGGCCAGGTCGTACCATTATAGACATGTGGTAGTACGGTATTGCTTAAAATGGCAATCATAAGCGTCGGTCCTTATATGACTTGGGGCGGTACTTGCACAATAGGATCAAGACTTGACCCGCTCCCACCCGACACACCAATCCGCCCAAGTCCAAACCAGTTTTCCTTTTTATTTTATTTTGGAAAAACAGTATCAAACCAATTATAATACCTTTCAAGTCATTTTGGTAATCATTCATTTTTGAAAAATCCCTCCCATGGGTTAACTTCATCGATAAAGGTCCTAAGCAATTCTACCGTACTACAATCAAGGGATACCATATAAGCGTAAGCATGGTATAAGCAATGTCCTAGGGTTACAAGTAATATGGTTGTCGATATCAAAGAGAGGTAATCACAATTTGGATTAGCTAAGTCCTTATATTTGATATACGACTTTAAACATAGCATGCAAGTTTATAAAGCATTTAAACACATTTGAAAACGTAGGATCAAAATGCGTCAAAGGGACTTGCCTTCTGTCGCGAGTAGGTCGTCGTACGCAGCAGAACCGGCGGCGGGGTCGGCGGTCGCGTCGGCGCTCTCGACTACGCGCAAAACGAGGCAATAAATAAATAACAGAAAATAAATAAAATCTAAAAATTACAAAAATAATACTGGCAGGTAGATCTTGATTTTAGATGAATTTAGAAATTTGAATGGAGTCAAACGGAGTTCGGATGAGAAAGTTATGAGCTTCCGAAGTTTGAATTTCAAATAAATCGAAAACCGGGAATATTCTCTGGAATATTCCTTCGTTGACCGGCTGACTTTGACTTGGACTTTGACTGGCTTTGACTAAGTCTATCCCTATGACAAGTTGGCCCCACATGTCATTGAGGGGAGGGAGAGGAGATGGCTTCCTCTGGAAGCTTGCTTGCCATTCATGGAGGAGAGAGAGAGAGATTGAGAAAGAGAGAGGAAGGGAGAGAGAGGGAGTGGGGGGCACGGCCGGCGGGGCGGCGGCCGGCGGCAAGGTCGCCGGCGGGAGCCGGCGGTGGCGGGCCGACCGGCCGTGGCGGCGGGCTGGCGGCGACAAGGCAGCAAGGCGTCTGGCCGGCAAAGACGGCAGGCGGGCGTCGGCGGACGCCGGCGGCGGCGGGACGGCGAGCGCCGGCGGCGAGGGCGGCGGCATGCGCCACGGCGAGGGCGGCAGGCGGTGCACACGCACACACGCACACATGGCATGAACACCAAAAACAGAGAAGGCAACATTTCCAAAAATCCGGATTTTTCCTTCATTTTCGCATGAAATTGATCCAAATAAAAAGCTAGATCCTCTAGATAACATCCTTAGCAACATCTAGGAGGAAGGAATTGGACTAGAACTCACCGGAGTGGCTGAATTTGGTGATGAACGGAGCTTCGGTTGAAATCGGTAAAACACGAAATTCGTCGTCAACGATTGAGGCAACCTAAAATCAATACTTGGGTTAGAAGCTAGACCTCCTCACGGTCACAAGGAACCTAAGAACTCGAAGAATGGCTCACCGGAGAAGAAGAACCAACAACGAACGTGAAGAACACCGAAAAAGTGAACCGCGCTCGGTTTTCTTGATCTAGAGAGCAAATGGTGGGGAGATGCAAAGAGGGGCTTACACCACCGGAAAGAGAGCTTTTATACGGTGAGATTGGAAGTGGTGGCGCGGCGTTTGGACGAGAAACGGCCGAGTTATGAGCAATTAAAGCCATGAGGGCCGTTTTCGGTTTTTGGGCGCCCGTGCAAATTCCGGCGAGCTCTCCGGCGAGGGGTGGTGGGGGATGTGAAGAGGGCGACGCTACGGATTCAACGGAACCGACGGCTAGTCGTTTGGTGTTGCGTGGAGGGAGATATGAGCAATTAAAGAAAGCCTCCACCATTGAAGCTTGCTTGGAGCTCCATTGCTCATGCATGGCTAGAGGTGGAAGACAATGAACAGTGCATGACACGTGGCACGACCTCATTGGCCCTCTTTTACGCAAACGTTCCGCCCTAGAGAAACATTAGGAAAAATGGCCTAAAAATTCCGGAAAAATTCCTAGAGCCATTTTAGATTATTTGGGACTCAATGAAACTGGTTTGGTTGAATTTGGACGAAATTTGTGGAATTTAATATTCCGGAGCGAATTGCGGGCATTTAACAAAAGCCGCGCGAAATAAAATAGGAACGGAGGTCCAAAAATTCAGGGATAAATTCCTAAAATCATTTAGGAATATTTGGAACATTTTAGAAGTGGTTTAGAGATTTTTGGAGCAGTTCTGGACTCGGGTGAATTTTCGAATGCGTGGAATTTGGAAAATCCGATTTTTCGACCGAAAGGGAATTGAATCGCGATTTTGGGTTGGAGTGGATGCCAGGTTAATATAAACACCAATGAAACTCCAACTTTTAAATTACTTTATTTAAATTAGATTTTTCTTACAGAAGGCGAAAATGAGGATGTTACAAACCTACCCCCCTTAGAGAGAATCTCGTCCCCGAGATTCCGAAGAAGAAAGAAAAAGGTCTGGAAACTCTGCTCGAAGATCTTCTTCCCGCTCCCAGGTTGCTTCTTTCTCGGAATGATTGCTCCACTGAACCTTGCAAAACTTGATCACACGGCTTCGAGTTCGGCGTTCCGCTTCATCCAAAATTACGACAGAAACTCTGGATATGACAAGTCTTCCTTTAGCTCCAACTCTTCAACTGGCAGCTGATGCTCGGGAACTCTGAGACACTTCTTCAACTGCGATACATGAAAAACATCATGTACTCCTGACAACTGAGACGGCAGTTCCAACTTATAAGCAACCTCCCCTCTTCTGGCAACCACTCGGAATGGTCCAATATAGCGGGGCGCCAACTTCCCACTAACTCGGAACCGCTTCATTCCTTTTAAAGGTGACACTTTCAAGTATACATGATCACCAGGTGCAAAGCTCAATTCTCGACGACGATTGTCTGCATAGCTTTTCTGTCTTGACTGAGCTGTCTTCAGATTCTCACGAATTACCCTGACTTGCTCTTCGGCTTCTTTCAGGATATCAGGTCCAATGATCTGACCACCTTCTGTTTCTTTCCAATGTAAAGGTGTCCTGCACCTTCTTCCGTACAAAGCTTCAAACGGTGCCATCTTCAGACTGGCTTGATAGCTGTTGTTATAGGAAAACTCGGCATAGGGCAAATTCTGATCCCATGAGCCTTTGTACGTCAAAGCACAAGCTCGGAGCATATCTTCCAGAATTTGATTCACCCGTTCCGTCTGACCGTCTGTCTGGGGATGGTACGCTGTGCTAAAATTCAGACTTGTGCCCATCACCTCATGTAATCTCTGCCAAAACCTTGAGGTAAACTGGGAACCTCGATCGGACACAATCTTCTTGGGCACACCGTGCAAACATACTATCTTGGCCATATAAAGTTCTGCTAACTTATCACCAGCATAAGTTGTCTTCACAGGAATGAAATGAGCCACCTTAGTTAATCTGTCCACAATCACCCAAATGGAATCATAACCGGATTTAGTTTTGGGTAACTTGATTATAAAATCCATCCCAACTTCTTCCCATTTCCAAGCAGGCACTTGCAAGGGCTGCAACAGATTTGGTCTTTGATGTTCTGCTTTCACCAACTGACACACATCACATCGGGCCACGAAGTCTACAACTTCTTTCTTCATATTAGGCCACCAATATTTCTCCTTCAGATCCGCATACATTTTGGTACCTCCAGGGTGAATGGAGTATACCGAATCATGTGCTTCCTTCAGAACCACACTCTTGATCTCTTCTTGGTTAGGGACTACTATCCTTTTTTCGAACCAAACCGTACCCTGGTCATCCACAGAAAATCCGGGGTGTTTTCCTTTCTTCAGACCTTCTTTCAGATCTGCAATGCCCTTATCATCTTTCTGAGCCGCTCGGATCTGATCCTCAAGGGTCGATTTCACTTCCAAGTTGTGGATGCATCCTTCCTTTACCAACTCCAGGTTAAGACGCCGAAATTCCTCACTAATCGCTGGCTGGCCTTCCTGCCCCATCGCATTATTGCAGCGAACCTTCCTGCTTAGTGCATCCGCCACTACATTGGCCTTTCCGGGGTGGTAGTGAATTCCAACATTGTAATCCTTCACCAACTCCAACCATCTTCTCTGCCTCAGGTTGAGGTCAGGTTGAGTGAAGATATACTTCAGGCTCTTGTGATCCGTATAGATCTCACATCTATTGCCGATCAAGTAATGCCTCCATATCTTGAGCGCATGCACCACTGCGGCTAACTCCAAGTCATGAATAGGATAGTTTTCTTCATGAGGTCGCAGTTGCCTTGAAGCATAGGCTATTACCTTTCCTTCTTGCATCAACACACATCCAAGCCCTTGTTTTGAAGCATCACAATACACCTCAAAGTTCTTGTGAATATCCGGCAACACAAGCACTGGGGCTGAGGTTAATCTCTTTTTCAACTCCTGAAAACTCTGCTCGCAAGCTTTAGTCCATTCAAACTTCTTTTCCTTCTTCAGAAGCTGAGTAAGAGGTCTGGCTATCTTCGAGAAACCTTCAATGAATCTTCGATAATAACCAGCTAATCCAAGAAAACTCCTGATTTCTGGAACTGATTTCGGCTGGTGCCAATCCAAAACATCTCTCACTTTGACGGGATCTACTGCTACTCCTGCAGCAGAAATGATATGACCCAGGAAAGATACCTCTTTTAACCAGAAGTCACACTTACTAAACTTGGCATACAACTGATGCTCTCTCAACGTCTCGAGGACGATCCGCAGATGGTCTTCATGCTCTTTTCTGCTCTTGGAATAGACAAGAATGTCGTCGATGAAGACTACGACGAACTTGTCTAAATATTCCATAAACACCTTGTTCATCAGATTCATGAAGTATGAAGGGGCATTGGTTAACCCAAAAGACATGACTGTAAACTCGTACAGTCCATATCGGGTGGTGAAGGCTGTTTTCGGAATATCCTCCTTTCTTATTTTCAACTGATGATACCCCGATCTCAAGTCTATCTTGGAGAATACTTGAGCTCCCTTTAACTGATCAAACAGGTCATCTATCCGAGGCAACGGATACTTATTCTTGATGGTGACCTCATTCAAAGACCTGTAGTCTATGCACATCCTCAGACTACCATCTTTCTTCGAGACGAAAATCACTGGCGATCCCCACGGCGACGAGCTAGGCCTGATGAATCCTTTCTCTTGCAACTCTTCAATCTGTTTCTTCATCTCAACCAACTCATTGGACGGCAGTCGGTAAGGTCTCTTCGAGATTGGAGCGGTACCTGGTACGAGCTCAATCACGAACTCCACATCTCGATCTGGCGGCATTCCAGGCAACTCATCCGGAAAGACATCGGGGTACTCTTTGACTATCGGCACTTTCTCCAAGGAAGTACCTTTTAGACGGTTCAGGGTACTACCCCCCTTAGAGGCGAGATTAGATAAGAACTCTACTCTAATCCCCTCAGGGCTGGTAAGAGAGATAGCTCTACTGGCACAGTCTATCTGACCTTTGTACTTGGTTAACCAATCCATTCCAAGGATTACTTCTATACCCTTAGTATCCAATAATATTAAGTTCGCTAGGAACTTTACCCCTTTTATTATTATATCCATCTTAGGACATACAGCAGTTGTTTTCATTTCTTTTCCAGGGGATTGCACTAACAAAGGGTTTCGTAACTGTATTGTATTCCAGTTATGCTTTCTAACCAAGTACTCCGAAATAAATGAATGAGTTGCACCAGAATCAAACAGAACTGAAGCAGGTACTGAGTTGACAACGAACGTACCGTAAACCACTTTGGGTGCCTCCTGAGCCTCCTCGGCAGTGATGTGGTTCACGCGACCTCTTCCAGCTGTCCTTGGGGTGCGTGGGGTCTGAGGAGTGCCTCTCCCTAAATTTGGCGGCGGCGCCGCGTCTTTGGCGTCGATCGAGTTGAACCTCACTGGGCTGACGGGTTGACGCTTGTGAGGGCAGTTGTTGGCGTAGTGCCCTATCTCCCTGCAGTTGAAGCACTGCACTCCTGCCGTCGCTGTACTGCCCTTCTGAGCTTGAGCTCCTATATTGCCGGTAGGGGCTTGTCCCATGGGGCGCGGGGTGGTCATTGGGGTCCTGGTTGCATTGGAGGGTGCTGGCTTTCTTTGGTCTTCTTCTTTGGAAACGTCGGGGCCTGGAGGCTGCGGCACCGCTGGCCCGGTCTGGAACAGCATCTTCCTCTTGCGCGTCTCAAACAACTGACGCTGCGCATCCTCTTGGATCAGCGCCTTGTTGATCATGTGTTGGAACGACGGGAAGTCGCCTGACACTAGCTGCACCTTCAAGTTTGGGTCCATGCCCTCCATAAAGCGCCAGATCTTGGCCTCATCCGTCGCGACGTCGGCGGCCGCATAGCGGGATAGCTGAGTAAACCGGTTAAGGTACTCTGCGACAGACAGATTCCCTTGTTGAAGCCTATGAAACTCCCGACGCTTCATCTCCATAACTCCCCTTGGGATATGGGTGGCTCTAAAGTTTTCCACGAACTCATTCCAGGGAATGTTTTGCGGGTCAGCATGTGCAGCACAATAATTCTCCCACCAGTTGGCTGCCGTCCCCTTAAGCTGATAGGAAGCAAAATGCACGCTCTCGATGTCGTCGCATTGAGCCAAGTGAAGCTTGCGCTCAATCTCCTTGAGCCAGTCGTCCGCCTCTAGCGGGTCTCCAGACCCAGCAAAGGTCGGGGGTCGTGTCCTCATGAACTCTCCAAACTTCGAAGGAGGCGGTTGAACTTGAGCCGGTGCTGCCGCGGCTTGCGGTGGGTTCAGAACGTTCTGAGCTAACGCCTGAAGGAGTTGAATCTGCATCGCCATCATCTGCTCCAGATTAGGCGGCTGAGCTGGGGGTGGGGGCGGCGGATCAAACTGAGCTGCCGGTTGCTGAACCTGCTCTTGTCCCTGCGGCTGAGGGGGCTCCACGTATTCTTCTTGAAAATGCACGGCCCCACGGGCACGTCCACGGCCTCTCCCACGGCCTGCGGGCCTTCCACGGCCACGACCACGACCAGGGTTCTCCATCTGCACAAGGCGGTCAAGCAAAAGAGAAGAGGGAAAAGCACAGGTAAGCAACAGGGGATTAAACCACATCCTCCACAGCAAGAACACAACCACCAAAGCACCCAACAGAAGGGAAAACCAACTGAACTTCCATTAAAACAAAATAGTTTTGGGGCTGGCTGTATCACAACTGCCTAAGGGCACGATACAATCCAACCATACTTATTCATCGTTCTAATCGAAAGCAAAACAAAGCAAAGGTCCTTCAGGCTAGACAATTAGTCACTAGCGTCACCCGCATAACCACGCGGGGACGGGTCCTCCTCCTCCTCGCTCCTGCTGCGGGAAGGCGAAGCAGCTGCCGAAGGTCCGGCTCCTCCGGAAGCGGTCAAGAACCCCAACGGCGACTGGGGACGGACTGACTTGCGTGCCTGGCAACGAAGCCTCAGACCCTGATGACGCTTGGCGGGCGGAGCATCCATCGGTATGTCGCGGATCGGCGGGTACTGAGGCAGGGGCTGGTGGCGGTGGCGGGCGTCCCGCTCTCCTCCTCGAGCCGACGGATCCTCTCCCTCGCGGCCGTCCAGGTCCCGACGCCCTCTGCATCTCGTCGGTCAACCGCGACGTAGGCGTCGTCGAGCCTGGATGAGTGACCCTGGTGCACCACGGTCGGGTCGACCTCTGATCCAAACTCAAAGCAGTGTACATCCCCGAATCGGAAACGGGAAACAAGCGGTGCGGGTGTCCTCCAAGCGATCGCGGTAGCTATGCCCCAACATGAGGATAGCCTTTACGGCGCGTCTGCAAAGCATACTCGAGAATCGACCGCTCATTTGTGAAGTAAAAGGGTCGGTCCTCCTCGCGAACCCTCGCTCTCGCGAAAACCAAAGAGCGGACTCGCCACAAGTCCTGGCTAAGACCAGTAATAAGCTGGTACCGATACTCGGGGCGATGGGGAAACCCCAACTCCTGCGGCATCGCGATAGCTCTGGCGAAGCCTCGATCTGGCGGCAAAGGTGGTGGTAACCGGCATCTACAAATTTTTGGAAACAAGGTGGGATTAGTAACAGATTTTAACAAAGGACAAGACAAGAGTAAGACACTAAGACAGGAGAGATAGAAGCAAAGAAACTTAGCTTTTTGTAAATACATTTTTATAAAAATATAAGTCCTTAAGGCTTTGCCATGCTAACTAGGTCACGTCCTACGGTCGTCCAGGCTCTGATACCACCGCTGTGAGACCCCGGATCAGCTATCCAGAATCTCCTGTGCATTTCCGTACTAGTCCTAGATCAGTAGCTAGTACACACAGTCACAGTGATACTTCATTGCCGAACAAAACGCAATTGTATTATAAATATTCAAGTACAGGCCACATGGCCACTTATTACAATACTCGGTCTGAAGACCGGAAACAAAGCAGCGGAAACAAAAGCGAAACAGGCAGACGCCATAACGCCACAGGCGACGACTAGGATCGTGACTAGTCCTCCTGGCAGCCTTCCTCGTACTCCTCCGCGTAGAATTCGCCCTCCTCAGTCGCATCTTGATAATTTTCTGGTGATGACATGTTGGTGGGGCACGTGAGTACAAACGTACTCAGCAAGTCTGGGAAAATATGCTTATGTGGGCTTTCCAAAGGAAGCTTAGTAGGGTTCATTTGCATAAAGCCAAATTTTATTAAACCATATTTAGGTAATAGCATTTCACAAAGCAACTTTTCGCAATTCTTTTTAATCATTGAAATATATAATATCGTAGTGAGGTTCTATCCACCATCACTGATATAAAAGGCTCTATCCGCCAGATTTTAAAGGATCAGGGTTAATCAGGTGACTCCATCCGTCAAATACAAACACAGGTTCTTTCCACCTGGTTGGCTCTATCCGCCAAATCACATCCGAGAGTTCTAACCACTCCCGAACCCCAAAACAAAACAATTTTCAGTTTTCGAAACCAAAACCAAAATCTACTAATATGAAAGCATTCCTTGCTTTGCCTTTGACCGCAGGCACGGCTATTCGAATAGTTTTAACTCTGCAGAGGTGTACAACTTTACCCACAAGACACAATCATCTCTTAATGCCAAGCTATTAGCACACTTCCTTTGGTGTGCTGGCAGAGAGATCGTGACAAGGCCGTTACAATGTTTCTACCTAGATAGACCCACCCGCTGAGGTTTCACCGCTGTTAGGGTTCCAACCGCCCAGTACAGAAGCCCCCTCTTGCGCCGTGTGAGGAAAACAACAACAACAACAACAAAGCCTCCTTCCGGCTCTCACACAACAACCGAGTGGTGAGTCTAAACTAGGCTTCTACAAATTAGTTGGCCAGGTCGTACCATTATAGACATGTGGTAGTACGGTATTGCTTAAAATGGCAATCATAAGCGTCGGTCCTTATATGACTTGGGGCGGTACTTGCACAATAGGATCAAGACTTGACCCGCTCCCACCCGACACACCAATCCGCCCAAGTCCAAACCAGTTTTCCTTTTTATTTTATTTTGGAAAAACAGTATCAAACCAATTATAATACCTTTCAAGTCATTTTGGTAATCATTCATTTTTGAAAAATCCCTCCCATGGGTTAACTTCATCGATAAAGGTCCTAAGCAATTCTACCGTACTACAATCAAGGGATACCATATAAGCGTAAGCATGGTATAAGCAATGTCCTAGGGTTACAAGTAATATGGTTGTCGATATCAAAGAGAGGTAATCACAATTTGGATTAGCTAAGTCCTTATATTTGATATACGACTTTAAACATAGCATGCAAGTTTATAAAGCATTTAAACACATTTGAAAACGTAGGATCAAAATGCGTCAAAGGGACTTGCCTTCTGTCGCGAGTAGGTCGTCAGACGCAGCAGAATGGCCATGGTCGTGGTCGCGTCGGCGCTCTCGACTACGCGCAAAACGAGGCAATAAATAAATAACAGAAAATAAATAAAATCTAAAAATTACAAAAATAATACTGGCAGGTAGATCTTGATTTTAGATGAATTTAGAAATTTGAATGGAGTCAAACGGAGTTCGGATGAGAAAGTTATGAGCTTCCGAAGTTTGAATTTCAAATAAATCGAAAACCGGGAATATTCTCTGGAATATTCCTTCGTTGACCGGCTGACTTTGACTTGGACTTTGACTGGCTTTGACTAAGTCTATCCCTATGACAAGTTGGCCCCACATGTCATTGAGGGGAGGGAGAGGAGATGGCTTCCTCTGGAAGCTTGCTTGCCATTCATGGAGGAGAGAGAGATTGAGAAAGAGAGAGGAAGGGAGAGAGAGGGAGTGGGGGGCACGGCCGGCGGGGCGGCGGCCGGCGGCAAGGTCGCCGGCGGGAGGCCGGGCGGTGAGCTGGCGGCGCGGCGTCTGGCAAAGACGGCGACGGCAGCGGCAGCCGGCAGCGGCGATTTGCAGCGGCGCCGGCGGCGAGCGGCGGCAGCGGTGGCTCGCCGGCGGCGGCTAGCCGGCGCGGGCGGCGGGCGGTGCACACGCACACATGGCATGAACACCAAAAACAGAGAAGGCAACATTTCCAAAAATCCGAATTTTTCCTTCATTTTCGCATGAAATTGATCCAAATAAAAAGCTAGATCCTCTAGATAACATCCTTAGCAACATCTAGGAGGAAGGAATTGGACTAGAACTCACCGGAGTGGCTGAATTTGGTGATGAACGGAGCTTCGGTTGAAATCGGTAAAACACGAAATTCGTCGTCAACGATTGAGGCAACCTAAAATCAATACTTGGGTTAGAAGCTAGACCTCCTCACGGTCACAAGGAACCTAAGAACTCGAAGAATGGCTCACCGGAGAAGAAGAACCAACAACGAACGCGAAGAACACCGAAAAAGTGAACCGCGCTCGGTTTTCTTGATCTAGAGAGCAAATGGTGGGGAGATGCAAAGAGGGGCTTACACCACCGGAAAGAGAGCTTTTATACGGTGAGATTGGAAGTGGTGGCGCGGCGTTTGGACGAGAAACGGCCGAGTTATGAGCAATTAAAGCCATGAGGGCCGTTTTCGGTTTTTGGGCGCCCGTGCAAATTCCGGCGAGCTCTCCGGCGAGGGGTGGTGGGGGATGTGAAGAGGGCGACGCTACGGATTCAACGGAAGCGGCTAGTCGTTTGGTGTTGCGTGGAGGGAGATATGAGCAATTAAAGAAAGCCTCCACCATTGAAGCTTGCTTGGAGCTCCATTGCTCATGCATGGCTAGAGGTGGAAGACAATGAACAGTGCATGACACGTGGCACGACCTCATTGGCCCTCTTTTACGCAAACGTTCCGCCCTAGAGAAACATTAGGAAAAATGGCCTAAAAATTCCGGAAAAATTCCTAGAGCCATTTTAGATTATTTGGGACTCAATGAAACTGGTTTGGTTGAATTTGGACGAAATTTGTGGAATTTAATATTCCGGAGCGAATTGCGGGCATTTAACAAAAGCCGCGCGAAATAAAATAGGAACGGAGGTCCAAAAATTCGGGGATAAATTCCTAAAATCATTTAGGAATATTTGGAACATTTTAGAAGTGGTTTAGAGATTTTTGGAGCAGTTCTGGACTCGGGTGAATTTTCGGGTACCGGCGGGACTGGAAAATCCGATTTTTCGACCGAAAGGGAATTGAATCGCGATTTTGGGTTGGAGTGGATGCCAGGTTAATATAAACACCAATGAAACTCCAACTTTTAAATTACTTTATTTAAATTAGATTTTTCTTCCAGAAGGCGAAAATGAGGATGTTACATAAATCTTGGGGACAAGATTTTATTTTAAGTGGGGTAGGTTGAAACAACCCTAAAAATTCAAAAGTGATTTAAATTGGTTCTTCATTTGCTTTTCTTTTGGATTTGAAATTTGGAAATCGAATTGGATTTCGTTTACCTTCCTGGGCCAATTTCCCCAACTTCTTGGGCCTCCAGGCCTGCTCCCCCGACCGGACCCATCGCCTCCGGCTCTGGCACGCCGACCGCGCCCGTCTTGCCTTGCCGCCAGACGCCGCTCGACCACACCCGGTCGCCTCGCTTCCACCTCAGCGGCTGCGCAGCCGCTCCGCGCCGCCTGTGCCGCCCTCTCTCCTCCGCCTCGCCTATAAAAGCCGACCGCCCCAGCCTCTCCAACTCGCGCCTTCCTCCTTGCTCGTGGTGAGCTTCTCCCCTCCCCTCCCCTCCCCCGCCTTTAGGGGTGGGCATTCGGTTTTTTTGGTCTAATCGGTTCGTTTTTTCGGTTTTAAAATAATTCGGTTTTTGAAAAGTGGCAACCGAATTTCTCAGACTAAAATGAAAAACCGAACCAAATTAACCGAAATATTTCGGTTCGGTTAATTCGGTTTTTCGGTTAACCGAAATATGAATGAACACTAGGTAGATTAGATTTTATCCTTGTTACATCGCAACATAGAGTAGACATAAACCCACACAATATTATAGGTCATTACAATATAAGTATAGTAGAACATGTGAACATACCACACGTATGCATAAAGATGTTAGAACATAATAATTGTTTGGTAGATTTAGGAAGAGCATTATAAAAGTGGAATTGTACATAGGCTATTCGGTTATTCAGTTAATTTGATTTTTGAAAACCAAAAACCGAACCGAACACCGAAAACCGAAAACCGAATTATACAAAAATAAAAACAGAACCAAAAACCGTAAACCGAAAAAACCCGAAATAATCGGTTAATTCGGTTCGGTTCGGTAATTCGGTTTCGGTCTAAAAATGCCCACCCATACCCGCCTTCCCCTTCGGCTCCGGTCACCGCGCCAGCCCAGCGCCGCCGCCGCCCCTTTGCTGCCCTAACCCTAGCCGCGCCCCTGTGCGCGCCGAGCCAGGCTGCCTCGGCCCAGCTCCCCTTCCCCTTCTCGTTGGGCCGGCCTGCTAAGCATGGCCTCGCCCACGCGGCGCTCGGCCGCCAGGCTGATTGGGCCGTTTGGCCCATTTCGCCCAAAGAAGCCAACCCAACACTGTTTAAAACAGTGTTTTCAATTTTCGGATTTAATAATTCATTTATTAATTCCAAGATTAGTTTTAAATATCCAAAAATACCCAGAAAAATTCCCAAAAATTCCGAGAGCCCCAGAAATGCCCCAACTACATTTTCCAAACCATCTCGACCCACTGAGTCCAAAAATGCCCTCCACTCTGAAATCCGAAACTCCGAAAATTCCCAAAATGCCCAAATTACCCTCCGTTCTCTCCTGGCCCGGTTTTCGGTTTCCGTTTCAATTTCCATTTTCGTTTTTAGTTGTTGTTTTTCGTTTATTTATGTTTTTCCACCTCTTCCACGCTAGATTCGACCGTTGAGTCCCCGCAGCAGCAGGAGCAGTACTCGGAGCAGGATCTGGACCAGACGGACGCTGGGAACAACTACTTCCTCTACGACTTAGCCGATCCAGCCGCCGAGCAAGGCAAGCTGTACACCATTGATCATGTTGAACCTATTCATGCCATGTTATACTTAGTAATTATTTTATATCGCATTATTTTGCTGTATGTTGAAATATTGAAATCCGTTATTTTAGAATGACATGATACCTAGATAATACCGAATTGCTCATGGAACTTCCTTGAAAAATATTGAATCAATTGAATCCTTTGTAACCCTAGATAATAACTTATGCCATGTTAAGTTAGTTACTATTATTCCTGTTAGTTAGTCAAATGCTTTTAAAGTGGAAATAAAATGCTGCCGAGTCGTTGATTCGGATGTTTGTAAAAGTGCTACAATCAGGGGGATAATATTGGGCTATCCACGAGGTGGAGTTAAATCCGATCCCCGGCTGATGATTAATGCCATGATTAGAATGGTGGCTGGTACAGTTGGTACCAGATGGGCTTGTGGATGTTTTTAAGACTTAATTTGTGGCAATATAAGGATAGAACTCCCTTGAGCAAAGTAAATGACTTAAGTTCCCGCTCAACCGCAAGTCGGACTGGTCTGCGGGTCTGTCTCCGACATAGCTCAGTAAATTAGTCATTTCCTAGAAAATTTAATTAACTGGTGGTACTATTCTCCGTGGAGAATAGGGATCGGCCTCCCTGACAGGGGAGTATATTGAAGGGGTGGAACATGAATGGACCGTAGTGTCATTCGCCGGTTCTCACAACAGTAGGTGCTAGTTGGAACAGTAAGGGTCCAAGGTAGCATTCAGGCCTATCAGTAAATAACAAAATCCAGGAATGATTTAACGAAATGATGTGATAATATCGGCCCGGCCACATGCATTTAAGTTGCATGATAATTCGTACGTTGGCATTAACGGTCGTAGATATCTTGTGGGTAAAGCTGAGCACCTCTGCAGAGTTAATCAAATGGTAATCGATTACGCCGTACTTCCGGTAAATGAAGTTAAGTTTGAACTGGGGTGATTACCCGTAACCTAGCTCAAATAATGTGTTGGAATTTTGAATAAATTGGTTAATGTTGTTGAACTTGAAAACCTCCCTTATTTACTTAATTATGGTTTGTGTTTCAAATGTAAAATGAGTTAGAAAATAAAACTGCATCCAGATATGCAACCCTATTACCTTCCTTTGATTATCCTATACATATAGTATTCAGCACTTCCTCGCGCGACTTGTTGAGTACTCACGTACTCACCCTTGCAACCCCAACCGTTTCAGAGTTTGAAGAAGCTAGAGCCTACCAAGAAGTCATAGATGGCGATCTTGTTTGGTTTTAGATCTTGTCTTTCGCTCAAGCCCTGCCTGTGGAGTACTTTTGGTATTGTAACCTATTTGAAGCTTATGACGCTTTCCTTTGTAAAAATTTCGGCCGCTAGGCCTTATGTTGAATACAAAGAGTTGAACTGCTTTTGGTCTAACAAAAATACTCTTGTCTTTTTTAACAGTTAGTCTTCCTTGGTAACTATTGTGAGTTTTCGACTTGCTCTAAAAAGGAGGTCCATCACATGCTCGTGCTTCTTTTCATGCAAGGCCACTTTTGCCGATGCATCTTCCAATTGCTTGTAATGTTCTTAAATGTGCGGACAGAAAATAAAAGAAACTCATGCACCATTATGTCGCAACCATATGAGATATACATAATTCTTTACCTCTAGTAACCACATTGAAGTTCTAAAGAAGATGAATAGCTCACAATTAAACTTGTGATCGGTTATCTATTGAATCTTTTTTTTACGAGGAAAAGAGAGCTTTATATATTACTCAGGAACAAAGGTACATTCCTGAGCAGCTAAGTGCTGGACACAAAAAGGAAATTGCTCACACCAAACTGCACAGTGGTTTAGTTGTTTTGCCATTCATGCGAGCTCATATGAGATACTATTAAGCTGTATCTTCATGTGCCGGATGGAGAACGCTGGCAACTGATCTCAAGAACTTCTGAAACGATAAACGTTAGTTGTGAATGTTGCACCTTCACGCTGGTCAGTAGGTTTGCAATTGAGGCACAATCAGTAGTCTCAAGCAGGGTTGAAAATGGAACAACAAGTTTTCGATTGTTCCGGAGAAAAATGAAAATGGAAGTCCGTTTTTGGAAACGAAAAAGGAAAATACCGGTGTGAAAATAGAAACAGAATTTTTTTGTTAGAAATGGAAACAGAAATGGGAGAGCCAATTCCGACGAAAACGAAAACGAAAATTCTGTATAAGTGAAACCAAAAATTAAAAATACAAATGGGATGGAAAACGAAATGGGCTTGGCCCAAAAAGGAGAAAGGATAGAAAACATTTATTTTCGAATTAAAATAATTTTATAAATACAAATAGTTTTATATAAAATATCAAATAGAGTTTAAAAATTCCAAAAAATTATCAAAAATACTTTGGAACATTTTTAACATTGTAAAATTATTTTTAGCATAATTTTGTTTTTATTTTTTATGAATAAATTAATTTTATAAATCTAAAAATAGCAAAATGGTATTTATAAACTCCAGAAAATCTAGGATAAATCTTAGAAAATCATAAATGAATATCGAACAATAATATACAAATTTTAGGGTGCTACACCTTTGTAGTTGGTGGAGCAAGAGGATGTCGATGATAACGATATGGACGAGGACATGATGGTTTGATACGTGGGACAAATAACGAGCCTTCAGCTGACAAACTTGAGAAAAAACTTTCTATTGATACTAGTGAATATAACATAATTATTGTGTCCACCTTAGAGGTGGAATGAGTTACATTGTTCTTATGGCCATGTATATTGTGATTCTGTACTATGTTCTTGTGGAATTTTTCGCTTTCATTTTCATATCTGCTCCATTCCATTCCGCATTTTTTTCCGTCACTATCCGTTTCCATATCCATTTCTAGGGTTTCTGATTTCGTTTTTTACCGGTAAAAAATGTAAAAACGAAAACAGAATAGCCATTTACCGACCATTTTCGTACCGTTTTCATCCCTAGTCTCAAGCACCGTAGGCTTTTGTGTCCATTCCATAGCCAGATTAATACCTTCGTGGCACACGCCCATGCTTCAACATCCTCAGCAAGGTTTATATTACCGAACCGAGTTCGAAAATCACCACCCCGTCGGTATCAATTTTCATCAAAAATTGGTAGAAACCAAACGAATTGCAAAGTCAAACTTTCTGAATTCGGCGGTCAAAAAGCGGTGATAAAAATGAAAACTAACCAGCTTGGCCGATTTTGACTAATTTTGTTTGATTTTCTATTATTTTGTTTGATTTTATATCAAGATCAGCACACTCAAGGGAAATTTAAAAAAAATCACGGAAAACTGAAAAAATTTGCAAAAAATTAGGAAAATAATTTTGCATAAAAACTGAATAAATCTTAATTAATCTAGAAAACACATGAGAGAAATTTTAACAATTTTTGAATTCACTTAGTGCTTTTGGAAAATAAAAAGTAATAACTAACGAAAAGGAATAGAGACAGTGTTAGATTTTTATAAAACTTTACAATCTTGATCATGCTCTGAAATTTTAATGTTATCATAAAAAGTGCCCCAAGGATCATGTAGTAAAAGTTTCATAAATATTAGATTTCATTTATTGCCCCTAGAAAAAAAAAATAGAGTAGCACATATAAGGACAATAGTAGTGTCAAAAAAATTTAAAATACAAATATCTGCTCATCACCGGAAAATTTTAGATCATTATTAGTGTTGTCTTAGAACCTCACAATTTTTTTTTAACAATTATAACATGATTTGACAGCTCAATTAAATTAGGAATTGCTATCTACTTTGCCCCCATTTTCCTTTTTTCTATTATATATATATTCAGATTTGGTCAAAAACATCTACTAAATTACTTTTTTTAAAAAATTATTCTAGATGTTAAAAACCTAATAATAATAATTTTAGGGAATTTTTGGATAATTTTTCTAAAGTTTTCAATTTTTTTGAATTTGAATTTGAATTGGACTGGGTTACTGATTGGTTCTAAATCTCGAGCCAGCTCGATATAGTCAAAAACCATGAACAACATCTGCTTAACCCTTTTGCTCTGAGAATGTGCCATCAACATCGATTTTCACCCAACTCAGGTCAGGAAGATGCCTTCTCTCCTTTTGCTTCTGCTAAATTTCTGACGGTTGGATATTGGGCATAACAGTTGGCTTCTTCCCTTATTAGGGTTAGAAGCATGATAAAAATGGGAGATAAAATTTAACATGGAAAACCACGGGAGACAATCCACTAATATCGTTCAAGTTTACATGTACAAGGGGTGGCTTATATAGCTAAAAGAGTACGAGTTGTAGATATTTGGACTCCTATAGAGATATTGAGCATATCCCTAACAAACATATTCGAATATTTGACTTAACTCTAACATCCCTTCCAGATCAGGAACTAGGGTCTTGTCGGCTATTGTATAGTGATTGCTAATAATCCTGGAGAAGTTTAACTGATCCAGTTGAGAGACCATGTGGTCAGGGGCGGAACTAGAGAAAAAATTATCGGGGTTCACTACTTCATCATATATGTGATAACAATTTATTATTCTTACCATTTGCTTGTTATTTGCCTCCCGGTGTCACAAGATTTAGATCAAGGGGGTTCACATATACTATATATATAGACTAATATACACTAATTTTTTTTATATATAGACTAACATATACTAAATTTTTTTTGACCCGGTGTCCTGTGACACCGGGTCACTGTATTCAGTTCTGCCCCTGCATGTGGTGGTCTACCCATGTTTCTAATGAGTATTTGACTATGTTTGAGTTGTGGTGCTCATGTTTGAGTTTGAATTGAGTTTGCTTTGATTTTGAGCAATTTGAGTTTAGTGCGGTACTGCCGTTGTTTGTGAAGCGATAGTTATTTTCATAATGAAATATTTGATACCACTGTTGATTAATATTTTTTTGAGCAATGCCATGTGAAAACATCTTGGCCCCCTAATTTCTTATTAGTAGTAATTATTGGTTGTGGTGTTGATGATCAACTCTCATACCCTTGATGAAGTGAAGATTTTATCCAAAGAAAGGAAAAATGTTAAGGGCTCTTTGTCTCTAGTTTTGACTTGGGAGATGATTCAAGTCATGTAGCTAGATTTATTTTAGTTAGCCGTACTATAAAGAGGGATTATGCATAAGTTCAGTACATTAGTTCATAGGCTAATTCTTTAATATTATTTGGAGCAAAGATTATTCCTTTTCTCTCTAAAATAAAAGAATTTCAGTCTTTTATCAAGTTCTGCAAAAACACATTCCATTTCAGTTTTCATGTTCTCTCTTTCTGGCCACCAGGATGAAGAAATAGCACCTCGTGCAGTTTCATGCTGTGTATGCGTTCCATGTGGATGTGCCCATCTTCCACTTGTCAACTGTTACCCTTTGGGATTAATCTCAATTCTGAGCAATGAAAGTGATCAAAATAAGTAGTTTCCGGTTTCAGTAAAGTTGTGCACTGAATGTATAGCTTTTATCAAATGATTAACATGATGATGAATTACTACATGATGTGTACAAGTCGCAACAAGTAGATATCAAGAATCAATCGACAAATGGCTTACTAACGCGAAGCAGCAGCAAGATTCAAGATTCAATAGCATAATCAGTTCGGCAGTTCGGGTTGACTCGAGACAAGTAGCAGCGCAGTGTGGACATCGTTAATTCGATTTGAAATGGACACCGTTAATTCGATTCTGAATGGACACCGACGAATTCGATTTGGAAAAGCATTTGCTGTTGTGGTCATAGTCGGTGGTTTCAGCAATAAGCGCAATTTGATACCCGATATCTCCGATGAAACCGTCATAATGGCTTTCGAGAACGGTGCCAAGGATAGAAAATTAAAAGAAAAACTCGTTACTCGAAAGATCAAGACCACCAAAGAACTTTTCGAGTTGGCGGACAAATATGCCATACGCGCCAAAGCACGAGTTTACCTCGATGAGCCTAAGCCTGACAACGACAAGCCCAGATCGTCCAAGCCGGGGGTAAAGGAAAATAAAAACCACGGCAAGAAGTGTAAAGGTGATTCCACCATTGCCGCGGTCGAAAGAGGCAAAACACACAACACCGGTAACAACAAGGGTCGAAGTCGTGGGGGAAATAAATATTGCCCAGTCCACCACACGGACAAACACGACTTCGACGAACGCCAAGTGATTAGCAAAAAGGTCCAGGAAAAACTCAAGGCTGCCATCGCTGAGCGCGGGATCGAGCAGGCCAAAGGAAAACCTGAGGACGAGGAGCCGGAATATCACGGGGCTGATCATAAGCTGGCTCACATCTTCGAAGGATCCGCCACGTATAATTCCAAAAGATAGAGAGGGAGTCCATCACTTGCCGTATCAAAATCATGTGGTACTCATTGTCTACATATCCTAAGCAGTTGATGCACAGTCGATGCTAAATTGAATTCAACGCCGGGAGACAGCAAAGATGCATTCGAATAAAATCCCCTTGGAATGGAAAAATCCAATGTCGCATATCTCAAAGTGTCCCCGCAGTGGATGGCGCCATCAACTCAGTGTTTTTTTTAGATCAAGAGGACATCAAATGACTTGATGTCCCAGTTCCCTTTATACAGAAACTGGAAAATAGCAGTTCCATCAGAGTTTACGCTTACAAAAAAAGAGCATCACAGCCCAACCGAAAGCAAACAAACTGAATAATAAACCTACATCATCTTCAGAGCAAGCACAACTGCTGAACAACAAAGCTCTCAGTAGCTACAACTCTCCCTTTCGTATTCCAGGAAGCACGAGCTTCAGACATCCATAGGACCTTCATCATTTCCGCTTTTCCAGGACATCATCAACAAAAGCGGCGCTCGGATCTGTACTTCCAAATGCTCGCAGAATTGATTCATTTGAACTATCATCTCTTCCCTGTATAATGGACCCCAATTCTTTAATGATATGAGGATTCTTCTCCACAATACTCTTACATCTGACCAATCCTGAGCAAGAAAGATCATATTATTCCTACTTTTCCATAAAGTCCACAATACAGCAGCGCAGATAGTATTAAGTGAAGCATTTTTTTTATTACTCAACCAAAAACGGGCAATAGACTCATAAGTATGCCCAATCTTTAAACTAAAGTATTCTCCAACAATGTTCCAAATGCTTTTAGCAACCACACATTCAAAAAAGAGGTGCATCACAGTTTCATTTTCATCACAAAAACTACATTTATCTCCTTTATTCAAACCTCTTTTCAACAAATTATCCTTAGTCATCACTTTGTTATGAGAAAGAAGCCACAGAAAAAAATGAATCTTAGGAGGGACAACCAACTGCCAAACAGTAGGAATATAAACGGGCAAAACCCCCCTAAAATTAATAATAGCATATAAGGATTTGACCGAATAAACACCCTTGTTATTATATTGCCAAATCAAGGAATCATCATCTCCCGTGAACTTAATACTCTTAACCACTTCAACCAAACTAAACCATTTGATCATCATGCTTTCTGAGAAAGTCCTTCTAAAAGTACACTTAACATTGAAACCATCCCAAATATCTGCTATTGTTCTCCCTTTCTCGTTAACTAGCAAATAAAGATCCCAAAACTGAGTAGCTAGACAAGAAGTACCAAACCAAATATCCTCCCAAAATCTAATCTTTTTGCCGTTACCAACATTCCACCTATAACCAAACTTGGTAGCTTTCATAGCCCACATAACGCCTTTCCAGAAAACAGAATTATGATCAGGATCACAAATGAAGATATTAGGATTCTTGGTTTTATACTTGAAATTCACCAAACACTTCCACTGGTTGTTTTCCTTAGCATTGAACCTTTTAATCCAGGAAGCTAAGAGGCACATGTTGAGATCCCTAAGGTTAGGAATCCCAAGTCCACCATACTTCTTATCCATACAAACTAAGTGCCAATTAGCCAAGTGCAATTTATTATGGCCCTCATAGTCATTCCAAAGACAATTAGCCATATGAGAATTAATAATATCTAAAGCCCACTTAGGAAACTTGAAAAAAGAGAGGAGATACAAAGGGATGCTAGCTAAGCAAGACTTAATCAAAATAAGGCGACCACTGAAAGAAAGAAGCTTGCCCCTCCAACCTGCAATTCTCTTCAGCATTTTATCAACTAAGGGTTGGAAATCTTCTCTCCTAATTTTGTCATAATGGAGGGGGATACCAAGATATTTTATAGGGAAATTACCAATCTTACAACAAAGGATTTTTTCATATCTCTCCACTTCATTTTTATCACAACCAATAGGAATCAATTCACTTTTATGGAAATTAATCCTCGTGCCCGACATTTGCTCAAAAAATAGTTAGCAACCACTTAAGATGAATAACCATCTTCTCATTATTCTCAATAAAAAGAAGAGTATCATCCGCATATTGTAAGCTAAAAATGCCCCCAAGACAGAAATCAGAACACAAACCTTTAATTAGGTCATGAGTCGAGGCTTTATAAAGAATTCTAGTAAAAACATCTGCAACCAAATTAAACAAAATAGGCGAAAGAGGGTCTCCCTGTCTCAAACATTTACCCATCTGGAAGAAATTACTTTCCACATTATTGATTTTGACTTCCACCGAACCTTTGAACAGAATAGAAAGGATCCAAGTTTGCCATCAACTCGGTGTCAATTGGCCCATGGTGTTTATTCAGTTATCCTCTAATATCTCGACTCCTAAATTAATTTCGACACAAGACTACGAAGTATGAACAAAACATATCCTCAAACTTGTGCATAGCTAGGTACTACCTCGATTATTTATAGCCCCAAACCCAACATATTCTCTCATCAGACATGCATGAGACGTCTAGTGACAGTCTTTTCACCTTCGATGCTTTCTCGGAGATGGTCACATGCATAATGTGCAAGCCTGATCAGTTGGCATTTTGTCATGCATGATTGCACGAACACCACATGCTTAGAGTCCTACTGAGTTCTAAATGAAACGCATGATACATATTGTACAACAACATGATCGAGGGCCATATAGAGCCCAGGGCATATAGATGATCTGAAAGTTGTTGCACCCACTGCGACCTATTTGGACTAGTAATAGCGCATCTTATTTAATCAGCATACTACTGACCGAAGGAAGATAGAACAGCCAGAATAATTGGGATTAATATATAGAATGGCGGAATGGGGCACCATGATTTTAAATGCATTAATTCAAGCCAAATTCGGGTATATTTTTCAAAACTTTTAGTTTTAGGGTATATACACATCTGTAATAATTCAAATGAAACAGATTCCTTTAAAAAAAAATATACTCGAATTCAAAGATTTAAACGAATTTAGATCACATGTTTTGCTGATTTATATACAAAATCAGCATATACCTACAATCAAACTATCATCAAAAAGAAAACTCTAGTTTGAATTTTAGTTCAAACAAGTTTGAACTAGTCAGTAAATTTGTTAAACTCAACATCCTAAAAATTTCAAAAAATTTTGAATGCAAATAAATAGGAAAAATACCCATTTTGGTGTCCAGACACTATGGTGTCCCAGGTAATTGTAATACACGCGCGCGCTCTATTCATCAGCTACGTGCAAAATACCTATTCTGCACGCCTAGAAATTTGCATACGTTGCATATGTTAAAATTCAGCGGGATTTACTACTTATTCCGTGAATTATTATATACAACATATGCAATTACTAGACGCGCATAATAGGTATTCTGTTGTGGTCAAATTTATCTCTTGTGTAGTTATTTTCAAATAAATCTGCTAACAAAATTTTTAGATTTTTACACTTTAAGTTCTAGAATTTTTAAAGGTAGTAAAAGTAAATATTAATTTTTAATATTTTTAAAAAAGGTACATATTACTATGATAAGTGTGCAGTAAAAATTTTGGCTTCATATATGATTCGAACATTTTTTATAAAATTCTATCATGTGACTGTTTATAACAAAAATCTATTGTTTTTAAATCCCTATCCTCTAATTTAATGCATTCACACTTATTTTTACTGAAGTAAGTAATTCCAGAGTTTTTTTACTTTTGTGTGAATTTTTATTGCCAGTTTACTTTTACTTTATTACCTTTTTGTCTTTTACCATTTCACATATTGATTTTTCTTTTAAAACAAAATTTAAAAATAAGAGATTGAAGCTATAAATTCAAACTTAATCACATTCAACCTTGTGTCCATGTTTATTCAGTGTTTTTCTAATACCTCATCCCATGTATATGGCCAGCCAACTTTCAATTGTAATTGTATACTCTTCTCATAGTCACGGTATATATATCCTCTTGTAATTGTGATTGGTAGTACTACGCTGCACTTCTGCCTTAGGCTCTGAAGATCTGAACTTGGGCAGATTATACAAAACTCTGCCTTGAAGTAAGTACTAGTTATATGCCGTGCGTTGCTACGAAAAACAAAATTGATAACGAAAAATAAAGATTAAAAAAAAACTATTTCATAAGATCAAACATCTATCTTTAACGCTTCATTTCTTGCAAAAGCTGGCTAATTAAAGCAGCGCTTCGTTTCTTGCGTAGGGTAATTAAGCAGGGCAATTAAGTAGGGCAATTAAGCAGGGCAATTAATGTGACGTGAGAAGAAACTCTCACTTTATATAGTAGAGATTAAGTCATGGCACATGCATGGTTTGATTTGAGTGCAGTATGCTTTTAGCAGTTAATAAAACTCGACACACCGGAGCGACGAATTCGAGTTGGAGACCATGAGGGCATTTCCAATGCATAGTTTCTTACATGGTTTCTTATAGGAGAGAAGGTGTATTAAATGGAGTTTTAGAAACAAGGACCCCAATGCATGGTTTCTTTCTACTGTTTCTAACAGTAATTAAGTTGCAAGTTGGATTAATTTGCATTGGATCTATTGTGGCATATGTTAATACATGCTTGTTAAACACTGTATTGGTGAACCATTACGTCAAGTGCAGACTTCTTCCCTATATCTTTCTTCAGACTCAGTTTTCATAACTCTGACATTTTCCCCTCCTTTGGACTTGATTGAGCTGACGATGTTGCTGCATCCTGTGATTTTTTCCTATTCTCCTTTCGATCCATCCAATCTGCAACAATGAAACTCATGAAACCAAAAAGGGAAACTCAAGAATAGAAGCATTTCTCAAAAAACTTTCTTTCCATCAATAAATGAGCATTCTCATTTGTTTAAACAATAAAAGCCATAGCACAAGGTACAGTCCAAGCACAAGGTACAGGAAAAGATAAATTCCTCAGGACAAATCACTGCTACAGCACCGTATCTTCATCCATAAATATCAACCTTCTCTACACCCAGTGTAGCATCCAACATTTTTTTATCACGCAGGACAAAGACAGACAAAGTAAGTTTAGATATGAAATCAAGCTAATTCAATATTAACGTTAAAAAAACCTAGATCTGATGCGGTCTGAGCAAAGAACTACTACATGATCTTTCTTCTCCCAGTCCACATCTATCACACAGCAAAGAACTACTACAGGAGCAAAAGAAAATTTTCCTCCAATTACTTCCCCCAGTCATCTCTGTATAACAAAATCAGAAAAATGCCAACATGCAGGGAGCAGAGAGTTTTTGCTGTCAGTTGGCGCTTTGACACAGAACAGAATAGCACTCAAAGGAGAACCAAGTCCCACAACTAATCAATTTAACTAAAAAAGGATTTGGCAAAACCTCCAGCCCCCTATTTGAGCTGGTAGTAAGCTTTACATCAGCATTAGCAATCCAATTACTTCCCCCAGTCATCTCTGTCGAATCAAGCTAAGCCAAGAATCTAAATTCCCTCCTAGTGTAAGCGGCCAGCAAGCTAACCAACCAAACTGAAAATCCTAACTAGTCCCACAGACCCTGCAAGGTAGTAGCTACCGAGATCACAGAACATATCAAGCACGAACCTTGCAAGGTAGTAAAACCCTGAAGTTTGTGACCTACCAAATTCCCAGTTCAAATAAGAACATTGAACATTAACCAGTGAAAAGCGATGTCATAAAATTCTGTGAAGTTGACCGCATGCTAGATGCCAATAGAAAGGGTTAAAGAGAAACAGGGATATAGGAAGCACCTCTCTTACATGAATTGACCCTGTTTGTGTGTAGCTTGAACAACACAAAAACTACGTTTGCATGATTCATGCATAGTTAAAAAGTTGAAAATGGAAATTGCTAAGTAGCAAGTAGAAGAGTGAGAAGTCACAAACACAACCAAAATACAGTATCAGTTTTCACTGCACCATCTACTGCTATATATAATCTAGCTATCCAAGTGTTGATCTTATCTAGAGCAGAAGTCATGCTATACTATTATCACTGAGAGCTGAAGGCATAAAATCATATTTATCTAGCATCAACACATCAGGCACATCTAATTTTTTAACTAGCATCAAGTACAATGAAATTACCAAAGCAACAGATGATGGTATTGGGTCTGTGAAGTTGAAGTTCCCAGCAACAAAACGATCAGCAGAACCAGCAAAATAAGCAAGGACTTGTGAACAATTCAATACATATTAACCAATCCATCCAAACATCGCAGCTGAAGCTGCAAATCCATCCTCCAAATCTCACGAGGATCTACGCCTACCAATCGACGGGAGAGAATCTACGCCTAAGCGCAGCTCCTGTTCTCACCTGCTTGAGCGAGGAGGGGAAGGTAATCTTGCTGGACTCAGCGGGCGGCCGCACGACGGCGGCGGCGGTGTCGCGCCACCGGCAGCAGGCACAGGCGCAGAAGACCACGTCCTTCCGCGCCGACCACAGCTCGCAGCCGAACGCCTCCACGCGCCGCACTACGTCCGGAGCAGCTCCGGCACCAATCGCGCCCACCTCTCCTCCTGCTCCTCCGGACCGCGCTCGAGAGGAGGGGCGGCGGCGTCGGGGGCGGCGGCAGCCCGCGCTCGAGAGGAGGCGGCGGCGGGAGACGCTGGAGAGACGGAGTTGCGCGCGCCCTTTTGCACGCGCGACGGCTCGCGGGAGGCAGGGCGACGGCGAAAGGCGCACGAGATCGGGAAGAAACGCTCAATGCAGTACAGCTTCGTTTCATCGTCGTTTCATCGGCTTGAAGTACCCGTTTCATACTGAAGAAACGATTCTCCTTTCTCTCCTCATTAATTACATGCCACATCAGCATAGATGCCTACATGGCAACCTAAGAAACTATCTTAGTAACAGCATTGGAAGTGCCCTGAGTGTTCAACTTTGCTTGCCCATCGTACTGTACTGTAGAAGTCCTTAACGCTCATGTAGAGAAAGGTAGCTACGTTTTACGTTTCAGAGAAACTCCAGATGTATAATAAAGAAACTCCATAGCCCAGAAGCATGGTAATTCTGCACGAAAGAGACTAGTGGGAGGGTTAGTATGATACATAGAAAAAGAGAGGCAGGAATGTGAGTACAGTCAAACATCTCTTCAATTACTTCTCTTCAATTGGTTCTTCGTGTCTTATTTTATCGAACCTGACACACTAGCTTGTGTCATTTGCTACGTGCCATTCGAAGCGCAAGTGTCTAGCTACTGATTTTCCTTCTAGCATTATATAGATATCATCAGTACTGGTTGGAGCCTCCAACAGGTACTGATAATATCTTATCAGTACCGGTTGGAGCCTCCAGCCGGTACTGATAATAGATCCTTACTACCGGTTTGAGGATTTAACTGGTACTGATGGTTATATCAATACCGGTTCCACCAATCGGTACTGATGCCCATTGGGCATCAGTCCCAGATGATTGGTATCGGTTCAAAAACCGGTATTGATGGCGCTTATGAACCGATAGTGACGGTGAGATCTGTAGCAGAGCATTGCGGTTCATGAATCTTTCTAGAAGAGATTAATGTATCATCACCATCTATATATTATCCCTCCGCTCGTGTTTGCATTTGTAAGAGAACCTATTTAGTTTTGGTGGCACGTGGTTAGTATACATTGTATCATTTGTTTCTTTCACAGGTTCATAAACTTAAGGCATCGTGGATTTTGTTTTTGTTTTTATTAGTGAAATGCATGAAGACTAGAACAAAAGTTCGTTATTGCCTGACTATTTCCTTATACATAAATATACTATGGTTGCTGTGAAATCATATGCTGAAAATTGGCTTTGCGATGTATTTGACATTGCAAAGTGGTTGTGCTCATGGCATGTGTGGTGCTTGTGCATATGCTGTTTTAGATGATTACTTGATATGCTTATGATAGCATAGTAATAGTTTTTGCTTGATGAAATGCGGTCGTGTGAGTGATTGCATGGACTGATGTTGAGTCACGTTGTGGACTTGTGCTCGTACACGGTCTCATGTTTGTTAATGTGTCGGTGTTGCTTGAGGGTGAACATGGTAGATGACAGGGATCGAAACTAGGTTCTGAGATGAATCGAGGATGTCATGCAGAACGATCGGACTAGAGAATGGTGCACGTAGAGTCGAGGACAACGCAATGTAGCGGCAAGTAAGTCACGCGAGAGCGACAGGTGGATCGTATGCGTGCATATATGAGTATTGGGCTATGTGCATATATTAGACCATGTGTAATTGAGCCAGGTGGATATACATGGATGTATTTAATTAGAGGTTAAAAGTTGGATGGCACAAAACAAAAAAGGTCCTGGTGGCGGCTACAGTAAAACAGGCGATTCACGGCGCTACAGTGCTCGTGAAGCTACAATACTCATGATACAATTGCTACAGTGATTGGTTAATTCCTTATAGATCCTGATTAATCTCATAATTAGGGTTTGATCAATTTTTGTTATTATTTGGTATAGTCAACTTGTGAAGGTCATAACTTTATATCCATATATCCGATTGAATTGATTATTATTGGGTTAGATTGGAAATTAAATCTACTTTCTATAGTCAAAATTTCACATCAATCCAATGGTGGGATCGTCAGGAATTATTGTTTTGATATATCAATCTGTTTTCATGGAAACCGAAGCAATTTTTCATAATTCGTTTAGGGTTATTTTGAGAATTACTAAAAAATTGGTTTTAGCTTTCGCACAATCATTCACCCCCCCTCTAATTGCTCTATTAGTGTATATCAATCCTACAGTTGTATTCATGTGTATGTATTTATAGTAATCTTTTCGGTCTGAACTACATCACAGTTGGAAATTGACAACAAACACACTAAAACCTAAACTTGCAATGTGATGCGAATAATTGGTTTATCTGCCTTCTTTTGCTTGTAGGTAGGGTTCACAAAACCGACGAAAATCGCTCGAAAATCACGGTTTTCGATCGTATCGAGCCGGTTCGAAACCCTAAACCGATCGGTAAACCGGTTCAATTCAAAAAATAATTCAAAAAATTTGAAAAAATTTATGCGATGTAAACCGATCGAAAACCGATGAAAACCGAGCGATTTTTCGAAAAAAATCCAACGAAAATCGCTCAAAAAACCGATCGCCCAAAACGTTCAACTCGTCGATCGGTTTTTCGAGAAAACCGATGGGTTTTCGAGAAAACCGAATGGTTTTCATTTTTTTAAAATTTGTTTTGAATGTTTTTTGTTCAAATGCTCGGTTTTGAAACTCTTCGGTTTCTAATGATTTTCCAGCGATTTTTGGCTCGATATTTTCGAATTTCCAATTTCGGTTTTCCATCGTTTTTTTCGGTTTCGGTTTGGTTAACCCTGCTTGTAGGCATGATAATTAATTGTTGGTGGTGGACCTGAATTGTTGAACAATGCATGTCATTATTGTCACATTAGATCTGCGAACGTGTGGTGTCGGTCGAACAGGTGAATTAAATTTATCTTCTGCTATATGTAGATTTTCCTCTTGTCAACATCTTAGCTGTAAATGTATATTGTCCATATATTTAAGAAGTTGGTCACCTATTTAGTCAATTTGGATCAATATTTTGTTTCGATAGTAAACAACCTGCATATTATGTATCTAATTGATGTTGTGAATCATGTGAGGAAAAATTGGCTTGATCATGTGCTGAAAAATTGGTTAGGATTAATCTTGCAAAATTGCTTGTATGAAGGACCAAATATCCAAACATCCAAAAACAGAGACTTTGCATTTGCGCCGGACCAAACATCCAAAAACAGTGAGTTTCGCATGTATGACGGACCAAATTTTTTGGTCTGTCATAAACGTGATTTTGATGCTTTTACGCTTGTTCAAGAAATCGCGTTTTTCGCATGTATGAAGGATCAAATTTTTTGTTCTGTCATACACATGTTTTTGGCGACCTCGTTTTTCTCATGTATGACAAACCAAATTTTTTGGTCTGTCATACACATGTTTTTGGCGACCTTGTTTTTCCCATTTATGACAAACCAAATTTTTTGGTCTGTCATACACATGTTTTTGGCGACCTCGTTTTTCCCATGTATGACAAACCAAATTTTTTGGTCTGTCATAAACGTGTTTTTTGGTGACCTCGTTTTTTTCATGTACGACAGACCAAATTTTTTGGTCCGTCGCAAACGGGATTTTTTATGCTTGTTTTCGCCATGTATGCCGGACTGGATTTTGAGACATGTGTGCGCTGGACTGGACTTTGGTCCGTGATTAATGTCTTTTTGCTCAGTTAGGCTTTTGAGCAAATTTGGAATTGAATCTTGCTTTTAATTTGAGACTATGAAATTAGTGTGAATTTCATTATGCTTGTTTTGAAGTGGACGTTATGCAATGCTCGTGTGAGTAGTTGCATGGATTGACTTTGAGTTAAGTCGTGGACTTGTGCTCGGATTTGTTCTGTGGTTTGTTCATGTGCAGGTATTGCTCGAAGACGAACGTGGTCGATGATGAGACCGGAACTAGGTTCATGGAAGAACTGAGGTTCAGGACTAGGTTCAGGGAGGAACTGATGTCTTGGTGGTCAAGGATGTCATGCGGGACGTTCGGGCTAAGAGAATGGTGCACATGAAGAATGGTTAGTCACGTAAGTATGGCTGGTGGCCATGCACGTGCAAAGTGTTAGCCACGTGAGTATGGTAGGGTTGCCATACGCGTGCAAGAGTTGTACTTGGCCAGGTTGGGCCAAGTGGAGTTATGTTGGATACATACTTCTTCTAGGATTAGGAGTGGGAATCCTTCTAGGAGTAGGAATTGTATCCAGGACTCTCTGTGTTTTGCTCCTTTAAATAGGAGGGGTTGTCTCCTGTTGAAGGGCATCAATCGGAGCTGAGCGCATTGAGAGCCTCAAGGTCAGTTTTAGGGTTTGTACTCTTTTGATGAGAGTACTTTAGACAAAAGAAATAAAGATCAATTCTTCCAAGATTCTTGCGTGCTACAGTAACCACGTTGCTACAGTGTTTTCTGTTTTGGTTCTTGTTTGCATGCTTGTTTTAATTGTAGATTGGTTTTTAATCTTTGAGTTTCATCTTGATTTGATCCATCAAAACCTTTCTAGGGTATTGATTTAGAGTTTCTCAAAGTTTAGTTGATTAATGTTTTGAAGATCTTGTTTAATCTTGAAGTTTTGATTAGATTGATTTTCGTCAAGTTCTAGAACGGCAAGCTTGCGAAACTCATAACTTTTGATCCGTAAGTCCGATCGAGCTGATTCGTTTTGTTTTCGATTCGTATTGGAATCTAGTTTCTTGTGTCCAAATTTCAGATCGATCTAACGGCTGGATCTCCAGGAATTCGCCTTTTACCAAACCTCTATCATTCTGTTTTTGTCGAGTACGAGGCAATTATTTGGTTCTGTTTTGGGGTGAACTTTTAGTAGATCAAGAATTTGGTTTTAGCTTCCCCACAATCATTCACCCCCCCTCTGATTGCTATATTCGTGTCTTTCGATCCTACAAGTGGTATCAGAGCGAGGTCTTTCTAATCTATCTTAACCGGTGATTAGATTAATGGATCGTTATTCGACAAAACCGTGTGTGTTCGATGGTGTTGATTTTCAGTTTTGGAAGGCCAAGATGGAGGCGTTCATCCAAACACAAGGCTTCACAATTTGGGAGAAGGTCTACAAGCCATATGAAGTCCCTACAAACGACAACGTCAACGACACCAATCGCACACATGTTGAAGCAAACAGCAAGGCGCGCAACTTGATCATTCAAGGTTTGGGACGCAGCGACTTTGACCGTGTGATCCATCTCAAATCCGCATATGAGGTATGGAAATCTCTTTGTGATTACCATGAGGGTTCTAACACTATTAAAGAGGTTCATCAAGATCTTTACAAAAAAGGAATACATGCGATTTGAGATGAAGCCTGGTGAGTCACTAGATGATTTCTTTGCACGCTTTAATAAAATTCTTAGCAATTTGCGTGTGTTGGAGTTAGCTTTGATGATGCTGCTAATGCTAGACAATTGCTTGGTGCATTAGACATGTCTATTTGGGAGATGAAAGTTACATCCATTGGAGAATCTACTGTCATGAGTACACTTACCTTAGATGTTCTTTATTCCAAGTTGAAAACTCATGAATTAGATATTCTTGCTAGAAAGAATGATCATAAATCAATTGCTTTGACATCTCAATCTAGCATATCTCATAATGGTGCTGCTTCAAGCTTTGCTCTATCTTTCTTGTCTTCACTAACCGATGAACAGATTGAGCAATTCCCAGAAGAAGACTTGTCACTACTCTCTTCTCGCTTTAACAAAGCTTTACAAAATGTGAGAATGAGAAAGAGAGGTGGTGGTGGCCCTCCAAGATGCTATGAGTGTGGTGATCTCGACCATATTCGTCCAAACTATCCTAAACTTGCAGGTAAAGCATCAAGGGAGGAGAAGGACAACGACAGAAGAAAAGAGAAGAAGTTCTCTTCAAGTAATAGAAAGAAGAAGAGCTTCATCAACAGCAAAGTTGTCCACCGAGTTCTTTCCGCTCTTGAACAAGTCAATTTGAGCGATGTGGATTCAGGGAGCAGTGAGGACGATGAACCTCCAAGCAAGCATGAGTTGACGGGGTTGTGTCTCATGGCTAAAAGCAGCAACAGCTTTACTAAGGACGACCACGACAGCGACTTCAATGAGGTAGATCCTTCTTACGATGAATTAGCTATTGCTGTTGCTCGACTTGGTAAATTGCTTGATAAACGTGACAAGAAAATTAAGAAACATGATTTTGTTGTTGAGTCATTGAATGCTGAAATTGCTAGACTTAAAACCTTGATTCCTGATGATGATGCTTGCAAATCATGTGACTTAATTTACAATGAGCTTACTTTGCTTAGGAAAGAACATGTTACCTTGTTAGAGCAAATCAATGCTGAAAATGAGAAAAATGAGAAACTTGTTAAACATGCTAATTGTTCTACCATTGATTTACATGATACAACTCCATGTTCTATATGCTCCATACTAGAATTGAAGTTGCATGATGCAAATGCTAGGGTTTCTCAAATGACAGAAGATTTGCTTACACATGAGGTTCTTTCATGCTCAACTTGTCGCAAGCAAAAAGGAAAAGTGGACGTTCCCTGTAATAATTGTTTAACTCTTTCTCGAAAAATTGATTACTTGAAAAAGTCATTAGAACGTTTCACTAAAGGAAAGGAAAACCTAAACATGATCTTGGATCAATCAAAAGTCAGCACTCATAACAAAGGTTTAGGTTTTGATTCTTATGCTCATCATAAATCACATGCTCCCACTGTTGTCAAAACACTTGAAAGTGGAAAATTTGAAATTATCAATGAGCCTAAGAAAACTGTCTTTAAATCTGCTGGTCTTTTATCTTCTACTATGATGAATGCAAAATGTGCTTCTACTGTTAAAGCAAAACATCATGTTAAGTACACTTGCACTCATTGTGGTAGAGATGGACATTTAGTAGACTTTTGCTTTAGACTAGCTAAACAACAAAAGAGAGAAAGGTTTAATGCTAGGTCTAATTTCATAAAGGCACACTCTACTTCTCATTATGTGCCTAGGGTGAAACAAACACCTTTTGTTTCTAAAAATATGGAAAAAGGCAAATCTGTTTTTGTACATAAGAATACTCGTGTTGTGCCTACTGTTGTGCGTCGTGTGTCTCAGTACTGGATTCCTAAACATCTTATTTCTAACCCCAGTACCGAGGCCTCGACAATTTCTGCTTCTATGTAGGCTTCTCGCGCGAGGAAGGAGAACATATGGTTAGTGGATTCCAGATGCTCACGCCACATATTCAGTGATAAGTTTTGGTTCTTCTTCACTCGTGCATTTCATGCTAAAAGTGTTGCCTTTGGAGATACTTCTTCCACTTCTGTTTTCGGAAAAGGCACTAGTCCAAATGATGCAAGTACATATGCATATGTTCAGGGGGAGAGTGTCTTTGTTCATAAAAGATGATGATGATGCTGTTGAGGATGAGATAATTGGAGGTTTACATGAGAGACTCTTCCCACGTGCTTGTGTGTGCTTGTTTTCAAGCTTCCCACGTGCTTCACATCGACAAGCGTTCAAGTGAACTTTCAGGTATCTCCATGGTACTCAAGATTTTGGCATTTGGCTTTCTGCTTCCTTATGCATTAGTTTCAGAGAATATTATGATGTTGACTTTGGAGGATGTTGAATTGATTTGGTTCGTGCCACCTCTTGAGTAATCCCCTTTCTTGAGCATATTGATACTGGATTTCACTTTCTTAGAGATCATGTTGAAAAAGAAAATATTGTGCTTCATCATGTGGATACTGAACATCAATTGGCAGACATTTTCACAAAACCTTTGTCTTCTTCTCGTTTTGCTTTTATTCGGGGAGAACTTGGGATTGTTCATCCAATGGGTTTGTTTTGAGGGGGAGTTTCTTTGCCAAGTTCTTTCACTTGATGAGCTCACTTTATCATATTTCTTTATATGTTATGTAATTGAGCTAATATATGATAATCTAATTATCTCACTTGAACTAAAAATGACATTGCGGAATTCTCTGGACTGATTGCCTATAGCTAAAATACTCTGTGATATCTTACTCTTCTAGGCTTGTTATTGAATTTTCTTGACAAATTTGGGCTATGGAGCAAGTGTGTTTTCAGCTTTACTCTTTCATAAGACCTTTTAATCATGTTTGCATGTTTACAATCAAAGAAAAAGAAAAGAAAAAGTGAATCAATAAAAAAAAGGGTTGTTAAAAGCAAAAGCTTCAAGTTGTATGCTTCAGGCATGCTTTCCCTAAAAAGATAAGATGTATGCTTCAAGCATGCCATTCCCTCAAAGATAAGATGTATGCTTCAAGCATGCCACTCCTAGAAAATAAAAGAAGTATGCTTCAAGCATGCCACATGCAATTTACTGTTTAAAGATTAAATTGGTCTACTAGATTGGAGTTGAAACTACTTGCTCGCCCTAAGTTGTTAGTTGCTTCAATTTTTAAAGCCTTGCTTTTTCTGCTAAGATCTTGCTTAGTACTTGGCTATAGTTGACTAAATTGAGGTTGAGATGCATGTCATTCCCTAACTTGTTAAAATCACATCAAGATCATGTATTTTGCATTTTATGTGATATATAAGGTTATATGATCGAATGAGCTCAAATCTTTGCTACAGGAAAATTTTGAACAAATTCTCTCTTTTGTACTCTTGATGAATCCATTGTCAAAGGGGGAGAAGTTTTAGGGAGAGTAGTTTTGGAAATTTGAGCTTTTTGGGCTTTTTGGGAGAAGTTTGGAGAATTTTGGAATTTTTGGGCACATTGCACATTCACACACATTTTCTTTCTCAGGGGGAGATTTTGTTTTGCATTTTGGTCAAAGGGGGAATTCTGTGTTTTTTCTTTTTTTGGTTCTTGATCCTTTCGATTTCAAAATCTTTCGTAAAGTGAATGTCAAATGTTCTATTCTAATTGGTGTTGCCAATGTTTTCATCAAGGGGGAGATTGTGAATCATATGATGAAAAATTGGCTTGATCATGTGCTGAAAAATTGGTTAGGATTAATCTTGCAAAATTGCTTGTATGAAGGACCAAATATCCAAACATCCAAAAACAGAGACTTTGCATTTGCGCCGGACCAAACATCCAAAAACAGTGAGTTTCGCATGTATGACGGACCAAATTTTTTGGTCTGTCATAAACGTGATTTTGATGCTTTTACGCTTGTTCAAGAAACCGCGTTTTTCGCATGTATGAAGGATCAAATTTTTTGTTCTGTCATACACATGTTTTTGGCGACCTCATTTTTCTCATGTATGACAAACCAAATTTTTTGGTCTGTCATACACATGTTTTTGGCGACCTTGTTTTTCTCATGTATGACAAACCAAATTTTTTGGTCTGTCATACACATGTTTTTGGCGACCTCGTTTTTCCCATGTATGACAAACCAAATTTTTTGGTCTGTCATAAACGTGTTTTTTGGTGACCTCGTTTTTTTCATGTACGACAGACCAAATTTTTTGGTCCGTCGCAAACGGGATTTTTGATGCTTGTTTTCGCCATGTATGCCGGACTGGATTTTGAGACATGTGTGCGCTGGACTGGATTTTGGTCCGTGATTAATGTCTTTTTGCTCAGTTAGGCTTTTGAGCAAATTTGGAATTGAATCTTGCTTTTAATTTGAGATTATGAAATTAGTGTGAATTTCATGATGCTTGTTTTGAAGTGGATGTTATGCAATGCTCGTGTGAGTAGTTGCATGGATTGACTTTGAGTCAAGTCGTGGACTTGTGCTCGGATTTGTTCTGTGGTTTGTTCATGTGCAGGTATTGCTCGAAGACGAACGTGGTCGATGACGAGACCGGAACTAGGTTCATGGAAGAACTGAGGTTCAGGACTAGGTTCAGGGAGGAACTGAGGTCTTGGTGGTCAAGGATGTCATGCGGGACGTTCGGGCTAAGAGAATGGTGCACATGAAGAATGGTTAGTCACGTAAGTATGGCTGGTGGCCATGCACGTGCAAAGTGTTAGCCACGTGAGTATGGTAGGGTTGCCATACGCGTGCAAGAGTTGTACTTGGCCAGGTTGGGCCAAGTGGAGTTATGTTGGATACATACTTCTTCTAGGATTAGGAGTGGGAATCCTTCTAGGAGTAGGAATTGTATCCAGGACTCTCTGTGTTTTGCTCCTTTAAATAGGAGGGGTTGTCTCCTGTTGAAGGGCATCAATCGGAGCTGAGCGCATTGAGAGCCTCAAGGTCAGTTTTAGGGTTTGTACTCTTTTGATGAGAGTACTTTAGACAAAAGAAATAAAGATCAATTCTTCCAAGATTCTTGCGTGCTACAGTAACCACGTTGCTACAGTGTTTTCTGTTTTGGTTCTTGTTTGCATGCTTGTTCTAATTGTAGATTGGTTTTTGATCTTTGAGTTTCATCTTGATTTGATCCATCAAAAACCTTTCTAGGGTATTGATTTAGAGTTTCTCAAAGTCTAGTTGATTAATCTTTTGAAGATCTTGTTTAATCTTGAAGTTTTGATTAGATTGATTTTCGTCAAGTTCTAGAACAGCAAGCTTGCGAAACTCATAACTTTTGATCCGTAAGTCCGATCGAGCTGATTCTTTTTGTTTTCGATTCGTATTGGAATCTAGTTTCTTGTGTCCAAATTTCAGATCGATCTAATGGCTGGATCTCCGAGAATTCGCCTTTTACCAAACCTCTGTCATTCTATTTTTGTCGAGTACGAGGCAATTATTTGGTTCTGTTTTGGGGTGAACTTTTAGTAGATCAAGAATTTGGTTTTAGCTTCCGCACAATCATTCACCCCCCCTCTGATTGCTATATTCGTGTCTTTCGATCCTACAGATGTAAAGTTTAGTTCTTGTCCCATCTCTTGGCCCTACTTCCTACTTCCTAATCCCTTAGCCAGAAGCTCTCTATTTCTTTCCCCTTGGTTCTGCCACTCCTGTGGATCTACTACTCCCTCCGTTTCTTTTTATAAGGCCTATTTGGTTTCGTTAGGACAAGGCTTTGACCAACAATTACTCTATTAACATATAATTTTTATGACACAAAATTGATATTAGCAGATTTGTATTCAAAAGTACGTATATATAATTATGATTTTGTATTGCATAAATGATATATTAATGAAGTAATCGTTGGTCAAAGTCTTGTCCTAACGAAACTAAATACGCCTTATAAAAAGAAACGGAGGGAGTAAGTTTTAACCACCTCACTTCTGGATCTACCTCTCCCTGTAGCCAGGGCGGATCTACAATATTTTGTATCTTTAGCCCAATCCATATTACGCTCTTAGTATATAAGCGTGCCACACTCTTACTAAAAGCTACATATTAGTGTTACAAGTTCATATAACCCCATGGACTTTTTGCCTGGATCCACCCCTGCTTGTAGCTCCATCAGATATTACGCTATTACGCTCTTAGTTTGCTACGTCCAAATCACCCCTTCACTACATCCAGTGGCGGTCCTGAGATTTCAGGGGCCCGGGACAAGATTTAAAATAGAGGCCCTTCTAAATAATAATAATAATAATAATAATAATAATAATAATAATAATAATAATAATAAGTGTTACCAATAAACACTCAAGGTGCATCCACAAAAAATATTCACTCAAGGTGCATCCAAAAAAATATTCATATCAAGTAACAAGTAAAGCAAGAAGTACATATTACAGTATTATCTTAAAAGTTTCTTCTAACATGTCTAGATGCGAAGTCATTGATGATGGTGTCAATATCAATCTCATCCAATAATATCTTCTCGATGCATAAAATAGCCAAACCATTTAGCCTTTCTTGAGACATTTTGGACCTCAAATAATTCTTCAACAACTTCAACTTTGAAAAGCTTCTTTCAGCTGATGCCACAAAGGATGTGCACAGTAAATAAGATCCGATAAGCAATAGAAATATTAGGATAACAATCCACTTCTCTGACATACTCAAAAATCTCCATGGCAGACATTGGTTCATATGATAAAGTCAACTGCATAATACTAAGCTCTGAAATTAGATCATTTAAATCAACATCAGATGAGCCATCAAAGGAGAAAGTGTTTGTAAATTTGGTGCAACATTCTCTTAGTTCAATAGTATCCAAAGACTTCAAGGTCGTCGAGCTCATCAAAAACCCAAATATACTTTTGAATGATTGGAGTTCTTCAAATCTACTTTTTAATGAACTAATTGCAATATCAACCATAGCCAAAAAGTAATTAACTTCAAAAGCCTTCTCAGCTTCGAGGTTTGCTTCCTCACAATCATTTTCATCATATTGTTTCTTCCTAAAAGCACGACGATTTACTGGAAATGATGGCTCCACACCCAATTCTGATGCAATCTCTTTAGCAATGATCAAACTAGAAGCAAACCCTGCATTTCTATAGTTTTCAAAGAAACTGATTGTATCTTCTATGTTCTTTAAGGTAGCATCAATGCACATGGATGGTAACTGCAACTTCTTGCTCACATTGTTTACAGTAAATAAAATATCATACCAAATAACCATTCTAAGTATAAACTCAAAGGTACCAAGCGCTTCAAATAAATTTTTTGCATCACTCCTATCGTTGGGTTCAGTATCCTTATCTTTGCTTACCTGAAGCAAAGCTGACCTTATCTTAGGAGCTTGAAATCTAATTGCTTTGACACTTTTGATCCGACTCTCCCAACGCGTATTGCTCCATGACTTCACAGTTAAGCTTTCAACATGGCCACGCAAAACATCCCATCTTTTGGTAGAACTAGAAAACAATACATATGTCCGTTGCACAATTCCAAAAAATGAAATAGCTTTGCCACAAGATTTAGCCATATCACAAAGAGTAAGATTAAGACTATGACAAGCACATGGCATATACAAAGCTCTTGGATTTATATCAAGCAATCGTCTTTGCACCCCCCTTGTTCTTTCCTTTCATGTTAGAGCCATTGTCATAACCTTGACCCCTAATATCTTCAATATTTAGACCAAAAGACTTAATGGAATCAAGCAATGAATTGAAAAGCCCCTCACCAGATGTGTCGTCTACCTTAATGAAACCCAGAAAATACTCCTCAATTTTGCCACTAGACATATTAACACATCGAACCAACAAACTCATCTGTTCTTGATGACTCACATCTGGGGTACAATCAAGGATAATAGAAAAATATTTGGCCTCTTTAACAGTCTTTATGATAGATTTGGTAATGCCATAAGCCAAAAGAGAAACCAACTCATTCTGAATTTTATGACTAAGATAATGATAATGAATCTCATTATTTCGAATGCGTCTAAGGTGATCTTGCATTACCAAATCAAATTCAGCTATCATCTCAACACAAGCTAGGAAATTACCATTTTGATCATTGTAAAGTTGCTCACTTGATCCTCTAAAAGCCAAACTGTGCTTACCAAGAAATTTGACAACAGCAATTATTCTTAATAAGACTTGCCTAATACGCTCTTTCTCCTTTGTGATTTGGTGCTGAAATTTTTTGTCAATTGTTTCATGCTTACTGAGTCTAGCTCTCAGTTCATTCCAAGAGTTCATGTTGGTAATATGCTCCATACTAGCCTCATGTTCTTTCAGCCTCTCATTGATATGCCTCCAATCTCTAAACCCATCGTGCCCCAATAAACTCTTACATTTTTCTGAATTAAAAATCTTACAACAAAAGCAAAACACTCTATCAACATGTTTTGAATAAACCAACCATTTTCTATCACGAACTTCTCCATTGCTCATCTTTCTAGAGTAATGAGTATATGAAAAATGTCTCCCATTGCCATCCAAAGGAAATACAATATTTTCTTCTCTTATAGGCCCCTTCTCCACTAATATGTCCCTTGACTTGTTATCAAGATTATCCCAATTTTTTGGATCATAGATATCCTCAGTAAAAACCGGTTGTTCATCAACACTAGCATTATCTGTAGGAGATGAATTAAATATTGGCTCATGATTACTCACATTGTTACCATCCATGTTCATATCAACATTTTCTTCCGGTGTAGGGCCCTGATCTTCTGGATTAATGTTAGGTTGTTCCACCACATGAACTATAGCCAACTCATCTGCATTTCTTAAAGCTCTCGAATTACTAGTAAAGAATTTGTCCATGGCTCCTCTCTGTGATTCTATAAACTCATCTACCCGTTTCTTCCTCTTCCTTTTCTCACTGCCAGATGGATACTTTCTAGACGACATGACTATATGTTGAAAATTAAAAATAAACAATTATTATTTGAAAGCTATCGCAAAGCTACAAAGGTACTAGATCAACTCAAAAAAATTATTACCGATTATGTAGAACTCTCAAATCCCAATATCATATATGCATCAACATGGTCCAATCAAATTATTACAAGTGGCCTACTGCAAATTCATAAACCAAATATGAAATATCAAATTACCGATCCATCTAATTGATATGTTAAACATAATACATGTAATATATAATCACATTGGTTAGGTAATTGAGAAATCAATATGACAATACCTGCGAGGGCAGCAGTCGGCAGACGCAGGGACACTCCGCTCGTCGCGTCGGCGCGTCGCTGCAACAGATGAAAGCAACCGGTCTCTGGAGCACCAGTGGAGAAAGAGAAGTCTTGTCGTTGTGTGGATCAATCGGGACGTATGAACGCAAGCACCCAACGGGAGCGATCTGATAGAACTATAGAAGAGCCGGTAAAGTGTAAACTACTACTTCTCTTATTGATTGACAGTAGTAGCACCGGTGGAGAAAGAGAAGCCGCCGCTCGATGTGACGCCGATCGGCCGATGGCGGAGATCCCGTTGTGCCCGTGCGGCTGCTCGTGCTGGTGCAGGTGCTGCAATGCGGCAGGTAGCGCCGGCCCTTACGTGCGTCAATGCGTGAAAAAAAACTAAACCAGCGTCTGCCCTTAAGCCAGGAGGTCACGTACTCCATCCCATCCCAGCCCATACTACTCATCTACTCCTAAACATGCACAGGGGGTGGGGCCCCATCGTTTGGGGGGCCCGGAGCGGTTGCCCCGCTGCCCCCCCCCTCAGGGCCGGCGCTGACTACATCCCCCACTTCTGCTATTACGGGCACCTCTCTGTTGCTTCTGGGAAGACTGAGTTAAGACGCCTTGTTGCCATTTCCCTATTTGTGCGTATATTTGTACAAGTTAATAGCTTAGAGCAATTCTTTGCCTAAGTAGTAGCCGAATGAAATAATTTTCCTATTGAAATAGACCCAAAATTTCAAAATGAATTTATTTGGATTTTATTTGAAGTTTGTTGGATTTTATTTGGATTTTGGGCCTCCTTCCTTTGGCCCGTTCTCCCTCCGGCCCAGCCTCCCCCGACACGCTCCCCGCCCGCCGCCTCTGGCCTCGCGTCGCTCGTGCTTGCCTGGTCGCGACGCGCTTGCCCAACCGTGCCCTGCCGCCTGGCCGCAACACTGCCACCCTCGGCCGCCCTGCTCCCTCTCTCCTCCCCGCAGGCTATAAAAGCCCCCGCACCCCTCCATTTTCTCCTCGCCCCACCACTTCCCGATCGCGGTGAGTTCCCACCTCCGCCTTCTTCTTCCCTAGCGCCTGTGCTGCTGCCGTCTTCCCCGCCCTGGTGAAACCCTCGTGTCTGTCCATAAATAGTATAACAGAGACTGTTGAATGTTGAATGTTGAATGTTTATCAATTCCATGATATGTTGGATGAAGTGTCATCAATTCCATGATATGTTGGATGATAGTATAACAGAGCACCCAATCAATTCTGCCATCTGTCCATCCATAATGACAGTAGGATGTAGTGTTGATTGTTGAACAGTAGGAAGAATGTTGCTATTTCATTTATATGTTTAATGTGCATGATAATGATTTTGATTGTTGAGCTGAGTTGTTGAATGAGAGTTAGTTGTTGAACTGCCATGAAATGAAAATTGTTGAGTGTTGTTGAATGAGATGCACTGTGATTTGTTTAGTGTTGATTGTTGAATTTTGAGTTGTTGTCTTGTTGACTGTCATGAAATAACCAGTGAGCTGTTTGTTTAATTAATTTTTGTCTACAATGTTAAAAGAGTTATAATTGTTGACTGTCATGAAATAAAGATTGATTGTCATGATTGTTGACTGTGATGGAGATTGATTTTGATGCACTAGTAGGTTAAATTATTAAAGTATTGGTATAAGTTTAATTAATTTATACATTGATTTGATGCAAGGAATTGAACCGAGATGAAGAAGATAACTCATTTGACATGAACGATGATATGTCTAAGGATGAGATTCCGGATGAGGGAGAAGGAGGAGCACATACCTTGAACTCGGCCCCTGATGCCCCCACACAAACAGGCAAGCGATGTTCAGGAGTTTGGAAGAATTTTGAGAAGGTCAATGTGCCATCTGCGACAGAGAAAGGTGCAACTATCACCAAGGCAAAGTGTTTGTTCTGCTACAAGTTGTATTCTTACAAGCAAGGTTCAGCTACCTCACATCTTGGGATGCACATAAAAATGTGCGCGCCATATTTAAACAAGTTGGCTAAGAAGAAAAGGCAAGCTCTTCTCAATTATTCAGGTGATTCTAGTTCTCCTGTTGTGGTCTCTCCTAGTGAGTATAGTCCTGAGCAAACTCGAAAATTAATTGCTAAGATGATAATAGCTCATGAGTATCCATTTAGGATGGTAGAGCACACATGGTTTAATATGTTGATGAAGTACTTAAATCCTTCTTATGAGTTTATTGGTAGAAAGACTATAAGAAGTGAATGCTTGAAGGTTTTTGAGTCTGAGAAAGAAATCCTTAAGAAGAGCCTTAGAGGTGTGGAGAACATATGTCTAACTACTGATTTATGGACTTCCAACCAAACACTTTCTTATATGTGTGTAGTTGCACATTATATTGATAGAAATTGGAAAATGCAATGTCGTGTCTTTGAGTTTCATTGAGTTAGACCCTCCACATCTTTGGAAATGTGATTTCTCAAGCGTTGTTTGACTGTGTTGCGAATGGAAGATAGAGGACAAGATCATCTCAATCACTCTAGATAATGCTTCCAACAATGATGTTCTTTGTTCGGAGTTTAAAGGCTAAGTTTGTCGCTAGATACCAAATGCTTTCATTGCAAAGTATTTTCATGTCCGTTGTTGTGCTCACATCATTAATTTGGTTGTGAATGATGGGATAGCAGTATTAGCACCTTTGATAAGCAATATCAGAGAAACAATTAAGTACCTAAAGAAGTCTCCTTCGCATGCACAAGTTTGTAGAAATTTGTAGATCATTAGCACTAACAATTGGGGATGGTGAAACTTGATGTCACGACAAGGTGGAGTTCCACATACAAGATGTTAAATCTGCAATTGCCTATAAGGAAGCATTATTGGCATATGCTTGATTTGGATGCAAACTATAGATGGGAGCCTACAAGTGTAGAATGGCAATTGTTTGTATCCATTGAGCCAATACTTAAGAGTTTGGCTCAAGTTACTCTTGCATTTTCAGCTTCGACATATCCTCTTCGCAAATATTTTTATCCTCACATTGTGAATGTCAAGATTGCATTGAGAGCTGCTTGTTCTTCTTGAAGATATAAATTTGAATGGTATGGCCATTGCAATGATGCAAAAGTTCAACAAGTATTGGGAAGAAAAGAACAATGTCATGGTGCTTGCTACTATTCTAGACCCAAGGTACAAGATGAGATATATTGAGTGGTGTTTTCGGAAAATTTATGAATCCCCAAAAGCTGAAAGTGAATATGCTGATGTTCTTCAAGAGTTAGAGAAGCTATATGAAAAATTTGAGATGGCACATCGGCATAAGAAGGCTACTCTTAAATCTAATGCATCCTCCTCTTCGTCTATGGATACAAGCATGTACTTACCCTCAAGCTCAAGTGAGTTTCAGTCTTTTTTATCTTTATCTTCTTCAAATCCATCGAAGAGCGAGTTGCTTATCTATTTAGATGAGACGAATGAGAGCTTGTCAAACAAGGAGTTCAATTTGCTTGAGTGGTGGAAGTTGAATACGCATAGATTTCCGGTAGTGTCAAAGATGGCGAAGCATTTCTTAACTATACCACCCGACTCGTATCTTCGAATCAACTTTCAAAGACCAGGGGTAGAGTTCTAGATGATTATCGGAGCTCTCTACGGCCAGCTATGGTGGAGGCATTGGTGTGTGCTTCTAGCTGGATTAGAGGTGCCCATAATGATTCAAAAGCACCTATGTTTGTGGTATGTTCATTTATAATATAATCTAGCTTTTCCAATTCTCTTTATTTTACCTCATGGCTAATTTGGTTATTATAACTCTTTTCAGGAAGAAGACGATGAGGATGACGTTCAGAACATTCCATTTCCTAAAAGCGTGGTAGACAGCAACTAATTGTGAAGGTATTTTGTCCTAAAAAGATTTATATGTCATATGTGTTTGTTGCATGCAATACTTACTGTTCTCTTGTTTGCAGTCATAAAAGCAGTTGGAAGAAGGCCAGGTGTTCGTAATGTAAATCATCAATTGCCTAGTCAGTTGTAATTTGTACCTATGAACTTTTGTTTAATGTTCTGAGTCAGTTGTAATTTGGACCTTTGGACTTTTGTTATTTGGACCTATGAACTGTTGTTTCATGTGCAATATGCAATGTGCAATTTGAATGCATACTTTAACTTTTGTAATTGCTTGCCCAATATGCAACTCAACTGTTGGAGAAGGAGCATTCTGGATGTTATTATGCATAATGCATTTGCTATTGACTATTGTGTCCAATTGATGATGTTGCATTTGCTCCTATTGTGTCCAATTTTGTTTATGCATTCTGGATGTTATGGATTATGTATTCTGGATGTTATGCATTTGCTCCTATTGTGTCCAATTGATTATGCATTCTGGATGTTATGGACCTTTGGACGCCATTTTGTTTAATATTTGCTCCTATTGTGTCCAATTGATGATGCTGCATTTGCTGTGTCGACTCATCCCTACAAACTGAACCTACCGGCGCTAACGAGCCTAACGAGCCAACGAGCCGCTCGCGAGCCGGCTCGGGCTCGGCTCGTTAGCAAATCGAGCCGAACAGTAGGCTCGGGCTCGGCTCACTGCCTCTTCGAGCTGAGCCGAGCCGCTTCGAGCCGAGCCGAGCTCGAGCCGAGCCTCGAGCTTAATTTCCAGCCCTAATACAACACCTGAAAATGTTACTATTTGTTCAAGTAGCGATATTTGCATGCATAAAAAAAATCTTGCTATAGTATATTTTAATATGTTAATGTTATCCAATATTGAAAAATCTTACTTGTATTGATATGTGACAACTTTCAATTATTTAAAACATAGCAAATGTATGGTATATTTTAATATATTAATGTTATCCAATATTAAAAAACTTACTTGCATTGCTTCGGTATATTTAATATGTTAATGTTATCTTGCTATGGTATATTTTAATATGTTAATGTTATCCAATATGCAAAATCTTGTATTGATATATGACAACTTTCAATTATTTAAAATATAGCAAACGTATGGTATATTTTAATATATTAATGTTAATTTGCTATGGTATATTTTAATATTTTAATTATGTGAATTCCTATTTTTGCACTTGTATTGATATGTGACATGTTTTAATTATGTGAATTGCCTTTTACAAGTTTTACAATATTGTTTTGAATTTTTTTATTTTTTACATTTTTCCTTGATTTTTTAACCTATCGTCGAAATTCGATGCATTTTGAGAGAACTTCGATGCTTTCCGAGCGAAGTTTGAGCTTTTCGACCAAAATTCGCTCTTATATTTGACCAATTTTAAATTTATTTAACTTTTGAAACCCTTCTAAATTTCTCAAATTTCGTATGAAATTTTGCGAATTTCAATACCGGTGACTGAGCGAAAAAAGATTTCAAAACGAAATGTTCAGCTGGGGATTGTAGAAAGCAGCATTTAAAATCTAGAAGGTCAACAAACATGCAACTTTCAATCTGGATTGTAACAATCCGGAGGCCAGATTTTAGCAATCCCACAATCCGCTCTAGAGGAGCTTTCCCGAGCTTTTTTTTTGCAAAAGACTACAATGTCCATTAAACTTCAGTCGAAATTACCTACCATTGCCTCTCATTACCCTCATCCCCTCACTTTTGCCATGCAGAAACAACAATCCAAACATACTATAATATGGATTGCCAAACCGTCATCAACTTTTCAACCTCCAACTTTTAACAATTTAGCTTTTACGGTCCAGATTTTAAAAGCTGTTTTCTACGATCCCCAGCTTAAATGTACATGCCCTAATTTACATCTGTAGCTGGACAATACTTCAGTTTCCATTAGGAATGGCAACGGGTATATACCCGGCGGGTATCACCACCCCGTACCCGTACCCGTGGTAGTAAAATCCACCCGCTACAATACCTATACCCGCATAAGGGTACAAAATTTACCCGTACCCGTGCGGGTAACGTGGACCCACGGATGACAAAAGTTCTATTTTGTTAGCATATAGTACTCATATTTCGAAGGGTTACACAATATGATTGTATACAACATATAATATGCTGGGCCCGGTAAGATAGTATGCTATCATATTGATTGTACTAAGACAAAGTTTTGCATGCTTTCGTTTATGTCACCTAGCTACTGTATTAATTGATGGTATGTGATCATGTAGAACAAAGATAGCTAACAAATTTAGCAGCACCAGCCCATTGGTTAACACCAAATGCTTGACAAATGGCCCGTAAAGATCCCAGGTCCCCAAAAAACATTTCGTCGATCTACTGTCTAGTTAGACAAACAACAGCTAGCAACTTTTTCACTCTTGTTCACACCTATATATACATGACATATTCCATATTAGCCACCCATATGTAACGGGGACCTGCGGGTAGCAACAGTAGTACAGATCCGTACCCATTCTATCCGCTGGATAATAGTTTTTGCCCGTTAATATACCCGTAGGTATGAAAAACGGTTCATACCTGCCCCTAATATGTCGGATTTGTGGTTTCGGTCCCGTTGCCATCTTAGTTTCCATTTGCTGTCTAACCAACTGGACAAAGGGCCAATTCTCCTCCGCTGTACAGTGTACACAGCCCAGAGTGTCCAGATGATCGGCGGCGGCCGCCGCCCTCCCTCCTCCCTCACCTCGCCGCCGCCGCCGCCGCCGCTGGACAACGACGACATCCTCCGGGAGATTCTCCTCCGCCTCCCGCCGCAGCCCTCCTCCCTCCCCCGCGCCTCCCTCGTCTGCAAGCGCTGGCGCCGCCTCGTCTCCGACCCCGGCTTCCTCCGCCGCTTCCGCGCCCACCACGGAAAACCCCCACTCTTGGGCTTCTTCGTCGGCCACTATGGCGAAGCCTCCTTCATTCCCATGCTGGGACCGCCCGACCGCATCCCCACGGCCCGTTTCTCCCTGCCGCTGAGCCGCGACGAGCACTGGGCCGTCGTCGGCTGCCACCACGGCCCGTTTCTCCTTGAGTTTGATTTGGATATGCAGAGCCTAGATGTCATCGAGAAGCCAGCAGACGCCCGTGTTACCAACCATTGCTGCTTTCAGGTCTTGCGCACAGAGGATAGCGGCCTTGGCCTCGCCATTCTATCAGAACTGAGCATGCAATTATGGGAGAGGAAGGCTAATTCTTATGGTGTTGTCGGATGGGTGCTGTGCAAAACCGTTGAACTGGACAGGATCCTTAGACTGCAAACTTGGACGTCGAGACCACTGATAGAGATAGTGGGTTTTGATGAGGATGCTAATGTGATTTTTGTATGGACGAATAATTGTGTCTTCATGATCCAACTTGAATCAATGCAGTTCAGGAATCTTTTTGAACGCAATTTCACTACCAGATTTTATCCTTACAGAAGTTTCTATGCTGCAGGTAATAGCTAGTCTTTACTAAACAAGAGTAGCAAAATCCAAATATTTTTGGTATGTGGTTGCTGTCATTCATGTGCTTAAGGCTTGGCTAGCAATTTGTGCATAAATTGTTTCTTTGTGAGTTTGCTGAACATATATTTTTTAGGGGATTTGCTGAACATATGGCAATGTTGTTTTTGATATTATTTTTTAAGAACAAAAGTTCATTGTTACCTGTCTTTTGCTGTATGTCTAAAATATGCTATAGTTATGTAAATGTGTATATATCTATTGTACTGGTCTGTCCTGTATAAGCTACATAGCAGTTGGAAAATGACAACAAACACAATAAAACCTAGACTTGAGCGCAACCATACAAAACGTGATATGAGTAACTCGATTTGTACATTTGGAGACTTAGCAAGATGCCTTGTGTACGATACTTTCTACAAGATAGTATTTGTCTCTCTTCATATTGTTATTGGGTATCCATAATAACGATCTGCGCCTATCTTAGCTTATGAAATAAATAGCAAAGTTTTATTAGACTTCTGTTTGATGAGTCCTGCTGTGAGTGACTAGTTCGTTCATACCAGATCAGAAACAAATAATGCTTTGTTTTATCTTCTATGAGGTCAGATTTATTTAAATCAAAGCAGGCATGCTCATTTTTATCACCAGAAATTTCTCAGTTTGTGCATATCCTGATTTAGTCCGTTTGGCTTAACTTTGAACAAGTTCACTTCAGAACAGTTCTAGATAACTTCATTTTCTGTATTCATTTAAATGGTTTGAACATGTCCTTCATTACTAGGTACATGAGCATCACTGTTTTGAGTAATTCTCTGATATGGACCGGCAGCAGCCTACCAGGCGCTGGGGCCATGTGTATGTGCGCCAGAACCTTCAGGTTGGCGCACGGCACAAGCCCAGGCCAGCTAGCAACTGCTAGCAACCAAATAAATATTTAAATTGCAGATTACTAGTTTCAGTTTATCTCTATTCCTTATCTTAAAGCTGTCATTAGATGACAGATTAATTTAAATCTTTGGGACTCTTATCCTTAGTCGTTTAAATCTCTTGGGGCTCTTATCCCTTGTAGATTAGAAACTCAACTGCTAATTCTATAGATTAGAAACTCAGCCGCTAATCTCTTGGGGCTCTTAAAGCTGTCATTAGATGACATAATTTAGTTAGCAGGCGGAAGGTTTCCTAATCTGAGACCCAGTGATCGCTTCCGGCTAAGCAACAAGTTATCCGCCATTACGGCATCCTCAACTAATCCCCCTACTTCGCAATCCTCTGGACCCATTACCCGTTCTTACACCCAAGTACATAACATTCTCCTTGTACTTGAAAGTAGATATGGCTTTATTTCCCTATACCTAGACTCTTATCAGAAGAAAATAATCTGCTCAAGTTACATGAATACATAAAGGTAGGTTGATCTAACTATTGCACTTTTGCAGTCTCTTTTTTATTTGAATTTTCGTTATAATTTTTGTATGTTTATTGGATTTCTTTTGCTTGTAGGTAGGGTAATTGCTGGTGGAGATGATGGACCTGACATGTGTAATACGTAACATGATTGTTCTTTTAGATCTGCTAACGTGTTCTGTCATTATAACAGGTGGTTTAAATTTATCTTCTGTTATATATATAGGAAGCCTTTTCCGTACTCCTAGAAGTACGTACTCCCACATCTAGTATACCACTTAAACGAACGTGTTATACTCCTTTATCACTTTCAGTATACTTCAATAATAATTCTAAGATACTCCAATACGGCATGAATGAAAAAAATTCATAGGAGCCATTTATTTTTTGCTATATACCCTTTTCCATATGTAAAAATAGTATATAAACAAATTATGTTATAAATGGTGGATTTTGATAAAAATTTTCGTGTAATTCACTTTGGAGTATCTTATAATTAGTATTAGAGTATACTAAAAAAGATAAAGAAATATAACAATATCATTTATGCAGTATATTGAGAGTGGGAGTACATACTCCCAAGAGTATGGGACCATTTTCCTATATATATATATATATATATATATATATATATATATATATATATATCAACATCTCAGTTGTAAATTTATGTTCTCCATGTATTTAAGAAACTCATCACCTACTTAGTTAATTTGGATCAATATTTCTTTGAGTTGTAAGCAAGCTGCATATTATGTATTTATTGGATATAAAAGTTTTTTGTTTTAATTCAATTTAGTTCTTGCCCCTTTTGTATTCTTCCTCAACTACTAATTCCCAGAGAGAAGGCCATATTTCTCTTTCCTATATATCTATATATCTGTTCCTCAGCAGTTGTCGCCTCCTTCCATCATGCTTTGAGCCAGGCTGCCTTCTGGTTCCCATCTCCTGGCCCTATTTCCTTTTCCGTTGTTCAGAAGCTCTCCATTTGTTTCCTTTTGGGTATATCACCATCCCCTCCCATTGTGCATCAACTGAGATCCCACCACATAACTTCTGGATTTGCCTCTCCCTGTTTGTGCATGATAATAGATTAGAGCATTGCTTTGCCCAAGTATGGCAGAATGGAACAATTTTCATTTACTATGCTTTGTGAATATTTAGTCTGTTTTCTTATTTGTAAATCATCCACTGGTTTTCGTAAGTAAATAATATTAACTATATACGTAGCATTTGGTTAAAATAACATGCTTTTCCATCTACAAGCTTGTAGTTTTGTCATTTCACATTGCTGCTCGTTTGGAGCTTAAGCAAATTTTCCAAGTTCCAAGTGTATTATTCCTTTTCTGTTCCATTTTGATACCTAACAACAGGCACAAAACTATAAGAGCATTTCCATAATCAATGTTATCCTACTCCTTAAAGTGCTTGCAATTACTGTAGTTTTAGGGACAACACAACCTTTTCTAGTGCCAGGCAGTTGCTAGAATGTCTCGGGCATATTTTGCTTTGTCAGACTACCTTATACCTGTAGCCAGTGTTCACAAAACTGTATTTGGGTAAAAAATGGAACCTGGCCAGTTACCGCTGGTTTCTGAACACTGCATGTAGCTAGCATTGCCTGTCATATACGAATTACCTTTGTGATAATCATATAATCAAGTGCTTAACTTCAAAGATCCTGTTCCCATATACACGACACATTTATCATTTGAGTTTGATTTATTAATCATTCTTACAATTGCCAAAAGTGGCTTAGGAAGTAGGAACCAGATGGGTCTCCATGTGCCCCTCATATGCCTATATTAGACAAGTGCACTATCATGCGACTGTATAATCTCAGTGGCTCAGTATTTGCTTCTGATGGAGGCATTGCTCACTGAACATTTGATTGCTCCTAAGTTGTTGTCATCTGGCAATAACTTAAGAGCATGACAACAACTTAGGAGCGGGACTACAATACAGGTTGAAGCTATACCAGTACAAACCTACAAATGGCTCTTCCATTTCAGTTTTCATGTTTTCTCTCCTTCTATGTTGGGTTTTATCTGATATTTGATAAACTGATTCGTCCGTGAAGATTCTAGCATCAGTTCTAAAACTGTTAGGTTGAGTTTTACCGATTGAACTAACGGAAAGTTGATAGCTTTGATCTTTGCAGTGGTCAGTAGTGAAAATCGGATTGACTGGTGGGATTGTTTGCTTCATAGGTATCCGGAGTTGCTTTCTGGCCACCAAGATGAAGAAATAGCACCTCGTGCAGTTTCATGCTGTGTATGCGTTCCATGTGATGGAATAAGTCCTTGTACTGTTGGTCTTTGTGGTCCTCATTGTAGTCTTTGTGGTCTTCTTTGCTGCCCCAACCAAGGACATCATCTCTAGCAGCTTTTAGACTAGCTTTAGGACTAGCTTTTAGACTAAAAGCTGCGCGTGCTACGCATCGACAACAGCGGAGAATTCACGACAGCTGAGTTTGCGTCGTACTGCGCGGATGAAGGCATTCAACGCCACTACTCCGCGCCGTACAGCCCGCAGCAGAACGGCGTCGTCGAACGGCGCAACCAGACAGTTGTGGGAATGGCTCGGGCCCTCCTCAAGCAGAGGGGGATGCCGGCTGTCTTCTGGGGAGAGGCGGTGGTGACGGCCGTCTACATCCTCAATCGCTCGCCCACCAAGGCTCTCAATGGCAGGACGCCGTACGAGGCTTGGCATGGGCACAAGCCGGCGGTCTCTCACCTACGGGTCTTCGGCTGCCTCGCGTTCGTCAAAGAGCTTAGTCACATCGGCAATCTCGACGACAGAAGCACTCCAGGGGTGTTCCTCGGCTACGCGGAGGGCTCAAAGGCCTACCGCATTCTTGACCCAGAGACACAGCGTGTGCGCACGACGCGCGACGTAGTGTTCGACGAAGGGCGAGGTTGGGCATAGGACAAGGCGGTGGACGACGGCTCGACTCCGACGTACAATGACTTCACTATCGAGTACGTCCGTTTCAAGGGAGCTGGGGGAGTAGGCAGCTTCTCTTCATTAAGCGTGCCTACCCCGGTTCCCGAGCTTCCACCGACTCCAGCGTCATGTTCTCCAGCCACAACCTCGACTGCGGCAAGTTCCTCGTCAACACCACCACAGCCGTCAACTCCACGCACTCCAGCACCAACGGCCACTCCTCCGGGCACGTCTACTCTGACACCAGCTAGTGTCGACCACGGCCCGGTGGAGTTCGCTACTCCCCTCTCCCACGATGAGGAGCGCATCGGCGTATACCATGACGGCGAGCCGTTGCGGTATCGTACGATGGGGAATCTTCTTGGCGACCAGCCGTTGCCGGGACTGGTGCCTCGTGATCTGGAGGCGCAGTTGCATCTTGCGTGTGACGACGGCGAGCCTCGTTCTTTCGCAGAGGCCGCGAGACACGCGGCATGGCGTGCCGCGATGCAGTCGGAGATGGATGCGGTTGAGAAGAACCGCACCTGGGAGCTTGCTGATCTCCCTCGTGGTCACCGCGCGATCACTCTTAAGTGGGTGTTCAAGCTGAAGAGGGATGAAGCCGGCGCCATCGTCAAGCACAAGGCTCGCTTGGTGGCACGCGGTTTCGTGCAGCAGGAGGGGATCGACTTCGACGATGCCTTCGCCCCCGTGGCACGGATGGAATCCGTGCGACTTCTCCTTGCGCTGGCTGCCCAGGAAGGCTGGCATGTTCATCACATGGACGTTAAATCAGCATTTCTTAACGGTGATTTGAAGGAGGAGGTCTACGTGCACCACCCGCCGGGCTTTGAGATTCCCGGCAAGGAGGGTAAGGTGCTACGCCTGCGCAAAGCCCTCTATGGTTTGCGACAGGCACCAAGGGCGTGGAATGCCAAGTTGGATTCCACGCTCAAAAGGATGGGCTTCGAGCAAAGCCCGCATGAGGCGTCCATCTACCGGCGGGGCAATGGTGGACACGCCCTGCTGGTGGGTGTCTACGTCGATGACTTGGTGATCACCGGCACCAAGGACGTAGAGGTGGCAGTATTCAAGGAGGAGATGAAGGCCACGTTCCAAATGAGTGACCTGGGGCCTCTCTCCTTCTACCTGGGGATCGAGGTGCACCAGGACAACTTCGGAATCACGCTTCGACAGACCGCCTACGCCAAGCGTGTCGTTGAGCTAGCTGGGCTCACCGACTGCAACCCCGCACTCACTCCGATGGAGGAGCGGCTGAAGCTGAGCCGCGATGACACAATGGCAGAGGTAGGCGCTACGCAGTACCGGCGTCTTGTGGGGAGCCTCCGCTACCTCGTCCACACACGGCCGGATTTGGCTTTCTCCGTCGGCTACGTTAGTCGGTTCATGCAGCGACCGACGACGGAGCACCAACAGGCTGTGAAGAGGATCATCCGCTATGTTGCGGGAACTCTCGACCACGGCCTCTACTACCCGAGGTGCCCTGGAGAGGCACACCTCGTCGGCTACAGCGACAGCGACCACGGCGGCGACATCGACACCAGCAAGAGCACGAGCGGGACTCTCTTCTTCCTCGGCAAGTGCCTCGTTAGCTGGCAGTCGGTTAAGCAGCAAGTGGTGGCCCTGTCCAGCTGCGAGGCCGAGTACATAGCGGCTTCCACCGCTTCGACTCAGGCATTTTGGCTTGCTCGACTGCTTGGTGATCTCCTCGGCAGAGATACTGAAGCGGTGGAACTCAGGATGGACAGCAAGTCCGCTCTGGCCCTGGCAAAGAACCCCGTTTTTCATGAACGGAGCAAGCACATCCGGGTGAGGTACCATTTCATCCGGGATTGCTTGGACGAAGGAAGCATCAAGGCGCGTTACATCAACACCAAGGACCAGCTGGCGGACCTGCTGACCAAGCCCCTTGGGAGGATCAATTTCCTTGAGCTACGCTCCAGGACCGGGATGGTCCAACTTTCCCGCGAGACGACGGACAAGACTTAGGGGGGAATGATGGAATAAGTCCTTGTACTGTTGGTCTTTGTGGTCTTCTTTGCTGCCCCAACCAAGGACAGCATCTCTAGCAGCTTTTAGACTAGCTTTAGGACTAGCTTTTAGACTAAGACTAGCAGCTTTAGGACAGCATCTCTAGCAGCTTTTAGACTAGCTTTAGGACACATTTCTAGCAGCTTTTAGACTAGCTTTAGGACTAGCTTGATTGCCCTAGCCAGCTATAAATATGTAACCCCAACCCCTCAGGTTGGTATGGCATTGTGTCAGAAAATAAACCATAAAATTGCCCCAACTCCTATTGTCATCCCCTCTCAATGATAGTAAGAATTGTGCTACTAACAAGTGGTATCAGAGCCGTTCTTTCCTGCAGCCTAAATATTTCTTGTTCATCTCCTTCCCACGCCCCCCTTGCTCTCAGCTAGCGGCAGCAACAACAGCTGTTTCTGCTCAGCCTTCATCTTACGAGCGATCGAGCGGCGGCTAAATGCGAGGCAGCTTCTTCCCCTCGCAGCAGCCCCCCACTAGCGCGCCATGTCCGAAGGACAGTCTCAGCGCTCGGTCGCCTCGAGTGCGCGGCACCGGCAGGAGGCCGAGGTTGCCGCGGCAGAGGACCGCGAGCGAGCAGCAGCAGAGACTGCAGCGACGGCGGCAAGGGCGGCAAGGCTGGCGGCGGCGGAACTGGCGTCAGCAAGGGCCGAAGTAGAAGCAGCAGCAGCAGAGGATGCAGCGCGTGCGGCGGCAGCAGAGCTCGAGGCTCTGCGCAGCAGTAGCTCCAGCAGCTCTGCCCCAGCCGACGGCGGCACCGACGTGGGGCTCAAGCCGGCGAGGGAGGCAGCGCGCAAGAGGTACTAAAGACCCCTCATAATTCTTTTGACCGAAAAATGCCATCTGAGTATCTGACCCTGATTACTAATTTTCGACAATTATAAGTGGTTTACCCTTTGGGCTTAATCTCAATTCTGAGCAACGAAAGTAATCAAAATAAACTGTTTCCGATTTCAGTAAAGCTGTGTGCTGAATGTATAGCTTTTTATCAAATGATTAACATGATGGTGAATTATTACACAGGAGTTAGCAAGCTGACGAGTAGATATCAAGAATCAATCGACAAATGGCTTACTAACGCGAAGCAGCAGCAAGATTCAAGATTCAATAGCACAATCAGTTCGGCAGTTCGGGTTGACTCGAGACAAGTAGCAGCGCAGTGTGGACATCGGTGATTCGATTTGAAATGGATATCGTTAATTCGATTCGGAATGGACATCGATGAATTCTATTTGGAAAAGCATTTGCTGTTGTGGTCACAGTCGGTGGCTTCAGCAACCAGCGTAACTTGCTACCCGACATCTCGGATGAAGCCGTCATAATGGTTTTCGAGAACGGTATTAAGCATAGAGAACTGAAAAGAAAACTCGTCACTCGAAAGATCAAGACCATTAAAGAGCTTTTCGAGTTGGCGAATAAATAAGCTATACGCACCGAAGCCCAAGATTATCTCGATGACCTTAAGCCTAACAACGACAAACCCGGGTCGTCCAAACAGGGGACAAAGAAAAATAAGAACCATGGCGAGAAGCGTAAAGGTGATTCCACCATTACCGCGGTCGAAATAGGCAAAACGCGTAACACCGGCGACAACAAGGATCGAAGCCGTGAGGGAAATAAATATTGCCCAATTCACCACATGGACAAATACAACTTCGAAGCTGCCCTCGCCGAGCGCGGGATCGAGCAGGTCAAAGGAAAACCTGAGGACGAGAAACCCGAATATTATGGGGCTAATCACAAGCTGACTCACTTCTTCGGAGTGATCCGCCACGTACAAGTTCAAGAAACATTACAAAGCGGTCAAGAGGAAGGAGTTCACCATTTGCCGTATCAAAATTGGTAGTACTCATTGTCTACTTATCCTGCGTAGTCGATACCACTCCAGAAACACGCCATGCGCCCTTGATAAATTGAATTCAATGCCCGGAGACAGGAAAGATGCATTCGAATAAAATCCCCATCGAATGGAAAAATCCAATTCAGGGCTACATCCAAGCGGAACTCCACATCCAAATCGAACAATGTCAACTGATCCAATTCGACTAGGCGGCCATAGAACCGGACGACGGAGAGGCTCGCCCCCATGGTGTTTATTCAGTTATCCTCTAATATCCCGACTCCTAAATTAATTTCGACAAATGACTGACTGTACTAAGTATGAACAAAACATATCCTCAAACTTGTGCATAGCTAGGTACTATACCTCGATTATTTATAGTCCCAATCCCAACATATTCTCTCATCAATCAAGCATGACTGAGACCTCTAGTGACAATCTTCACCTTGGATGCTTTCTCGGAGCTGGTCACATGCATAATGTGCAAGCCTGATCAGTTGGCATTTTGTCATGCATGATTGCACGAACACTTCTAAATGAAACGCATGACAAAGTCTAGTACCATCATACATGTACAACAACATGATCGAGGGCCATAGAGCTCAGGGCATATAGATGATCTGAAAGTTTCGTATGTACGTCGGACCAAATTTTTTGGTCCGTCGTGAACTGGTTTTTGATGGCTGTTTTCACGTGTACGTCGAACCAAATATTTTTGGTCCGCTGTGAACGTTGTTTTGAACGTTTTTGCACTGGATCAATTTGACAAGCAACAGAGACTTTCACGTGTGCGCCGGACTGAGTTTTTTTTTGGTCCGTCATGAGCTGTGCCGGACCAATGTTTGGTCCGGCGTGAATGATTTTTTCTAGGGTTAAGTTTTTGTCGTTGGACCAATTTGAGTTTCGTTCGGATTGATGATTATGAAATTCATATGGTTGTCATAGACATGTTTTGGACTAATATGAGTCAAGTCGTGGACTTGTGCTTGGAAAAGTTCTGTTGTTTATTGATGTGCAGGGATCTTGGGCAACGCAGGTCAACGACGACTGGGACTAGGCTCCAGGGTGGAGGTGAGGTCGTGTCGGTCATGAAGTCGTGTGGATGTGTTGAGGAAGGATCAAGGGCATGATCAATAAGCAAGGAAGGTTCTGAGACGATTCAAGGAGGTGCGCAATCTGAGATGATCCGGCAGGAGTTTGGATGCATGCAGACTTGGACTCTTGAGTCGTGTTTGAGGTGGATTCGGATTTGAATCCGAGTTGGAGATGATCCGGCAGGAGTTTGGATGCGCAATCTATCACAGTAAGCTTACAAGGTTTATATCTTTTGATCTGTAAGTTCGATCGAGTTGATTCTTCTTTTGTTAGATTCGTATTGGAATCTAGTTTCTTGTGTTAAATTTTCAGGTCAATCCGATGGTTGGATCTCTGGGAATTCACGTTTTACTGAACACATCTAAAAAGATGATTTCATCAAGTTCAGACTGGTCCGAACTTGACTACCACGATCGGAGCGATCCGAACTTGACGCTCACGATCGGACTGGTCCGAACTAGTCAATTTCGAAACAGTCAACTTGTAAAGCTTATAACTTTTGATCTGTAGATCCGATTGAGCTGATTCTTATTGGGTTAGTTTCTAAATTGAATCTAGTTTCTGTAGTAACTTTTTCACGTCAATCCAACGGTTGGACCTTCAGGAATTCATATTTTATTGAACGTCTTTCTTTCTATTTTTTTTGTTTAACCGGAGCAATCTTTAAGGGTGTTTTGATAATCGTCAAAAATTTGATTTTAGCTTCCGCGCAATCATTCACCCCCCTCTGATTGCTATATTTGTATACATCGATCCTACAAGTGGTATTAGAGCCAGGTTGAGATATGGCGTCAGATAAGTATGTTAATCGTCCTCCTGTGCTTAATGATTCAAATTTTCCTTATTGGAAGAGTCGCATGCAATCCTATATTGAAGCTCAAGGTAATGATGTTTGGCGCAAAGTTTCTACCGCTTTTTACGTTCCTGATATAGTCACCAATGATAATAAAGTAGACGTTGATCTGAATGCTAAAGCTAGAAACTTGATTTTTCAAGGAATTTCTGAAAAAGAATTTGATCGAGTTTCTCATCTATGTTCTGTTATTCTATTTGGAAGACATTATGTGACTATCATGAAGGTTCTACTAAGATTAAGAAAGTGCGCAAAAATATTTACCAAAAGGACTTTTCTGATTTTGCTATGAGACCAGGTGAATCAATTGATGATCTTTTCTCTCGATTTGAGAAAATCTTGTGTAATTTGCGTGGTGTTGGAGTTACTAATTCAGTTGAGGATAACGTTAGTAAAATTTTGAGATCTCTTAGTCCTGAATGGCGTATGGTTGTGACTGCAATTAATCAAACTGTTGACTTGGATATTTTGACCATGGATGATCTTTATTCTAGACTGAAAACTTATGAGATGGATTCTTTGTCACCTAGTGATAATAAATCCTCTACACATGCACTTGTTGCTAACTTGACACTTAAATGCCTGGATTACCATCTTTTGGTTCCTTGTCTGCATTGGCTTCTTTTTTAGATGAACAGTTTGAGATGCTTTCTGAAGAAGACCTTGTGCTCATCTCCTCACGTGCTTTTAAAGCACTCAACAATGTGAGGATGAGGAGGTGTGGAGACACAACTTCGAGGTCCTTCAACTGTTTTGAGTGTGGCCTTCCCGGGCATATTAAAGCAAACTGTCCCAAGTTGAAGAAGAAGGAAGAAAGGAAACCGGCACAACGCAGCTCAAGACACACTACCCCTAGGTGCTCCAATTTTTGAAAAGTTGCTAAGAAAGTCTTAGCCGCCATAGAGGAGTGTGATCTTAGCAATGTGGACTTTGAGAGTGATGATGAGCCACATGACAAGAAGAAGGACAAGATGGGAGATCCTGATGATGACTTCACCGAGATGTGTTTCTTGGATACAAGGGATAGCGACAACGACTCCGATCTTGAAGAGGTGAGACCTTCTTATGATGAGCTTGAGTATGCCATGGTTAAATTAGCTTCAGAACTTAAAAGGTCTAAGAAGGCTCTTAAAGGAAAAGATCTAGAAATTGATAGTTCCAATTCTGAAATTGCAAGGCATAGATCTTTAATTCCTGATGATGATTCTTGCAAATCTTGTGATATGCTACAATCTGAAGTTATTGCTTTAAGGAATGTTCATGCTTCCCTGTTGCATCAAAATGAGAAACAAGTTAAAAATGCTAGCTGTTCCACTGATATTTTGTATGATTCAATTTCTTGTTCTAAATGCTCCATACTAGAATTGAAGTTGCATGATGCAGATGCTAAGATTTCTCAATTGTTTATTGATTTGCTTACACATGAAGTTCTTTCATGCTCAACTTGTCGCAAGCAAAAAGGAAAAGTGGACATTCCTTGTAATAATTGCTTAACGCTCTCGCAAAAAGTTGATTACTTAGAAAAGTCTTTAAAGCGTTTTACTAAAGGAAAGAAAAACCTAAATATGATTTTGGATCAATCAAAAGTCAGCACTCATCACAAAGGTTTAGGTTTTGATCCTTATGCTCATCACAAATCACATGCTCCTACTGCTGTTAAAGCTCTTGAAAGTGGAAAGTTTGAAATTGTCAAAGAGCCTGAGAAAACTGTGTTCAAATCTGCTGGAATTTTATCTTATACTATGATGAGTGCAAATGTTGCTTCTACTTCTAAAGCTATACATCATGTTAAATACACTTGCACTCACTGTGGTAAAGATGGCCATTTAGTTCAGTTCTGCTTTAGACTAGCTAAATAACAAAGGAGAGAAAGGTTCAATGCTAAGTCTAATGTCAGAAAGGTACACTCTGCTTCTCATTATGTGCCAAAGGTGAAGCAAACACTTTTTGTTGCTAGAAACACAGGAAAAGGTAAATCTATTTTTGTGCATAAAAATCCTCGTTTTATGTCTACTGGTTCTATTGGTCGTATGTCTCAGGAATTTTTTTTAAATAATACATTTTTTAAACTGAATTGCGTTTTTAATACTCGAATTTTTTTTTTGCAAAAATAATACGTGGTCGCCAAACGGTACGGCGAATACCCTATTTTCGCTTCCATTGTAAACTGAATCTGTACGGTCTTACACAATTTCCGCATTCCTGAGCGTGTGAAGTTTTCAGGGGACTAAGAACCCTCATAATTATTTTGACTGAAAAACGCCATCTGACCCTGCTTGCTAATGTTCGACAATTATAAGTGGTTTACCCTTTGGGATTAGTCTCAATTCTGAGCAAGGAAAGTGATCAAAATAAACTGTTTCCGGTTTAAGTAAAGCTGTGCGCTGAATGTATAGCTTTTATCAAATGATTAACATGATGAATTACTACACAGGAGTTACCAAGCTGATGTGTACAAGTCGCAACAAGTAGATATCAAGAATCAATCGACAAATGGCTTACTAACGAGAAGCAGCAGCAAGATTCAAGATTCAATAGCATAATCAGTTCGGCAGTTCGGGTTGACTCGAGACAAGTAGCAGCGCAATGTAGACATCGTTAATTCGATTTGGAATGGACATTGTTAATTCGATTTGGAAAAGCATTTGCTGTTGTGGTCGCAGACGGTAGCTTTAGTAACAAGCACAACTTGATATCCGACATCTCAGATGGAGCTGTCATAATGGCTTTCGAGAACGATGTCAATGATAGAGAATTAAAAGGAAATCTCATCACTCGAAAGATCAAGACCATCAAAGAGCTTTTCGAGTTGGCGGACAAATACGCTATACGCGCCGAAGCCCGATATTACCTCGATGACCCCAAGCCTGACAACAAAAAGTCCGAGTCGTCCAAGTAGGGGGCAAAGAAAAATAAGAACCACGTCGAGAAGCGTAAAGGTGATTCCATCATTGCCGTGATCGAAAGAGGCAAAACACACAACATCGGCGACAAAAAGGGTCGGGGTCGAAGTCGTGGGGAAATAAATACTACCCAGTCCACCACACGGACAAACACGACTTCGATGTATGCCAAGTGATTAGCAAAAATGTCCATGAAAAACTTAAGGCTATCCTTGCTGAGCGCGGGATCGAGCGGGGCTAAAGAAAACCTAAGGACGAGGAGCCTGAATATCACGGGGCTAATCACAAGCTGACACACATATTCGGGGAGTCCGCTACATACAAGTCCAAGAGACAGTACAAAACGGTCAAGAGAGAAGGAGTCCACCGTTTGCCGTATCAAAATCATGGTGGTACTCATATCCTGCCCTTGCTAAATACTTCGTATATTATGCTATGGAGGAAAGGAGGATGGAGAGCTCCCCCACGTGTCACCAGCCCATTTTATGAAAAAATCCCTCACTTTCTCCTAATTACGGATAGGTCCCTACGATTTTACAAAGAGGTCCTTTACGATTTTTTGTGAGGAGAAGAAAAATTTTCGCGAATTGTGTTTTGGTCTCTCGTTCGCTACTTTTTGGGATAACGAAAAGGTCCAAAACTATCTCTACTATTCTAAAGCAGCACTTGGTGGCAATGGTCCGTTCTTCCCACGTCATTAATTGCCACTTTTTGCCCTGCTTAATTACCCTACTTAATTGCCCTGCTTAATTGCCCTACGCAAGAAACGAAGCGTTGCTTTAATTAGCCAGCTTTTGCAAGAAACGAAACGTTAAAGATAGATGTTTGATCTTGTGAAATAATTTTTTTTATTTTTTAATCTTTATTTTTCGTTATCAATTTTGTTTTTCGTAGCAACGCACGGGCATGTAACTAGTAACAAACAGGTCTCCAGTTTTTACATCCAGGTCCTTTCTCCGTTTTCCCCGAAAAAAATATTTTCATCAACAGAAAGATGTCTCTAAGGGTTCTCGAGCCTCCAAAAAATTTGAAAATATGTCTAGGTCTATTTTTTCTCCAGAAAAAAACGCAAAATTATGTTTCGTTCATGCGCGCGGCGTGCGCCGCTCTTATGGGTCCAGATCCTTTCTCCGTTTTCCCTGAAAAAAATATTTTTGCCAACAAAAATATGTGTACTTTTTTCCCAACTCGGTCTCTAAGGTTTCTCGAGCCTCTAAAAAATTTGAAAATACGTCTAGATCTATTTTTCTCCGGAAAAAAATGTAAAATCATTTTTCGTTCACACGCGCGGCATTCTTTTCCCTCATTCAGCATCACCATCAATCTCATGAGACCTTTTGAGGCTCAAAAAGGGCCATCCCAATCAACCTAACGAGTCACGTCGCACAATTAACCCTGAGCAAAACCCAAAATAAATCCAAATGGGACTAATTAAGGGCTTGATTTGCTGGTGGCTGAAACTGTGTGTTATCATACATGGCACAGGCAGCTTGGTCCAAGTAAATAGAAAGCGTGTCACATGGCAAAGACAAAATTCTGACGTACGCAGTGCCGTGGCCCGTGGGCTTTAGGGTTTATAGCCTTTCAGTTTTCATCCCTCTTCCATCCTGACAGCTCTACCCCACTGTGAGCCACACTTACATTATTCAACACACACAAGCAATAACTTAGCCTGGGACCACTCGTCAGCTATTCTCCGCCTCCTTTGAGTGAAGACGCCTTTTTGTGCTTCTTGTTACTAACACATCCACAGCTGCAGACTGAGGTGTCGCAATGTTGCACCTCCATCGCTGTCACTGGAAAAGGGCCTTCTACATTCTAATCCAGTTGATGCATCTTGCAATGTGCCGGTGTTGGTATCTAATCAAAGCAACCGCAATGTGAGTATGTGATCATGTCAGAGTTGAGTGTATCCGCTTTTGATCACCAAACAAAAACGCCTAGAATGTTGTTTGATCACTCACTACTTTCAAGTAGGGCTGGAAATTAAGCTCGAGGCTCGCGGCTCGGCTCGGCTCGAAGCGGCTCGGCTCGGCTCGAAGAGGCAGTGAGCCGAGCCCGAGCCTACTGTTCGGCTCGATTTGCTAACGAGCCGAGCCCGAGCCGGCTCGCGAGCGGCTCGTTGGCTCGTTAGGCTCGTTAGCGCCGGTAGGTTCAGTTTGTAGGGATAAGTCGACACAGCAAATGCAGCATCATCAATTGGACACAATAGGAGCAAATATTAAACAAAATGGCGTCCAGAGGTCCATAACATCCAGAATGCATAATCAATTGGACACAATAGGAGCAAATGCATAACATCCAGAATGCATAATCCATAACATCCAGAATGCATAAACAAAATTGGACACAATAGGAGCAAATGCAGCAGCATCAATTGGACACAATAGTCAATAGCAAATGCATTATGCATAATAACATCCAGAATGCTCCTTCTCCAACAGTTGACTTGCATATTGGGCAAGCAATTACAAAAGTTAAAGTATGCATTCAAATTGCACATTGCATATTGCACATGAAACAACAGTTCATAGGTCCAAATAACAAAAGTCCAAAGGTCCAAATTACAACTAACTCAGAACATTAAACAAAAGTTCATAGGTACAAATTACAACTGACTAGGCAATTGATGATTTGCATTACAAACACCTGGCCTTCTTCCAACTGCTTTTATGGCTGCAAACAAGAGAACAGTAAGTATTGCATGCAACAAACACATATGACATATAAATCTTTTTAGGACAAAATACCTTCACAATTAGTTCTTTGTCTACCACGCTTTTAGGAAATGGAATGTTCTGAACGTCATCCTCATCGTCTTCTTCCTGAAAAGAGTTATAATAACCAAATTAGCCATGAGGTAAAATAAAGAGAATTGGAAAAGCTAGATTATATTATAAATGAACATACCACAAACATAGGTGCTTTTGAATCATTATGGGCACCTCTAATCCAGCTAGAAGCACACACCAATGCCTCCACCATAGCTGGCCGTAGAGAGCTCCGATAATCATCTAGAACTCTACCCCCGGTGCTGAAAGTTGATTCCGAAGATACGGAGCTGGCTGGTATAGTTAAGAAATGCTTCGCCATCTTTGACACTACCGGAAATCTATGCGTATTCAACTTCCACCACTCAAGCAAATTGAACTCCTTGTTTGACAAGCTCTCATTCGTCTCATCTAAATAGATAAGCAACTCGCTCTTCGATGGATTTGAAGAAGATAAAGATAAAAAAGACTGAAACTCACTTGAGCTTGAGGGTAAGTACATGCTTGTATCCATAGACGAAGAGGAGGATGCATTAGATTTAAGAGTAGCCTTCTTATGCCGATGTGCCATCTCAAATTTTTCATATAGCTTCTCTAACTCTTGAAGAACATCAGCATATTCACTTTCAGCTTTTGGGGATTCATAAATTTTCCGAAAGCACCACTCAATATATCTCATCTTGTACCTTGGGTCTAGAATAGTAGCAAGCACCATGACATTGTTCTTTTCTTCCCAATACTTGTTGAACTTTTGCATCATTGCAATGGCCATACCATTCAAATTTATATCTTCAAGAAGCAATGCAGCTCTCAATGCAATCTTGACATTCACAATGTGAGGATAAAAAATATTTGCAGTGGGATATGTCGAAGCTGAAAATGCAGTAGTAACTTGAGCCAAACTCTTAAGTATTGGCTCAATGGATACAAACAATTGCCATTCTACACTTGTAGGCTCCCATCTATAGTTTGCATCCAAATCAGCATATGCCAATAATGCTTCCTTATAGGCAATTACAGTATTTAACATCTTGTATGTGGAACTCCACCTTGTCGTGACATCAAGTTTCAGTCCATCCCCAATTGTTAGTGCTAGTGATCTACAAATTTCTACAAACTTGTGCATGCGAGAAGGAGACTTCTTTAGGTACTTAATTGTTTATCTGATATTGCTTATCAAATGTGCTAATACTGCTATCCCATCATTCACAACCAAATTAATGATGTGAGCACAACAACGGACATGAAAATACTTTGCAATGAAAGCATTTGACTGTCTAGCAGCAAACTTAGCCTTTAAACTCCGAACAGCAACATCATTGTTGGAAGCATTATCTAGAGTGATTGAGATGATCTTGTCCTCTATCTTCCATTCAGCAACACAGTCAAACAATGCTTGAGCAATCACATTTCCAGTATGTGGAGGGTCTAACTCAATGAAACTCAGCACACGACATTGCATTTTCCAATTTCTATCAATATAATGTGCAACTACACACATATAAGAAAGTGTTTGGTTGGAAGTCCATAAATCAGTAGTTAGACATATGTTCTCCACACCTCTAAGGCTCTTCTTAAGGATTTCTTTCTCAGACTCAAAAACCTTCAAGCATTCACTTCTTATAGTCTTTCTACCAATAAACTCATAAGAAGGATTTAAGTACTTCATCAACATATTAAACCATGTGTGCTCTACCATCCTAAATGGATACTCATGAGCTATTATCATCTTAGCAATTAATTTTTGAGTTTGCTCAGGACTATACTCACTAGGAGAGACCACAACAGGAGAACTAGAATCACCTGAATAATTGAGAAGTGCTTGCCTTTTCTTCTTAGCCAACTTGTTTAAATATGGCGCGCACATTTTTATGTGCCTCCCAAGATGTGAGGTAGCTGAACCTTGCTTGTAAGAATACAACTTGTAGCAGAACAAACACTTTGCCTTGGTGATAGTTGCACCTTTCTCTGTCGCAGATGGCACATTGACCTTCTCAAAATTCTTCCAAACTCCTGAACATCGCTTGCCTGTTTGTGTGGGGGCATCAGGGGCCGAGTTCAAGGTATGTGCTCCTCCTTCTCCCTCATCTGGAATCTCATCCTCAGACATATCATCGTTCATGTCAAATGAGTTATCTTCTTCATCTCGGTTCAATTCCTTGCATCAAATCAATGTATAAATTAATTAAACTTATACCAATACTTTAATAATTTAACCTACTAGTGCATCAAAATCAATCTCCATCACAGTCAACAATCATGACAATCAATCTTTATTTCATGACAGTCAACAATTATAACTCTTTTAACATTGTAGACAAAAATTAAGTAAACAAACAGCTCACTAGTTATTTCATGACAGTCAACAAGACAACAACTCAAAATTCAACAATCAACACTCAACAAATCACAATGCATCTCATTCAACAACACTCAACAATTTTCATTTCATGGCAGTTCAACAACTAACTCTCATTCAACAACTCAGCTCAACAATCAAAATCATTATCATGCACATTAAACATATAAATGAAATAGCAACATTCTTCCTACTGTTCAACAATCAACACTACATCCTACTGTCATTATGGATGGACAGATGGCAGAATTGATTGGGTGCTCTGTTATACTATCATCCAACATATCATGGAATTGATGACACTTCATCCAACATATCATGGAATTGATAAACATTCAACATTCAACAGTCTCTGTTATACTATTGATGGACAGACACAGATGGCTCTGTTATACTATTACATCTTCTAAATTATCACAGCAACAAATTCTATGCATTACACCAAATCGATGCATTACAAATTACCATTCTATCATCAACATTCAACAACTCAACAACACTAAACAATAAACAATAATCTCAGATTCTCAGTGCTCACTGCTCAGTGCATCTCATTCAACAACATTCAACAACATTCAACAATAATCTCAGATTCTCATTCAGTGCTCAGTTGACAGTTGCTCACCGACATTCAATCATCAACATTCAACAACTCAACAACACTAAACAATAACATCAGATTCTCAGTGCTCACTGCTCAGTGCATCTCATTCAACAACATTCAACAACATTCAACAATAATCTCAGATTTCTCAGTCAGTGCACAGTTGACAGTTGCTCACCGAGTCAGCTCGTGGTAGTGGTACTGCTGGAGCTGGACCTGTTGGTGTGGACCCAGTGGAGGCGGCGCCGAGAATAGCAGTTGCATCTGGAGCCTCAGCCGGCGTCGGCGACGGACCTCTTCTCTTTTTTTGCACTCGCTCCATCGGTCGGCCGGGGGAGGCGTTGGAAGCTCGGAGCCTCAGAGGAGCTGAGGGACGCGGTCAGGAGGGCTGGGGGAGGCACCGTCGCACCGAGGGACGGCCGGATGAGCGCGGCCAGGGGAGGCGTGACAGGCGTCGGAGTCGCCGAAGGACGCGGTCACGCAGGGCTGGGGGAGGCGCCGAGGGACGGCCGGACGCGGCGCTGGCCGCCAGTGGCGCCATGGCGGTCACCGGTCGGGCGAAGCCGCGGAGGAGGCGAGTAGCCGAGGGAGGCGGGGAGCAGGGCGTCGAGGGCCCGAGTGAGGCGCAGAGGCGGGGAATGGGGCGTCGACCGTCGAGGGCGGCGCCGGCCAGCCGGGGTCCTTGGCCCTTGGGGCGGCGGAGAGAATTTGGGTTGGAGGAATTTAGGGATTGGAAGGTTTGGGGGCGGCGTCGGGTGGAGAACGATCCCTGGGCCCTGGCTTCCTGCGTGCATCAGTGATATAAGCCCTGGCTCACGAGCTGACACGAGCCGGCTCGTGGCTCGTTCGAGCCCGAGCCGAGCCCAGCATTCGGCTCGATACACGCAGCGAGCCGAGCCCGGCTCGACTCGAATTTTATCGAGCTCAACCGAGCCCGGCTCGGCTCGGCTCAATTCCACCCCTACTTTCAAGCGTAACCACAATGATATGTATCGATCAATCACAAAGCTATGAGTGTCGATCCATGCAACCAAACACAACAGACATATTAAGTTTTTTTTTACAAAGACTCGCGGATCTCACCAGGGTTCACAAAAATACCAATTTCTTGATATTCCAAAGTTCAATTGAAATGCCCTGGTTATTAATTAGATAAAATAGTAGTATTAGATACTAATTAGAGTACTAATTAGTGCATGTTGCTTTTATAAAATACCTGGCAACTTGGTTTACTGCTGCTTAGTGCCGATGATTGGGAAAAGGGTTCAAAAATTGCTTTGGAGAAAATCATTCAAAATTCGTAATTTGAAATATTGAGCCAAAAATCGTCAAAAATTGTAGAGTTTCAAATTCAAAACTTTTGAAAAAAAATCGACCGTTTTCATGGAAAATCAATGACTAGTTTAACTTTTTCGACAGTCGATTTTTTAATGATTTTCTTTGAACATTGAGTGATTTTCATCGATTTTCAACCGGTTTACGTCGCATAATTTTTTTTGAATTTTTTGAATTTTTTGAATTGAATCGGTTTACCAAGCGATATTAGAAGTTAAGCCGTGTTAATACGAGTAAAAAATGAGCGATTTTTGTCTATTTTTGAACTTTGATCTTGAATACATCGTCAACTGGACCTGTTTGAGCTTGGTTGATTGCCATGATTCGGTACGGGTGAATTGCACTTTGGTTACCAGATTTTTCTTTTGTTTTAGTGGATGGACTCGTGTGATCTTTCTCTGTTTGGAACGGTTTCAGTTTTGATTTCTCACCACTGGAAGCCAAAAGATGTCTCAAATGGCTGGTTTCTCCGCAACTAGAAGTAAAAAGCCAGCAACCCATTTGTACTACGATAAGCTTAAAGCTAGAAGCTGGTTTGAGGTAACTTCTTGCGGCTTTGGTGGATTGGAATTCTAACTTTGCTACTAGAGTTGAAGAAAATTACCTCTCATACCAAGTATAAAATCTCAAACACTATCACTCTCATCCCCATTTTCGACCCACACCCATCACACATAGAAACCAGGTTACCAAATACTAAATCTCTTCAACATAGCCATTCATTTGTGTAACCTTTTAGCCATAGAGTCCAATCAATGTGTGTATGAAGCCTTTTCTCAACTCCTGAGAGTATGTACTCCCACTTCCAATATACTATTTAAATGAATATGTTTTACTTCTTTATTACTTTCAGTATACTTCAATATTAATTCTAAGATAGTCCAATGTGATATGGTTGAAAAAAATTTATTGAAACCCCTAATTTTTTGTTATATAGCTTTTTCATATAAAAATGAAGATATACACAAGCTATACTATAAAAAGTGGACTTTGATGAAAATTTTCTTGTAAATCACTTTGAAGTATCTTGTAATCAGTATTAGTGTATTCTCAACAAGATAAAGATATATAACACCATCATTTAAGTGGTATACTGAAGTTAGAAGTACGTATTCCTAAGAGTATCACTACTACAGAATGACACATTACTATCGCTTCATCTGTGTCGGTTCTAAACTTTTGACTTCAGAACCGATTGTGATAAGCATATTCCATTTGGAAATCTTGGTAACAGGTTATCACAATCGGTTCTTAGAGAGAACCGACAGATATTTATAATACTCCCAATCGGTTCTAGATAAGAACCGATTGTGATAATAATTTTGTTATCACAATCGGTTTTTATCTAAAACCGATTGTAATAAGTAGGTATTATCACAATTGGTTTTGGGAAGAAACCGATTGTGATGAGCACAGGGGTTATCACAATCAGTTCTTTTCCAGAACCGATTGTAATGAGAAGGTATTATCATAATCGGTTTTGGAAAGAAACCGATTGTGATGAGCACGAGGTTATCACAATCAGTTCTTTTGAACCGACAGATGATTTTTGGCAACACCACGTGCAACCAAGAACGTACAGTTCATTAGAAACATAGTTTTTGTGAGATCCTCCACTCACACATTTCCCCTTCAGGGAAGAAGAAAAACAAACTCCAACACGGCCAGCTCTCGCTAGAATCCCAACATGCACCTCTTGTGCCCTTCATTCATGCTTTAATATTTGTGCAAAACTTGTATTTTCTGACGATGAACAAGATCTGGCCTGCTAGAATCCCAACTCGCGGTTCAACTCTCAGACAATTTATATAGACACATGTAGTGATGCAAATTATATATAACATTATAGTAGCATGCATGCAGCAGATAATAATAATATATATACCATTCCACACATTATACTTGTTTTTTTTATCAATAGGACATGAAACATTTTGACTTGGAACAACAGAACATTAGAAAGATACAATGCACAAAAATATAAAAGAGATTCAAAATAGTGTAAAGGCAGCCGAATAGATTTCATCTGCACTAGGCCAACAACCCTAATATATTAAACAAGCTGTATTTCATTACAATATATCACCACATCCATTGTTTATAATTAGTAAACATATAAAGGGGGACTGCATTACACCTAATATATTAAATTTACTACTCGCGGCTCTAGCCCGAGTAACCCGAGTCAACCGAGTCATCCGAGTGACCCGAGTCACCCGAGTCGCCAGAGTCGCTGGAGACTACGCGGACTAGTGATGGTTCATCCTCCGATGATGAACCCGATCTAGACGACGCGCCGGTCCCTATGGTGATCGGCGCGTAGTACTCCTCCACCTTCTCCTCCTCCTCCTCCTCCTCCTTCTCCTCCTCCTCCTCCTCGTCGTCGTCGTCGTCGTCGTCCCCCTCGTCATCCTCCTCGTCGTCGTCGTCCTCCTCCTCGTCGTCCCCCACGTAGTCGTCGTCCTCCTCCTCCTCCTCGTCGTCGTCGTCATCTCTGGGGCGCTTCCTGCTGCCTTTGGAGGCGCCCGGATGGGGTGAGAAGCCGGGAGGGACGACGGGAGACAGGTGGGGCACTGGCGCCACGCCGGAGTGAGGCGCCGGAGGCTGAGGCGGCGCTACCGGCGGCGGTGAGGAAGGTGGAGGAGGATGGAAGAGAGGCGACTCCACGGAGTCGTCAGAACTTGCGGGAGATGGTGGTGGCGCTGCCATTGCCGGTCGAAGATGCAGAGAACGAAAGGAGGAAGACTTGTACCGATGTGACCAGGATGCAGAGAACGAAAGGAGTTATATGGTGTGATCAATGCTAGTATTGTTTGAACGTCAAAATGGCGGGGAAGACGAGGGGCTAATGGATATCCGTGTCGGTTCTTATCACGAACCTACTGTGATGTTGACTTGATTTACAGTCGGTTCCTTTTGAGAACCGACAGCGATATATTATACGTGTTGGTTCTATAAAGAAACCGATGTTGTTGAGAATCAAATTATCACAGTCGGTTTTACATATAAGCGACGGTGATAACTAATTAATCACAAACGGTTCTTCTATAGAACCGATTGTGATGAGGCTCGCTAGGTTTTATATGTACCGTCTGGACTCGGGAATGAACTTATTAACTCTCGTTGAGTTAGTTCGCTAGGCGATTTCTCTATTTTTCAGCCTATCTTACCTGTGGCTTTATTCAACAGGTGGGCCCGATTCCTTCGAATCCCTTCAATGTTGTATTAATGTACATTATTCGATTTTGATTTGGTCTCATTAGCAGAGTGTATGGTAGTGGAGGAGATCGGTGCGTTGAAGGTCTCCGTTAATTGAAACCCGTGCTAGCTTGATCAGGAGCTAGATTTCCCCTCGTTTGTGGTTTTCCTCGATCGAAAGGTGACCAGCATTAATTCTTAGAAATCTCTTCAATATAGCAAAGAGGACTTAAATTAATTGTTTTAATATTATTAATATGATCAATTATATATAATAGTTAATTAGGTCACGTAACCTATCGTCTCCCGTTCGAGGGTGCTTGTTTATAAGTATGCTAAAATGGCATATTTATAAATAAGCGATCTAATTGTCCACGTTTTGATTAGTTCGAGGATATGTGGCTCGGGCAAGTTCCTAGTTTGTTGTGGCTGTAGTGAAAGTTTCGGCAGCATCTCCTGGCGATGTTCTCCGAATACACATCCTCTTGACATGTTGTCGATACGTGTATTTGGAGAACAGCGGGGAGATGTTGCCGAAATTTTCTCTAAAGTTTGTACAACATCTTAATTAGGAACTTGCTCGAACCACATATCCTCGAATGGGATTAGGACCTAACCTACTTAGATATTAGGAGTCATCGTTGAGTACGCACGCACTTAGCCTGGTCTCTGAGATATCGTTTCTTTAAGATCATTCAACAAAAACTTTGTTTTCGGTTCAACCCTTCTTTTATTTCATTGATTAGGGCATTATTAATTTATAGTTTGCGGTTTACTTGTAGATGGACCGTGAAGAATGGATGTATCACAAAAGCCGTGTGAGTGCTGAATTTGAGAGGGAGTTAAGGAGTTCATAAGAATTGCGTAAGAAGATATGGTTATGAGGGGTGTAAAGTTCATATATTGTCCTTGTATTGATTGCACCAATCTCAGGAGATTTAACAACTCATCTCAAATTGAAGGCCATTTGATTCGACGTGGCTTCGTGAGGAATTACACGTGTTGGATCCTTCATGGGGAGACAGGTAGTACCCTGTGATATGCAACGAAGATATCTGGAAGCCGATCAGAGTTGGAGCGTGATATGTTTGATGAGGATAATTTAGATCAAATGTTGCGGGATGTGGAGGGAAATTACACGGAAAGAGAGTTCAAAATTTAAAAGCTTGATGGATGACGATGCCAAACCATTGTTTTCAGGTTGCAAAGGGAATACACCAAGTTGGGTTCGGTCCTTGCATTGTTTGAACTGAAGGCAAAACACCGTTGGACAGATACAAGTTTCAATGCACTTTTAATACTTCTTTCGGATATGCTTCGGAGGGAAACGAGTTGCCAACAAGTATTTATGAAGCGAAGAAGCTATTATGTCCCATGGGAATGGAAATAGAAAGGATACATGCATGTCCAAATGATTGCATACTATACCGCAAGCGTCCATAAGGAAGCTGCGCATTTGTCTGTTTGTGGTGTACCCGATACAAACAAAATGAGAAGCGTAATGACAAGAAGCGTAAGAACCGAATTGACCACGGTGAAGATGTGAAAAAGGGGCACCACCAAGGTGTTGTGGTATTTGCCCATCATTCCTCGTTTAGAGCGGTTATTTGCAAATCCTAAAGAGGCAAAATTGTTGCATTGGCATTATGAATCTCGAAAGGAAGATGGCAAGTTGAGACATCCCACGATTCGGCTCAATGGAGAAACATTAATTGGGAACATGAGGAGTTTGGTGCGAGATGAGGAACATAAGATTTGGATTGAGTACGGATGGTATGAATCCGTTTGGTAATATGAGCAATCGACACAAGATGCTTGGCCGCTTTTGTTGTGTATCTACAATTTGCCTCCTTGGTTATGCATGAAGCGGAAGTATATCATGATGTCGTTGCTAATCTCGGGACCCAAACAGTAGGGTAATGATATTGATGTGTACCTATCACCACTAATTGAGGATTTGGTAAAATTGTGGAATGTGGGGGTTGAGGTGTGGGATGCATACAAAAGAGAGAACTTCACCCTACGGGCTATGATATTTTGCACCATAAATGATTTTCCAGCCTTTGGTAATTTGGCGGGCTATAGCACGAAGGGAGCCAAAGCTTGTCCAATTTGTGAAGAGGACACTGATAGCTTGTGGCTGCCGGGTCGAGGAAAACGGTGTACATGGGTCACCGTGAGGTTTCTACCCGAAGTCATCGATATCGTAAGATGGATGACAAATTTGATGGAAAGAGGGAAGTTCGTGCAGCCCCGCAGCCTATGACTGGAAGGCAAGTATATTCACGCGTAGAGGATATCGATGTTCAGTATGGCAAGAGCCGTAAATCTGTTCGTCCTAGGACCATTTGGAAAAGAGGTCGATATTTTGGGACTTACCATATTGGAAGGAGTTAGATGTCCGTCAATGTATTGATGTCATGCACGTTGAGAAAAATGTTTGTGATAATTTGGTAGGCATCCTGCTGAACATACCTGGGAAGACCAAGGATGGTGTGAATGCTCGCCGCGATATGACCTACATGGGGATCAGGCCCAAGCTTGCAGTGATGGTGGAGGATGGAAAAGGGCCGTACATCCCCGCTGCATGCTACACCTTATCCAAGAAAGAGAAAGAAGACCTCTGCAAGTGTCTCCACGATATTAAAGTTCCATCGGGATACTCCGCAAACATTAAGAAGCTTGTGTCTATGGATGATTTGAAGTTGATCGGTATGAAGTCCCACGACTGTCATGTCTTGATGACCCAAATGCTCCCTGTTGCAATCAGAAATATCCTACCAGATGACGTCAGGTTGGCAATCACGAAGCTATGCTATTTCTTCAATGCGATTTCATGCAAGGTTATTGATCCCGATATACTGGACAACTTACAGAGTGAGGTGGTGCAGACTCTTTGTCAGCTTGAGATGCATTTCCCCCCGTCGTTCTTCGACGTCATGGTCCACCTCGTTGTTCACCTTGTTAGAGAGATTAAGATTTGTGGACCCGCATTCCTGCGTTACATGTATCCGTTCGAGAGGTACATGGGTATATTAAAGTCATACGTGAGGAATAGGTCGAAGCCCGAGGGTAGTATTATTGAAGGTTATGGGATCAAGAGGTTATTGAGTTCTGCGTGGACTACCTAGGTAAAAGACAACCGATTGGTGTTCCTATATCTCGTCATGAGGGCAGACTTGGTGGCAAAGGAACCATTGGGTCAAATCTAATGAGCCCACAATTTGATATGTACTGTAAAGCGCATTTCACAGTCTCTTGCAACACGGTAGAAGTTCATCCATACATCCAACAAAGACAAGTTGATATTACGGGAAGAGAATCCACTTATGGATGAGCTTTCCATCACACGAGAACACAACGATCGATTCCTCACATGGTTCAAAGAAAAGGTGAAGGTCTCCGTTAGTACCGAGGATGTCAAATGGTTGGCTGATGGACCAAGATTTAATATCTGAGACATGGCAAGGTTACGATATTAATGGCTACACATTTTATCTTGAAAGTCAAGATGCAAAGAGTACGGTGCAAAACAGTGGTGTGAGCATAGATGCTTTGTCCGATGATCACTCAATTAGAGGATCCTCAACTGCAATGAATTGTTACTACGGGATGATCGAAGAAATATGGGAGCTCGACTACGGAATATACCAAGTTCCATTGTTCGATGTAAGTGGGTGAGACTTCCTCACGGAGTTAAGGTCGACAAGACAGGTTTTACACTTGTTGATCTGAATAGATCGGCCTCTGAGAGATGAACCGCTCGTCCTCGCAAAGCAAGCAAGTCAAGTTTTCTACGTCGTGACCGGCCAATCCGAGGTTGCACGTCGTACTTCATGGCAAGAGGAGGATTGTTGGAGTTGAAAATGTCGTAGATGAAGAAGAGTACAACCAATTTGATGAAACACCTCCGCTTGCGGATGGGGCATGTCTTAGCGGTGACGACGGCACACATGGAACACATTACATGCGTGTAGATCATCAAGAAGGGATGTATTTTAAATAAATTATGTTGTAAGAATTCCCTGTATAATGTGGCATTTTGTAGAATATATATGTCAAATGGATCTTATAGTATAGCAAATTTGAAAAAGATTTGACTTTTCGACTCTTTTGAATGAAGATTCTGTTTTAAAAAAAATTAGAAATTGGATCATAGTTATCGCAATCGGTTCTTTAGGAAACCGGCACAGATAGTATAATTGCGATCGGTTCTTTTAAAGAACCGATACAGATACTCCACATATTGCGATCGGTTTTTCTATAGAACCGACACAGATACTCAGTATAGAAACGACCGTGATAAAACCCAGAGCATTTTCATTTCGGCGCAAGACACTCGCTTCATTTCAAGCTACAAGACTGATTTCGTTTCAATTCATTCCACAACCCTAGCTCCACCACCTCCCGCACCGGCGCCTCCCCCTCCGCCTCCTCCCCCCCGGCGCCTCCCCCATCGGCGGGTACCCCGTGGGCGCCTCCCCCTCCGGCTCCTCCCACACCCTAGCTCGACCACCTCCCCGACCGGCGCCTACCCCGTGGGCGCCTCCCCCCCGGCTCCTCCCCCATTGGCGGGTACCCCGTGGGCGCCTCCCCCCCCGGCGCCTCCTCCTTTGGGTCCTCCCCTGGGCGCCTCCTCCGGCTCGTCCCCCCCATCGGCTCCTCCCCCATTGCCGACTCGGTTCGACCTTTGTAAGATGCATTTGGATTTGTGGGCTGTAATTGGTTGTAAATAGCTCGATGATGATTGCTTTTGAATGAGGCTTGATTAATCTGATCTTTAAAGGAACTTGCTAGACCTAGAACAACACTGCTCTTAGCTGACAATTTGGTGCCACTTGCTCTTAATGCATTGTTCTAGGGTCAGAGCAGTGCTGTGCTTATTCCTTTATGCTCTTAGCTGAGAATTTGGTGGCACTTGCTCTTAATGCATTGTGGTAGGGTTAGATTAGTGCTATATTCATTCTGATATTATGCTGTACTTGTTGTTTTCTGTGCTAGAGCAGTGCTGTTCTAGGGTTGTGTAATCCTTAAATTTTTAGATGTAATAGCCGGTGATATATTGGCCATCTAGAAGTTGGACGGCTAATTAATTTAGCAACCCTTCTATAGCAATCTGAGAGCAATCCATCATTGCAATTTGAAACTTGTAACACATGCTATATTATCGCACTTTATTATCGAGTTTAGTTGCGTAACCTATGCGTCTCCCGTTCGAGGGTGCTTGTTTATAAGTATGCTAAAATGGCATATTTATAAATAAGCAGTATCGAATTGTCCACATTTTTTGGACAGTTCGAGGATATGTGGCTCGGGCAAGTTCCTAAGCTGTTGTACAAACTCTAGAGAAAGTTTCGGCAGCATCTCCCTGGTGTTCTTCGAATACACACCCTCTTGACCTGTTGTCGAGACATGTATTTGGAGAACAAATGAGATGTCAGAAATGTTCTCTAGTGTTGTACAACAGCTTAGTAACTTGCTCGAACCACATATCCTCGAATGGGATTAGGACCTAACCTAATTAGAGATTAGGAGTCATCGTTGGTAATGCACGTACTTAGTCGGTCTGAGATAGACATGTGAATTGCTTTCTATTATGTGAAATTTGAATTGCTTCCTCTCATGAAGTTTAGGTTTGACAATATACGTACTTACTTCGAAATGTCGCAAAGAGAGAGCACCGGCTCAACGCCAGAGAGAGAAGAAGGTCCTGCTACCCCATCGAGGAAGGTTAGAAAGGCCAGAGGACCGAATAAAGGAGCCACAGGGAGAACGCCGCAAGTGCTCCAATTCAATGCCAGGGGGGTTTGCACGGGTCCTGGCCCGTTTAAGGGGCGGTACTCCTCTTTTATCGGCCAATTGGTGAGGGAGCGAGTGCCGATCACAATTAAGGACTGGAGGAAGGAAGTGTTTACGAGCAGAAGAACCGACTGTGGGATGAAGTTAAGGGAAAATGGATTATACCAGAGGAAGATGAAATCAATGCGAGACGGTACGCCTTGAAGAGAATGGGTGTGGCTTTGAGGCATTTCAGGGTGACCATGCATGCCGAGTTCGTGTTGAAAGACCGTACTCCCTTCCAAAGGTATCCATTTGTTACACCCGAGGTTTGGGAGGAGTTCGCATGATGAGGAGTACGCCCGAGGCGAGGAGCCGAGAGAGAAGAATATCGCTATCTGAGGCATAACACACACGCGCACCACCTCGGTTCCGGTGGAGTGCGAGGGAAGAAGGCGAGTGGGTGCGACTAGCCTCTCGAGTGTGCAACCTTCGGGACAACGATGCCTTACTCCCACATATGCGAGGAGCGGCACGCGATCGGGTATTAGCGAGGACGAAGAAAACCTCGACGGTCGATTGTCATTCCAAACCTCGCGACCGCAGATCGTCACGACCATCGTAAGATATCTAACATAGTACATTGCATATTATATTCCCATTGTATTTTAGTAATAATTTATATTTGCGACTGCAGGAGGAGGTAAGCATGCAGAAAGAGCAAGGAGCATTTGAAAGCCAAGGGTCACGGGACATCTGTGTTCGGCAATCGGAAGCCCGATCATAAGGGGCGGAGTGCTTGCCGCAGTGCGGGTATCTGAAGAGGTCCTTCTTTGTAGAGGAGAGCGCCCAGTGCCAGTGGCAAGATCATGGGAAGCACGTGAGGCGCGGATCCGTTTGCGAGATGAAGGAGGAGTTGAAGGAGGAGTTAAAGGCCGAGATGATGGCTGAGATGATGGCGATGTTCTCCCGAATCAGATTCCTCAACCATCGCCTATGCTACGCCCTAGCAATGCGCTTCCAATAAGGAAGCTGTGCATTCCACACCTCAAGGTAATAACTGCTTTGCACCAAAAGGTACATGAGTAAGCTTAACACAGTTATGATGAAGATCTTGATCACTTCTTGCGTGGTCCCGCCAAGTGCCGGCTAGTCCCGATCGACGACGGAATACTGATTGAGGCTGCGCGGGGTTGCATTTCCAAGCAAGGAGGATGACACGGTGCATGGTATACCTTTGGGGATGGGCTACATGAGGGTGCGGTGGACTATGTCCACGATGTTTACATGTCTCATGCCCTGGAGTTCCCCGAACGAAGATATCACCACTCTCGGGCAAGCACGGATGTCGTTCATCAAGTGGCCCGCGACGGTGTCGTAGTGCAAGCACCTCCTCTGCCGCTGCATCGCTGGTACTATCGCTACCACTTCGCCATCGCTGGTACAAGCCGCCGCTCTGCTGCTATCTGCTACTCGGTATCGCTCTGCTGCTCATCGCATCGCTATTGTCGCTACTACTATCGCTATCGCTAGTACCGTATCGCGCATCGTGTCGCTTCCTCATTCGCTTCCTCGTACTACCGATGCTCCTGTATCGCTATCGCTGGTACTATCGCCGCCGCTTCCTGGTACTACTCTGCCGCCGCTTCCTGGTACTACTCCTGCTGCTGCCGCTTCTGCTCGCTTCCTCCTACTCTGCTGCTCTGCTCCTCCAACTATCGCTGCTCCTGCTCCGCTGCACATGTTCTCGCTCCGCCGCACATGCTCCTCGCCTCGCTACACAACCTGCACCTACGCTGCGCACTGCACCTCCCGCACCTACGCCTGCAGCTACTAATGCGGGTGCGCAGGTGGGGCGCAACAGGACTTCTACCAGGATGACGTCAGAGACTAAGCAGAGTTCAGAGAGGCCCTCCGTGAAGAAGGCAAAGTTGTCAGAGGGCACAGAGCACCACGATGATCACAAGCGGTACATACATGGAAAGCCCTTTCTACCAAGCCAAGAATTGAATTCTTTGGGCTTGTTCACTCGTCACCTACATGGATGGTACATCGATAGGTCACATGAGGCCGAGCCTCGCCACGATTTCATAGTGAAGTATCGGCGGGCCAATTCCACCGCAACGAGGATGGGACCTTCGGTCGCTTTTGAGGATCTCAGATTTTTATGTACAGCTTGAAAGCCGTCGATATTTCTACCATACGATCCTGGACGCTGTGAGTCTCGCACCATACTCAATCAGATGACTATTTATTGATTTTGTATTATATTTTTAACAATTGACATGAATTGCAGGATCATGAGGCAATGAAATGTGGCGGGTCGACACCCTGGGGTTTGTCGACCCGAGATGGTGTCTGCGACCATGGCTAAGTATCAATCGGAGTTCCTTGCAGGATACATCAAGCGAGGCATTGCATGAGGAGGCAAAAGGGACTTCATTCTCTTCCCATACCACCAGGAGTATGTACTACTATACAATTCAATTACATGTACACACTTCAACCTTGTATTAACTTATTCTCTTGCATTGTGTACCGCTTTAATAAGCAACCATTGGGTTCTACTTGTGGTTGTTCCGAGTCAAAACAAGGTCTACACGTTGAACTCACTCGAAAATAGACCGATGGACTATGCGATCGAGCCTGTTTTGCAGTAAGTACATTCCTCTAACCTAACACTTTACATATTGAACTACGTTAGGTATTTTTAACCTCAATGCATGGCATCTCTCCAATGTATAGTGCTTTCATGTCTTACGTTGCTTTGAACGTGGCCGACACAATGATAAACAAGGCACCAAACTCGAGTGAAAGCGCTTCAAGGTACAAGTGTCTATCATAGGATTTTTTTCTTACACCTATTTTTAATTCGTCTCCTAATTTAAGTTTCTTTGTTCACAGTGTCATCAACAAGGGTGCGATGATCTGTGTGGCTTTTACGTGATGCATCACATGCTGATTTTGGTTGGTCGCTCACATGCTTTCCCTAAGGTATAAAGCAGATTATTTGCACTACTGTCTATGTGATATTTGTTTACAAGCATAATACTATCAGCATGTTACAATACCAATTTAAGACTTAAATATATTAGTGCACTACGTTCTATTTTGCAGGACCTTGATATCATCCGGAAGAGCCTAACCAACACTGATCTCAAGAAATTACGAGACCATTTATGCCAGTGGTACTGGACAGAAGTTATAACAGATGATGGTAGATATAGAGACAATTCAAGCAAATACTAGTCCATAAAGTGTAAACAAAATTTATCTGAATGTGAATGTGATACATTACATGATTGTAAACAATATTAATTTGAATGTAATGTGTGTAGATTGTGATGTATATGTTCTGTGATTTTGTGGATTGTGATGAATGTGTCATATTGTCAATGCGAGGCCATTTTCGGACGATGGGCAGTAACATCATCACAATCGGTTTGCATAAAGAACCGATTGTGATAATGTAATAATTTGAATCGGTTCTACAAATGAACCGATTGTGATATTATTCTTATCCCCATCGGTTCTACAAATGAACCGATGGTGATAATGTAATAATTTGAATCGGGTCTACAAATGAACCGATTGTGATATTATTCTTATCCCCATCGGTTCTACAAATGAACCGATTGCGATAATGTAATCATTTGTATCGGTTCTACAAATGAACCGATTGCGATAATGTAATCAGTTGTATCGGTTCTACAAATGAACCGATTGTGATAATGTAATCAGTTGTATCGGTTCTAAAAAAGAACCGATTGTGATATGTGTAATATCACAGTCGGTTCTTGTTTAAGAACCGACTGTGATAATGTATTATTAGTGTCGGTTAAAAACCGACTGTGATATATCTACCTTATCACTGTCGTTGGACTTTGTATCGCCACCAAAACCGACTGTGATGACCAAAAAGAACCGATTGTGATGTACGGTTCTGTAGTAGTGTATGTAACCATTTATATATATATATATATATACCGCTTTAGATTCGTTATCGCAACTGGTTTAAGGGTCTATTTGTTTTTTATTTTGAGTCTAGTTTTTTAAAAGCTAAATTAAAATCAAACAACTCGATTCTAAAAATTGATTATCTTAATTCAACATACCTCTACACACTAAAATCCACGATTCAATTTATACATAATTCTTATAAATTCTAAGAAATATAAATATAAAAATATCCCTCAACTTTAAAGTAAATTACCTGCCAATACCATTACTCAACCCCAGTGTGCCGTCCCTTCCAAGTTCGGAAATAAATTTTGTGCAACGGTGCTGCATATCGCGGTCTGTGTAGCACCGTGCGGATTGGCGTCATGTGTCCCGCTGCGTCAATCTCCATGCAAATCCATCAATCTCAAAGCACTTTAATGCACTTTAATCCTTATCACTTAATTGTTTTTGTACGAAGATTAACGCAACAGAATACATAGCGTCAATTCACACGGTGCTACTAGACCGCGGTATGCAGCACCGTTGCCTACAAATTTTTTTCCGACAAGTTCCACCCGAACCCGATTCCCCTCATCCTCGTTAGAGGTGGGCGTCGTGCCGTGCCGTGCCGGCCCGGCCCGGGTCCATCGTGCTTCGGGCCGGAACTGTGCCGTGCCACGACAGCCCATCGTGCCTACCGTGCCGGGCCATGTCGGCCCGACTTGCCTTTGGCGAGCCCAAGCCCGGCCCATTTGCGCTTCATGCCGTGCCGGCCTAGGGCCGACCCAATTTCACAATTGTGACGAGTAAAAAAATAAAACACATCACTACTACTAAACTACCTATTTTAATTACATAAGAGACTAATCACATTAACAAAATGTCAAACATAAATGCAATACTTGAAGATGCTGTGAATCAACAATATCTACCAATTTTTAGGCCTTATTTCGTGATTTCGTGCCCGTTCATGCCGTGCCGGCACGATCCCGACCCAAACGGCCGTGCCGTGTCGTGCCGCCCGTTGTGCCCGGTTCCCGGGCCCGGCACGACCCGAGTTACAGTTGCGTGCCGGCCTGGCCCGGCACGGAACCGTACCGTGCCGTGCTTTGCACTGGACCATCCCATTGTGCTTCGGGCCAGCCCAAAAAAGCCCGGTCCAAATGCCCACCTCTATTCCTCGTTCCCGTGGCCCAAGCTCTCCGCCGCCTTCTCTCGCACGCCCGTGTTCAGCGGGCAACCACAGCAGAAGATCCGGTGGGGCAGGACGACGGGGACCCGCGTCCGCAGGCTCGCGCGCGCGCCTCTCCAGGAGCGCCATCGAGTGCCGCTCTAAGTTCGGCGATGCCGTGCACGAGGACGCCAGCTCGCGGCTCACCATGATCTCTCCACCGAGGAGATCGTCCTCGAGCGTCCACGCGCCCCAGGTTGTCGCTGTTCTGTACATCCCCCCCCCCCCCCCCCTCGGCCCCTCCCCCCAAATAGATTTGCATCGATTGATCTGCCTCCAATCATATGTTTTGTTGCTAGACGCTACCTAGGTTAAAATTAGAGGTGATTGCATCGCCGTGTTCATGGATATTGTTCCTATAGATGTGATCGGATCGAGGTTGGTGATCTATTTAGACAGGAGTTGGTTTTCATGTTCTTAGTCTAGATACAGTGGTGATGGTGTTATAAATTCTGAAAAGCGCGATGAGTTGTTTGCATGTACATCTAGGTATAACATAGTTGTTACAGTAACATTTCTAATTGGGCTGTGTAGGAGCGATAAATCAGTAGAGATCGAATGACAGTAATTAGATGGGTAGCTAAAATGTTGTAGAACCAAGCCTTTGGAAGCGATTCTTATTGTAGAACCATTGGAAGTGATTGATTTGTAGATTTTTCTGAAGCAATGATAGGGTCGGATAAGTGAACAAAGCAGTTACTTTATGTATCTGATTACAAAAAACATTCAGTCATAGCTTATGAGAAGCTGCAGCCGATTTTTACTGGACAACTCTTAATTATTCTATCTCATGAAAATGTTGAAACACGGGACAGTGGTTGATCATAGGGACAGGTTCCGCAGACTACTCTATCTGAGTTATGTAGGTGATTGAGGTGCGCTGTGTGTAGGCCATGTAGAATATCTGATCATGGGATTTCCATCTGCAGTGTTAATGTATTGTCAGTTATGATGTACGAGAATTACGTTTTGGATACGTTGGTATCATAGTAGCAAGCCTGTAATCTTCAGATATTCTATTTGCTCTATTTGCTAACTCTTCACGTAGTTGTGGGGAACAAAGCTGAGGAACCAAGTGCTTCTTGTGGTCCACTGGCAATGGCAAGTAAGGGAGGTGCTGTTCTCATGGTTTGCAGAACCTGTGGGAGGATCACTGGACCTCAAAGTGCCCCTACAAGGACCTTGCTCCACAGACCGAAGCTTTTGTGGACAGGCCTCCTACTGCTGATGGCCCTGGAGCACCAGGTGCTGCTAGTTGAATTCAACTCCGCCTTCGAATGGAAAAATCCAATGTCGCATATCTCAACGTGTCCCTGCAGTGGATGGCGCCGTCAACTCGGTGTCAATTGGCCCATCTCAACATCGAGGCTCTCGCCCCCATGGTGTTTTTTCAGTTATCCTCTAATATCCCGACTCCTAAATTAATTTCGACAAATGACTGACTGACTGTACGAAGTATATATGAACATAACATATCCTCAAACTTGTGCATAGCTAGGTACTGCCTCGATTATTTATAGTCCCAAACCCAACATATTCTCTCATCAATTAAGCATGATTGAGACCTCTAGTGACGATCTTTTCACCCTCGATGCATGCTTTCTCGGAGCTGGTCACATGCATAATGTGCAAGCCTGATCAGTTGGCATTTTGTCATGCATGATTGCACGAACACCAACTACATGCTTAATTAAAGTCCTACTGAGTTCTAAATGAAAGGCATGATAAAGTCTAGTACCATCGTCCATTGTACATGTACAACAACATGATCGAGGGCCATAGAGCTTAGGGAATATAGATGATCTGAAAGTTGTTGCACCCACTATGAACTATTTGGACTACTAGTAATAGCGTATCTTATTTTATCAGCATAGTACTAGCCGAAGGAAGATAGAATAGCCAGAATAATTGGGATTGATATATTGCTCGAGCCTCAGGTAATTGCACTATATATATATAGATACATATAGACATATATACACACACACACATATATATATAGATACATATAGACATATATATACACCCATATAGATATATAGATACATATAGACATATATATATATATACACATATATAGATACATAGATACACATATATATATACATAGATACATAGTATATACATAGATACATACATATATATACATAGTATATACATAGATACATACATATATATATACATAGACACACATATATATACATAGTATACATATATATATAAATAGTATATACATAGACACATATATATACACATAGATACATACATAGATACATACATATATATATATATATACATATATATATATATGAGGATTGCTAGTGTACTATCGATAAATCTGAGATCTTAGTGCTATAAGTATTGTGTTTGCAAAATTCGAAGACGAAAATTGTTGATCCAAACTGTGCATTATGTTCATCTCATTGAAATCTCACTACCCACCAAATTATATATTTTTTAAATTTTTTCTCCTATTTATTTTGTATTTTTCAAAATCCACGATCTAATTAGTTGTGGGCCGTCCAATGAAGCTGGTTTTGAAAAATACAAAATAAATAGGAGAAAAAATTCAAAAAATATAAAATTTGATGGGTAGTGAGATTTCAATGAGATGAACATAATGCACAGTTTGGATCAACAATTTCGTCTTCGAATTTTGCAAACACAGCGCTATAGCACGGAGGATCTGTACTAGCAATTCTCTCTCTCTCTCTCTCTCTATATATATATATATATATATATATATATATATATATATATATATATATATATATATATATGCGCGCGTACCCAAGACGTCAGTCCTTTTTCTGCTTGCTGGCCAAGGTCAGTTTACTGAATCCCTTCCAAACACCAATCCAATCTCCATTCCTTGATGGGAAATGAGCAAGACCATATGTTTATAAAAAATATAGCCCCTATATAAACCTAGCCCTTACTACCCGAACTTCTCACCTTCAAATAGGACTAACTGCCCGAACCCGCTTGCTTATCTTCTACGATCTAATTAAGCAGTGGTTTTTAAGTGACTAGAACTTCTATCAACTACTATTCTAGCACCCAGCTGTGCCATGTGTTTATTCTTCAGGTATGCCTTTGAATAACTCATCTTTTCAGGTAAGACAATTTTAAGATCTTCTTAGTCAGCCTATCTGTATTCTTATCCTCTAGTGCGGATCCAATCAGATTTTATAAAGCCAAGGCCTGACATCCATTGGGGATCATCTTTTATCGGGAGACATGGCCTGGTGGTTTCTGATCGAGATCATATATATATATATATATATATATATATATATATATATATATATAGGATTGTTAGTGTACTATCGATAGTACAGATCCTATATAAGTATATAAGATCATCTAGGTGGTATTTACATTTTTCCAGAGGTGGTATGTACACTTTTTAGACATATTTATTTTTATATGCGTATATGAAGGTATTTGCAAAATATGCTAAAAACTATGTACTCCCTTGCAATTTTTTCATGTGGATCTCATTGGAATATCTTATAATTAGTATATGAGTGCATCCAAACTGATAAAGGAGTATTTCAAGTACGTTTGGGTGGTATTTCAGAGATGGGGGTAATTACTCCCGGGAGTACGAAGTATTTTTCATATATATATATATATATATATATATATATATATATATATATATATATATATATATATATATATATATATAGAGAGAGAGAGAGAGAGTACACAGTGAGTTGGTTGGAGATCAAGTCAACTTACTGTATATATGGAAGGTTACTAGGTAGAGATATAAAATTAAAGAACCATATCAGATACAAATACATTCTATCTCTAATAATCTATTGATCAACGAAAATTTAATTTGATCTATTTGATCGAGGAGAGAAAAGGAGGCCATCTATCTACAATGCGTAATCCCAGGAGATTGCATCAACTCGGAATTTGATGGTGTCTAGATCCGAATCCGTTCTCATACCATAAGGAAGATAGAGTAGTTAGATTATTTGGATTAATATATTACTTGAGCCTCGGGGCATATATTGAAAAATCAGTCATATATGTACGGAAGTGCATTTAACGGAGACATCCAGTGAAAAATCACAATCAAGCATTCAAGCTGTGCTGGCCTCGCCATCATCTGTTTGAGTGTGGAGCTAGGAATCCCTCTGTTCGTTAATTTTCAGACAACATGCATGGAACTTACATTTGATTGATCATGAATGCGTGATCATATATACAAGAATCAGGATCAAAATTTCAGAGGAAATCTGGTGCAACATTCGGCCACATGCGCCGTTGTAAACCCGGTGAAGCTTGTTAGCGCATATGCTAGTTCACAATAAACTAAACTGATTGCTCAAAGTTGACTTTTATTGACCGAACGGACACAAAGTCAAACAAAAGAGAGACAGATAGATTAGGTCCGGCACAAGAATATGACATATGGACAATGGTCTAGCGACCAAGTCCATGAATGAATCCAGATCAACGGCATATTAGGTTTTCGGAGATAAGACAAGGATGGATGGGATCGGCATCCACTGCGATTCGATCCGGAGTTTAGTCATACATCGAAAAAGAGGCTCGACAACGACAAGGCGGCGATGATAAGAAGACGAGGCTGAACTCAATGTGATAGGGCTGGATCACATCAAGGCGATAGAATAGAAGATAACATCGTACTAGAACTGTTGCTTGTAAGCACGCATGCGATGACAGTGAAACGATGAGGGCAAAGTGTTAATGGCGGGACGTTAACGGCGAAACGTTAACGGTAAAACGTTAACGATGGAACGTTAACGACGAAAGTGAAGCGACGATGGGACACTCGTGAAACAAGGTATCGACCGTTAGTGCAACGACATGGCCGTGACAAAACGCTACTAAGGATGGCTAACCGAAACGCGAACCGATAGCAACGGGTTAGGTTGAAAGACGACGGTTTTAAGCCGGCATCGGGCTTCTCGGCAAACGGAGATCAAAAAGACTCTAAGGATAGACCAAAACAGTAAGGGATGATCCACCGGACAAGGCAACACGGTCATGGCGGACCAGGATAGCTGGCGTCAAAAGACGGCGCGAGGCGGCGGCAAAAGACGGTGCTAAATAATAATAAAATTTTTTGAGGATGTGACAACAAGGGAAATTATCCATCACGTAGAACATGATGAGACGAACTCAATGGTATAGGCGGATTTTGCGGCGCCCTAATAGATTGATCACAAACTGCCGACAAACCACAAGTGACGCTAAATTTTAGACGGCCATAACTTCTAGAATAATGATCGGGACTTAACCAAATTTGACCGAGAGCTAGATCTGACCTAGAGGCATACTTTGACGTAGGTGGCTCAGAGTTTTACCTTCTGGATCAGCGGGGAACACGCGAGGAAGTTTTCAGCTGTCTGCAACGCAGTCTGATCGAGGAAAAGAATTTTTTGCGTAAAATCCAGAGAGCAAAACCATGGGTTAGTATGAGCACCATGTAGAGGACATCAAGGAGAGTCTACAGTAAAAATTTCACGGCTAAACTCGAAAAATTGAGGGAGATATGGCCTCAGCAAGATTTGAGATTGAAATGGCCATAACTTTTGATCCCGTAGGCCAAATTGCACGACATTTGGAGGGTAGACAGAGGGGACATCATGGCTCACTGTGGCAAAGACGGATATTGAAAAAAATCAACGAGCTGACGAGGGACGCGCTCCAAAGTTCGGCCATCGTTTGGGCGACGTCCGGAGGATGAGGGCAAAGTTTCTAGTTTTTGGGGGGTGTCCATGGGGTGGCATATGCGTGGGAGAGGGTCTAGGGAGGTCTACCACGGTTTGGTGTGGTGGCTAGGTCAAGAAACGCAAGAAAACCGAGTTGGAGAGGTGTTTGGTTCGAATCCGGCATAAGATCGAGCACCTGGCGGGCTTTACACAGGAATAAGGCGACGCAGAGCTCCCTGGGCCATCGGATCGGGCGCAGGTGGCTGGGATTTTTCGGGTGACGTGGCCGGGCCAGCGCGGCTGGCATGTGGAGCGCGGGCGCGGCCCAGGTGGGGCGGGAGGAGGTGGGCCGGGCGAGCGAGTGTGGAGGAGGCGGCCCGGGTGGCAGCGTACAGGGGCGAGCGAATCGGGGCGGCTGGACCGGGCCAACGCGGCGGGGTGGGCTGTCGCGCGGAGAGATAAGGAAGAGATTTGGCCTAAACAAATCCGGATTTTCAAAGCATTTCCCAATAAAAATAAATCCGAAAATTAAATTAATTCATTTGAGGCAACAAAAATACCAGAAAAATTCTAGAAAAAATTCTAGAAAATATTTTGAGACATTTTGAACTCAAATAAAATATTTTCAACAAAACTTTATATAAACTTTTCAAATAATTAATTAATAATTCAAATTAATTCCGAATAAATCCAATAAATAGCAAACGAGCTCCGAAAAATCTCAAAAAATATTGAAAAATTCCTTAGAGCACAAGGAACCCAAATAAAATAAAATTTATTTTATTTTAAATATAAAATAGTTAAATTAAATTGTTTTACATTTAGAAAATTCCAAATTACACTTTATAAACGCGAGGAAATCAACGGAAATTTTTGGGAAGCTAAACTAATCCAAAATTTTTTGAAAACCCAAATTTTGGGATGTTACAACCTTAGAGGTGGAATGAGTTACATTGTTCTTGTGGTCATATATATTGTGATTCTATACTATCTTCTTGTGGAATTTTTCGCTTTCATTTTCGTATCTGCTCCATTCCATTCCACATTCTTTTCTGTCACTATCCGTTTCCGTATCCATTTCTGGGGTTTTCGATTTCGTTTTTGTTACCGGTAAAAAAATGTGAAAACGAAAACGGAACAACCTTTTACCGACATTTTCGTATCATTTTCATCCCTAGTCTCAAGCACCGTAGGCTTTCGTATTCATTCCATAGCCAGACTTATACCTTCATGGCACACGGCCATGCTTCAACGTCCTCAACAAGGTTTGTATTACCGAACTGACTTCGAAAATCAACACCCCGTCTGTACCAATTTTCACCAAAAATTGGTGAAAACCGAACGAATTGTAAAGTCAAACTTTCTGAATTCGGTGGTAAAAAGTGGTGACAAAAATCAAAATTGACCGATTTGACCGATTTTGACTAATTTTGTTTGATTTCTATTATTTTTGTTTGATTTTCTATCAAGATCGATACACTCAAGACCAGTTTTTGACTTTTGAGCGGTTCACATAAAAAATCGCACACTCAAGGAAAATTAAAAAAAATAAGGAAAACTAAAAAAATTGCAAAAAATTGGGAAAATTTTTGCATAAAAACTGAAAAAAATCTTAATTAATCTAGAAAACACCACAGAGAAATTTTAGCAGTTTTTCAATTCATTTAGTGCTTCTGGAAAATAAAAAATAATAACTAATGAAAAGGAATAGAGACAGTGTTAGATTTTTATAAAACTTTACAATCTTGATCATGCTTTGAAATTTTAATGTTATCATAAAAGTGCCCAAGGATCATGTAGTAAAATTTCCATAAATATTAGATTTCATTTATTGCCCCTAGAAAATAAAAAATAGAGCAGCATTTATAAGGATAGAAGTAGTGTCAAAATTTTTAAAATTACACATATTTGCTCATCATCGAAAATTTTTACATCATTATTAGCTTTGTCTCAAAACCTCACAATTTTTTTTCAACAATTATAACATGATTTGACAGCTCAATTAAATTAGGAATTTCTATCTACTTTGCCCCATTTTCCTTTTTGTTATTATATATATTCAGATTTGGTCAAAAATGTCTACTAAATTACTTTTTTAAAAAAAAAATTATCCAAGATGTTAAAAACCTATTAATAATAATTTTAGGGAACTTTTCGATAATTTTTCTAAAGTTTTCAATTTTTTTGAATTCGAATTTGAATTGGACTGGTTAATAACCGGTTCCAAATCTCGAGCCAGCTCAATACAGTCAAAAACCATGAACAATATCTGCTTAACCCTTTTGCTCTAAGAATGTGCCATCAACATCGATTTTCACCCAACTCATTCCAGGAGGGTGCCTTCTTTCCTTTTGCTTCTGCTAAATTTCTGACGGTTGGATATTGTCGGGACCCGAATTTGCAAATCCGAACCCTCTGTGTATTCAGCACTAGTCCAGGATCACGTTAGTGCACACAGTCTCAACATTGGTACATATCACAATCATACTCAACGAAATAGTAAAGTACTTTATTTAGTTAAGCCAAATTGGTTGCCCGACCTTAAGGTCAAGTTACAAAAGTATGCCTTGCAAGGCGAAAACTTATTAGAAGAAATAACTGCAGCGGAAAGTAAACAACAATGACGTGGCGCCATCCAGTATACCACAGGCAACTGACTGGGCTCGCTCCGTAGTTAGCCGGCTCTTCCTAGAACTCCTCCTTCAGTACTGGCGTTGCTTCTTCTTCAACTGGTATTATGTTGTTGCAAAGGGTGAGTACTTGGTACTCAGCAAGTCATGCACAGAATGCAAAGCTAATATTCTACATGCATGGCATGGTACAAAGGATGGTTTCATGGTTCATTTGCATTAAAGCAGTAAGTGTAAATACAGTAATAGATTGCAAAGCAGTAAAACAATAGTTAAAGATAATAACTTTCGCAAACATTGCACAAGTAAAGCATTCCACAACCTAAGTCCAATTCTCACTTCCAACCCAACCATTTTCCAAAGCCAAGTTATTTTCATGAAAGTCTAATGCTTGACTGTAATCCCCGAGTAGTGTCCAATACTGCGGACTCGGTTATTCGAATAGATTTTACACTCTACAAAGGTTATACACTTCACCCACAAGATATAAGCAAACACCACAAAGGCGAGTGGCCATAATAAAGCCTTTCCAAAGCTACTTCTAGACCCGGTACTGCCCGCTAAGGTTTCAACACTTAAGGGACTGGTTACCACACTCAAGGCCCCCCTCTTGTGCCATGTGAGTTATCACCCGTACACCCGGAACCCGCACCACCATGATAGTACCAAAGCCTAGACATCACAATTTACTTAGCTAGGTCCATCCCATTCCAGACTTATGGTTGTATGTTGAACACAGTTCAAAGGCTTGCAAGGTTATGTCCTTAGGGTGACTAGGGCAAGACTTCCCAAGTAATAAAACCAAATCGACATTCCCGGTGCCACTCTTGGCCCACCAAAACCATCTTGCCACCTGCCCCAGTCTCAAGCATTTATCAAACCCTCAGTTGATTACCATGCACCACGTGCCATCACCATCGTCATCAACAATAACACAAGACACTTCTCCAATAATGTTCCATATCCCATTAAGTCAACATTAACATTTATTTATCCAAAGTCCCGGCGTGAGACACGTGGGTGCATCTCATTCCAGATCAGACGGCTGCTAATAGATCTAAGTCTTTACACGCGATCTAATCCGAGCCGCTGATTCTAGATCTAGCGGTCCACATCTAATCCGGTGCACCGCGGTTACACGCTACGTGGCACGATCTAAGCCGATGGATCTAGATCTAACGGACTAGATCGCATCTAGATTTCTACGGGGGTTGGGAGATGTTGACGAACCTCGAGCGTACGATTCGGATCTGACGGCTGACGGAGCTCGAGGTCATTGATGGTAGCGCGGCGGAGTGGCTTGACCGGAGACGGAGACGATGACCAAACCCGCGGCGTTCCTGCGCTGCTCTGGCAAAGTGAGTGACCCCCACGGGTGTGCCTTGGCCTGACGGTTCCGGATCTAGGCTCGATTGCGGCGGAGCATCCTCAATGCGGGCAGCACGAAGCAAACACAGTGGCGGCGTCTCTCCTAACTTCGGCAAGCGATCGCGGCCACGGTAGGGCATTCCAGGCGGCGGCTAGGGCAGGATGTGCGCAAGGCGAAGGCGATCCTCGGGCGTTGCTCCCTAGTTAGCTGGCTCTTCCTGGAACTCCTCCTCCAGTGCTGGCGTTGCTTCTTCTTCAACTGGTATTGTGTTGTTGCAAGGGGTGAGTACTTGGTACTCAGCAAGTCATGCACATAATGCAAAGCTAATATTCTATATGCATGGCTTGGTACAAAGGATAGCTTCATGGTTCATTTGCAGCAAAGCGGTAAATGTAAATACAATAATAGATTGCAAAGTAGTAAAACAATAGTTAAAGATAATAACTTTCGCAAACATTGCACAAGTAAAGCATTCCACAACCTAAGTCCAATTCTCAGTTCCAACCCAACCGTTTTCCAAAGCCAAGTTTTTTTCATGAAAGTCTAACCCTTGATTGTAATCCCTGAGTAGTGTCCAATACCGCGGACTCGGCTATTCGAATAGATTTTACACTCTGCAGAGGTTATACACCTTACCCACAAGATACAGGCAAACACCACAAAGGCGAGTGTCCGTAATAAAGCCTTTCCAAAGCTACTTCTAGACCCGGTACTACCCGCTAAGATTTCAACACTGAAGGGACTGGTTACCACACTCAGGGCCTCCCTCTTGTGCCATGTGAGTTATCACCCGTACACCCAGAACCCACACCACCATGATAGTACTAAAGCCTAGACATCCCAATTTACTCAGCTAGGTCCGTCCCATTCCAGACTTGTGGTTGTATGTTGAACTCAGTTCAAAGGCTTGCAAGGTTAAGTCCTTAGGGTGACCAGGGCAAGACTTCCCAAGTAACAAAACCAAATCGACATTTCCGGTGCCACTCTTGGCCCACCAGAACCATCTTGCCACCTGCCCCAGTCTAAAGCATTTAACAAACCCCCAGTTGATTACCATGCACCACGTGCCATCACCATCATCATCAACAATAACACAAGACACTTCTCCAATCATGTTCCATATCCCATTAAGTCAACATTAACATTTATTTATCCAAAGTCATGTCATGACTACGTGGCAGGTCTAAGCATTAAACTACAACGGTATAAATCCCCATGTTGGCAATTTTAATAATGTCCAACTAAATAATCCACAACTAGGGTGACAAGGGTCCATGGCATATAATTAAATAATCAAGGTGTCATACAGCAATTAGGCATTTATCTAATTCTCAGAATTATTTAAAGCATTTTTTTAAATTAAATTGGCATGCAATAGTTTGAATCAAATTAATTTTCAAAAGTGGGAACAATATGATCAAAGCATAACTTGCCTTCAAAAAGTACTTGTTCATGGTCTTGAGTTGGCTCCTAGGTCAAAACTTCACCTTCGAAGCCTTCGGGCACTTCAACGTCTACTCGTAACGTGCACAAATAGTAATAAATAAATAAACAGCAAGCAAACAAGGTTCAAAAATTCAAATAAAATTCATAAACAGAAAGAGCTCAATTTTACAAATTTTTAGAAATTAGAATCGCTCAAATCGGAGTTAAAACGCAAAAGTTATAGCATTTTGAAGTTTGAAAATATATTTAAAATGGATAAACCGAATTATTGAAATTATTTTTAATCGGAAAATATTTATGACGACATCACTACCACGTGTCAGCATCACAGCCTGACACGTGTCCTTGCTGACGTCAGCCTGGTCGGCGTCCCCGATGATGTCAGCATGACGTCATCATGCCACGTGGCACGCTCCGGTGCGGCCACATGTCCGGCACTGTGCTGTGGACTCGGTGCACGGCTCGGCTCGGTCTACGGTGAACTCGGCGCATGGCTCACAGCCGCTGACACGCGGGCCCCACCTGCCAGCGGCTTAATGCGCGGTGCGGCGTGGCTGTGCCACGCGTCAAACTCGGATTGATCCTGGCTGCAGCAGATCTAAACCGTGAATTCAAAATTGGACAGCTCGGATTGCATCCATCCGTCACGGTTTAACGGCGACGTGGATAGACCCAGTGTGAGACACGTGGGTGCATCTCATCCCTCGATTCCAGATCAAACGGCTGCTAATAAATCTAAGTCTTTACACGCGATCTAATCCGAGCCGCTGATTCTAGATCTAACGGTCCACATCTAATGCGATGCATCGCTGTTACGCGCTACGTGGCACGATCTAAGCCGATGGATCTAGATCTAACGGACTAGATCGCATCTAGATTTCTACGAGGGTTGGGAGACGTGGACGAACCTTGAGCGCATTTATCGGATCTCGATACGACGGAGCTCGAGAGCGTTGATAGCGGTGCGGCGGAGTGGCTTGACCAGAGACGAAGATGATGACCAAACCCGCGGCGTTCCTGTGCTGCTCCGGCGAAGTGAGTGACCCCCACGGGTGCGCCTTGGCATGACAGTTCCGGATCTGGGCTCGAACGCGACGGAGTGTGCTCAATGCCGGGAGCACGAAGCAAACACAGCGGCGGCATCTCCTAACCTCGGCAAGCAATCACGGCCACGGTAGGGCGTTCCAGGCGGCGGCGGCTAGGGCAGGATGTGCGCGAGGCGAAGGCGATCCTAGGGACAGCACCCGGGCATTAAATACCCTCGGCGTCTGCGCGAAAAACGAAACCCTATGCCCACACGGCAGCGGAAACCGAGCTCGAGACGGAGACGGCGGCGGCGCAACGTGGCTCTATCCCGTGCGTACACGTGTTCGTGATCCAACGCACACGCGCGTGCGTGACACGGTCAATTCTCGACCGTTGGATCTCGATCCAACGGTTCGCGAGGCTACTGATTAGGTTCGATTCGGCGCGAGTCGGGCTCGATCGGAGGAGCGATGGCAAACCAGCAGGCTAATTTCCAGCGATTAAATAAATTTTTTAATTCTCAGTAATTTGAATAAATCGGAATAAATAGCAAAATACTCAGGAAAATTACAGAAAAATTCTGGAAGATATTTTAAAGCAGTTTGAACTCAAATAAAATATTTCCAACAAAAATTTATTTGAAAATTTTAAATATTTAAATAATAAGGTAAATGACTTAATTCAAATTAAATCCAAATAAATTCCAAAAAATCGTAAAAATTCACAAATACACTTTAAATACAAGAAAAGCAAAAATTGGGGTGCATAACAGTTGGCTTCTTCCCTTGTTAGGGTTAGAAGCATGATAAAAATGGGAGATAAAATTTAACATGGAAAGCCACGGGAGACAATCCACTAATATCATTCAAGTTTACATGTACAGGGGTGGCTTGTATAGCTAAAAGAGTACGAATGTAGATATTTGGACTCCTATAGAGATATTGAGCATATCTCTAACAAAAATATTCGAATATTTGAGTTATCTCTAACATCCCTTCCAGGTCAGGAACTAGGGTCTTGTCGGCTATTGTATAGTGATTGCTAATAATCCTGGAGAAGTTTAACCGATCCTGTTGAGAGACCATGTGGTGGTCTACCCATGTTTCTAATGAGTATTTGACTGTGTTTGAGCCTGTGGTGCTCATGTTTGAGTTTGAATTGAGTTTGCTTTGGTTTTGAGCAATTTGAGTTCAGTGTGGTACTGCCATTTTTTGTGAAGCGATAGTTATTTTCATAAGAAACTAAATTTACGTACTTTAGTGTTTGTAATTTCAAATTTAAGAACCTAAGGTTGTTTGTATGAATAGAATTTGGACTTTAATATAAGCGTTCGTGTGAATAGTATTTAGCCTTAAGTATATTTTGTACAAAAATTGATTTATATAAGTTGGGTTCATAGAATAAAGCTAGTGGTCATATTTACATGATTATATTGGTGATTCTAGTGATACAAAACATTTTACCTTAAGGTTCATTAAGTCTAACAATACAAATACTACCTCATTGGCAACCATAATACTTAGGCTTATTGTGCTAGTAGGATTCAGATGCAAAGCAAGTCATTAACTAAATATTTTTTCCATATTATGGTAGTACAATATTGTAAAGTGGTACAATATTGTAAAGTGGTTTTGAGACATTCTCCTGAATTTTTGCACTTAGACGAGGCAATATACGGGTGGCCGAAAATGCTTAAGTGATTCTAGTTTACATGCATTAATGGTTAGGTTTTCATTTTACGGATGTGGTTGCACCTTAGTCTATCATCCAATCATCCTTTAGGTACTGATAGGGGATGTTTTAAATGAGTATCTTAAAGTTGGTTTCGCTACAATTTAATTCCTATTTGCAATGCTATTCAATCAATTGAGCATTAGGGTCTTAATGTCCATACTTCTTTATGTTGCATGAATACATATTCAAGTCTTGAGCATGTAAAAACAGAGAGAAAAACCTGGTCAAACTCATACAATCGCAAAACATCATAACCTAAGGTCCTAGGAACAAGTTTCAGTGTAATCAGATCAAAGTCGTGCAAGTTATAATTGCTTTGGCATTTTCCTAGTGCCGAGTGACCGGAGGTGAGGAAGAAAGGGCCCGCGGTGGCGGCGCTACGGCTCCGGAAGCTAGAAGAAAATGAAGGGGATGGTCAGTAGGGTCACCAAGGTGCATTGCCTGGATTGAATTGAGAAGTCACTCCACCAATTAGCTCAAAGGCGCTTCTCCCCCAGTTCGGACCTCACCGAAGAAATGGGGAATCGACGGCGCAGCGAGACGGCTCGCGGCAGGGGTAAGCAACGGGGAAAGTGGCGAGGTGCAGGTGCGGTCCTATGGTGGCCAAGACGGAGGGGGCGAGGCGGCATTGTGCAGGGCACCACGGCCACGTGGCGCGAGCGTTCTGCACACGACATGGCCGGGGAGAGAAGGAGGAGAGGGCTCGCAACGCTGTGAGCTCAGCTTGATGGCGCAACGGCCGGGCATGACAGCGGCGTACGGGCGGAGAGCGTGAGATGAGTAACGGCGGCAATGGTTGATTGGTTGTTATACTGCATCTGCTGGTCAGAGCTTCGCTTTGTTTTTCTTCAGGCTTCATCTCGATTACTTTTGTTGGTATTTGAGTTGTCATACTCAGGCATTTCGTTTGTGCAATTGATACAGTGAGGTTCAGAGCTGTCATCTGATTGGTATGCTGAGTTGTCAAGTTCAGGCGTTTGATTGGTCCGACAAAATCTGAGAACCTTTTCGGTTGATTGCATTTGGCCTTGCTTCAATTGGTGATGTAAGGTTCAGTTTAGCATTGCTTGAGATGGATAAATCTTTAAACAATATTTAGGCTGTATTTGATCTTGCTCAAATTAGCGATGAAATGCCTAATGAGGAATTGCCTGAAACGGAAACTTTATTTGGCTAATAAGGTTTCAGATGTTACAGTCGAGAACCACTCCCACCAGCTCCATTGTTCCCACGAGTCTGAACCATCTGTTGAACACTCCACCGGGTTAGGAAAGAGGAAAAAAAAAAGCATAGATGAGTAACAAAGAAACTAATGTCAAGGAAATATGTTTTACCCAAAAATCCAAATCCAATCAACCTTTATTAAAAACTTGGTATGATTGCTTACAAGTGTCTAAGGGCCATGCAACACATACTGCACACTCAGCAATCGTAAAACAATCACACCAACCTAAGCACACTTAACTAATGCCTAAAGGGCGACACTTCTAATTTAGACTAACACGACTTACACACTTGAATCTCAATTTAGTCACTAAGCCAACCATACTGAAACTATCCTGGGGCATAGGACGACGAGTGAGGTGGCATTGGTGCGAACTAGTTCCGATGACCAGGGGTTGAAGACGAAGACTCCTGACCCTCGGGCTCTGGTTCCACCTCCTTGGCATCCTCCTCTGTCTCCTTTGGTTCCTGTTCCTCCCCAGCTTCCATTGCTGTGAAGAACATGGCCTCCTCAAGCTCGGCAATCCTTTCCGCAGCCTGCTGGTTTTCTGAAGCTTCTCTTCGGCCTTCTATCCTACATTCTTACACATGGAGAAAGATACTTAAAGAGGGAGCAACCTGAAGACGAAAAGTGTCCTTCATAGCTCGGTCATCATCATCCTCATCCTCACTACCCTCAGCAGATGGGTGGCACTAGTGTTGACATCGACAGCTCCTTGAATGATCCACTGCAAGCGTTCAACATCGTATAAATAGCCAAACAGACTAAAACAACATATTCACATCGTGTAATCAACAAGTGTTAGATCTGGACAACATAATATCAACAATTCCGAATCAGACATATCCGCCAACATGATACAAGCAATGACTAATTAGGGAACTATCCAAATTAATTATCATTCACAAGCTGATCCATCAGTATCGACAGGAAACATAGAGCACGGCACATAACCAAATAAATAGCCTGGGCAACAGATTTAATAAGCACTTCTCTACCTCCCATGGACAAATGTTTAATTTCCACTTCAGCTTGAGAGCCGCTTACCCATACGATCTGATCCCGGAGAGCTTGGAATCCGCCGACGTGTCCTCCTTGTAATGGATGTCTTCCAGACATGGAAGTGAAATAAAAGGCTTCTTCCCAATCAAATAGAGTGCCTAGAAAGAAGCCTGTATGCTGGCATCCATACCTATGTTTGTTCAGTAATCTTCTAGTATCCCAGTCACTTTAAAAATCAAACATTTTTTTGGGTATACTCATATTCGAGTCGTTTGAAAATCAGCTTGTAGGAACAGTACCCTTTTATAAACCAACAGAAAATTCACACCTTCACCATGAGATGGTCACTCCATTTTGTACAATGTAACCATGCTAAACTAACGAAGCCACTTTTAGAAGCTGGCCATGTATCATGTTCGTGCATGCCAGATTTGTTGTTCCAACTGCCAATGTACACGAAAGTTGCATGCCAAGAAATAAAACATGATAAAGATCATACATACAGTATCACACACGAGAACAGGCGTAATAAGCAACTATATTGTTCCTTCACTAGGACTAGGCAGAATGGTCTTATCACTCCTTAGAGTAAAATTATTGTATTCCTTCATTAGGTGTGTGTGACCAAACAGGAACAACAACAAAAATGTATCCCTTCTCTTGAAAATTACCATGATATTTCTTTTTCAAAAATCAAAATGTAAATTAATTTCCTTGTATATACAATCTGGACAAAAGAAATCTTCATGGAAGATTTTATGTATTGGTTTTGGAAAAACCCAAACTAAAACTTTCCGAGGGAACGAAATTCCTAGTAAAAAAAATCATGGATCTTCCACTTAGATGAAAAGGATTTTTTTTTCAATAGAACCATGGAACTGCGGAGGAGTTGTGGTTGTACCTGTACTGCAGGAATAGGAAATTGAATTTCTGTTTTTCAAACTAAGATTTACTGATTTTTTCATGACTCTGAGGTTCAACCAACCCATCTTTTTTCTTTTTCCTCCATATACTAAGAAAAAGATCGTAAAAGGGAAATTTTCATCGTGTCACAAAGAATTCCTCGCATATATAGCAATAACTAGAATGAAAATAAGAGAATGACAAAGCATCTACGAATAAACGATTAGAGAAGAAAATTAGGATGCATGTGGAAAACAAGACAGGAATCGTATACAATGCGCCATTGTACAAATCAACAAATTGGAAAAGGGCTATAGCGCAACTTGGTAGCTTATTTATTCATTCATTGTACAAAATGTCACAGGTTGAAATCGTTTCATCCCCTATTACAATTCTTTCTTCTTTATACACAGCTTGGTAGCACGTTTGAACGAAAGCACTCTTAGTTCAGTTCGATAGAACTGTCTCGAAAGCGCGATGTAAAATTGAAGTAATTAAGCAAACACATATGAAAACCAAGGTAGCTATATCAACCAATTCTAGTGATTTGGATCAATTGTTCATCAGCGACCATGCGTGCACCGGGGAACCAGATGATGCTGTCGGACGGACGTGCACGTCGAACGGCCCTAGGTTTCCCCGCAGTACTTGGCGTCGAACAGCTTGCCGGCGAAGGGCACCTTTGTGTCCGGCAACGGCTGGATGCCGGTGCTCATGTCGAAGTCGTACAGGTTAACCTGCCACGAACTACTGCTGCAGTGCTGCATGCCGTCCATGAGAGCCCAACAAAGAGACTCTCGTAGGCGTCTCACAGCGTGATCCTGAGGTGCACGACGTGCGTGTCTGTTCAGTTATCCTCTAATATCCCATCTTGCAAATATTATCTGGAACTTCTTTACGAGTATACTCATATATCTTGCAGTCCTCTCAAAATCAGCTTGCATGCATGCTGTGCTACTTCATAACCAGCAGAAACAACCTATACATCCACACGACTTCGTTATATACTTATATATAGATGGTCACTTCGTTTCCTACAAACGACTAACAACGCTGAATTGCTGAAGGCGCTGAGGAAGTGGTCATGCATTATGCACGCCAGAAAGCCAATTGTAATGAATGTTACCTGCTTAAAGTCCTTTTAATTTGAGGCACTACTACAGATCTGGCCTTCCATACCGACCCATCAGTACCAGTTATGCATGAACCGGGACTAACAATTACATCAGTCCTGGTTCAATGGTCTACTAGTCCGAAGGGCACCTCAATACCGGTTTAACATACCAACCAGTACTGATGGTCTAACATCAGTACCGGTTGGTTACATCACCCGGTACTAAGGAGCCATCGACCCAGCAGGCTGCTTAGTACCGGTTGGTGTAACCAACCGGTAGTGATGATCCCACATCAGCACCAGTTGGTGTATTGAACCGGTACTAATTAATACAGTCGACTCTTCGTCTCCCGCTCGCGCCTTCTCGATCCCGCCCCATGCTCCTTTTCGATGAAACTCTTTGTGTTCATCAGAATTGAAGTGCTTCGTCTCGTTTTCCAATCCAGGCCACCTATAAAACCATCAGATCGAGTGAGGGAGTCATACGAGCATCAACGGGTGAGACATATAGTTAGCCCAATTAAAATGGCAGCTCCTTCTCCTTCTTCTCCCTCTGGCGCTCCTTCTCCTTCTTCTCCCTCACCACCCCCAGAGGAGGAGGAGGAGAATGAGGATGAGGATAAGGATGAGGAGGAGGAGGAGGAGGCCAAGATCCACTCGGGGAGCTCATCAGAGGAGGAGGAGGAGGACGATGACAATGACTACTATAGCCCCCCGCGCGACGACGATGACGACAATGACAGCCCCCCCACCCCCCCAAGAAGCGACGACGAGTGGTGGTTTCCGTGATCTCGACACCCGACACCCGCCACCCGTCACTGTATATTATATATATATTGTTTTATGTTATTAACTATTGTAATTAATATAATGTAATGAATATAATATTTTATGTTCTACATATCATGTTTTACCTTCTACATATTATGAAATGTTCAAAAAATTATCCCACAATGAGAAAAAATCATTAAAAAAAATCGGCTTCGAGAAACATTCAACTGACAGTGAAAATCAGGAGAAAATCAGTCAAAATCAGATTTTTCTTCAAAATTTTGGATTTCAAAACCATGCGATATCTAGATGTTCAACGGTCACTAGTATTGGGGGGCACATCAGTACCGGTTTACAATACCAACCAGTACTGATACTCTACTATCAGCACTGGTTGGTTACACCGATGGGTACTAATCAGTGTAGGTACATCCGTACCGGTCGGTGTAACCAACCGGTACTAATTTTAGAGCATTAGTCCCGGCTGGTAACATCAACCGATATTGAAGCCCTATAAGCCGTTGCCCACGGGGACATCAATACCGGTTGTTCTCTTAAACCGGTACTGAGTAGCCTTATTTGAATCCCCTCTTCCTCGTCTCCTCCCCACTTTGTGCTCGATTAAGAACACTGCTCGATCAAGAACAGTGCAGCGCTGGAGCTTCAAGAAAGGGGAGGTGCTGCCAAAATTTTAAAATTTTAGTCATTTTACTCCAAGCCAATTTAACCAAGGTTAGCAACTTCGTGCCTCACTACATTTTGTGTAAAATGGAGCTTCTTCTTTGCTTGAAATGTGAAGAAATTTTGATCTTTTCTCATGATCGATGAAATATTAAGAATGTAGAGATCTAGCTTGATCTTTTCATGTATGTTGCAATAAATTGTTGTGTAAGTTTGGAATTTGCTTGGATTAGATGTAGCTCGCATTGAAGGTGTGGATCTAGCTCAAATTTAAGCTTTGGTTCCATTGATCGATGAAGATTTTTGCATCTAGACTTTGATCTACCAATTCTTACATTTTAGGTGTTGATCTAGCTAAAATTTTGGTTATGGTTCCATCGATCGGTTGGAATGTGTATGATTTATTATTTTTATTAAGCAAAGAAGAAATAATTCAATTTATATAACAAGATGAAATTTTATCATGAAAATTGAAAAAATATGGAGGAATTTTAAGACATTAGATATATAAAGAATAGTCATTTTCAAAATATGTAATGAAGTATTGATATTTTAAAAATATTAACTTCGTAATGAAATTTCACCTAAAATTAAATTTATCCACCTAAAACTTTTAAATAAATTTAATATTGGTTTAATATGAATTTTGGGAAATGTTCAAAAATTCATTATTGGAAAATGAGCTAACAGCTGCCTTGATGTAACATAATGTAGATGGACCGACGATGGATGTACATGGACCGACGCAACCCGGAGTTCTTACAGGGTTTGCAAGCTTTTCTTCGTGCGGCCGATGCATACACGAAGTCAGGCTACATATGTTGTCCATGAATAGACTGCAAGAATGAGAAGGAGCGGGCCAAAATCTAGCCACGTTCACTTCCATTTGCTCTCAAGAGGTTTCATGCCAAACTATACCTGTTGGACCAAGCACGGTAAATAAAAGACTATACGAGAAGATGGTGAAGAAGAAGAAGAAGAAGAGGGAGACAACAATATCCCGGATGCTGTCCAACATGGTTCGTTTGAAGATACATTGGGGGAGTTTGGCGATGATGACCTAGACCAGATGCTGCTTGATGGGGAGGGAGAATACACCGATGAAAGATATTACAAAAAGTTCCAGCGCCTGTGGGAGGACCACGGAACACTACTATACCCAAACTGCCGAGAGGGCCACAAAAAATTGCGTACCACACTAAAACTATTGCAATGGAAGGCAACCAATGGATTGTCTGATAAAGGATTCGACGAGTTGTTGTGCCTCATAAAGAAGTTGCTTCCAGATGGTAACACGCTGTCTGAAACTACGTACGATGCCAAGCAAGTTGTCTGCCCTTTGGGGTTAAAGGTACCGAAGATACATGCATGCCGTGATGATTGTATCGTTTATCGCAATGAGTATGAGGATTTGGAAGCTTGTCCGGTGTGCAAAACTTCGCGGTATAAGACCAGGCGTGATGACCCAGGAGAGGAAGATGGGCAGCATAAGAAGAAGAGATCCACTGTTAAGGTGGTGTGGTATTTCCCTATAATCCCCCAGTTGAAGCATTTATTTGCGAGCAAAACGCATGCCCAGATGATGCGCTGGCACAAAGAAGATCGTAAGGACGATGGAAGGCTAAGGTACCCCGCTGATAGCTCCCAGTGGAGGAAAGTCGATAGAAAGTATCCGGTCTTTGCTGAGGATGTGAGGAACATAAGGTTTGGGTTGAGTACGGATGGGATGAACCCATTCGGCGAGATGAGCAATAGTGGCTTGTGACTCTATGTATCTACAACATTCCTACTTGGATGTGTATGAAGCGGAAGTACATTATGATGCCGTTGCTTATCCAAGGGCCGAAGCAACCTGGAAACGACGTCGACGTGTACCTTAAACCATTGGTTGAAGATCTACTAACGTTGTGGAACGATGGTGTACATGTGTGGGATGAGTACAAAAGAGAGCACTTCAAGTAATGTTTCATATTCATCTCCTCCACTTCCATTATCAACAACATCATCATCATCATCCTTAGATGAAGTTTCCTCAAAATCATCCGCCTCATCATCTTCATCACTTTCAATAAATTCATCCCCTTCATCCACCGCCGCCATCCTTCCTTTCTTATCATTTCCATTTCTTCCACCATGAGAGAGCTTCCTCTTTGAGTGACTTCTTCCACCATTTCTTCCTCCTTCATCTATAATTGGGTCCGATTCGCTCATCAGGATATTCAACCAGTCCATGATTGGATTTGCTTGGTCAAACATCGCGACATCCATCAATATTGCACATGGATCAATTTCCTTTTCTTGCTGTTCATTCTCATGTTCTTGGATGCGTAGCTTCAAGTTATAATGGACATATACTAGCTTGTGTAACTTGTGATAACCGAGCCGATTTCTCATCTTCGAATGAACCAATGCAAAAGTGCTCCAATTACGCTCGCAACCGCTAGATGACACGCATTGTGACACAATGCGCAAGGCATACTTCTGCAAGGTTTTCACATGTCCTCCAAACTGGAGCCACCAATCAGCTGCAAAATGCAAGCACCATGAAACATTGAAGCAAACGGCCACAAAAGTACTTTTCAATGCTCAGAATTCTAATGTCCTCACTTACTTGGGGTCATAGAGGATGCTCCAGCTCGGGCGATAGGTCGGTTAAACTTCCCTGAAGTATATCGAAAAGTCTGGAATTGGGCAAGCGCTTCCAATGCACTCTCATGTGACTCTGCTATCCTCCCTATTGCCTCTGTCAGTGCTTCCACGTAGTTTGTATTGCACGTGATCTCATACTTATAGTGACCTTCAGGATCAAGGGCAACAGCTACATGGGAAAGGAATACAATAAATTAGTACCCAAGATAACTAACATGTAAAATAAACTAGTATTAGCTTTCACAATACCTGCAACCATCAGTGTGTCTTTGTACAGATAGTTAACCCTCTGAGACACCATATTCATGTATGTATTAAATTGTTCTATCCCCATGCCAAGATGGTGTATATGTATATAGTAAAATGCTTCATGTTGAATAAAAAAGATTTTTTTTTATAAAATCAGACCAGCCAGAGAGTAACAAGATGGATCATTCGAACCCATTAACCAAAGAATGATCAGCAAGAATTAAAATAAGCGTTCTAAAAACTACACTACAATAGTATCTTAATTCTTACCTTCCCAAACCCTTGGAGCCGTTGGAGCCTGAGAGGCGTTGCCACCACCATCCACGCCATGGGGACTGTTGGTGCTTGCGCCCCTCCCGCCACCACCATCGGCGTCCGTGCCACAGCCGCCTCGTGCACCACCAATGTGACACTACGGAAGGTCGAAACATTATAAAATATGAAATCAGAGATTAAAACTTTACGTTATGCAGTTTAATCGCGTTTTCGGGCCGATTTCTAGAGTTTGGTCCTTGGGGGACCTAACTCGGGCCTTGGGGGACCTTCTTGGGCCTTAGGTGGGGGCTTTTTGTCCCATTAGGTGGGAGAGGAGGGCAGCACCCTGCCCTGGGCGCCCCCACCCCTTAACCCTAGCCGCCCTCCCACTCTCCCCTAACCTAGCCGCCACCCGCCTCACATGGTGCGCCCTCCCCCTTCCCCCATGGGACCCATCCTCTTGTGCCACCACCCCACCTCTAGCCAGCCCTAGGGCCTCCCCCTCCACACGATCTCGCTGTTTGGGAGCTCTCAATCCATGGGGAACCGGCGATTCCGGTGATTTCGGCGTCACCGGCGTTTGGAGAGGAGATCGGGCCGCGAGGAGGCGAAGTTCGTCGATCGAGTATCTCGCCAAGAAGAGGTAAGCCCCGGGGCTCTTGGTTTTAGGGTGTAGGTGCTGGTTAGATGGTGAATTCCATGGTTAATCATGATGCATAGGTGCTGTTCCTAGATGGGATTAGTGTAATTGCAAATCTGTCCATCATTTTGATCTCGGGCAGATTGGGCGCTCATGCTTATGGCTCGGTTTTCACAATTTTAGATTCGGATTTTGGTCGGCCTCCTATTGGGAAAGTTGTAGATAACTTCAACACCTTTAATTGGACACCAAGAACGTCCAATTCCGCCCATCCGTTTGAAATATATGATCATTTTACTGAACGTGTTCAAATTTGTGACGTAATTGGGACAGAACGTAATGTTTTGTAGATTAAACAATTTTAGAAGCCGAATCAGATTTTCCCAATACTTAGAGAAAGCTAGGAAATTTCCTAAGCTTCTCGATGATGTACTCGTTTACTTGATTTGGAGAACTAGAACTCAAGTTATGCTAGATTGAAGTCTGCTGTCCCCGGGGGGGGGGACAGATTCTCTGTTCTTCGTTTTCGGGAGTAGTTTGTGTAATCGGGGTAGATGAGCGAGTATATACTATTTTGTCGGCACGTTTTGAGTATGTGGTACTTATGTGCAGGTGGTGTGACCCCGGTAGTGCCCTCAACCTCTCGCCAATCTATCGCCGGAGGTTAAGGCAAGTGTATTGTAGTGGTTGCAGCTTAGGGAGCCGTAATGTTTGAATATGAGATAGTTTACACATATTTTATGATATGATGCCATGATTGATGTTTGCCTATGACATGATGAACATGATTTCATATCGATCATGATTTCGTTGTATTAAATGTTTATGCCAATCTTTACATGTTCATGTCATATGTGCATTCATAATGGAAGAGGCGTCCCATCTTTGTCACGGGCCTTTGTGTTCACACGTAGTGAACACGAAAGACCTACCTCGTAGTCCCATCTACGGTTGCGCATGGGAGCGAGTCAGTAAGAGTAGGCACCCTCCATCTACGGGATGGAAGGGGAAGGGGGTGCACGCCGACGGCTGTGCACTCAGAAATACCGGTATGTGCTTCAGAGAGATATGTGCATTGCATGAATGAAGTGGTTTATGAGATTATTATGATGTTCTATGAAATGCATATGAAGATGTTTATTTGAGATGTTTTTGATGGTGTTATATAAGAGCATAAATGAAGTTCATGAGTTGATTCTCAGGTTATGTGAATGGCATTAAGTATGTATGTGAGTTGTTATTGTTTTGGTATCTTGCAATATACTTGCTGAGTGATGAACTCACGCTTGTGTTTATGTTGTTTTTCTTAGGTACTTTGACACCGACACGCGGGAAAGGGGCTTAGCGGCACTTCATCACATAATTTCCACACAATTAGACAATATTTACCTTTCGGAGTTGTGATCATGAGTCTAGTGTGACGAAACTAGGATTATGAGTTGTTCATGTGCTTGATTACATCCTTTACTTCGTATTATTTCATGGAGTGGTTAAATTCATTATGCTAGACTTAAATTGCCGCATTATTACCTGTTATTGCTGCTTTGGATGATTTCCATTACAATATATCATGTGGTATTTTGTTGTTGCTCCGAATCATGGAAAAACAAAGGAAATGTTGCCGAAATTTCCGGTGTTAGCATTTGCTCCCTTGCTGTAATTTATCTTTATTTGTGGTTTTTAGATGTTGACTAGTCTATGTTTGGTAACATTCAAGCATATTAGATGCTAGGGTGTTACAGTTGGTATGAGAGCGGGCTTTAGGTCCGTGGAATGTGATTGTAGCAAATTACTCTAGAGTAAACAAAAATATTGACTTGGAAAAGTAGAAACATGGCATAGGTTTACTTGTTAAAATTTGGCCTTAGGGCAATAACCTTAAAATCTGAAATAGTTTGGCTAACTAATTTAAAACTTGACACACTCTGATGCACAGTAGGAAGGGTATGGGTATCGATTCTATCCGCTTAAATATTGTATTTAAGATTTGATGTTAAATGTTGTATTTTGATGATGTATAACGCTATCTTTATGATAGATTTGATTGAGTTGCTATATTTGTGATGAAGTGGGGTTGTGGTGCCGAAGGGTTACGGTCACCCCTTTTTGTTCATAGTAAGGGTGTGGTTTGACGGTGTGGTCGGTTAACGCCATCACTGAAAAATTATTAACCCCTGTAGGAGAAGAGTTCTTATCCTTTCTGTCGTAGACTGGGAAGTTGTTGGAGTTGATTAGAAAAGTTGATGGTGGATCCTTTTGGATTTCTTTTGCTGTTTCTGACGATCGGTGAGGTTGGTTTTCTTGGTTTTAGTTGATTGAAATCAAAAGAAAAGTGTTTGGCTGTGGGATTCTCGCGGATTGTTCCGTAGGCGATTTCTGGTTTTGTTTTCCTTGGTTGAAGACGAAGAAGAAGAGTTGTGTATTGCGCGTCTTTTGGCCGCAATTTTTGTTTTGACACCCGGTTTTGTTGGTAATGGTGGACTGTCTTGGGGAGGAAACATGTGTGGTTGTTGTTCTCCCTATATAAGAATGTGTTGAAGTTTCTCCTTGTGCAGACCTTAAGTTGGGTGGCACCAAGTTTGAACCTTTATCGGAAAAGATTTGGTTGAACATTTGGTTTTCCCTGGTGCATCCATCTTCCTTCTTGGAAGTATAGATCTTGAGATTTCTTGAAGAGTTTTGGGCTATCAAAGTCAGAAATTCGAGAGTTGAGCTCTCCTACATTTCTGTTGGAGTTTTGTTTTTCTTCCTCGCTTGGAAAGGAGAAATTGTTTGTCGGTGATCGTTCTGGTTCTTGAGCTGTGGTTTATGGAATGACGTGTTGCTAAATTAAATTGTGAGTTGAATCAATTCAATGTGATTATTATCTCTAGCTTGAGAATAAATAGACTACTAGTGTTGTAGTTTACTCTGTAGCGAGAATGATTAAATGGGTTAATATACATGCTTAGAACCTGTTGCCTTGCTTTAAAAGTACTTATGATCCTCGATAATGTTTAAAGTTTTAAACCCTGAAGCATAATTCGAACATTAAGATGATGTAGCCTACTGATGTTGTTAAGGCCCTGTTTGTTTCGGCTTTTTCATCGGCTTAAAAGCCAAAAAGCTTAAGTCGAAACAAACGACTGGCTTTTAAGCCGGGCTTTAAAAAAGCCAAAAGCCCCTGTATAACTATAAGCTAAAAGCCAGACAAGAGAAGCTTTTTTGGGCTTTTTTGAATGAAATAACCATTTGCCACTAAAAGTCTCCAAAATTACTCACCAAATACCATCATATATAAATTGAGAATTCATCCAACATCTCATTTAAGGTATTTTTGACTTTTCATCTATAAGTTGTACCATCTAACCCATTAATAAGCCAGGATACCAAACAACATGTCTTGGCTTAAAAGCAGACGGTTTAAAAGCTCATTAAGCCAAAAAGCTAGCTTTAAGCCAAAAGCCAAAAAGCCTAAGCCGAAACAAACAGGGCCTAAATAAACTGGGTTGATTGTTTAAAGATGTTCTAATTTAATATGTTAGTAGAGAAATTCAATCATGCTGGCTTGTGACCTTAACTTGGAAGTTGATTAGAGCTGTTATTTATGATGTTGCAAATCATTAGCATAATCGGAAGTACGCAGCTGTATTCCTGTAATGCTAGTATCGATGCCAATTGGAAAAATATAGGTTTTGTTGTTGTTGTAAGAACCTTGTGCTGGTCTAACTTATTAAATTTATTTTAATAGCAGGAGTATGTTGTGTAGTGACAATTTGTTATGATATATGGATAGAGTAATTAAAAACAATGCGGTTGTTTTTATGATTTAGCTCATTTATTGATATTGATGGCTTAGTAGTGGTGGTAATTGTGTAGATTACTTGTTGGAACCCATTGTTAAAATGGAGGTTATTGTAACATGTTGTGATGGAGTGAACCATGGATAATTAACATGATGTAGAATTTTATCCTTAATGAATGTATGTCTTAGAATCATAGTTACGAACTTTGTCTTGTAGAGATAATATTTACATGTTTAAGTCGTTGGTTAACTGAATAAGTTTCGATTGTCGAGACGTGGACATATAGGTGGTATGAAATTTATAGGTTGATCATGTTGAAAGATTTATTGAAGTACTATGTTTCAAATTTAGAATAAGATGTATTATGATTTGGTGATCCGTGGGGATCATGTCAATGTAGTCTTGGTTGGGTGCATTTTTGATAAGCATCATAAACCCTAATTAAAAGTGTTGGGAATGGTAACTAGAGAAAGAAATTATTATGTAAATTTTGTTAAATCCGGTTGGACTTTCTCAATGAGTAAGTAGTGAATTTTGAAGTCTTTAATGGAAAGCGTAGTGGAACACTAGAGATGATTGCATTTATGCTAAGCTGGTGTTTAAAACCTTCTGAACTGGTTTGGTTGTTTGCTATCTTGGTTGAATGCTTTTGATCAAAGTATTCTTTATGTTGTATTTCAGAGTTTCCCTAAACCTGTAGTGATTGGTGCCAATTTTTGGTTTTAGCTAATTTGTTTAGTTTGTGTTGTGAGTATGGATTTACATCCAAAAGTTTTTGAGTGGATCGCGCTCCTTCGCGTTCACACTGAGTTATCCTTGGAACAAATTTGAAAGGAAACAGATGGACATAGAGGGTTGTGTTGGAAAACTCACGAGGTTTAATTTGTAATCTCTATTTGGCTAGAGTTGGAGTTATTTGGAAAATGTGCCTGGTGTGCGTGTGCTTCACAAGGGTGGATTTTTATGAATGTTTCATAAGCATTTTTGTTAGTGAAGTGTTTGATTTTGGAGTCGATGTTCTTTTCCAAAATGTTGATTTTGGTTAAAATGCGATGTTTTGTAAGTTTAGCTTTCTATCATTGGTGGGTTCTGATACGATGTGGTCCCTTACTGTTAACTATACTGCCGTCATAGTTTATATGAATTAGCGCAATCCTCGATGTTATTCGAGTTTTATTCATGTGATACAGAGGAAGAAGTCGTCTTGTGAATGACTATTCGGTAGTGTTGTTACATGATGAATGAATGGTGAAAAGTAAACATGACATCGTTTATAGATGTTAAATGATAAAAGAGTCGTTGATCCAGGTCGGTGAGAAAGTCATATATGGATATATGACTAATCCGGAGTGCTCTTGGAAAGCTGCATGCATGTCCTGAATCGAGATTTCAATTGCTTTCTAGTACGAAAAGTAAGAATGAATATCTTCTGGTATGTTGGTTGTGGTGTAGGAGATTTGTGTTTCCTTTGCATCTTGGCTTAGGAAAGTAAAATGAATACTCTTTGGTTGTTGTCGAATCCTTTCCAATGTGATTGTAGTGCATTGGACTCAAAGTTATGCATGGGGATCAATTGGGTTGATGGTTTTTGGTTGAGCTTACCCAATAGTGGTGCTCTTTGTTCTAGCCCTTTGAGTGGAAGAGCATGAGGGCGAGACCTTCTTAGAAAAGAGAAATCCAGTGTGGGTTGTTAATGACCTAAGTTATTAGGTGTTGCTAGTAGTGGATCGTAAATAGTTTAAAAGTGAGGAGTAAAGGAAGGTTGTGTATGACTCGATTAAAACCCTCCTGGAGAATTGTTTCCGTTTATGTGTTCCTCGGTAGGGTTGATCAAATTATTAGTGGACCACTTGGTGGTTGCTAGTAATTGCTTTCTGTTTTCGAAGAGTATTGGATTTTTTTGTCGCTGGGCTATTGCGCGAGTTGTGTCAATCGAAGCGGATTGTTCGGTTGTTACTGTTCTTGCGGGTTTTAGGAACCCTGGTTTTAAGTAAGCTTTCCCTTTTGGTGGTAGTGGTGGGTATTGGTCTTTTTGTGAAAGATCAATCTTCCTCAAGGTTATACCCCCGTTTGTTCAAGCCGTTGGTAATCTTGGAGTGTTGTCTCTCTTGGTTCACCTCGTCTGGATTACGATGAACCACAATAGAGAGGTTGGTACCGTGTTCTTCTGGAGGGTAGCATTGGTTAAAAAGGGATCAAGCACTTTAGTGCCAAGCAATGCATAGAATGAGGAGTGTGAGACCGCTTTTCTTCGTTGGCTGTTTGGGAATCTATCATGTTGCTCGGGTCGTTTTGAGGCCTTGTGTAAGTGTTTTGTGTTTCAATGTTGGGTAAGGTTCTTTCAAGCTTTGAAGGTGAGTTATCGTTAGAGCCGTTAGTCTTTGAACCTAAGTGTCTTGCCATCGAGTCACGATTTGTGTAGTGCCAGTGGCTTTAGTCAGAGAGAAACGGTCTGGGAGTTGGAGTCTTGCATGCGCGAGGATTACTGAAAACTATTCTCATCAAGTATGAACCGTGCAGTTTAGTTCTCTTTGTGTTGGTTGTTTTGTGTAGTGGCGTGTCTCGGATTCGGGGTCGAATCCTGTTTAAGGGGGGGCGAATGTGACACTACGGAAGGTCGAAACATTATAAAATAAGAAATTAGAGATTAAAACTTTACGTTATGCAGTTTAATCGCGTTTTCGGGCCGATTTCGGGAGTTTAGGCCTTGGGGGACCTTGGGCCTTAGGTGGGGGCTTTTTTGGCCCATGAGGTGGGAGAGGAGGGCAGCACCCTACCCTGGGTGCCGCACCCCTTAACCCTAGCCGCCCTCCCACTCTCCCCTAACCTAGCCGCGACCCCCCCTCCCATGGTGCGCCCTCCCCCTTCCCCCATGGCGCCCCCATCCTCTTGTGCCATGTAATATCCCGAGTATTTCTATACTCGAGTCACTGTACATTTGTACTCAAACACTGTTCAATAATACACTGTCCTTGTGTACTTCTGCAATTTGAGCTGTATATACTTAAATGGGATAAAAAAGAACCCTTCAACTTAATTAACTTCGCTCAAAATCAATTTCCCATTTAATCGCCGACAAGTGTTTTCGGTGATTGAATTCAGTTTTCGAGCTCTTGCCATAATGTCTTAGCCTTTGATCCAAATACTCACTCCTCTGTCCTTTTGAAGTACAAATTACCTAGTTTACTGGGGAACTTAAAAATCTTCAAAAGGAGTTAGGGATCTATTTAATCGGAGCTCGTGAACTTTGATCGTGGTCACGTTTAACCGCCCGACTTAATTAATTGCAAATTGAGTTGGAAAAGTGTTTAATTGACCTAAAAACCTTCCTAAATATCTTAGAATCCATAAAAATCAACTTTGGAAGGTTTAATCTTCAAAAGTCGCCACTTGACCAAAATGCCCTCCATCAGTGCATAGTGCCCACATGTGTTTTAAGCCATCTCCAAGCCTCCAACCAGCCACTTCCTCATTTCCCCACCTCCCACACGTCTTGAGCAAGGAGAAGGAGAAAGAGAAGAAGAAGAACACCCAAATCCGCGGATTGGAGGCGATCCGACTGACGGAAACTGATCCGGAGGCAGGAATCGACGTCCTCATCGCGTTCCCCATCTTCTCAACCCCTTCAAGTGAGTATTCCATCGAGATTCATCGATGTCTCTTGGAGTTCCCGTGGTGCTTTTGCGATCTGACTTGATTTCGGCTCCGGACGTCCCCTCGTCGCGTAGCTACGAGTTTCCCCTCCTGTAGCTCCGCATTTCATCATGTCCCTCAAACCCTAGCCTAGGTCATGTCCAGGTGCCATGTGTTCGGAGCATCGCATGGTAATTTGGCTTTAGAAATCGGACTCAGGCCGTCGTTAGGTCCATTTAACTCTATTGTTTGACCTAGCTTTTGGCCATCTTCGAAATCTAGCAAACTATCGCTAGGTTTTCGATTTGTCGGAGTTCTAGTGGAGCAAAGCATGGGTAGTGTTTTTTGTTAGCACTTCTGGTAGCTGGAGCCGCTATCAGAAGAATCGGAATTCAATTCTGCCTAGCCGAAATTTATTTTATTCCTTTAGGCATTAATTGTTTTTACAAAATTCTAGAAGTCCGAAACATAATTCGACAGTTCCATTATCTCTTCTGATAGCATTAATCGCGATCAGAAGAATCAGAACTGCATTCCGGCAAAACCTGCTAGCACTTGTCAGCTCTAGGTCACTAGTATTTTTGCAAAATGCTAGACCTCCAGGGCATGTAATAAGTATACCGTTAGTCTTCTTAGATGCTAAAAGGATTATCGAATCGTCGGATTTGGCGCTTTGCTAGCCCGCATTTTATTTTATTACTCTAGGTCCCAATTATTTTTATAAGATACCTAGGACCTGTAGCATGCATGGACAGCGCTACTAGCCCTCCTGGTGCTTGCAGATGAGCTCAGAAGAGCTAGATTTGCATTTTCCTAGCTTCCATTTTATTTTAATCGTCATAGTGATCAAAGCCAATTAGAGCGTTTTCGCTTCCTTTAACTTCGTTTAAGGTCACTAAGGTCTATAGCATGCTTTCCGTGCTTTGGATCGCATTCAAGTCACTTTTCGGCTTTTGCCGTTTCTGTAATTACCGGAGTTAAGCGGGCAATTGATCAAAAGTCGAGAAGATTAAGTCATCTATCTCCGGGAATAGCTCCGATAGGTCGTAAGTATCCTAAGCAACTAGCCGAGGAGCTTAAAACATGTCTCGCGGCATTTCAGCTCAAAGCGCCCTTTTGGGCGAGATTGCTCGTTCGAGCAAAATAGCCATTTTGGCCATATTCCACATTTAAGGGTTTCTTCGCCAGTTAGCTGTCGGAATGAGTCATTTAGGGTCATTTAGACTTAGTAAAGTCGAAAACGTGCTCCTCGCGCAAGTGGAATCGAGTTTGAGCCGTTTTCGGACCCTGTGCGAAGCGAGGCGTAAACCTCGGCTTAATTTGGCGCTTCGATCGGATTTCGATGCAAATTAAGTGAATTTTCATGGGGCAAGGTCCAGATAGGTCCTAGACATCCTAAAGTACCTAGTGGAGTCGCTGGGATCGATCACAAGTCGATCGAATGGATTCTGGACAGAAGTGGCTCATGCCTTACGGTGAATAGTGCCATTTTTCTTTTTTCTGATTTTTCAGCATTTTGTGTATTGATTTTCACTGTTTTGGCTTCCGTTTGTTCGTTTTAAATCCAAACGAGTTCCCGTAAGTTCCATTAGGTGTATTATACCTAATTATAGGTGTTTAACAAAATTTAGTTGAATTTTAAATTATTTTACGCATTTTGTTCAAGTTGGCGAGAAATTCGCCGAAATCGCCGTTTCGAATCGCGATTTCGCCATTTTTCTCGCTTGTTTCGTTTCTTTGCTTTCTTAGTGTCTAGATGAGTTCTATTTGATGTTAAGTTGGTGTTTATGCTTCTAAAGTCACTCTTTGCTAAATTATTTCCCTGTCATTTGCTTTTGATGTTTTTATTCGATTAGAGGTGAGTGAGTCGAGTCGCATCGAACAATCTGAGTTCGTCCCAGATCCATCAGAGCAAAGCAGACAGGCAAGCACCTCCTTTGACCGTTCTGAATCCTATATTTTACGGTGTTTACTTTGATTTCTCAAACTATATGCATTGTTTATATTCAGTAAATTGCTAGTTTGTGGGAATGGTAGATATACCCTGATTTGGTGGTTTTCCTCAATTTAATTCCCCGAGATCATTGATAACCCTAGTAGGGTTAGACAATTTAATAAAATGTCACTTGGGTATAAACGATTTAGTAATTGCATATGCTTAGACACTACAATAGAGATGAGCAAAGTCAGTCTTTACCAAATGCTCAAAATTATGATAATTGTAATTGGTTTTGGAAAGGTTTTGGAAATGTGAATTGTAAAGGTAAATTGATAAAAATGTGAAGTGTCTAATTGGTAATTAGACTTGGCGGGAGGTATAATATGTGCTAGTTAAACATGGTGGCGATTGTTTGGCGAGTTAAGTGGAGTTCCCCGCTTGAGTCACTAGGCAAAAATATAAGGACCGAACTTGTGACGGTTTTTGAATGAACACCGTGCAACCGCGCAATGCTGGGATGGGGCAGCCTGTTTTAGTACCTGAAGTGTGAGGATAGCCATGCCTGTTGGTAGGCGAAGTGTGGACCTTTTCCCGTGTTGAGCGATCAAGCGCGGTGTGTGTGTCCTCACGACCGCCGTATGCACCTACGTGAGTGCGCTTGTACTTATGCAGCGGGGAATCGATCCAGTTCATGTTTGATTGATACAACGGTGTACGCCTTGCTATGGGATAATGCCGCGGCAAAAACTCGCCGTCGTCACGATGGATATTCCGTGGCCGCCTGAAGTGGTGGTTGGCCTCTTATCGCCATAGTAGTGGGTTTATCGTCGCCGGTGCTGGGGTGTGGCTATAACCTCAACGATGGGAACGAACAGATCATTCTTGTATATCGGGTACCTCGTGTATCGCGTGTCTCCTGGCTGACAGGAATGCAAGTTTGAGTTGTGTTTGGGTAAAGTGCGCAAACTCTGCAGAGTATCAAAAAAATTAGCCGTGCTCACGGTTATGAGCAAATCTTCTTTAATCATATCAAGTATAGAAATTTGGTTTGGTTTTGAAAATGAAAAGTTATTTCGGAGTCGATATAAAGTATGTGGTTGAATATGGTACTTGATGGATTTATGGATATGTGGATATGATACTTGGAGGATTTATGAATATGTATGGATGTCGATTCGTATCCCAGCTGCGACCATGGATGGTGGCAGCTGTGGAGCTCAGTTGTTACATATACTGTAAATATGTTTTATTCAAACTGCTGTCTTTCAAATTATGTATTACTTTTCGATGAACTGTTTTAAATCCAGCTTTCTGCAATTAACCCAGTGTAGAAGCTTTATCCTGTTGAATCAGCCTGCATTTATTTATATTTCCGTACACTAAAGTCTTGCGAGTACATACGTGTACTCACCGTTGCTGCTAACCCTTTTTCCTCAGAGGATGTTTCTGGTGATGATGTCCTGGATGTCGGCGAGCCCCAGTTCTGCGAGTGTTGCGGCTTCGTAGGTCTTCCCTCGATCAAGAGCCTGTGGGTGGTCAAAGCCACCGAGCTGGTTGTCTTTCTTTTGTTTCCGCTGTCGCTTTACTTCTTTTGGATTCTGTAATACACTTGTACAAGATTTACACCCAGTTATGTAAATTAAATTAGTTTATCATTTTGTGCATTGATACTCATGCTGTTTGTACGCGATACTGGGCTACTGATCCAGGGATCCAGTATCAGATGCGTACAGGCACCGGGTCCGAAGCTAAGGGTTCGATCCCGTCGATCGAATTTTTAGATTCAGATTTCCGGTGTCGAGGCTTCCTGTTGCTATACGGTGCTATACGCTACAGTAGACGGCGTACAGTACGGTATAGGAAGAGGGGGTGCTCACATGCCACCTCCCCACCTCTAGCCAGCCCGAAGGCCTCCCCCTCCACGCGATCTCGCTATTTGGGAGCTCTCCATCCATGGGGAACCGGCAATTACGGCGATTTCGGCGTCCCCGGCGTTTGGAGAGGAGATCGGGCCATGAGGAGGCGAAGTTCGTCGATCTAGTATCTCGCCAAGAAGAGGTAAGCCCCGGGGATCTTAGTTTAGGGTGTAGGTGCTGGTTAGATGGTGAATTCCATGGTTAATCTTGATGCATAGGTGCTGTTCCTAGATGGGATTAGTGTAATTGCAAATCTGTCCATCGTTTTTATCTCGGGCAGATTGGGCGCTCATGTTTAGGGCTCGGTTTTCACAATTTTAGATTCGGATTTTGGTCGGCCTCCTGTTGGGAAAGTTGTAGATAACTTCAATACCTTTAATTGGACACTAAGAACGTCCAATTCCGACCAACCGTTTGAAAGATATGATCATTTTACCGAACGTGTTCAAATCTGTGACGTAATTGGGACTAAACGTAATGTTTTGTAGATTAAACAATTTTAGAGGCCGAATCTGCTTTTCCCAATACTTAGAGAAAGCTAGGAAATTTCCTAAGCTTTGCGATTATGTACTTGTTTACTCAATTTGGAGAACTAGAACTCATGTTATGATAGATTGAAGTCTGCTGTCCCGGGGGGGGGACAGATTCTCTGTTTTTCGTTTTCGGGAGTAGTTTGCGTAATCGGGGTAGATGAGCGAGTATGTACTGTTTTGTGGGCACGTTTTGAGTATGTGGTACTTATGTGCAGGTGGTGTGACCCCGGTAGTGCCCTCAATCTCTCGCCAATCCATCGCCGGAGGTTAAGGCAAGTGTATTGTAGTGGTTGCAGCTTAGGGAGCCGTAGTGTTTGAATATGAGATAGTTTACACATATTTTATGATATGATGCCATGATTGATGTTTGCCTATGACATGATGAACATGATTTCATATCGATCATGATTTCGTTGTATTAAATGTTTATGCCAATCTTTACATGTTCATGTCATATGTGCATTCATAATGGAAGAGGTGTCCCATGCTGATGCGGGCCTCTGTGTTCACACGTAGTGAACACGAAAGACCTACCTCGTAGTCCCATCTACGGTTGCGCATGGGAGCGAGTCAGTAAGAGTAGGCACCCTCCATCTACGGGATGGAAGGGGAAGGGGGTGCATGCCCACGGGTGTGCACTCAGAAATACCGGTATGTGCTTCAGAGAGATATGTGCATTGCATGAATGAAGTGGTTTATGAGATTATTATGATGTTCTATGAAATGCATATGAAGATGTTTATTTGAGATGTTTTTGATGGTGTTATATAAGAGCATAAATGAAGTTCATGAGTTGATTCTCAGGTTATGTGAATGGCATTAAGTAAGTATGTGAGTTGTTATTGTTTTGGTATCATTGCAATATACTTGCTGAGTGATGAACTCACGCTTGTGTTTATGTTGTTTTTCTTAGGTACTTTGACACCGACACGCGGGAAAGGAGCTTAGCGGCACTTCATCCCATAATTTCCACACAATTAGACAATATTTACCTTTCGGAGTTGTGATCATGAGTCTAGTGTGACGAAACTAGGATTATGAGTTGTTCATGTGCTTGATTACATCCTTTACTTTGTATTAGTTCATGGAGTGGTTAAATTCATTATGCTAGACTTAAATTGCCGCATTATTACCTGTTATTGCTGCTTTGGATGATTTCCGTTATGATATATCATGTGGTATTTTGTTGTTGCTCCGAATCATGGAAAAACAAAGGAGATGTTGCCGAAATTTCCGGTGTTAGCATTTGCTCCCTTGCTGTAATTTATCTTTATTTGTGGTTTTTAGATGTTGACTAGTCTATGTTTGGTAACATTCAAGCATATTAGATGCTAGGGTGTTACAGTTGGTATCAGAGCGGGCTTTAGGTCCGTGGAATGTGATTGTAGCAAATTACTCTATAGTAAACAAAAATATTGACTTGGAAAAGTAGAAACATGGCATAGGTTTACTTGTTAAAATTTGGCCTTAGAGCAATAACCTTAAAATCTGAAATAGTTTGGCTAACTAATTTAAAACTTGACACACTCTGATGCACAGTAGAGAGGGTATGTGTATCGATTCTATCCGCTTAAATATTCTATTTAAGCTTTGATGTTAAATGCTGCATTTTGATGATGTGTCGGGTTTTTTTACCAATCCGAATTTTTTGATCGGGTCGGTTTTTTTTCGGGACCCACCGAATAAACTGATTTTCGGCGAATTTTGCCGAAATTTAAAACCCTGATTGGCATCCATACCTATGTTTGTTCAGTAATCTTCTGATATCCTAATAACTTTTAATCTAGAGCTACTTTAAAAATAAAACATTTTTGTGGGTAAAAATCAGCTTGCGGCCGGAGCATTACCCTTTTATAAACCAAGAGAAAATTCACACCTTCACCGTGAGATGGTCACTTCATTTTGTACAATGTAACCGTACTGAACTGACGAAGCCACTTTTAGAAGCTGGCCATGTATCATGTTCGTGCATGCTAGATTAGTTGTTCAATTGCCAATGTACACGAAAGTTGCATGCCAAGAAATAAAACATGATCATAAAGATCATACATACAGTATCACACACGAGAGCAGGCGTTCACTAGGACTAAGCAGAATGGTCTTATCACTCCTTAGAGTAAATTTTTTTGTATTCCTTCATTAGGTGTGTGTAACGAAACAAGAACAACAACAAAAATGTATCCCTTCTCTCTTGAAAATTGCCATGATATTTCTTTTTTAAAAAATCAAAATGTAAATTAATTAATTGCCTTGTATATATATACAATCTGGACAAGAAATATTCAGGAAATATTCTATGTATTGGTTTTAGGAAAACCCAAACTAAAACTTTCCGAGGGAACGAAATCGCTAGTAAAAAAAAAATTAAGGATGCATGCTTCCACTTAGATGAAAAGGAATTTTTTCAATAGAACCATGGAACTCCGGAGCGGTTGTGGTTGTACTTGTACTGTAGGAACAGGAAATTGAATTTCTGTTTTCCAAAATAAGATTTACCGATTTTTTCACGACTCTGAGGTTCAATCCAACCCATCTTTTTTTTTTGTTTTTCCTTCCTATACTAAGAAAAAGATGGTAAAATGGAAAAGGGATCGATATAGCGCAACTTGGTACGTTGCACGTTTATTCTTGGTACAAAATGTCATAGGTTGAAACCATGTCATCCCTACCTATTACTTCTTTCTTCTTTATGCGCAGCTTGGTAGCACGTTTGAATGAAAGCATTATTCTTAGTTCAGTTCGATAGAACGCCGGGTCTCCAAAGCAGATGAGCAATTGTAGCAAGCAAACAACACATATGAAAACCAAGGTAGCTATCAACCAATTCTAGTGACTTGGATCAATTGCTCATCAGCGACCATGCCTGCAAGGAAGATGCTCCGCGAACTCATCACCGGAGAACCAGATGATGCCGTCGGACGGACCCGTGCACGTCGAACGGCCTTAGGTTTCCCGCGGAACAGCTTGCCGGCGAAGGGCACCTTTGTGTCCGGCAACGGCTGGCCGCCGGTGATCACGTCCAAGTCGGACAAGTTAACCTGCCACGAACTAGACCCTGCTGCTGGCTTCCATGCACGAGAGCCCCACACAGAGACTGTCGTGGGCGTCTCACAGCGTGATCCTGAGCTGCGCGACGTGCGTGTCTGTTCAGTTATCCTCTAATATCCCATCTAGCTAGCTTGCATTATCTGGAACTTCTTTACGAGTATACTCATCTTGTAGTCCTCTCGAAATCATCTTGCATGCTGTGCTACTTCATAACCAGCAGAAACAACCCATATATACATCCACACGACTTCGTTATATATAGATGGTCACTTCGTTCCCTACAAACGACTAACAACGCGGAGTTGCTGAAGGCGCTGACGAAGTGGTCATGCATTATGCACGTCAGAAATAAGAGTGGGATTTTTAGACCGAAACCGAATTACCGAACCGAACCGAACTAACCGATTATTTTGGTTTTTTTGGTTTACGGTTTTCGGTTCGGTTTTTATTTTGGTATAATTCGGTTTTCGGTGTTCGGTTCGGTTTTTGGTTTTCAATTCCAAATTTTGGTATAACCGAATAGCCTATGTACAATTCCACTTTTATACTGTTCTTTCCAAATCTACCAAACAATTATTATGTTTTAATATCTTTATGCATACGTGTGGTATGTTCATATGTTCTACTATACTTATACTATAATAACCTATGATATTGTGTGGGTTTATATCTACTTTATGTTGCGATATGATAAGGATAAAATCTAATTTACCTAATGTTTATTCATATTTCGGTTAACCGAAAAACCGAATTAACCGAACCGAAATATTTCGGTTCGATTTTTCATTTTAGTCTGAGAAATTCGGTTGCCACTTTTCAAAAACCGAATTATTTTAAAACCAAAAAAACCGAACCGATTAGACCGAAAAAAACAAATGCCCACCCCTAGTCAGAAAGCCGGCCAATAGTAATGAATGCTACCTGCTTAAAGTCCTTTTAATTTGAGGTCTCCCAAATAAAACATGACAAGGGTTTAATAGTATTAGTATATCTAAACTGTCCAAGGCAAGGTAAGATCGAGGTAACAATTACATAGCAGAATATCAGTATGCTAAGACTATTCCCAGTGCAAAGTATCATACTCCAATATCCAAGAATACCACATAGGATGAAAAGTATGATACTGCATTGAAGAAACACTCTCTACAATGCATAGTATCATACTTATATGGTTAACATAATTAATTGGTGTGATGTTGTGTCTATGAAAGTGGGCCCAATGCGTTAGATTATGTGCCACAGCCTAAGATATCGTGCCAAAGTAGTATCTTGCTCAAGATACAGCTTTCTTCTCCCTCCTATTTAATGCTTTGCCACATCAGCAAAAAATCCTATGTGGCATCTATTTAATGAGTATGATACCACCCATTGGGAATAGCCTAAGCGACCAGTTGCATGCTTGGAATCCTTAAGCTCAAGTTAATATTCTTACTGGGAAGAATTAGCGCGCAGGCGCGCAGCCAGCCACGCCACGGCACATTTTTGCGAAAAACCCCTAGGAAAACTGGAATCACGGACAGATCTTTTATCTTTTTTTTTTTGCAAAAAAAACCTATGGTTCCGTAGATTCTCCAACAGATCCTCTATCGGTTTTTATTGTAAAAAAAGGCCTTATACCGTTTTTTGCCAAACAAAAAATTTCTAACCAAATTTCGTGCCTTTTTTGCAAAAAGGACCTTGAGGTTATGTAAATTCACCCATGGCTCCTGCCTATCACATCTTTTAAAACCCACAAGAAAACTAAAATTACGTTAAGATCCTCCTATCATTTATTTTTCAAAAAGAATTTTGAACCAAAATTTACATGAGCGGCGTATTGCGACATCCTACCTAGTTTAAGTTACTGAAGAAAGCGTGGTAAGATTAATTAGGTGGCAATTAGCATATACCCAGAGATAAAACGTGCTAGTATTAGTTGTTATCGATCAAATGAAAGACACACGTCAAATCTCCTAAAAGGATATTGAATCACACATGCTCTTTCCACTAAGACATCTGCATAAAACTGTGGAACATGAACTCGAATTTATATAACCATGGGTTTTTTGTTTAAAAAACCATTGTTTTTTGTAAAAATTGGCTGGCTATGAGCCGTTATTGAATTTGCGTAACGTGCGATGCCACTCTGCGCGAAAAAATTGGTATGTTTTTTTTTTTTGCAAAAAAAGTAATTTCGGTTTTCTCGATTCGGATTTTTTTGGGTAAAACTTGGCTGGCTATGAGCCATCGGCAAATTTGTGTTGCCATGTGGTTCATTGTTTAAAAAAATCGATGAATGACTTATGTTTTTCTGTAAAAATTGGCTAGCTATGAGCCATCAGAAATAATGTCTTTTTCTTGGGAAAAAATAGTTTTTTTGGGGAAAAAATAGTAGAAGGATATATCGCGATTGTAACAAACCGGTGGAGGAACCGTTCGTAAATATGTGGAATTATGGGTCTTTTTTTGCAAAATTATCGGTGAAAGGGCCTAATCGTAATTTTAGATTTTACGGGGGCCTCTCTGCGGAAATGCTAACACGGCACGGCTACATGTCCTTCAATTCCACCGGCTTTATGATATTAGATATCGCTCCTGCTAGGATGAGGGTGGTTTTGTTATATCACTATATATTTGCAAAGTTATTTTAGTTTTCACTTCTGATCTGAACGTACGCTGATCCGATCATTCACCCCTGACATAGCATATGCAGTTCAACAGGCATGTCTCTTTATGCACGATCCATGGGAAACCTCATCTCGAATCAATCAAGAGCATTTTGAGATATGTGAAAGGAACCCTCAACATTGGCATGCGCATTGAGACATCGCCGGTGACTTCTCTCACCACCTGTAGGGTCGAGGATGCGTCTAGATGGGGGTGAATAGACGTTTATAAAATTCTAATTGTGAATTCAGTCTAATCAACCCTTATGTCAAAACCTAAATAAATTACAGAAGCGTAAACTATGGTTTTGATAATTAAAGCCTAAATCAACTAGGCTTACTAGTGCACTAACTAAATTAAGTTTCTACACAAAAATTACTATGTTGATCAAACAAACTATACTAAGGAATTATATATACAATCAAGCAATAGATAAATATGCAATAATGTAAATGCTTGAATGTAAAGAGACAAGTGCTACACTGGCTTTTTACCGTGGTGTTCGGAGACTTACCAGTCTCCCCTAGTCCACGTTGAGGAAGTCCAACTCACTTTGGACCGACTCACTCACTTGAGCCTTCCGCCTCAAATCCACTCGATAGTTTTTCACTCTTTCGAGTAGGCTCAACTAAAACCTTCACAAACTTCGCCGGGGCGTCTCACAAACCTTGAGAACTCCCGCGCACGACGCTCCTACGCTGTCTAGGTGGCGGCAACCACCAAGAGTAAAACGTTGAGCACTCCGCTCAAGCTTCACCTAGCACAACACATGCGCTTCCGGTGATCACCAAAGTGCAACACATGCACTAGGTTCCTCTCAATCCTCTCTAGATGCACATGCAATCTAGGATCACTCTTTGCTCAAAGACCAAATTGTAGAGTGCAACACGTGCGCAACCTCTCCTAAAACCTCAAGAGCAAAGCCAAGAACTCAACACTTGGTTCATGAACCAGCCAACACCCCCTCATGGGGTCTATTTATAGCCCACAAGCAAAAACTAGCCATTGGGGGGGGGGAAATCTACGAAAAATCAGCATGGCCAGTACTGCCGCACTCATAGTGCCAGTAGTGCCGCCCTTAGCCCCAACGGTCGGCTAACGGCTATAATCCCAGCACTACCGCAGGCAAACCCTCGGTAGTGCCACTCGAGCGGCGGTACTGCCGGCCTCGGGGCACATCAGAAAAACACCCGTTCTGATAAATAACTACCAGCGTCTTACGCCCGGTACTGCCACACCTCCGGTAGTACCGGCCCACTTGGGCGGTAGTGCCGGCCAGGACTTCAGAGCACACTACTCTCTGGAAAATAACTACCGACGTATTAGGGACGGTAGTGCCGACTTGAGCGACAATACAGCTCCCATAAGCGGTATTGTTGGCCTCTGCGGTACTGCCGCCCTACTACCTTCAATAGTGCTGGCCTCAGAAGAAAAAGTAGATTTTCGCTAAAATCTTTTCTCCAAAAACTCAACCAACAATTCTTTGAGTCATAAATGTGATCAACACATGATCACTCTCAATTTGCAAACACATTTGCAACAACTCAACTCATGCTCAAAGAATTTAAACCAAACTCCAAACAGATTTGCGAAAACACATCTCGCAAACACCTTAGGATATATTCGCAAAATGTATTAAGCAAATAAATCCCAGAGTCTATGAGATTAGTCCTCTTAGCCATGTGATGGTCCACACCAGACCAAAACCACTTGCAATACTCCATTGCAAGCATCACATGCTCTTAGGATACCAGACTTATAGATCTCTCGTTTGTTTTCACAACGAACTTATGAATATCTATTAAGCCATTTCATGCTTGAGCATTCCCTTTTTGCAACACATGCAAAAACCTAGCTCTAAGCAAACTCCAAACACTTTGCGAAAACACTTTTCGCAAACTACTCAATGATATATTTGCAAAAATGCATTAACCCACAAGTCTATGAGTTTGATCCTCCTAGACATATGATGGTCAAACCACGACCAAACGGACTTGCAAAAATCACGGTGCAAGTATCACATGCTCTCAGGATCGAAACACATATCTCTCGCTTATTTGCAGAACAAATTTACAAGTAGCAATTAAATCTCAATGCATCAACTATCTCCCTTTTGCAACTCATGAAAATCCATAGCCTTATGCAACAACCAAACCAAAGCACATGCTTGAGCTCTCTATTTCCAACACATGCAAATCTCTAGCTCCAAGCAATCAATCAACCAAATCAGAGTGCATGAGCTCTCTAATTGTAATACCTGCAATTCTCTAGCTCCATGCAACTACTAAACCAAAACTTGCTTGAGCTCTCTCCTTTTGCAACCCATGCAAACATAGCTCTAAGCAATACCATAGAAACTCAAATAGATTTTTGGTTTAACAACAAAAACACAAAGTTCAACAATTGCAACACATGCAAAATCTGAACTTCATGCGAAAACCAACGTATGAGCTCTTCCTATTTGCAACACAGCAAAATAGAGCAATCATACTAAAAACCAAAGCATATGCTTATCCTATTCACAACACATGCAAATCAGAACAGTGTGCCTACAAAGCTAACATATTAGCTCATCCCATATGCAACACATGCAAATCAGAGCTACTATGCGAAACACCAAATCAAGAAGAGATTTGAGCTCGAGTGATTAACAGGATTGAGATCACCAACACATGATGAAGCTCAAAGCAAATGACTCAACCCCTCGTAATAGTACGGCGCTAAAATACTAGATACAAAGCTAGGAATTGTCCTTAGCCTATCTGTTTATACCTTTGCACCGCCGCGAGTGATCCCCTTTGGGGCCTTAAGATCTTCAATATTTTATCCCCCGGGATCGTGGCCTAGCTATCTTGAAGTTTTCATGATCTTCAATCATTTTTTTCTTCAAGATTGACACCCGGCTCCATAAACTTGTTCTTCCATTCTTGATCAACGTTTTCTTCTCTTTTCAAACTTTAGACTAAATCCTGCTTCAAACTCATTGAAAATATTAGTCCAAAACACATGTTGTCTCAACCATCTATTTTACTCCATTAACACATAATGGATGCCTCTAAGATCGATTGAGCACAACTTAAATCAATTTAAATAAATTAAATGTGTCTTGAGCAAATGATGCAACTAATGCTTCATAATACTCAAGAACTGTCCATTTGTCCTTGATTAATCAAGGAACACCATTAACACATGATGAAGTGTTCACTATTGATTAATACAACAAATGAACTCAATTTAAATTTTCATTTAAATTGATATGTTTCAAATGTATTGATCCTTTATATATGAAGTGAAGAATAGATCAATACTAATGAAACTTCAAGTTAAAGCTTGAACTCACCCTAAATATGTGCATCCATGTAATATATGGATTGGGACATAATGCACATTTTGTAGTTTAAGCAACGGAGAAATTCATTCTTTTAAATTGAATCCAAAGCATGCAATGAATAATAGAATGAATGCGCACACATACCTTGGGTTTTTCATTTTCCATCCAAATATGAGACTACTAACAATAAGCTTAATAAACATGTTTGTCTCATTTAAAGATTAGGTTTGTCATTAAACTAGATTAAGCATTGATCTAATATCAATCACCAAAACCAATGGAGCTTGAACTTACACCACCTACTCCAATGTGGATTGGGCAGGCTACACCGATTCTCAGTGTTCCACCTCAGGCTACTGTCTCTACCTTGACAACAATCATGTGTACTAGTCCTCCAAACGCCAGGCCACAGTATCTCTCTCCAATGTAGATGCCGAGTACCACGCTATCACCCAGACCATTGCCGAGTGTTGTTGGCTGCAACAACTACTTCATGAGTTGCATCTCCCTTGCTTCCGCAACCGTTGTGTACTGTAATAATGTCAACATTGTCTACATGTCCTCCAATGTAGTCCAACACTGGCACACGAAGCATATAGAGATCGACATTTACTTTGTTCGCAAGAATGTGCCCCTTGGGCATGTTTGAGTTCTTCACATGCCCAGGAATTCAGTTTTGTACAGAGATTGAATATCACCTTCTTACATCAACAAATGACAACGAAAGAATGTCAGATATATAATTATGGCTAATTTAAAAGAGATTGAAAGAAAATTGTTGGCCACCAGCCTAAATTTTGAATTACGAACCATTAATTGAAATCAAAACCCACAGAAAATGCCTGAGTGCGGCTGTGACCCTAAATGCCAACACTGTCATAATCAAGGTTATCCAAGCAACAATGTTCTTTCTCATTCTCTGAATAAATGTCAACAAGCAACGTTGAGTACACGTATGTACTCACAAGACTTTAGTGTATGGAAATAAATATATGTGCATGGTTAGTCCAAAAGGATCAATGTAATGTCCCAAAAATTGCTTTAAACATATTCATGGCATTTTTGAATTAATTGGAATTGTCTGGAATTTATATGGAATTTTTTGGAGTTAATTGGAATTTCAGCCTTATTAAATTAATTATATAAAACTAAGATCATGCATTTCACATGAGCATAAAATCTCAAATTGTGCTTACAATAAAGACATTTGAAAAATAAGAATGTTCCTTTTAAATGTTTTCAAAAACTTGATTATAAATTAAGTTTGTTGATTATATTAAAATCTGTACAAGTGTCTGATCCACTAAAAGAATTTTTTGTAGAAAATCTATATATATCAGAAAATCACGAAACCAACTTCGTTAAGTTCCAAATATGTGACACCTCGGAGTGTCGTATCCTTATTTAGCGGGCATGATAAGGTTAAATACATTATGAGATGTGGAAATAAGGTTAAAACTATAGGAATTGGAGGTTAATAGCTTTTCCGGGCCGTTTCCGGGCCGTTTTCGGGGTTTTGGGCCTTCCCGGGGGAGTTTTGGGCCTTGGTGGGCTTTGGAGGGATTGAGAGGGACTCTTATTGGACTAGGGCAGGGTGTGGGGGCTGGTAAAAAGGGGCTTCCCCTGCCCCCCCTTGCGCCCCACATCAGCCCCATGCGCCTCCTCCCTCCACCTCTCCTCCCTCCCCCTTCCCTAAGCCCTAGCCGCCCCCCATACCGTGCGCCCCCTCCCCTTCCTCCACCTCCACACCACCTCCCCTCCACCCCTTGCTGCCCTAGGGTGGCCTCCCCACCCCTGCACCTCGTGGATCCATCCCGTGGAGCGAGGAGCGAGGAGCGAGGAACGTGGAGCGAGGAGCGCTTCGCGAGGAGATCCGCGGAGATTGATTGGAGTTTTGTGCTTCAGGCAAAGGTATGAACTTGGGGATCCTTGGATTTGATCTAGGTACTGTTATTAGGGTGTTTATCAAGTTTTTAGATCAATTGGAGGCGCTGGATTGAAGTAATTTGGGTTAGATCTAAACTTGTCCACGTTTCTGTTTTCGGGCAGATTGAGCAGTCGAACTAGGGTTCGAGTTTTCGTCAATTTAGAGTTCGAATCTGACCGTACGGACTTATGGGAAGTTGTAGATAATTTAATTATCTTTCCGTGGATGTAAAGCACGTTAAATTCCGATCAGCCGTTTGAAAGTTATGGCTGTTTTACCGAGCGCCTAAAAATCTGTGACGTAATTGGAACAGATCTCGGTAATCTGTAGATTAAACAACTTTAGAGGCCGAATCAGACTTTCCTTATACCTAGAGAAAGTTGGGAAATTTCCTAGGCTACGCGAGGGTGTACTCGTTTAATTCATTCGGAGTCCCAGAACTCAAGTTATGCCTTTTGCAAGGCTGCTGTCCCGCCGGGACAGAACCTCTGTTTTTAGGTTTTGCGAGTAGTTGGCAATGTCGGGTTAGATGGGGGTTTGTGTACTGTTTGGAGGCTATGATTGTGAGTGTGTGATGCCTATGTGCAGGTGGTGTGACCCCAGGAGAGCCCTCTTCTTCCCGCCAATCCGTTGCACGTGTTTGAGGCAAGTGTGTTGTGATGGATAGCGAGTTGTAGGTTGCATGTTGAGATTAGATGGAATTGATTACATGATATATGTCCACTTGCCATGTGTTAATGAATGATATGATATGATGAGCATGTTTAACATATTATGATGCCATGTGTTAATATGTGAATTAAATATGATAATTGGCAATGGTTGCATGCATGTCATGAGATAGGGCGAGGGCGGTGAGAAAGTCTTAACTAGTCCGGCAAGGTCGGTGAGAAAGTTATGACTAATCCGAACGCCATTGAGTAAGTCCTATGTCGTGATTCCATCCACGTGGTGTTTGGAAGCGAGTAGGCACCCTCCATCTTCGGGATGGAAGGGAGGAAAGGTGCACACCGACGGGTGTGTACTTCCCATACCGGTATGAGGTTCCAGAGGGTCGAGAGCATTGCATTACTTCGCATACAAATTGATGATGATATACATAAGTAATCATGAATGAGATGATATACATGAAGGAAGATGTTATTGCCATGTTGTTATGCTTGTTGTCCATTGCGGTATGCTTGCTGAGTTTTCGAACTCACCCTTGTGTTTTCTTGTTGTTTTAGGTACCATGAGAACGGCATGCGGGAAAGGGGAATAGTCACACGCTCACACGTTGCTTCACCTTAATGTTTCCCCAAGTCAATTCATTTAGTTTGATAATAAATTGCGTGTGATGGTCTTTAAAATTAAGTCTTAGCTTGGTTAATGAGAGTTCTATTGTTTGTTTGACACTTGGAACCTTAAGAGCTTAATGTTAGTCTCTTATTGTCGTTAAGACTTTATTTATTGCTGTTTTAGATGTTTCTCTTATTGCCATATAATGCTATATTGTTGCTGTTCCTTAAATTCATGATAAAACAAAGAAGGTGCTGCCGAAATCTCGGTTTTTAGCCTATGCACCTTTGCTGGAATTTTATGTTAAATGTGGTATTTAGTTGTTGTTTAGCTTGTGTTTGGTAGCATTCGGGCATATTAAATGCCGGGGTGTTACAAAATAATTCCTAGTATTTTAGAGGAATTTTTCAAGATTTTTAGAACCTTTCTGCTATTTCATCCTAAACACGTTTTGTTTCAGTATTATTTAAATTCCCAAATCACTTGAACGGTCACGTGCAGGTCATTGAAGCGCCGTGATTTACTCCATGCGCATGACTCCTTTCCTTCTTCCAGTCGTTTCTTTTGCTTCCCTTCACCCATTCAGTTTCTAGTCATAATAATTCCCTCCCATCAGTTTCTAGCCATGTAATTTCTGTACCATCAAAATCTCAAATTCCTCCTTGCCTCTTCCACTGATCTCACTTTTCTCCTATGCGAACCACGCCCGTTTCATCTCCTTCACATGGTCGTTCGGCCGGGTGAGTTCTTCCTTGTCAAATACCATCCTGGTGGATTGTTCTTTAGCCTTCTCTGAACCCGTCGTTGCCATCGCTCTGCCAGGAACGCTGCAAAAATCTTTGTTCTTTGTAGCTGTTGGTATCGCCGCCGTCACTGCCGGCACACTCTCCGGCCTCTCCTTCTCCTGCATCGACGATCCTACATTGCTACCTGCCGCCGATCGGTACCTCTTTTCTCTTTTGCGCGCGCTCTAGCTCTATCGATCGATTGATCTTGTCTTTATGTATTGGTGCATGTATATATGTTAGGCATGTATACCCATATGAATGCAAGGACGAACATGAACAATGTATATATATGTTAGTACGTAGTCTTGCATACATGGAAATAATAGGACTATACGCATGTATATATGTAAGTATATGTTAGGACGTGTGTGTGTTTACATATATATGTTAGTGTGTATACGTATATATTAGGCGAATGCATGTATATGCATATATATATATTAGGTTGCACGTGCATACATATATATATGTATTCGGCAGATTCGCAAGTATAATTTCCCATATGTATGTATACGTATATTATTAGGATGATTTGCATATGTATTAGGACGTAAACACTAGTTATTGTGACACTATTTTGGATACGGTTCTCCGATCCAGCCCTCTTTCCTTGACGGTCGTCGCGTCGTTGCCTTCTCCTGGCCGACCGGCTAAGCTACTGTCATCTTCTCTTGATGGACGGATGGATACCTATATATATATATATATATATATGTGTATATATATATGTGTATATATATATATGTATATATATATATACTGGCCATGATGTTTGGTTCCAGTTTCCTAGTGTCAATGGGCCACTGCTGACCTGCTCTTATATATATAACCTTGTCTTAGCACCATCGCCATCACCGCCGCCGTCGTCGCCACCGCTGACCTGCTCATGCCGGTCCCGTGCCACTCACCAGGCCGTCTGCTTGGCCGTGCACCCATCTCTGTCACTCTCCGTAGCCAAGTCTTCTGTTTCTTTCACGTAGCAAGCTGAGCAAGCCGAACACATGAAGAATACGCATATACGGGATGAATGGTACCATACATGCATTCAATGAAACGTTGATTTGTTACGATCTGTCACCAAAATTGTGAATCTTGTCTTTTTCGCTACAAATTCGTTTTAAGTCCAAATCGCTTGCAACAAATTTTGTTCATTAGTAAAAATTAATACCTATCTACGATAGTTATTTTGAAATTTTATGAATAAATTTATATTGTTAAATTATTCGCGGAAAGTCCAAATTACGAATTTTGTAGTTCTTAAACTATAAGTCCAAAAATGTCAAAATAAATTTTATAAATCTTAGAAAATGCTAAACAAATTATCTGGAAGTTTTTGTGAAATTATGAATTAGTTTGAATTGGGGTATTTTCTGAATTGTGTGTTTGTACGTTGTTTGAGTGCTTATTTGGTTCTTTAACTGTTACACATAGACGTGGAACTGTGTGAGGGTGTTGATTTCGAGGAACAAGCTCAAGATCAAAATCTAGACCAAGACCAGCTGATATTTGAAGGCAAGTAATTCTTTGATCATTTTGCTCTTATGTTTTTAAATGTTATGATGATTTAAATTATGCATGCTAATTTAATTATAATGCGTTCAAGTAATTTGGGGATTAGATAATTACCACTTGTTATCGATTCATTATCCCTAATTGTAACACCCCAGCTTTTACTAAGCCCAGAATGTCACCAAACATAGACCATAACACATTTAATACCATAATTTAAGGTAAATTACAGCAAGTAATCATTTGGAATAATTGGAAATTTTGACAGCATCTCCTTTGTTTTTGCATGAAACTTAACAACATAGCATCATATCAATATGTAAGACAAACGAGATATCCATACGCAGCGATAAGGATAGCTAATCATCAACTAAAACGTCCATAAGCATCACTAGCAAAAGAATAAGCATCAATTTAAGTCTAGGAAGATATAACAATTCACTCCATAGTCCCATATGATACACATGAAGGAGACAACCAAACATAAAGACCATAAACTAATGATTATTGCAATGTCTCCAAAACAGGTGAATTAGCTAGATTTTGATACTACGTGGAGGAGTGTAGCTAAATCCCTTTCCCGCGCACCGATTTCATGGTACCTAAAGAAAACAAACAACGAAAACACAAGCGTGAGTTCATAACTCAGCAAAGTGTATTGAAATGAATCAACAAGGATCAAGGCAACGAACCATCATTCCAGTTTCCACAGTTATATCACAACGCATCATATTTAATATTATATACATCCTTTAAAACAGCATGATAATCATCTCATGAGCATCTCATGAGTACTCTACTCATCATCTCATAAACATCTTTATTCACGTATAACATTCATGCAATGCAATGCACATGTCTCCTGGAATTCTCATACCGGTATGGTTGAGTGCACACCCGTCGGCATGCACCCTTTTCCCCCTTCCATCCCGAAGATGAAGGGTGCCTATCACTCGCTTCCATTCACCTCGGTGAAGGAATCACGATGTAGGACTTACTCGAAAGGATAGCCCCGGACTAGTCATAACGGTTCTCACCGACCCTACCGGAATAGTTATGACTTATCTCACCGGCCGGCCATGAAAATATGCCATGTATGCAAAAATGGACAGCAACATATACAGAAATAGACATATTGCATATCAACACATGACATCTCCACATGTAGGACCGTATTCAACAATTAACGGTTACCGTTCAAAACATGGCATGTGAATCATTTATCAACAACAATCATTTTTAATCATGGCATGAGGACACCATAGCATCGACAACATTTAAATCATGGCCTAAGGACACCATATCCTTGGTAACATGTAATTCATGGCAAGACATCATGTTATCTAGCCCAAATACTATCAAGCAATTCTAGCAACACTTATAACATACAATCCACACAACACACTTGCCTTCACCCACGAGTAACGGAGTGACGAGAGGTTGAGGGCACTCCCGGAGGCACATCACCTGCAAACACGTGCCACTCACTCAAATTGGGTCCACAATACAGTACACAAATAAATCCCACTACCCGACTTCGCATACAACTCCTAAAAAATCAGAAAACAGCAAATCTGTCCCTTCGGGACAGCGGACTTCCAATGGGCATAACTTCTGTTCTAGGACTCCAAATTGAATAAACAAGTACATCCTCGCGAAGCTTAGGAAAATTCCCAACTTTTTCTAGTTATAGGGAAAGACTGATTCGGACTCTAATGTTGTTTAATCTAACTTTGAACACGAACTGTCCCAATCTCGTCACAGATTTGACAGCGCTCGGTAAAACGGCCATATCTCCCAAACGGCTGGGAGGATTTTAACTTTCTTTATATGCACGGAAAGATAATGAAATTATATACAACTTCCTAAAAGTCCGTACGACCAGAATCCAAATCTAAATTGGCGAAAACACCTGCCCTAATTCGGGTTCCCAATCTGCCCGAACAGAACGCGAATACAACTCTAGTTTTCATTAGATCTAACCCATGGCAGCACCTCCCATGATCCAAAAACATGATAATCCACCACTACTCAGCATCTAATCAATCCCCAAAGGTTTCCCCCATTACCTTCTTGAAGAACCACGAATCGATCGCTCTCCTTCGCGCGAACTCCACCCGATCTCTCCCCACGCGACGTGGCCACCGGTTCTCCTCGTCGCGGATCTTCCTACCGGCGAGGGCAGCACCATGGCGTGGCATGGCAGCGAGGGGGACGCAGCAAGGGCACGTGGTGGTGGGGGAGGAGGCGCAAGGAGGAGGGGTGGTGCGGCTTGGGGTGTGGAGGAAGAGGAGGAGGGGCTAGAGGGAGGAGGAGATGGGAGATGAGGGGATGGGGCTGCGCAATGAAGGGGTGGGGGCTAGGGCAGCAGGGTGTGCTGCCCCCCCACTACTCCCACATGGGCCCAAGTGCCCCACCTCCGGCCCACGAATTCCCCCCAAGGCCCAAATCGACCTCGGAGAGGCCCGGAAGCCCTGAGCTTGACCCGAAAGCAGCGTTAAAACGTGAAATCTCAGGGTTTTAGTTGCAAAATCCCCAATCTATCCCATTTTACCACATTTTATAACCTATTATCACAAATTATAAAGTCTCGACATTCCATAGTATCACATTCTACCCCCCTTAACTGGATTCGTCCTCGAATCTTACACGTCAACTCTAAAACAATGTCCACTAGGGACTCATCTTCTTTGCGAACTCAACACACCCACGCAAAGACTCAAACAGTAGCAACGACAACTCCATTCTCCAAATCCATCTATTAACAAGAGTGACTTGACTTAGCTTAACTAAGCACAACTTGACATGATTCCTCATTTACTTCAATCTCTATCATGATTCATAAACTCCAAATGACACAATCATCTTGAAACACATCCCTTTTTCATCATTAGTATTAAAACGGTCAACCGAGGTTCCAAACTTGAACCCCCCCAAAAAGACCATTTACGCAAAACCCCATCTCTTCCAATTATTTGACCCCTTTTCGCAAGGAATCAAAATTTACTAATGTCATCTTCGCTCATAGCCTACATCAACCATACTTTCCTTTCGACTGCCAACCACATTACACTTTTCATTCTATCCTCTCCCAGGCATAACGCACACACAGGGACGTCTAGCTAAGACAATGTCCATGACAAAGCATTTTACATCACAATTTCTATAACATTTGTTTCCACCCCACGATACTTTCAACCAAATTCAAACCACGACATCAACAACCTCCATCATCATCCACCCTCACTAATGTCCAGCACCTAGCCCAAGTTAGGACCGTAACTCACTACCAAATCTCAATTGGCACTTTTCCCAAGAGGATGTCGCCCTCACAAACCATTCACACAAACAACGAAGCCCACGAGTATAGCTCTTAGATTATACTCAACAATAACCCGAGGCCCTTCTTATTCTCGCTCCTATCAATAGTGCAAAAGAAGTACGATTCTTTTGAATCCAAGTAGACCACATACAACAACTCGAACCTCAAAGCGCCACAAATCACTTTGGAAAGAACCCTGATAACATTGAAAGACCACCCTTTTGCTTTTCCTAAGTCAAGCCGCAAAGGAAAACTCAAATCTCCAATCAACGCGATACAATTCGCATCGGGGAGCACTCAAACAAATAAAGACTCCACACAATTCTCTTGACGGAAGTTCTCAACAACTAAAGACAACTCGACTCGCTTTCACCATAGCCAAACTTTTCATTTTAACCAAAATCAACATCTTGGAAGAGAACTGCCACAAAAACTCTCGAAGAGAAAGGGAAACTCAAATCCCTTGCATAACATAACCAAAATACCAGCATTTATCCATTCATTCCTTTTCATGCTAGAGAGCAATGGAAATCTCGATTCATAACACGAATGCGAATTCTTCAAGAGCACTCCGGATTAGTCATATATCTCTATATGACTTCCTCACCGTCCTGGCTCAACAACTCTTTTATGCTTATAAAAACGATGTCATGAATCTTTTTCACCATTTATTAGTCATGAAACCACGATACCCATTAACCATTCACAAAGAGACTTCATTCTCTTTGTCACATGATTGACAACCAACACATCGATGGTTGCTCAAATTCGCATAAACTACGACAAATAAGAACCGAAAAATACCATATTGCATTACAACCCCACAACCACTGCACGCAATGCGTGCAAAACATCGCATTTTAACCAAAGCCAATACCAGAAGATACCAACTCTCAAATCAACCATCTACGCCTAATAACCGCTACCAATTCTCTTAAAGAGAAAGGAAACACATTCCCAGCAGGGAACACCTTACCAACAAAATCACTTATGAAACAATCGTAAGATTTACCTTTTTGAAACGCTCGCAACCACCACACACGTTTCCCAAATAAATCCAACTCTAGTCACGATAGAATACAATTTAAGCGCTTAACTCCAGGGTTACCAAAGATAAATCAGTTGAACGCTAAAGAAAGCGTCCCACTCTAACACTTTGGGTGTTAATCCATACTCATAGCATAGACTAAACAGATTAGCCCAAATCCAAAGATTGGCATGGTTCAATACCACACCACATTTGGAACCCATAAGCCGGTTACATCAAATACTACTCTTTCATCCACATTTCCAATCATCGGAGTCAAGTTTGTAACTTGACAAAATGCCACTTAATCAGGGGAGATTTTATTGCACACTAATCAGGACGCCTAAACAAAGAGGCAGGCACTCCTAGAAAATTTATACATTCATTTGAATCTGTAAACCTTCAAAAGAAAGTTCGACTCAACCCCCACCATTACTCGCATTCCAACACTCTTAGCCAACATGGATGTCATAATCACCCAAATCCCGAGAAGTCCAACACTGTTGCACACAAGCTACAACATCTGCTCTTAATAAACTCACTTTTCACTGTTCATATAACCACAATTGATTATATTACCAACGAACCATAGACCATATCTACCGTATGACAATCAACAAGGAGAACCACGTTCTCACAACTCCAGCACAATTAACTTATCAGTTAATCCAACATAAGACGCATATCAACAACTTCTTTTGGTCTACTAACCATGACGAACCATTATTCATGCAACTTATTATCCCCAAGCGTAGCACACATCTCTTTACAATTATTCCGGCGTAATCAACAATTACCCTGGGTATAATCCCTAAGTCACATATTCCATATCACCAGTTCATTCCACCAATAATTAATACTAACCACGCGACACGATCTCCACTAGACATCCCTCATAAATACGGATCCAGCACGGACATCTGTCAAGAATAATTCAACCTTTCCTACAATCATTCCATATATCCTCATTAATTGATTACACGTATTTTAAGTCATATTGTTGACCCACAATATTAACTGACCCACCAGCTACAATAGACAGAATTTCACACCATCTTTTTGCTATAACAAGTTCGTCAACCGAGACATTCTATGCTAACTTATCTCAAAACATCCATTAGATTCCATAACTCGCATCACTTTGCACACACCACAAATAAACTTTCACTTTGGATCACCTAACGTCTCGTTTAATTATCTCTTATTAACACAATATTTTAGTTTATCTTTAAACAAGCAACAAATTCACTTTAACCGAACCACTAGCTCATATCATCCGAAAACTCTAACTTCTCGTCATACACTTAACTTCTTAAACATCCGCTTGAATCACGCACCCAACTCTTGAGGAAACCAAAATTGCTCCAGAAAAGAACATCACCCAAAACACCTTTCCTTCCGGAAAGCTCAACCATAAATCACAAGAGAAATCAACTCTCAAATTCCCAAGCAAGTCATCATTGCGATCAAACACCACTTAGACCCCGACAACAAGGTCTGGCACAACACCGCAATAACTCTTTTAAACCTCGGAGAAAGACAAACACAAGAATAAATTGAAAACTTTCTCCGTAAAGCAACCGATCAACCACATCCTTTCCGACAAAACCTTGACACCTAAATCCATGCGACTTAGATTTTTCATCGGAACTTCAATAACTTCTTTTCAAGTTGGAGAATGGTAACCCAAGAATCAATCTATAAGTTTCTCTATAAGGCAAACAACAAGTCGGGCGTCAAAGTTGGCAAGGCGACCAAAAGAGGCGCAACCCTAAATTCTTCTTTTGTCTTCAACCAAAGAAGACAAAACCAAAACCACCAAAAGAACTATCGGTGAGCATCCAAAACCGAACACTTTTTCTTTTATTTCAACCAACCAACTACCCAATCTACGACAGAAAGGATAAGCACTCTCCCAACAGGAGGTTAAAAGTCCATCGGTGATGGCACTAACCGGCCACACCGTCAAACCCAACATTACTACAAACAATAGAAGGTGACCGAAACCCTTTCGGCACCACAACCCACATAATCTCAAATGTATCAACACAATCAATTCTTTCATAAACATAGCAACATATATTACCAAATGTAACATTCAACACCAAAGCTTAAATACAACATTTAAGCGTAAAGCAACGGTACCCATACCCATTCCTACTGTGCAACAGAGTGTGTCAAGTTTTAAATTAATTATTCCACTTACACAAGTTTTAATGTTGCTATCCTATGGCAAAGTTTTAAGTAAAACCTAAGCCATGTTTCTAGGTTATCCCACTTCATATTTTAGTTGAACCTATAGTATGACACTAAATACACATTCCAGGGACCTACAGCCCGCTCTGATACCAACTGTAACACCCCAGCTTTTACTAAGCCCAGAATGTCACCAAACATAGACCATAACACATTTAATACCATAATTTAAGGTAAATTACAGCAAGTAATCATTTGGAATAATTGGAAATTTTGACAGCATCTCCTTTGTTTTTGCATGAAACTTAACAACATAGCATCATATCAATATGTAAGACAAACGAGATATCCATACGCAGCGATAAGGATAGCTAATCATCAACTAAAACGTCCATAAGCATCACTAGCAAAAGAATAAGCATCAATTTAAGTCTAGGAAGATATAACAATTCACTCCATAGTCCCATATGATACACATGAAGGAGACAACCAAACATAAAGACCATAAACTAATGATTATTGCAATGTCTCCAAAACAGGTGAATTAGCTAGATTTTGATACTACGTGGAGGAGTGTAGCTAAATCCCTTTCCCGCGCACCGATTTCATGGTACCTAAAGAAAACAAACAACGAAAACACAAGCGTGAGTTCATAACTCAGCAAAGTGTATTGAAATGAATCAACAAGGATCAAGGCAACGAACCATCATTCCAGTTTCCACAGTTATATCACAACGCATCATATTTAATATTATATACATCCTTTAAAACAGCATGATAATCATCTCATGAGCATCTCATGAGTACTCTACTCATCATCTCATAAACATCTTTATTCACATATAACATTCATGCAATGCAATGCACATGTCTCCTGGAATTCTCATACCGGTATGGTTGAGTGCACACCCGTCGGCATGCACCCTTTTTCCCCCTTTCATCCCGAAGATGAAGGGTGCCTATCACTCGCTTCCATTCACCTCGGTGAAGGAATCACGATGTAGGACTTACTCGAAAGGATAGCCCCGGACTAGTCATAACGGTTCTCACCGACCCTACCAGAATAGTTATGACTTATCTCACCGGCCGGCCATGAAAGTATGCCATGTATGCAAAAATAGACAGCAACATATACAGAAATAGACATATTGCATATCAACACATGACATCTCCACATGTAGGACCGTATTCAACAATTAACGGTTACCGTTCAAAACATGGCATGTGAATCATTTATCAACAACAATCATTTTTAATCATGGCATGAGGACACCATAGCATCGACAACATTTAAATCATGGCCTAAGGACACCATATCCATGGTAACATGTAATTCATGGCAAGACATCATGTTATCTAGCCCAAATACTATCAAGCAATTCTAGCAACACATATAACATACAATCCACACAACACACTTGCCTTCACCCACGAGTAACGGAGTGACGAGAGGTTGAGGGCACTCCCGGAGGCACACCACCTGCAAACACGTGCCACTCACTCAAATTGGGTCCACAATACAGTACACAAATAAATCCCACTACCCGACTTCGCATACAACTCCTAAAAAATCAGAAAACAGCAAATCTGTCCCTTCGGGACAGCGGACTTCCAATGGGCATAACTTCTGTTCTAGGACTCCAAATTGAATAAACAAGTACATCCTCGCGAAGCTTAGGAAAATTCCCAACTTTTTCTAGTTATAGGGAAAGACTGATTCGGACTCTAATGTTGTTTAATCTAACGTTGAACACGAACTGTCCCAATCTCGTCACAGATTTGACAGCGCTCGGTAAAACGGCCATATCTCCCAAACGGCTGGGAGGATTTTAACTTTATTTATATGCACGGAAAGATAATGAAATTATATACAACTTCCTAAAAGTCCGTACGACCAGAATCCAAATCTAAATTGGCGAAAACACCTGCCCTAATTCGGGTTCCCAATCTGCCCGAACAGAACGCGAATACAACTCTAGTTTTCATTAGATCTAACCCATGGCAGCACCTCCCATGATCCAAAAACATGATAATCCACCACTACACAGCATCTAATCAATCCCCAAAGGTTTCCCCCATTACCTTCTTGAAGAACCACGAATCGATCGCTCTCCTTCGCGCGAACTCCACCCGATCTCTCCCCACGCGACGTGGCCACCGGTTCTCCTCGTCGCAGATCTTCCTACCGGCGAGGGCAGCACCATGGCGTGGCATGGCAGCGAGGGGGACGCAGCAAGGGCACGTGGTGGTGGGGGAGGAGGCGCAAGGAGGAGGGGTGGTGCGGCTTGGGGTGTGGAGGAAGAGGAGGAGGGGCTAGAGGGAGGAGGAGATGGGAGATGAGGGGATGGGGCTGCGCAATGGAGGGGTGGGGGCTAGGGCAGCAGGGTGTGCTGCCCCCCCACTACTCCCACATGGGCCCAAGTGCCCCACCTCTGGCCCTCGAATTCCCCCCAAGGCCCAAATCAACCTCGGAGAGGCCCGGAAGCCCGGAAACAGCCCGAAACGCGTTAAAACGTGAAATCTCAGGGTTTTAGTTGCAAAATCCCCAACCTATCCCATTTTACCACATTTTATAACCTATTATCACAAATTATAAAGTCTCGACATTCCATAGTATCACACTAATGTTTGTATGACACTAAATCATTTGTCACCCTAGATTGGTTGTAATGAATGGTTAATACGAGCAACCAGTGGAAAATGGTTAGAACGTATAGTTCTGCTTAGCCATGCAATGCGTACCAATAACATAATTTTAGAAAGGAAGTGGAATATGGCTATTGAACTACGGAACGTGTTTTATAAGAATGTGACATGTGTTATTGATTTAACAAATTATATTAAGTTGCATTCTGTGCATAGCTTGCGGAGTACCAATGTATTCACCCCTTCTAAAAATCACCACCAGAATTTGAGGACCTTCAGACTCTCGCGGAGGGGCAAAACAACGACGCGATCAACTAAGGAGCGAGCCAAGTCGATTGCCTGTGGCAAACTGACGCGCCACAAAAAATCTTCGTTCCGCTGCTGTTTTAATGTTACTCTGAACTTAGCCCTGTGTGGCTTTATAATTGTAAGGCTGACCATAAGGTCTTAACAATTGTATATGAGTTGAATACTTTAGTATTAATGTTTCGATTTTGTATGTGTGATGGTATTCATCTCTATTGTATCTGTGAACACCAGCGTGATCTTGGACTGGTGTATCACACAGAGTATTCGGAATTCCAATTCTGGGCGCAACAATCAAGCTTCTACACTAAGTTTATTTTCAGCATAAAGCAGATTTTATTTGTAATAGAGTAATTCATAAAACAATTTCGGAATTTGTAAACAACACTTTAGTAAGAAAGTATTAACAGTATATAAAGCATTTGTACATCAATTCATAACCAATCCAACAAGTATATTGCAACCAACCCGTCACGATACCATTAATCCAACTTTTGATATATCAACGATCCAACTCATTGTACAAACACATTTTTCTTTCAAAGTGTTTGCGAAACCAAAACCAAAAATACTATACTTAACATTATGTCCTAAGCTGCTCTTGACCGTGAGCACGGCTAATCGATTAGATTTAAATCTCTGCAGACAGTGTACACTTTACCCACATGACTTATTACAGCAATAATGTCAACCATGCCACGCGATACACAAGTACCCGTTTTGATAGACTATGACGAAACTTTTCAACTAGCTAGAGCCCAACCTTGCATTAGCTCAGTGTATGACTATCCTTGCTATGGTAGCAGAAGTCACTAGCCGTACATTTTAGTACTCACGATGGTCCCGCAACCCATCGCCCTTGTTCTCCCCACAGCAAGGCATAGCCGTTGTGTGAAATCATGTGCTAAAAAATTGGCTTAGAATTGAACTTGCTAGAATTGCTTTTGCAAAAATGTGCTTGTGCATATGTTGTCTCATATGATCTTTTGATATGCTTGTGATAGCATGGTAATTGTTTGTTTGATGCAATACTCGTGTGAGTAGTTGCATGGACCAATGTTGAGTTAAGTCGTGGACTTGTGCTCGGAATATTGTTTTGTGATTTGTTCATGTGCTGGTGTTGCTCGAGGGCGAACGAACTAAGGTTCGGGACTAGGTTCTAGAGGAATCGAGGTTTTGGTGGTCAAGGGTGTCATGCGAGACGTTCGAGCTAGAGAACGGTGCACGTGAAGGGTTGTTAGTCACGTGAGTATGGCAGGGTGACCGTACGCGTGAAGAGTGGTTAGTCACATGAGCATGGCATGTAGGCTGTACACGCGTGCAAGAGTTGTATTTGGCCAGGTTGGGCCAAGTTGAGTTGTGTTGAATACAGACTCCTTCCATGTATGGAGTTGGAGTTGTATTCGGACTCTTTGTGTTTGCTCTGTATAAATAAGGGGGAGGTACCTCCTATTTATGCAATCAATCAGTGCATTGCGCTAGGCAGAGAGCAGAGCGCAATTTTTAGGGTTTGTACTCTTGTGTTGGAGTATTTTAGACAGAAGAAATAATGATCAATTCTTCCAAATCCTTGCGTGCTACAGTAACCACGTTGCTACAGTATTCTCTGTTTTTGTTCTTGTTTGCATGCTTGTTCTGGTTCTAGATTGGTTTTTGTTCTTTTAGTTTCATCTTGATTTGATCCATCAAAAAACTTTTCTAGAATATTGATGTAGAGTTCCTCAAAGTTTAGTTGATTAATCTTTTGTCGTTCTTATTTAATCTACAAGTTTTGGTTAGATCAATTCCCGTCATCTTCTGTCACAGCAAGCTTTCGAGGTTCATAACTTTTGATCTGTAAGTTCGATCGAGCTGATTCTTTTTCTGTTAGATTTGTATTAGAATCTATTTTCTTATACCCAATTTTCAGATCGATCCAACGGCTGGATCTCCAGAAATTCTTGTTTTACCGAATGCTACTGAAAAAGACGATATCATCAAGTTCAGATTGGTCCGAACTTGACGACTCTGATCAGAGCAGTCCGAACTTACATTGGAGTGGTACGAATTTGATGATTCTGATCAGACTGGTCCGAACTTGGATCGGAGCGGTCCGAACTTGACTGTCACGATCGGACTGGTCCGAACTAGTCGTTTTCGATACAGTCAACTTGTGAATCTTATAACTTTTGATCCAAAGATCCGATTAAGGTGATTCTTATTGGGTTAGTTTCTAATTTTAATCTAGTTTCTGGAGCAACAATCTCGCATCAATTTGATGGTTGGATTTTTGGATATTTGCTATTTTGTGGACGATTGTCAATCTGTTTTTGCTTTAAACCAAAGCAATCCTTTCTGTTTTATTTGGATGTGTTCTGATAATCACAAAAAATTTATTTTAGCTTCCGCGCAATCATTCACCCCCCCTCTGATTGCTATATTTGTATATATCGATCCTACAAGTGGTATCAGAGCATTTGGAACATGGAGTTGTATCATGCAAATCAATGGTAGAACAGGTAGCATGTTTAACAAGTTTCTCATTTTTCTCATTCACAGCATTAATTTGCTCTAACAAGGTAACATGTTCTTTCCTAAGCAAAGTAAGCTCATTATAAATTAAGTCACATGATTTACATGCATCATCATCAGGAATTAAGGTCTTAAGTCAAGTAATTTTAGCATTCAATGATTCCACAAGAATATCATGTTTCTTAATTTTTCTATCACGTTTGTCAAGCAATTTCCCAAGATGAGCAACAGCAATAGCCAATTCATCGTAAGAAGGATCTACCTTATTGAAATCGTTGTCGTGATCGTTCTCGGTGAAGCTGTCGCTGCTTTTGGCCATGAGACACAACCCCGTCAAATCATGCTTGCTTGGAGTTGCATTGTCCTCGCTGCTCTCCGAATCCACATCGCTCAAATTGACTTGTTCAAGAGCGGAAAGAACTCGGTGGACCACTTTGCGGTTGATGAAGCTCTTCTTCTTTCTATCTCTTGAAGGGAAATTCTTCTTCTCTTTTCTTCTGTCGTTGTCCTTCTCCTCCCATGATGTTTTACCTGCAAGTTTAGGACAATTTGGACGAATATAGTCGAGATCACCACACTCACAGCATCTTGGAGGACTGCCACTAACTCTCTTCCTCATTCTCACATTCTGCAAAGCTTTATTAAAACGAGAAGAGAGTGATGCCAAGTCTTCTTCCGGAAATTCCTCAATCTGTTCATTGGTTAGTGAAGACAAGAATGACAAAGCAAAACTTGAAGAAGCATTATTATGAGACATGCTAGATTGGGAGGTCAATGCAATTGATTTATGATCATTCTTCCTAGTAAGAACATCCAACTCATGAGTTTTCAACTTAGAATAAAGAACATCTAAAGTAAGTGTACTCATGACAGTTGATTCTCTAATGAATGTTACTTTCATCTCCCAAATAGACATGTCTAATGCACCAAGCAATTGTCTAGCATTAGCAGCAGCATCAAAGCTAACTCCAACAGCATGCAAATTGCTAAGAATTTTATTAAAGCGTGCAAAGAAATCATCTAGCGACTCACTAGGCTTCATCTCAAATCGCATGTATTCTTTCTTATATATATCCTAATGAACCTCTTTACAGTGTTAGAACCCTCATGATAATCACAAAGAGATTTCCATACCTCAAATGCAGACTTGAGATGAATCACGCGGTCGAAGTCACTTCTTCCCAATCCTTGGATGATCAAATTTCGTGCTCTACTGTTTGCTTCAACATGTGTTTGATTGGTTTCGTTGACTTCATCAATCTTGGATACTTGATATGGCTTGTACACCTTTTCCCAAATTGCGAAGCCCTGCACCTAGATGAATGCCTCCATCTTTGCTTTCCAAAAATGAAAATCAACACCATCGAAAACACAAGGTTTTGTCGTATACCTATCCATTGCTATTTCTTCTAATCACCGGTTAAGATTAATTAGAAAATCCTTGCTCTGATAGAGCATTGTATGGTTTGAAACAAGCCCCTAGAGCATGGTATGATATACTAAAAACCTTTTTACTTGAAAAGGGGGTTTTCAATGGGAAAAGTTGATAAAACTCCCTTTTTACTCAAGCAAGGCAATGATCAACTATTCGTTTAGATTTATGTTGATGATATTATTTTTGGTGGTTCCTCTCATGTTTTAGTGTCTAAGTTTTCAGAAACCATGGGGGACGAATTTGAAATGAGCATGATGGGAGAGTTGACATACTTCTTGGGATTTCAAATCAAACAATCAAAGGAAGGTACTTTTGTTCATCAAAGTAAGTACACAAAAGACTTGCTACATCGTTTTGGGATGGAAAACAGCAAGCCAATCATGACACCCATGAAAAGTACTTGCACACTTGATCCTGATGAAGATGGTGAGCCGGTTGATCAAAACGAATATAGAAGCATGATAGGCTCACTTTTGTACCTCACCTCATCAAGGCCGGATATACAATTTGTTGTGTGCTTGTGTGCTCGTTTTCAAGCCTCCCCACGTGCTTCACATCGACAAGCTGTCAAAAGGATTTTCAGGTATCTTCATGGTACTCAAGATTTTGGATTTAATGCATTAGTTTAAGAGCTTTTTCTGATGCTGATTTTGGGGGATGTAGAATTGATAGAAAAAGTACATCTAGTTCATGCCATTTCTTGGGTAACTCTCTCATTGCATGGTCGTCTAGAAAGCAATCTTCTGTTGCACAATCAACTGTTGAATCTGAATATGTGGTTGTTGGTAGTTGTTGTTCTCAAAATCTTTGGATAGTAGCTACACTTAAAGATTATGGCGTTAATCTGGGTAGTGTTCCTCTCTTTTGTGATAACATTAGTACAATTTGCATCGCTAAGAACCCTGTGCAACATTCAAGGACAAAACATATTGACATCAGATTTCACTTTCTTAGAGATCATGTAGAAAAAGGAAATATTGTGCTTCGCCATGTGGATACTGAACACCAATTGATAGATATTTTCACAAAACCTTTGTCCTCTTCTCATTTTGCTTTTATTCGGGGAGAACTTGAGATTGTTCATCCAATGAGTTTATTTTGAGGGCGAGTTTCCTTGCCAAGTTCTTTATATATTATATAATTGAGATGATATATAATAATCTAAATCGTCTCACTTGAACTAAAAATGACATTGCGGAATTCCTTGAATCCTCTTGACAAATTTGGGCTATGAAGCAAGTGTGGTTTCAGCTTTACTCTTTCGTAAGACCGTTTAATCTCTTTGCATGTTTACGATCAAAGAAAAAGGGAATCAGTAAAAAAAGGTTGTTAAAAGCAAAGGCCTCAAGTTATGTGCTTCAGGCATGTTTTCCCTAAAAAGATAAGATGTATGCTTTAATCATGCAATTCCCTCAAGATAAGATGTATGCTTCAAGCATGCCACTCCAAGGAAATAAAAGAAGTATGTTTCAAGCATGCCACATGCAGTTTATTGTTTAAAGATTAAATTGGTTTACAAGATTGGAGTTGAAACTACTTGCTCGCCCTGATTGTTAGTTGCTTCAGTTTTAAGCCTTGCTTTTCGGCTAAGGTCTTACTTAGTACTTGGCTATAGTTGACTGAACTAAGGTTGAGATGTATGTCATTCCCTAACTTGTTAAAATCACATCAAGTTCATGTATTTTGCATATTATGTGATATATAAGGTTATATGATCGAATGAGCTTATCTTTTTCCTATCTTGGCACTTCTTTGTTTCTCTTTTGTGAAATCATTGCTAAAGGGAAAAATTTTGAACATGTTGTTCTCTCTTTTGTATTCTTGATGAATCCATTGTCAAAGGGGGAGAAGTTTGGAGAATTTTGGAATTTTGGCACATTGCACATTCACACACATTTTTCTTCTTAGGGGGAGATTTTTCTTATTTTCACCTAGGGGGAGTTTTCACTTTGCATATTGATTAATGGGGGAGATTTTGTGTTTTTCACTTTGGTCTGAGATTTTGTATTTTTTACTTTGATCTTTGATTTTAAACTCCTTGTTTTCAAAAACTTTTTTTTTGTGAAGTGAATGCCAATGTTCAATTCTAAGTGGTGTTACCAATGTTTTCATCAAGGGGGAGATTGTGAAATCATGTGCTGAAAAATTGGTTTAGAATTGAACTTGCTAGAATTGCTTTTGCAAAAATATGCTTGTGCATGTGTTGTCTCATATGATCTTTTGATATGCTTGTGATAGCATGGTAATTGTTTGTTTGATGCAATGCTCGTGCGAGTAGTTGCATGGACTAATGTTGAGTCAAGTCATGGACTTGTGCTCGGAATATTGTTTTGCGATTTGTTCATGTGCAGGTGTTGCTCGAGGGCGAACATGATCGATGACGGGACCGGAACTAGGTTCATGGAGGAACTGAGGTTCGGGACTAGGTTCTGGAGGAATCGAGGTCTTGGTGGTCAAGGGTGTCATGTGAGACGTTCGAGCTAGAGAACGGTGCACGTGAAGGCTTGTTAGTCACGTGGTATGGCAGGGTGGCCGTACGCGTGTAGAGTGGTTAGTCACGTGAGTATGGCATGTGGGTTGTACATGCGTGCAAGACTTGTATTTGGCCAGGTTGGGCCAACTTGAGTTGTGTTGAATACAAACTCCTTCCATGTTTGGAGTTGGAGTTGTATTCAGACTCTTTGTGTTTGCTCTGTATAAATAAGGGGGAGGTACCTCCTGTTTATGCAATCAATCAGTGCATTGCGCCAGGCAGAGAGCAGAGCGCAATTTTTATGGTTTGTACTCTTGTGCTGGAGTATTTTAGATAGAAGAAATAAATATCAATTCTTCCAGATCCTTGCGTGCTACAGTAACCACGTTGCTACAGTATTCTCTGTTTTCGTTCTTGTTTGCATGCTTGTTCTGGTTCTAGATTAGTTTTTGTTCTTTGAGTTTCATCTTGATTTGATCCATCAAAAACTTTTCTAGAATATTGATTTAGAGTTCCTCAAAGTTTAGTTGATTAATCTTTTGTCGTTCTTATTTAATCTACAAGTTTTGGTTAGATCAATTCTCGTCATCTTCTGTCACAGCAAGCTTGTGAGGTTCATAACTTTTGATCCATAAGTCCGATCGAGCTTATTATTTTTCTGTTAGATTCATATTGGAATTTAGTTTCTTGTATCCAATTTTCAGATCAATTCGACGGCTGGATCTCCAGGAATTCGTGTTTTACAGAACGCTTCTAAAAAAGGCGATATCATCATGTTCGGACTGGTCTGAACTTGATGACTCTGATCGGAGTGGTCCGAACTTACAACGGAGTGGTTCGAACTTGAAGATTCTAATCGGAGTGGTCCGAACTTACAACGGAGTGGTTCGAACTTGAAGATTCTGATCGGATTGGTCCGAACTTGGATTGGAGCTGTCCGAACTTGACTGTCATGGTCGGACTGGTCCGAACTAGTCGTTTTCGATACAATCAACTTGTAAAGCTTATAACTTTTGATCCAAAGATCCGATTGAGGTGATTCTTGTTGGGTTAGTTTCTAATTTTAATCTAGTTTTTGCAGCAACAACCTCACATCAATTTGACGGTTGGATTTTTGGATATTTCCGATTTGGTGGACGACTATCAATCTATTTTTGCTTTAAACAAAAGCAATCCTTTCTGTTTTATTTAGGTGTGTTCTGATAATCACAAAAAAATTATTTTAGCTTCCGCACAATCATTCACGCCCCTCTCATTGTTATATTAGTATATATCGATCCTGCACGTTGTATTGGAATGCTTTGGTCCCAACACCTCGGTGAAGGGTGCATCTAGAATGACACTAATCCATCGGTTCGTCTATACTACTTCGGCCTGCCAACATGTATGGTTTAAACTCCAACTAATTTACTAAGTTAAGACTATCCCATAACTAGCACATGTGGTTGCACCATTTGACTCAGTTGATAGCATCAAGTTCGGTCCTTAGGTTGACTCATACGAGAATCTCCCCCTATCTACGGGCAAGTACATCCCTTGCGGGACAAGTCTATCTCTTGTACTGTACAAGTATGTCCTTTGTACGGTATAAGTCAATCCCTTGTACATACAGTTATACCATAACTCGCCCGTGTCTAAATCATAACTTTTATTTCCATTTTTACCAACATATCATTATCCTTTACTGTCATATCCAACCTTTTTAAATTTTAATAAGACACAAACCTATCATTCTACCCTTATCTAAAACATGGCTAAGCATAAACATTTAACATTCAGTTATACCCATGTTTCATTTCATAGAATGATTAATCCTAGCCTAGGTTTCAACACGGGTCTCATGTCAAAATGATTAAGGAAATCCAGTAATTTAGGAATACAACTACCATTTCCCACAACATAGCAACTTTATGAAAATTACACGCATGCATATTAGTTTGACAAAACAAAATGGACAGCGTAAAGTATGGGATCAATATGATCAAAAGGAGGGTGCTTGCCTTGCTTGTTGAACAATTGGTCTTGTCGTGGTTGATCGGAGTATCAATCATGTCACCTAGTCCTGGACCTCTCATATAGTCCCACAATTCGTGCATATGCTCCAACGTCAACACATATACAAGCAAACAAATCTGAAGTTATTATCCTCCGGTACAAACAACATTCATACATTATACAAGGTCATGCATATGAGAATGATGCTTATGAGAGCTACATAATGCATATGATGGTTATGCGTGTGTAACACCCCGGCATTTAATATGCCCGAATGCTACCAAACATAGACTAAGCAACCTCTAAAAACCACAAAATCAAGTACGAAGATCAAACATCATCATAGACATAGTCTTCATCAAATAATCAAGCGCAATGCAATGATGAACCAAAACCCCATCCTACTGTGCAACCAAGTGTGTCAAATTTTAGATTAGTTATACCACTTTTGCAAGTTTTAATGTTGCTATCCTATAACAAAATTTTATTTAAAACCTAAGCCATGTTTCTAAGTTATTCCACATCACATTTTAGTTATAACCTAAGGTATGACACTAAAAATACATATTCCAAGGACCTACATCGTGTGAGATAGATGCAAGACCTAGCTCATAACTCTAACTCCATTTTTATTAAACATTATAGGAAATGTGGGCTAGGAGGGAGCCTTACTACAGCAAGGAGAACACTTGCTCATGATGGTTGCTTGATTCGATGAAAGACTCAAGAATAATGCCGTGAAGATGATCTTCAGTTCTTCTCCCGGTATCAACTTTACTTCCTCCCCTAGCTCATGGAGGTGATGCCTTCCTTCCCTCAAGCTTGCAATAGCTTGGGCTCCTCCGCCTCAAGCTAGCAACATGACATGCATGACCCGAACCAACACTTGCAAGTGAAGGTAATGCAAAAGATTAGATGAGCTCCAAAAGCAAAAAATTTCAGAACAAGTGGGGGTGTAGAATGGGTTAGAACATACCCAAAACTTGGTGTATGAAAATTCCACTCAGATAGAAATGAAGCCCTTGATCTAAGGGTCAAAATGGTGGGACATGCACAAGCTAAAACTTAACTTTTGGATGGATTTTCTGAAGGAGGATAGAGAGGTAGAGGAGAAGAGTTCTTGCTCTCCTCTTGCAAAAATTACTGGTTAAGGGAGGAGGAAATGGGGGGTATGGGGAGGAGAAACCAAGGTGGGAGGTGCTTTTATAGTTGCCACCTTTCTCCCTTATATGTGGGGTAAGGTCCCACATGTCATAGAGTAGGTAGGGGAATGGGTAGAAGTGAGTAAAGTGAGAACAGTCAAGGTTGGTATGTGCAGCCCACTCGTCTCTCTTGCAAGCATGGCCCACATGTCATTGACTATGGGTAAGAGAGGTTGGTGTAGTTGGAGAATGATTTTAAGGTTTCATGAAATTGATCTCCCTTTAAGTTAAATGGTTCATCACTTGTGAAATTTTAAACAAGTGAAGATTTTATTACAAATATGGATGACATGATTATGGCACGCATGACTTAATATCTTAAGGAATTTTTTAGGCTATTACATGTACTGATCGCACAACAGCAATATGGAGTTGTACAGATTAAAATCCCACCAGTCTAGGTGCACTTAATTATCTAACTCTTAATGAGCTTCACGATTTATTCCCGTAATCATCATTCAATAACTCTTGATCGACCACACCAGTCTTCATTTCCTATCAATCATCTAGGATATCTGCCAATATAGTGATGTGTACCCCACCTTTCTCATCTCATATTCATATCTTTATTCATCCAATTTGAGGGTACCACATTCCATACTTTGGCACATATGACTCATACTCTAATTGCACAGTATCACAACTAACTACATGTAGCTAAGTAATTAGTTATTAAGTCCTCAAATATTTAATACATATGATCATATAACTATCATTTAAGGCATTTATCCAACTGCACATATGTCGCTTAAATATCCCTCAATCATTGATATACCATCCTAGCACCATCACCACCAATTTAACCTCGTATGCTAGGCACTAACCAAGTCACGCGCACATCTTAGGACCAATCCATCATTATACTAGTGCAATTATATTAAAATGGAGAATTCCACCTGTCGGCTTACTGGCCAACAGGCACCCTAAGACTGGGTGCTTGAGAGATTCGGACTGGGGGCTTTTGTGGCAACCGCTCCAAGGACAGGAAGAACGGGATCTTGGGAGCAAGCAAGAAGGCAGTCGAGTTTACCCAGGTTCGGGCCCTCCAAAGGAGTAATAACCCTAGTCCTGCTTGGTGGATTCTTCTGAGTTCAAGGTTCTTACAAGGCTGGGGAAGACGACCTTCTCCTGTTCTGCCAACTCAACAATCAACAACCCTTCTCCCATGCACCCTAGCTCCCTTTTATACTCGGGCTGGCTGAGGCGCATGGGGTTTACAAGCTTGCGTAAAGCAAACGTCTGACACACTACCATAGTGCATTTAATGCACCCGTCACACTCTCTTACATCACATTTAATGCCTGTCCTAGCCGACTTAGACTTCGCCTTGGGTCCCGCCTATCTGTCACCCCTGCAGGCTCCGTCAGGAGAGAGGGGATGTCGATTCGGGGCCACCCATCATTAATGCGCGCCTGGGGAAGACGCGCCGCCATACCACTGCCTACATATCCTGCAATTAATGCGCACGTCTCGCATTAAATATCCTTGACCCTTCGCCCTGTAGCACAGATTACGGGGTTGATTCTTGGGAACTACGCCCCGAGGAGTGGCCTGAACGCCACCTGTCCTCTTGGCGAGCACCTTTGCTGGTCGCGTCGAGGAGTGGCTCGAACGCCACTGTCCCTGGCGAGCACCTTCGCTGTCGCCTCGAGGAGTGGCTCAACGCCACTGCCCCTGGCGAGCACCTTCGCTGTCGCCTCGAGGAGTGGCTCAACGCCACTGCCCTGGGCGAGCACCTTCGCTGTCGCCGAGGAGTGGCTGAACGCCACTGTCCCTGGCGAGCACCTTCGCCGGCCGCCTCGAGGAGTGGCTCGAACGCCACTGCCCCTGGCGAGCACCTTCGCCGTCGCCTCGAGGAGTGGCACGAACGCCACTCGCCCTTCCGGGCGTGAGTACTTACGCGGCGTGGGTACCCAGCGTTTAATACGTTGACAAGAGCCGGGCCCACCAGGAGTGTCTTTATTCTTTTCTTTTCTTCGTCGAACGGTTCAATCTCCCGGGTGGGGCCCATAAATGCCCACGCACGCCGCGGTCTTTAAAAACTTGCCTCTTTTTCCGGTCCCGAGGTGGATACTGCAGCCTGCTTCGTGGGCTTCGTGGACGTGCCCACTTCCTTGAAAAATGCTTTGGTTTTCCCGCATCCGAACTGCCGCGTCTCTTCGACTTTTTCCCGCCAGGCTCTTCCTTGAATTCTTATAAATAAGCAGGCGACGGGGGCATGTTCCGTTTGCACCGCCTCTGCTCCTTCCTCGCCTTAGCTTCCTTTCGCCTTAGGCGACTCGATGGCCTCTCCGACTCTGTCCTCCCTCCTTCAACCGTGGAAGAGAACGCCGCCGCTAAATGCTCCAAGGTGACGCCGCGCGCTCTCCGCATGCGGGCCGGGACTGTCGCTCCCCACGGCCAGCCCGGGGAAGTCATCTTCTTTGTCTGGGCGATGATGGCGGGCTTGGTCCCGCCCATCTCGGACTTCTACATCGCCGTCCTCAACTTCTACGACATTCACAACATCCACCTTCCGCCTAACTCCATTGTGCTCCTCTCCGTCTTCGCCCACTTCTGTGAGATGTTTATAGGGGTAATGCCCAATCTTCTCCTTTTCCGCTACTTCTTCTCGCTCCGCGTCAGCCAGGGCTCCAGCATCTCCGGGTGCTGCCATCTGCGACTTAGAGACGGGGCCGTTGCGCGCTACATTCCAATGGAGAACCGATCCAGCTGGAAAATGTGGCGCCACGAATGGTTGTACGTTGAAGATGACAGCGGCATTGAAGCCCTGGGGCTTCCCACCGGAGCGGTGGGCAGCAAATCTGACTGGGTATCTCCGGTCGCCGACACGCCCGAGCTACTTGCAATGTTGGCTCGGGTTGATCGGCTGCGGATAGCAGGGCTGACCGGAGGCATGGTTCTCCGGGACTTCGTGTCCCGGAGGATTAGCCCTTTGCGCCGCCGGCACCGCCCAGCCTGGCACTACCTGGGCGTGGACGACGGGACTCGGACGGTTCCAGGAGGTAAGCTCTTACGCCTTCCTTCTTCATCATTTTTTTTTTTTTTTTTAACATCGCCTTCTTCTTCTTTTTGCTGTGTCAGCCGAGGGAGAGCTGGACGCCGCGCAGATCGCTTCCTGGATGGGGCGACTGGGCCAGTCGAGCGACGTTCCACCCTTCCCCGAGGCTGCGCTTCCACTCTGCGACATGCAGCCTCTGGATCGGGCGGGGATCGTCAGGGCGATGCCCAAGATGGACGCCATGGGGACGCCCATCATCGTCCATCAAGGGCCTCGATAATCGCGGCACTCCTTGGTGGCGGCCAGGGAGGAACAAGCGCCCTGCCGACGACATCGCCCCATCGAACGCTCCGGTAAACCACGGCTATTGGGGCCATCTTCGTCGGCGGCCGCTGGATCTTCTAACAGCCCGCCATCGGGACTTCCTCCTCGGTGCGGGGCTCTTCATCCACGGTCGCGACGCGTCCGCCTCCGCCATCACCGCCTGCATCTAGTTCGCTGGCGCCGCCAGCGGCTGTCCCGCCAGCGCGCCTTCCTTCATCACCACCGCCACCGCCGGCGGCCGACCACGAGCTACGATGGCGGACCGACCGCGCAGCAGAGCCGCCATCGCCACCGCCGGCGGCCGACCCGCCGGCCGCGATGGCGGACCACCGGCGCAGCAGCCTCCGCCGCCATCACCGCCAATGGCCGCCAGCGCTGGTGGTGGACTCCACCGCGCAGCCGCCGCCACCGTCACCGCTGGGCCGACGCCACACGCTGGTGGTGGACTCCACCGGCCAAGGCGACCTCACGCCGCCCGAGGCCGGTGCCTCGAGGGGGGCTGGTTCTCACTCCGGGAGTGCCTCGGTTTCCGAGGCCTCCGCCCAGGTACCTGAATCCTTGAAACACACAAAAAGAAGACGGTAAAACTTTTTAACCTTCGAATGGAGCCTTACCTTTGCTTGCTTTTGCTTGTTCCAGGGCACCCGCTGCAGACCCCCCAGCCGCTCCTGTGGCTGACGACCGGGGGGCTGAGGTAGCGGACGGAGCAGCAGCTGATCCGCCAGGACAAGAAGAAGCCGGCGATCAGCATGCAGCCGACCCAGCGGCTGCTGCTGTGCAGCCCCAGGAGGCGCTGGGGCCACAGCCCACTCCGGATCCTCCCGCGGACTCCGTTCCTTCGGCGGACGCAGATGCACTGCTGGCCGCCCTTGGACAGCTCTACTCCCACACCAGCCACCGCCTTACGTCGAGCAAGCAACGGCTGGCCGACGCCGCCACTGAGATCAGCCGCCTCCGGCAGGAGGTGGCTGATTTACATGACCGGATGGAAAGGCAGGAGCGGGAGCTGGTGGGGGAGCGGGAGCGGGGGGCCGCTCGCGCTGCCGAGCTCATGGAAGAGCTCGAGGCGCAGCGGACACACCGCATCCAGTCCGAGGCAGACACTCTGCAGATGCTGAGGTACGCCTTTGACCGGATGGAGGACAGCCTCGCTCCGCTGGGGTTGGTGCAGCAAGCGCCACTGGAACAGAAGCCGTCGCACTACGCCTTCTGCCTCAGTCGGATCGCGGACTTCACCGCCCGGCTTCCCGCCGCCCTGGCCGACCGGTCCACCCAGGAAGGACGCGCAGTAGCGGCTGCTACTGCGACGTTCGTTTTGGCGTGCTGCGCGTCCAAGGACGCCAACTTTGATCCTCTGGCTGCCGTCCAGGGGATTGAAGGAGACTGGGCGGAGGCGGAGGCGCGGGTGCAGGCATTCTTGACCACGTCATTGCCACCGAGATGGCCAACCACTATTTGGAGGACGCAGCAGAAGAGGTGGCATTGGCGCTGGACGTCGGGCCCCTCGCGGAAGACCCTGCAGTAGCAGCCGCAGTGGCGGACGAGGAGGAAGAAGGATAGGATAACCTAGACCCTTCTCCCCTTTTTGCCCTCTTTTTCCTTTTAACTTGCTGGCCTGCAACAACTTTTGTAAAGCACTTTCACGGAATAGACATGACACTTTTTAGACTTATTCAGCAATGTTTAACTTGTCTTCTTAGCCTTCCACCTTACTGACCGCCATCATTAACTTGAGTGCTACTGCCCGGCTTAAGGCTTAGAAGGAAAAAAGAAGGGAGTAAAGTATCCCTTGTGTCCGGGCGATTCTTTTCTCGTTGCCTTACAGTCCTGCAAACAACACGTACCCTTGTGGCCTCGCTGGGCGGATGCGATGTAAGACGTGACAGATCGTAGGCTTTTGATAGCTTGATGTTTAAATCGCCACTTCACGGGGACACCGGAGTGTCATGACCGTGTCGAGCCGAGTTCAAACCAGCCGCCCAATTGCCCAATCCTGTTCGCCGCACTTACATAGTGGTCCCGCTTTGCCATCGGGCGCCACAGGATCGAGCGGACTAGAGTGATCGCCGAACACTTTGCCATAAAACACAGAACTGTAAAGGCATGAAGTAATCGCTAGAAATAACGGAACTTAATACTTAATTTACGAACAATGTGTCGTTTCCCAGCTAGTCGGGCAAAGACAGGCATGATTCGACCAAGCACGAGGAACAAAACACGAAACTTACAACCGTTCAAGGGTAGAACTTGCGCAGAGTTCTCTATATTACGTGAGTTCGCGGTTCCTCCCCGCCCTCGATGGCCAACCCGACCGCCCGGTCGACCGAGACCACCTTAAAGGGGCCCTCCCACTGGGAGACAGTTTGTGCAACCCACTGCGGCGAATCTTTCGCCAAGACCAGTCGCCCACGCCGATGTTCTCTCAACGACCGGGTGGCGTGGTACCTCCCGAGGCTTTGCTGATACCGAAGCGGCGCGCAGGCCGCACGATCCGAGCTTCTTCCAGAGATTGACGCGTCGTCTTGGCGCATCTCTTCACGATCTTTTTCCATGAACGCGGCGCTTGGCGACCCAAATGTCAGTGCGAAGGAGGACAGCCTGCGCTCCGTAAACGAGAAAGAATGGAGTCTCTCCAGAGTCTGGCCGGGAGTGGTCCGAGTGACCACAAGATCGCCGGAGTTCTTCAACCCACCGTGAGCCACGCCGGTGAAGCCGATCAAACGCCCGAGTCTTGAGGCCCTTCAAAGACCAAGGCATTGGCTCGCTCGACTTGGCCGTTGCTTCTTGGATGGGCAACGGAGGCAAAGCAAACCTTCGTGCCCATTTCTTCGCAAAAGTCCAGAAAAGCGGCGCCGGTGAACTGGGCGCCATTGTCGGTGATGATACGGTTGGCGACCCCGAAGCGGGCGAAGATCCCTCGCATGAACTTGACCGCGGCTGCAGCGGTAATGGTTCTCACGGCTTCAGCTTCCACCCACTTGGTGAACTTGTCAATGGCGACGAACAGATGAGTGTAACCTCCTGTGGCCCGCGGAACGGACCAGGATATCCGGCCCCATCGCGAAGGGCCATGAGAGCGGGATGGTTTGCGAGCTTGGGCTGGTTGGTGGATTTGCTTGGCGTGGAATCGCACGCCTCGCATCTCCTCACCAGCTCGCAAGCATCCTGGAGGGCGGTTGGCCAATAGAACCCGTGGCGGAAAGCTTTTCCCACCAGGTTCCGACCGGAAAAATGGCTCCGCTTGACACGCCTCCATGGATATCGAAAGCAAAATGCTTCCCTCTTCCCGAGTGATGCACTTGAAGAACTCCGCTTCCACCCGGCGGTACAGGTCCCCATCTACCAGGGTGTAGCGCTTGGCCTTCGCGCTATCTTCTCGGTGACGCATCATCGTCGGGCATACTTGATCCCGCAGTAGGCCAGGATCGGGTCCATCCATGTGCCTTCCGGTCAAGCACGGCGACCACAGAGTGATCGTCGGGTACTCCGCAGCCAAGCGTTTCCGCCGGTGCCACTTGTCCTCCTGCAACGTGGGCTGGGGCGGCGCCACCATCGTCCCCACCGGAAACGGGGGTTGCGATAGGTAGCGTCGCCTTCCCATCCGAAGTGAGGGCTGAAGCGGCATCACCATCCTCCCCACCAGAGACGAAGTGAGATGGACGGTCGCGGAAGCCTTTCTTCAAAGACTCCGACCGAACAGGGCTCTTGTCGAGGCGAGCCGAGCGAGCTCGTCCGCTAAATAATTGTCGCTACCGGGGTATGTGTGTATACCCTAGCCCTTCAAGTGTCTCTCCATCTTTCTAACCTCCGCTGAGTAAGCCGCCATGACGGGATCAGAGCAGTGAAGTCCTTCCTTGCCTGGTTGATGACCAACAAAGAATCGCCTTTAATCAGAGGCGCCAGTATGCCGATAGCTGCGGCGGCTGGAGCCCAGCCAGCAATCCTTCGTATTCCGCAACATTGTTGGTAGCTTTAAAGTCCAGACGACTATATATTTGAGGGTCCTGGTCGGGAGACCAGGAGGAACCCAGCCCCGCGCCGAGCTGAAGGATCCATCGAAGAAGAGCGTCCAAGGCGTGGGCACGGGACTTCCTTATCTTCCCCATCTGCCGGAGTCCATTCAACAATGAAGTCCGCGATCTTTGACTCTTGATAGCGATCACGGGGGCAAATTTGAAGCCAAATTCCCCAGCTCGGCCAGACCACTTAGCGTCGACCTTCAGCTTCACGATTGTGAAGGATCTCCATGAGAGGATACGAGGAGACCACGGTGATCTCCCTTCCTTGGAAATAGTGTCGCAGCCTTCCTTGATGCCACCAAAGACAAAGATACAACATTTTCTGGGCCAGGGGATACCTAGTTTCAGCATCATCCAGCAACTTCCTCACATAATAGACCGGCCGCTGCACGCCCTCACGCTATGATACTAGTCCTGCAATCACCTCCGAGGGGCTTGCCGCTACATAAAGGAGAAGCGGCTCACTGTGCTCAGGGGCGACCAAAGACAGAGGCGAAGAGAGATACTTCTTGAGATCTTCAAATGCTGCTGGGCTTCCGGGTCCATTCAAGGAATTAGTCTTCTTCATCGGCTTGAACAATGGGAGACTTTTCTCCCCAGTAGGCTATGAACCGGCCGAGGAGGCCAGCGACCAGCTAAGCAATCAAGCTGCTTGAGCGGACAGGTGGCTTCATTCGCTCAATTGCTTCAATCTTATGCGGATTGGCTTCGATCCATGGTGGAGACCAGGAAGCCAAGCAACTTCCTGACGACACCCGAACACGCACTTCTCAGGATTCACTTTAAGCGGTAGTGCCGGAGGTGGGAGAAAGTTTCCTCGGATCTTCAACCAACCCATCAGTGGCCTTAGCTTTTATCACCAAGTCATCAACATATACCTCCGTGTTCTTCCCAATTTGTGACTTGAATACAATATGCATGGCTCATTGGTATGTAGATCCGGCATTCTTCAACCCAAAGGGCATTCGAACATAACAAAGATACACCAAAAGGGGTTACAAAGGCCGTCTTTTCTTCGTCTTCTGCGCCATTCTAATCTGATGATATCCCGAGTAGGCGTCTAGGAAACATAGAGCTTCACATCCTGCCGTAGAATCGACAACGAGGTCAATCCTTGGCAGAGGGTAAGGGTCCTTAGGGCGAGGCTTTATTGAGGTCGGTGAAGTCTATACACATTCGCCACTTCCCATTGGACTTCTTCACGAGTGCACGGGTTAGCCACCACTCGGTAGGCGGCTTCCCGCACAACTCCGGCTTGCAATAGCTTCTCCACTTCTTCCCGAATGGCCTCTTGTCGCTCTGGCGCTGCCTCAGGACCTTCGCCGGATCAGTGCGCTCAGGTAGCGTTGCCAATCGGTGCTCGATCACCTCCTAGGGACCCGGTCATTTGAGATGGTTCCCGTGCGAACACATCTAGATTAGACCAGGAGGAAGGTGACAGCGCGTCTTCCTATTTGGCGCCGAGATCAGCGCCGACTCTCTGACCTTGCCCGAGCCTTCCTCACCCACGGGGACCACCTTCACCTCACCCAAGGGACTGGGTGAAGCACGGCCTTGGCCGGGGAGCGCTCGAGGGTCTTACGTGCCACGCGCCGAACAGCGGCTCAAATAAGTCTTGCACTTGCTTACCGAGGCGCAAGGCTTCGAGCTTGTCCACCTTTACCACAATTGGGCCCTCGGCCCAGGGATCTTCATCGGCAAATAAGCATGATGCGAATCGCCATGAATTTGACTAGCGGCCGGCCAAGCGGGGCATTGTAAGGGAGGTCGAAGTCGGCGACCTCGAAGTTGATGAGTTCCGTCCGGAAGTTTTCAGCGCTTCCGAGCGTGACGGGCAGCTGGACTTGTCCAGGGCATTAGGCCCATCCCGGGCAATTCCATAAAAAGCGGTCTTGGGCGTGATTCTTCATAAGGTATTTGGAGTGCTTGATACGCCCGACCGACAAAGAGTTGATGGCACTTCCTCCGTCAACGAGTACTCGCCAAGCTTCGCATTCTCGACCGTAGGGGCGACCACGATCGGGAGATGGTTTGGGCCTGAAGTGTTCGCCGGGTGGTCGGCCCGGTGAAAGTGATCGATTGATCCGACCACTTCAGCAGCCGACTCGCCCCGGCTCGCATGGTGGCACACACTGTCTCGGCTCGCTTGTACTGCGAGTTGGAAGAGTAGGTGGCCGAACCCCCATGAATGTATGCCACCGTGTGCTCGGCTCGTTGGAAAGCCAGTGGGGTGTCGTCTTCGTCGTCATCATCTTCGCGATCCTTTTCGCGGCGCTTCTTGAGCCGCTTTTCCACCAACTTGGACACAACCTGGCAATCTTCCAGGTCGTGCCCATTTGTGCGGTGGATGGGGCAGTATGGCTTGCCCCTGTCGTCTTCACGGCGGGGAGAACGGCGGTCCCTGCGATTGTCTCGCTGGTCGGCGATCTCTCCTTCGCTCCTCGATCGTCGCGGCGAGGCTTGGCTTCGGATCGGCCACCAAAACCTCTCGGCGACGGCCTCCTTGCGCTTCTTCTTTTTACGGTCGGAGGACTTCGACGCTCCGGCTTCGTCAGGGTTTGAGGGCCCTGCTGCACCCTTCCGAGCCTCCGCTGCCCGGGCACACTTGTGAGCCAGAGAGAAGAGCTCGGAAGTGGTAGCGACAGTGCGGGTAGCCATCTTCTCCCGCATCTTCTGATCCCTAACCCTCCGAACGCAATAATAACCGACTGCTCAGAGATCCGGGGGATCGTGTTGCGACAATGGCTAAACCGCCGAATAAACCCCCTCAGGGACTCCCCCTCCTTCTGCTCCAAAGCGTGGAGGTCGTCCTCCACACCCGGTTGAGCGTAGGAGCCCTGAAAGTTGGCGACAAAAATGTCGCCTGATTCCTCCCACGAGTGTACCGAACCCCGAGGAAGGTTCGGCAGCCGAGAGCGGCGGAGCTGTCGGCGACATCGGAAGTAGTTGGCCATAACTCTATCTCGACCCCGGCAAAGACGCACCACCGTCGTATAAATCTGCAGAAATTCTTCAGGTTGGTGGTGCCGTCATACTTCTCGATGGGCGCGGGACGAAATCTCTGCCACGCCCGATTGGCGCAGACGGAGGGAAAACGCCTGGCACCCAACATTATATGGGGAGTAGTGTCGCCCACCAGCCCCCTGACCTTGAGATGGGGTCAAGGAGTGTGAGTCTACACTCTCCCCAGAGTCGGAAGGGGAAGCCCCCTTCTGACTGACCGGCAGCGGGGGTTCGGCGCGTTGTTGCGGATGACGCCTCCGAAGAACTTGACGCAGATCGTCTCCCCGCTGGAGCCGCCCCTCATTGAGGCGTGCCCTTAGATCCCCGCGGTTCTCCTCCGGCATGGGAGTACCGCGGGAAGATGCGGAAGCTTGTGCACGTCCCCCTGTTGCAGAGGGGGCTGCAGCCAGTACTTCCTTCCCTTTATCCCGGCTCCTGCGGCCGGGAGAGGTCGCCAAAGAGCGACTGGAAGCTTGTGCATCCACCACACGAACTCCTTGGCGGAGGACGCCGGAAGCCCCCGGCTGAATCGCCACAGCAACCTGCTGCTGGGCTGAGTCCACTAGACGGGCAATGTCCTGGAGCCAAGGGGTGGCTGGGGTGTCGCCCGTCAGTTGGACCGGAGGATGATCCAGGAGCAACCGGGCCGCATGAAGGCTTTGCATGGGGGTATCTTCCCCCAACAAAGAAGCGCGCCATTGGACCGGTGAACTCCGGGCTTGGATGCGACTTCGCGCCCCTCCGCCATGAAGGACCCGGCTGACCCGACTCCCTTACCGGGAGCCGAGATCGGCTTCGGGCGCTGCTTTCCTCGGGGAGGGCGCTACGCTGGCGATGAGATTCCGCCATACCGGATGATCTTCGGATTCTTGCAAACTCCTCAAAAAGGAATGGAAGAAAGGAACGATCTAACCACTAAGCCCCTACAGCGCGCCCTTTGTCGGCTTACTGGCCAACAGGCACCCTAAGACTGGGTGCTTGAGAGATTCGGACTGGGGGCTTTTGTGGCAACCGCTCCAAGGACAGGAAGAACGGGATCTTGGGAGCAAGCAAGAAGGCAGTCGAGTTTACCCAGGTTCGGGCCCTCCAAAGGAGTAATAACCCTAGTCCTGCTTGGTGGATTCTTCTGAGTTCAAGGTTCTTACAAGGCTGGGGAAGACGACCTTCTCCGGTTCTGCCAACTCAACAATCAACAACCCTTCTCCCATGCACCCTAGCTCCCTTTTATACTCGGGCTGGCTGAGGCGCATGGGGTTTACAAGCTTGCGTAAAGCAAACGTCTGACACACTACCATAGTGCATTTAATGCACCCGTCACACTCTCTTACATCACATTTAATGCCTGTCCTAGCCGACTTAGACTTCGCCTTGGGTCCCGCCTATCTGTCACCCCTGCAGGCTCCGTCAGGAGAGAGGGGATGTCGATTCGGGGCCACCCATCATTAATGCGCGCCTGGGGAAGACGCGCCGCCATACCACTGCCTACATATCCTGCAATTAATGCGCACGTCTCGCATTAAATATCCTTGACCCTTCGCCCTGTAGCACAGATTACGGGGTTGATTCTTGGGAACTACGCCCCGAGGAGTGGCCTGAACGCCACCTGTCCTCTTGGCGAGCACCTTTGCTGGTCGCCCTGAGGAGTGGCCTGAACGCCACCTGTCCTCTTGGCGAGCACCTTCGCTGGTCGCCTCGAGGAGTGGCTCAACGCCACTCGCCCCTGGGCGAGCACCTTCGCTGGTCGCCTCGAGGAGTGGCCTGAACGCCACCTGTCCCCTGGGCGAGCACCTTCGCTGGTCGCCTCGAGGAGTGGCCTGAACGCCACCTGTCCCCTGGGCGAGCACCTTCGCCGGTCGCCTCGAGGAGTGGCCTGAACGCCACCTGTCCCCTGGGCGAGCACCTTCGCCGGTCGCCTCGAGGAGTGGCCTGAACGCCACCTGTCCTCTGGGCGTGAGTACTTAATGCGGCTGCGTGGGTACCCCAGCGTTTAATACGCTGACACCACCGATCCAACACAATCATATAGATCAACCGCCGACACCCATGACTAGTAAATCATACAATTCAATCTCATTGGCCTCCATCCGATTAATCACATAATTGCCTCGCTATTAGAACATTTGAAATGACCACCAAAATATCATCTACTCACCATCCTACATTAACCACCAAGCCGACTTGAAAGTAATAATCCTACAGATTTAACACACAATACATATCTTATTTTCATGTGGCACTAATAATCTTTGCATGTGAACCAACAATTCTTCAAATTGAATATCTTGTCATCCACCATTCACTCAAGCATGTTACTCCTCATTGTCTAAGACACCTGTATGAGCTAACAAGTTATTATCCATTTATTTACATGCTACCACACAATTAAGATGTAACAGCTAGTTATTTCCAATCATGAACCATTGGACAATTTTTACCGCAAACATGCATGTAGATGCGATGCGTATGAAAATTAGATGTCATGCATGACAATTAATTCATGTATATCAAAATGCAATTGGCACTAGTGTTAAACATGCACCGTCGAATCTGAAGAACCTGAAGAAAAATCCCCAACGTCGCACGCACATAAAACCTAGGTTGACCGCCGCCATCTACTTTCTATTTTCTTTTCTCTTCTTTCTTTTTCTTTTCCCCTTTTTTTATCTTCTTTCTTTTTCTTTTCTTTTTTTTCTTTTTTTTTTCTCTTGTCCTCTTTCTCATTTTTCTTTTCTTTCCAGCATGACTGAACACCTATGGATGATGCTTAATGCCATGCATGTTCTTTGTTACTTTTGTATACTTCTATGAATAGTGTGCAACTTCTATGGATGATGTACAACAATAAAGGTGCAATTATGAGATGTGACTCAGTGTATTACTATAAACTGTATGGTTTTAACGGTCTTGACCTCTCAATGTCCTATACAATTTATGTTGATTTCCTATCAACAATATTCGTTGTAGCCCATCACTCCGTTTGTATTTAGTGTTTACGTATGTTATTCAAAAAATATCCGTTCCGATGATTATCCAAACTTATTTTATCCGTATTCATTCGAATATTATCCATATCCGTATCCAGCACTATCCATGTCCGAATCCGTATCCGGCACTATCTGTGTCCGAATCCGATCCGATAAAATTATATGGATCAAATACAATATGAGTAGTTTTCGATCCACATCCGATCCATTTCACCCCTACTCATACCTTCTCTTTTTGCCTTTATCTGTTTGTCTGCTTGAGCTATGATTTGTTTTTTTTTTGTTCTACTGGGTTTTCTAGGGCAAAATTTTATACCTAAAATAAATACAAAGCACGTTTTAATTTACCGATGCCAATTTAAATTATCAACCGGCTGTGTACAATTTGAGCAAAAAAATCAGGGCGTTACATTTGCATTATGGATCACTACTACAGATCCGGCCTTCCATACCGGCCCAATAGTACCGGTTATGCATGAACCGGAACTAACATTTACATCAGTCCCGGTTCAACGGTCTACAGGTCCGGGGGGATCATCAGTACCGGTTTTAACTACCAACCGGTGTTGATGCTCTCACATCAGTACCGGTTGGTTACACCAACCCGTACTAAGCAGCACAGGAGCCGAGGAGGCTGCTTAGCACCGGTTGATGTAACCAACCGTGCGATGTTCGTGTTATCGATGCCGGTTGGTTTAACCAACGGTACTAAGCGGCGATCCTCGGCTCTTGTGCTTTTAGTAAATGCGGGTTGGTGTAACCAACCGCAGATCGATGTGGAGCATCAGCACCGGTTGTTGTGTTTGACCGGTACTAATGCGCTTCGTCTCCCGCGCCCGATCAATCCCCCGCGCGCCTTTACGATGAAACTCTTAATTCGTGTTCATCCGAATTCTTGTTTTCCGATCCAGCATCCTATAAAACCGTCAGATCGACTGAGGAGGTAGACGTACTGATGATCAGTAGTTAGCCCATTTTTTAACTATGGCAGCTTCTCCTTCTTCTTCCTCTGGCGCGCCATCATCACCACCTCGGGAGAAGGACGAGGAGGAGCAGGAGGAGGAGGAGGATGAGGAGGAGGAGGAGGACAATGAGGAGGAGGAGGAGGAGGAGGACGAGGAGGAGGAGGAGGAGGAGGAGGGTTGGGTCCGCTCGAGGAGCGCGACGTCGTCGGACGAGGATGACGATGATGAATACGTCATCCACGACGACGACGACGACAGCCCCCCGCCTGACGACGACTCCGACGATGACAACCCCCCCGGCAGCGACGACGAGTGGTGGTATGGGTGATCGCGCCACCCACCACCCGTGCGCCGCTATGCATATTATATATATTGTAATTAATTAATATAATATGTAATGTTTTATATTATGAATTATTAATATGATATGTAATGAATTATTAATATGATATGTAATGTTTTATGTAATGAATTATTAATATAATATATAATGTTTTACCTCCCCCTTCTTGAAGCTCTGCCGCCTCTACCGTTAAATTGAAATATTAAAAAAATTTATAAAACATAAAAAAAAACGTTGAAAAAAATTACGGCACAATGAGCAAATCGTTCAAAACAATGGCGAGAAACATTCGATTGGACAGTGAAAATCAGGAGAAAATCGGAAGAAAATCGGTACGCTCGGGGGTGGTCAGTACCGGTTAAAGGTACCAACCGGTACTGATAGTCACATCAGTACCGGTTTGTATTCCGAACCGGTACTATCTAGTAGCAACGGCTACGATTGCAGTGGATATTAGTACCGGTGTAAGGCACTAACAGATCGATGTGAAACTATCGATCGGGCTTGTCAGTCATGCTAGTACTCTGTCGCAATTTAAACTTGTTCCTCCTCCCGCTCTCTGCCAGACCAAGATCATTTGATCAGCCGCGCGAGAAGGAACAGGAGTTCGGGCAAGAGCTCCAAGGAAGGGGAGGTGCTGCCCAAATTTTAAAATTTTGGTCATTTTACTCCAACCAAGGTAACTAAGGTTAGTAACATCATTCCTCACTACATTTGTGTTAAATGGAGCCTCTTCTTTGCTTGAATTATGAAGAAAATTTGATCTTTTCCATTAATCGATGAAAGATTACAAATGTAAAGTTCTAGCTCGATCTTTTCAAGTAGGATGCAAAAATTTACTCGCAACCAAGGTAACTAAGCTTAAATTTGCTTGGATTATAATATAGCTCGCATTTAAGGTGTAGATCTAGCTCAAATTTACATTTTAGTTCCATCGTTCGATGTAGGATGGTGCATATATATTTGGGGAAATTAAGAATGGTGCATGAAAATCATAGCTTTTAGGATCTTCAAATTGCAATAGTTATGTGCAAAAAAGAAGAATTTTAAATTCATTTGCGAATTAAAACAATATTAAAAATATAAATGGCTTTACAGAAAATATAAAATGAGTTCAAGATTCGAGAAAAGTTTTAAAAATTTTTGTGAAAAAGTTTTAAAAAAAAAGTTTTGAAAATTTGAGCAAAGCTGTCGTGAAATTATGCTTGCATTAATATTTAGGTTTTGGTTCCATCGATTGATGAAGAATTTTGAATCTAGATTTTCATTGACTAATTATTTTAGTAGGTTCCAAAAACTTGTCGAGTATGAATACTGGAGCAAATAATCATTTTATGGAAAAATATGTAATGAAATATAGTGCCTTTAATGTATATTATGAAATAAAATCATTTTAAAAATATAGTTGTCTTGATTTGGATTTTGGGAAATGTTGAACAATTCATTATCGGAAAATGAGCTAAAAGTTACCTTGATGTAATATAATGTAGATGGACCGGCGATGGATGTACATGGACCGACGCTCCCCGGAGTTCTTGCAGGGTTTGCAAGATTTTCTTCGTGCGGCCGATGCATACACGACGTCAGGCTACATATGTTGTCCATGCATAGACTGCAAGAATGAGAAGGAGTGGGCAAACTCCAGCCACCTTCACTTCCATTTGCTCACAAGAGGTTTCATGACAAACTATACATGTTGGACCAAGCATGGTGAAGAAGAAATTATACAAGAAGACGGTGAACAAGAAGAGGCGAACAATATCTTAGACGCTGCCAACCTGGCTCTTGCGAAGATACATTTGGGGAGTTTGGCAATGATGACCTAGACCAGATGCTGCTTGATGGAGAGGGAGAATACATCGATGAAAGACATTACGAAAAGTTCCAGCGCCTATGGGAGGACCACAAAACATTGTTGTACCCAAACAGCCAACAGGGCCATAAAAAGTTGCGTACTACACTAGAACTGATGCAATGGAAGGCGACCAATGGATTATCTGATAAGGGATTCGACGAGTTGTTATGCCTCATCAAGAAGATACTTCCAGAGGGGAACACACTGCCCGAAACTACGTACAATGCCAAACAAGTTGTCTGCCCTTTGGGGTTGGAGGTACAGAAGATACATGCATGTCGTAACGATTGTATCCTTTATCGCAATGAGTACGAGGATTTGGATGTTTGTCCGGTATGCAAAACTTCGCGGTATAAGACCAGGCGTGACGACCCAGGTGAGGTAGAGGGGCAGCGTAAGAAGAAGAGGCCCCCTGGTAAGGTGGTGTGGTATTTCCCTATAATACCACGGTTGAAGCGTTTATTTGCGAACAAAGCGCATGCCCTGATGATGCGCTGGCACAAAGAAGACCGTAAGGAGGACGGAAGGCTAAGACACCTGGCCGATGGCTCCCGGTGGAGGAAAGTCAATAGAACATACCGGACTTTCTTTGAGGATGCGAGGAACATAAGGTTTGGGTTGAGTACAGATGGGATGAACCCGTATGGCGAGATGAGCAGCAGTCACAGCACTTGGCCCGTGACTATGTGTATCTACAACCTTCCTCCTTGGCTGTGTATGAAGCGGAAGTACATTATGATGCCGTTGCTTATCCAAGGCCCGAAGCAACCTGGAAAAGACATTGATGTGTACCTCAAACCGTTGGTTCAAGATCTGCTAACATTGTGGAACGATGGTGTACGTGTATGGGATGAGTACAAAAGAGAGCACTTCATTTTACGTGCATTACTATTTGTAACCATCAACGACTGGCCTGCACTTGGTAACCTGTCGGGCCTATCCATCAAAGGATATAAAGCCTGCATCCACTGCTTAGAGGAAACGGACAGCAAGTACCTAAAAAACTCTCGAAGGTTGTTGTACATGGGCCACCGTAGATTCCTCCATACGAAGGACCCGTTAAGGAGGAAGGGTGAGAATTTTGATGGGACGGAAGAGAAACGTAAGAAGCCCCCGCATCGCAGTGGGGCTCTTGTATTTTCTTTGGTAAACGATCTGAAAGTAGTATTTGGAAAAGGTCCAGGTAGCAAACCTGTCCCGACAAAACAAGATCACACAAAGCCCATTTGGAAGAAGAAGTCAATATTTTGGGACTTACCTTACTGGAAAGACTTAGAGGTTCGCCACTCACTGGACTTCATGCATATCACAAAGAATGTCTACGTGAACCTGCTAGGCTTCCTAGATATGTATGGCAAATCAAAAGATACACTTCAAGCACGAAAGGACCTACAGCTGCTGGGAATCAGGAACGACCTACATCCGGAAATGAGAGCGGAAGGACAACATTACCTCCACCCCGCGAGCTACACTCTGAGCAAGGAAGAGAAGAAAAATATGATTAAGTTCTTGAACAGTGTGAAGGTCCCTTCTGGATACTCCTCGAACATAAGGAGACTCATAAACACAAAAGAGAATAAAATCGTACACATAAAATCCCATGATTGTCACGTGTTGATGACACAGTTGCTCCCAGTGGCGGTGCGAGGTATTCTGCCGGACAGGGTACGAGGGACAATCATAAAGTTGTGCTCGTTCTTCAACGCGGTGTCGCAGAAGGTCATCGAGCCGAATAAGTTATGTAATCTGCATGACGACATGGTCAATAGTCTGGTTAGCCTTGAGATGATCTTCCCTCCATCATTCTTTGATATTATGGTCCATCTCATGGTCCACATTGTTAAAGAGATACAAATTCGGACTCGTGTTCCTCCACAATATGTTCCCTTTCGAGAGGTACATGGGCATCCTAAAGAAGTATGTTCGTAACCGGTCTCGTCCAGAAGGCTGCATTGCGCAGGGTGTCGGCACAGAGGAGGTGATCGAGTTTTGTGTTAATTACATTGATGATCTGAATCCGATTGGCGTTCCTGTATCACGCCATGAGGGGAGGCTACGGGGAAAAGGGACTTTAGGGAGAAAAGATTCCTATAGCCACGATCTACTTTCATTTAAACAAGCACATTTCACAGTATTGAAACAAGCAACTGTAGTGGCTCCATATATGTATGATTACGAGATGAGTCTACACGCCCAATACCCAGAGAAGTCAGATAAGTGGATCGCAGTCGAGCAAATGGATCATTTCATTTGGTTACAAAAGCAAGCTGTTGGGCAACCATACAGGATGATGAACAGTTGAAACTCTTGGCTCGGGGACCATCCACAACAGTCATATCATTCCAAGGGTATGAGATAAATGGGTACACATTTTACACAACAGCCCAGGATAGCAAGAGCACCAACCAAAACAGCGGCGTCCGTATAGATGCCTTGGACAAAAATGGAAAGATGGATACCTATTATGGTTTCATACAGGAGATTTGGGAGCTCGAGTACGGACCTTTAAAAGTCCCTCTGTTGCGGTGCCAATGGGTCAAACTAGCAGCCGTGGAGATCGATGAGTACGGTATGACAACTGTGGACCGCAAGCAAGTGGCCTATAGGGATGAACCATTCGTGCTCGCTAATGATGTGACACAAGTATTCTATGTGATGGACATGGACAGCAAACAGAAAAAGCAGAAGGACAAGCCTACTAAAAGGAAGAGGCAGCATAACAAATCTACCGAAAACATAAATCAAAATGAGAAGACTAGCAGTAGCGATCAACCAAGGCGCCACGTGGTTCTTTCAGGTAAAAGAAGGATTGTCGGAGTTGAGGGTGTCACGGACGAAGAAGAGTATAATCAATTCGACGAGCTGCCTCCTTTCACAGTGGACGTAGACATTAGTGACCTGAATGATACAGAGGACTGTCCTTACGTACGCCGCAATCATAATGAAGGATCGCTTGTAAAAACAAAGTAGTTAGCAAATAAGTCCAATCTTGTAATGATGGATCACTTTGCTTTCTTTTGGTGTAATAGACTACTAACATACTAGTTGTGTATTAATTACCTTTTTATTTTTTGTAAATCATTTTAGTGTGGAATAATAATGATTTATTATTTTTTATTAAGCAAAGAAGCAATAATTGAATTTAAGCAAAAATTACTTTATTTTTTGTATTTTTAATTTATATTAATAACCTTATTTTGTTTATATATTATTGTTGAATTGTATAAACTATAAAAGGAATTTATAAATGACTAGTAACAAGGATTCCAATTTGCATTGGAATTATAAGAGTGCAAAAAATCATTGGAATTTAATTCTAATCAGTACCGGTTGGTGTATCCAACCTGCATCGACAAACTCTAGGTTTTCCCCATATGTGGAATGATCAGTCCCGGTTGGTGTATCCAACCGGTACTGATGTGTATATCAATCCCGGTTGGATACACCAACCGGGACTGATGGTGCCCCTATAAACTTCCCTGCCGCCATTTCCTCCCCACCTTAGTGCTCCTCCCGCCCGATTTTATCCCATTTCCTCCTCCTGACGCGCGCGCCGCCGCCACCAGAGCCTGTGCCGGCGTCGGAAGCCCTCCCGGAGCTCGCCCCCCCCCTCGCCGTCCCGGAGCTCGCCCCCCCACCCGACGGTGCCGCCCTCCCGGAGCTCGCCCCACGGGCGCTGCGCCCCCCCCGACGGTGCTCCCCCTCGCCGCGTCTTGCCGCAGAAAATATCGAAGGTGTACATGTATGGTGTAGATTCATGTTGGATTTGCTAATTGGAGGAAAATGTGTAGTATTTCTATTTCGGTTGTGATCTTGTTCAAGAACAGATGTTGAATGAATGCTAACATGATGTTGTACTGATCAATTAGACATTAGCTAGTATTGTTTCAGCAATTAGAGCAATTAGACCATTACATTGTCACTTTGCCAGATTGCAACGTTCCCGCCAACGGTGAATTGGCACCTGTATAGAATCGAAACTTTTTGGTATATGTTGCAAACGTAATATATTTGCAATGTCAGGCCTTGTATGCAAAATGATGTAAGTTCGATTCTGATAAATGATCTAGAGACCGTCGATTTATGTACCATTGATTACATTGGTGAAGAAATGGTTACTCCAGAGATATATTCTCAATTGTCAATATCTGTTGTTTTCCATGTGGTGGAGGTAATGTTATGTATATGTGAGATGTGTCAGATGAGTAATTATATGTCAAATGTGATGTATATGTGAGATGTGTCAGTATATTTGAAATGTGAAATGTATAAGTAGAGTTGGTCTAATCAGCATTTGTTCCTCGCCGTCTTCCACGCCGTTAATTTGCAGTGCCTTCTTCTAGCCTAAGAAACAACGATGGACGACGAAGGATTTGATCAAGAAGAATTTATGGAAAATTTGATTGCGGGAGATGGTGGTTATGAGGCCGCAGAGCACGATGATGCCGCAGAGGTAACAATCAATCACGTTAATGATTGTCGATTTCACTATCATGCTAAGCCAACATTTTGACCAGTTCATGATTGTACCATGCTTTCAGATCGATCAACCAAGCGGGCAATCACGACAGCGAGGTCCAACCAAGAAGCCGAAGGCAAGATATGTTGTCACCGAAGTCAACGAGAACGGCCAACCTCAGAAACCCTTGACGGTGATTGGGCCGTTCAATTCGGCATGCGGCGTCCACGTTAGGGACCACGTGCCCATTAGCGTAGCAAAATGGGATCTGGTTCCTGAAGATACAAAAAACATGCTTTGGAACGATGTCAGAGGGACATTCACCTTCCCCCAAGGGACCGAAGAGAAGGTGAAGAGTTACACTCTCAAGAAGATGGCCATCGCATTCCAAACTTATAAAAAGAAGTTGAACATAGAGTATATCAAGAAGAATCGAACGCCCGACTTCAACAAGTTCCCGAAGTTGCAAGATCACTGGGAAGCGTTCGTGAACTACAAGACTTCAGAGGAAGGTCAAAGTTTGAGTGAGAAGAACAAGCTGAATGCACAGAAGAAGAATTACCACCACCGACTCGGCCCTGGTGGTTACCGCCAAGCAATACCCAAATGGGAGAAGAGGAGCATGACACGCTAGCGAAGGGTGTCACACTCGCAACAATGGAATGGCCTGACAGAGCAAAGCATTGGTTCTATGCTCACAAAGTGGTGGCCTCGATGATAAGCGGCAATGCGGTGTTTGGGGAGGTCTTGAGAGATGTGGCGGAAGGCTTGTGCAGTCCATCGAGGAGACTTCCCAAGGTAGCTTCGTGCAAAACAGGGAGAATGATGAGCTAACAAGGGCTCTACAAAACCCGGAGCACCCTGGACGTACACGAGGCGTTGGCGTCGTCCCGTGGAAGGTTGGTTTCGCTCAGGACGCCGAGACCTATAGGAGTCGGATGAGAAGCAAGGCTCGACATGCACAACAACTTAGTGCACTTGAAGAACGCATGACTCAGATAGAGGAACAGTTAGCCCAGAGCCAACAGCGGGAGACGTGCCAGGAACCTCCCAGGAATCCTAACATCATCAGCCCCACCGGGCAGCGGAGCAGCTGCGCTTCCGGTGGGCTGCCCGAAGCGGACTTGGACAGGTACCCCGTAGATGACATCAGGCAGCAGACACCTTGTGAGCTGCATGTCGGGGCGCGAAACCTCTCCTTGAAGGCGGCGCATGGCATGGTTCACCCAGTGGAGCCAGGGCAGCTCATCCATGGCCAACAGATACCGTCAAACTACTCCAAGGTCTCGGTGGAGGAGGTTTGCCCAGGGTACGAGGACCTTGAGCTCGAAATTCCCGGAGGTGACGGGAGTACGAAGCTAGGAGAGGCGGTACACACTTTCATCCTATGGCGCAAACGGCACATAATTTTTCGAGATAACATGGATGTGTCCTCTCTGCGAAGAAGCCTGACTCCTACACCACTTCCCGCACACCCAAGCCCAAGAAGAAGCCCGACTCCTACACCACCTCCCGCGCACATAAGCCCTAGGAGAAGCCCATCTCCTCCCAAGAAGGCGCCGACTCCTACACCACCTCCCGCGCACATATGCCCTACTAGAAGCCCGTCTCCTCCCAAGAATGCGCCGACTTCTACACCACCTCCCGTGCACTTAAGCCCCACAAGAAGACCGTCTCCTCCCAAGAAGGCGCCGACCAATGGAAACAAGCCAGCTCAGCCAGCATCTCCCAAGAAGACGAGGTCCTCCACCCAATCCAAGAAGTTGCGTCCACTTTCGAAGCTGGCGTACGATATGACCGACGAGGAGACCAATAAGATTGTACAAGGTGAGGTAACTGAATTTTTTAGACCCAAGTCACCAAAGAAGAAGGTTCAACCTGGCACGAAAGAATTTCACAAAGGCTTGACGACTATTACAAATTTGAAGGATCAAAAAGAAATGCCTCGCCAATCAAACTACGAGCGCACATTGCGAAAGGAATGCCACAAGAAGTTGACAGCTGAGGAGAAGGAGAAGGAGAAGGCTAAGGCGATGCTACAATTCTTTGATGAAACTGGGCTTGACCCAAGTCAAATATTAGGCACAACAGAAATTGAGTATGCCCAAGTAAGATGGCCATTTACATTGGGTGGATCATTGGTCAGGCGTGAGGAGCTGCTCCACCTAACGACAAAGATGCGGCAATTCCATGAATGGTACTTGGACGCGATCAAGCATGGTCTCTGATTGTTTGTCAGTCACGCATAAGGATCAAGATTTTTCACGGTGACGGTGAATTTTTATGGAATGGCATGTCATGTATGATCTATACTGCAGGCACGCCCTCGGCTGGTCCTTGGTGGGTTGCTGGACTCTGTAAGTGTCTTATTTACAAAAAAACCATCGTGCGTGCCCTTGTAGAGTACGGACCTTGCAAGCCTAACTAATTTCTTCTTGTGTAGCATGGAGATACAAAGATGCCAAAGGGATCAAATTTTTGACATAGGATTCATGGACCCATTAGTTATCAATGAGACAACCGTTACATATAGCCCAAGCGAAACACAGACTAACGTATACAATGCGCTAATGGGACATCAATATAAGTCAAGGATATATCTACCCTACGCACATGAGTATGTGTTTTCGTACCGCCTTGTTCTACTCCTTTTTCATAACACTATGTTAGAACTAATTAGTTATCTATGTTGACATATGTACAGTTTTCACTGGATTCTTATTATGATCGAGCTAGATCATAGTCGGATCACAATTATGGACTCGAGAAGGAAACCAGTTCAAACGTATCAAACCTTCATCGATTTGCTCGACCGGTATTAATTCTTGTTCCTTTCATTATTGTATTACTTCTATTTCCTTCCATTTGAAACAAATTCTAATCATGTACAATTGGTAATCACATGTGTAGTGCATTATACGATTTCGTGCTAAAAATAGGGGCGCATTCAAGGAGAAATTCAAATTACAACAGCCTCTCAAGTACGTATATCATAAAGCTAGCTTTTTGGTTAGTTAAGTTAATTTCCTTGCATTCATTTCACGCTTTCAACTTTTTCAACCGCAGATCTTGAGTCAGTCGGCGGGCAACAATTTATGCGGTTACTACGTATGTGAGTTTTGCACACCCAAACCGGAGCCGACCGCATGCTAAAAGGCGACAAGGGGTGAGTAAATATAATTACTACCTTTAACGATGTATATTACTCCTTACATCTTGTACAAATTCAAGGATTGATTGTTAATGACTTAACGGCAGTGCCTCAATATTTGGCGGAACAAGGTTGAACTCGCCGGCGCAGTGAGAGCAATTCAAGAACAACTCGTTGGCTTCATTTACGATCAGGTTGTAAATCCAAAAGGCGAGTTCCACGAACCAAATTTTAATAGGTGGGGCCCTTCGATAAGGACCGTGAACTGTCATTCTCGACATCTACGGCTAGCAAGAAGCGATGCACGTAAAAATCCCAATGAATGAAGGAAAAGAAATACTGGAGTTGTAATTAAAGTTGTGTGCATATTGTAGTACATTATATGTAATTAAATTTGTTAATGAATGTACAGTGATTTTATTATCGTGCAAATGTGCATGATTGATTATATGTGTTTTAATTCGTTGTGATTTAACACACACATGAAGTCACCGTGATTTGATTATATATATTGTAGTATATTATATATAATAGCCAGTATTGGACACACACATATTTACATATATATTATATACAACCCATCAGTACCGGTTAGATATAACAACCGGTACTGATGAGGGCTCATCGTAACCGGTTGGAGACACCAACCTGCATCGATAAGGTCCACTGGGTCTCACGATGCGCTGCCACGTGTGACTACCAACCGGTACTGATACTCTATCAGTACCGGGTGAGGGAACCGGGACTGATGCCCTTGAGCATCAGTCCCGGATGGCCTGTACCGGTTCAAAAACCGGTACTAAAGGCTCTTTTAAATCGGTACTAAAAGCCCTTTCCGTAGTAGTGGATATGTGATGCTTTCAGGTTGCTGAAGATCCCCCAGGATTCTTCTGACTACAAAATGCTATCTGATCATCTGCTTGCACGTTTTTCTATACTTATAAGAGGTTTGCCCTTTGAGCTTAATCTCAATTCTGGGTAAGGAAAATGATTGAAATAATAGACTGTTTTTGCTGCACACGTAAAGCTGTTTGTTGAATGCACATTGTCAACATGTAGTCATTTATTAAATTATTTATACAACGATGAAAGGTTATACATGAGTTATGCACATTTTTTTCGAAACAAAGGGTGTTGCCACCCCCGTTCCTTTTTATAGCAGGATATCGGCATCACTGTGCCTATTACATCATTTTTTTGCGACCTTTCTGAATCATCACCAAAATGGCTAACCTATTATCATTTCTTTCCACCATTTAGACACATTCCAAATCATTGTCAATCTGAAAGCCAACCATCAGGACTAAAATTCCATCCCGCAGGACTATAGCTACCACACAATCAAAAAAATAAGTGCATTACCGATTCTTGTTCCGCACAAAACTAGCAAGTTGTGCCTGGGACTTGCGTGAGCATGCATTTTCGTTCAGGGTGTAAGTTTTGTGGTGTGTGCCTTTAGAGTCTGGTTACACTTCTTTCTTTTGCTGATAGCTTATAAAGCTTGTGTGAACCATAGATAATTTAGTCAAAATCTTTGAGACAATTTTCTCTTTATTTCTTTCTTATTTTTCTCGCTTACAATTAAAGCATTTTATGTGACTACGACACTCCGCCACGTAGTGATCATATTTTTCACATTTAAAACATTTGATATGTGACTTATCTCGTGATCTGTTTTCACCATCTTGTTTAGTCTTGTCTCCTCATCCATCTCTGCCTCCTCGGCCACTAAAATCACCGCGCCCTCGCTCGCGGTCCTTTAATAGCAACAACTGCTCATCATGGGACTGAAATTCTTTCTCGTTGCAGGATTGATACCCGTTTAGTAGCTCCTCATGCGCCTTGAGCGAGCCACTAATTTCCTCAATTTTCATGTTCTCCAGATCCGGGGAGTACAATAGCGTGGTGACAACATGCACGGACTTTTCTGGTAACATGCGCAGGTACTTCTTCACTACCACAGATTCCTCCAACTTGTCACCAAGAGACATAATTTGGTTGTACAACGAAGTAAGCTTGCCGGCGAACTCGTCCACTGACTGGTTTTCTCCCATATGGAGATTCTCAAACTCGTTCCGTAAATTCTGTGGTCGCACCTCTTTCACGCGGTCAACTCCCACGTGCATCTTTTGAAGCGTTAGCCACGCTTCACATGTTGTCTCCTTCCCGATGAGCTGGTACATCATCGAATTTGGTACTGACAGATAGATCGCTGCAAACGCTGCTTGATCTATCCGGACATTTTTCACAGCCTTCCCTTTTGGATCAACTGCACCCCAGACACCCAAGGGCACAAATTTGCCTTCATCTTCATTGCCCAAACTGGATAGTTGTCAGTCATTAGGAGAGGGTAGTGAAGGGAGATGGACCGACTCTGGGTCTTCGTCTTCTCACCCATGATTTTCTGGTGCCAAATGATCCCACTATTGATTCAAGATTTTTTTCTCTTCGAGCTGTTCCTTCTCTCTTGTGCTACAGTAACTTAGTACTGTGCATGGAATTTCCGGTGCCTCTACTCGCTTTGGGGTGCGTTTGGTTCATGGGATGAGGTTGAATAGGATGGGATGGTCCTATACCATTTGGTTCTATTATTTTTGGGTGAAGGAGATGGTTCAACATCTAAAGAGAATATTCCTCGAATTTGTATCACTTAATCTAGGATGGGATGATTCCATTCAAGCAACTAAACGTATTGATGATTTTTTTTTTGAACCATCTCATACATGTACCACTTGGTACAGGCAACCAAACGCATCCTTGGTTTCTTCACTCTATCTTCACATACCATCTAATCTACTTGATGCAAGTCCTCCATCATTCACGAAGGATCATCACGCCACCAGGAGGGAGTAATCTGATCTTGTACATGTGAAGTTAACTAGATAGGGTTGTGCGCGTTGCCACACCGTGTGAAATTTGATTCAAATTTTCTTCCTGAAAAAAGGTAGAAAGATCTAAGCGTTTTTTTGTTCTCACGAGGACTCCTTTTCTCATTTTCTTTGCACTGTACCGAAGGAATCAAGCGTCCGCTGCCACAGCCCCTGTAGCATCTTTTTCTTGAGCTCTTTTACGATACACTAAATTAAATATAAACTGTTCATTCTTTTTAATCCAATGAATTAAATTAATTAGAGTTTACTTATCTAGTAGTAGAAATACTCTTAACAAATCAACGATTAAATACAATTTCTACTGCATATTATATACTATCAATATAATGTAGCTTAAAATTTCTCTTTTCCTTAGCGTTGCCAGCGAGCGACTGGAGGAGGAGTTTACTGCTGCAGCCTGTAGCCACACCGGGAGGGACGTAGACGGAAGAGCGAGACGGCCTCGGAGACGGAAACATCGGCTTCCTGCATCGCGCGTTGTTTCCGCCGAGACGTCTACTCCTCTTTTCGGTGTGGCGCCGCTCCAGATCAATCTGCAACCCCTCGGGTCTTCTTCCTCCCTTGAGACGAGAACAGCTCGACGGAAAAAATTATAATATCCGTCGAAAGCTGACGGAGCTGGAATGCCAGTCTTCTTCCCAATCAAGGACAGTGGCTAGAAAGAAGCCTACTGTGTTAACACCCGTAACTACGTTTCTTCAGTTATCTTCTAATACCCCAAATTATATACAACCCACCTCGAATTCAGGGGGGCCGTACATTGATCTGAAAGCAAATCCAATGGCCAGAAATTTGGATGATAGTTGCTAAAGAAAACATCCGGATGAAACTTATCAAAACCCAATTATATATTGTGTACTAGAGCTATGTTGAAAGCCAAACAGTCTTGCAGGTGTACTCACCTTGAAGTCTTATGAAAATAGGCTCGCAGGAGCAGGACCCTTTTATAAACCTGCAGAAACTACCTCTTTTGTATTCACATCTTCATCGTGAGAAGGTCACTCCATTTTGAAGGTCACTCCATTTTGTCCATGTAACTATGCTAATCTGATGAAGGCACTAAGAAGCTGGGCATGTAACATGCATGTTCATGCTAGAGTGGTGTGCTAATTGACGATGCCTACAAATAAAGCATGATAAGATTAGTACCTAGTATATAGTATACCACGCACACAAATCATATCATATATAACTTATTATTCTTGGAGATGTACGGCAGCCAGCCAGCCCCTAAACATCGTGCCTTTTCATGTAGGTTCTGTAGTGAAGTTCTGATATGCGTCCATCCTATGATCAAGTATACTATAGAAAGAAGAAGGATTAGGAAAGTCTTGTTGTGGCGTGCGTATTCTTTGTTTAGCGTCCGGCGTGAGTTACTTTTTGTTTCCAGTTAAAGATATATGTGTTTGTTTCGGATTCTACCTTAGCCAAAGATTGTTAGGATTCTAAAGACTATATATATGTGGGAAAGATAACAGAAAAGGGCAGATTGATTATTGCCACAAAATCGAACTCAAGGCGGTGGCTCCGAATCAACAGCCAATTTACCTCATCGTGCGGCGCGCTGGCGAGTTCGTCAGCGAGCGGTGCTCGTCCGGGCCAACGGCCGGGAACGCGTGCCTTCGAACAGGAGCTGGAGAAGTCGGCGCATAACAACTTGGTATCAGCTTCGGGCGTTCCTGCACCAGGAGGGCAGCAGCAACTCCGGGACGGGCCTCCCCAATCTACTTCCGAGCACATGACGAGCAACCAATCCCTGGAGGACCGAGTCGCAGCACTGGAGGTCGCGGGCCAAGAGACGCATCGCTTACTGGCCGAGATTCTCACCACCGTCCAGGCCAGCCAGCAAACCACCAATTCGGGATTGCTTGGGGGTAACCACACAACAGGGCAGGGGAACCCTGGCGAGAGCCTGCCGGAAGGCATCAATCGGCGCGGCCAGTATAACGTGCGGGGCGATCACGACGGGATCCGTCGGCGTTCGTCTGGGAACAGCGGCATGGAGGAAGTCGACCGACGATGGATTCCTCGGCCACCTCGGTTCGATCTGTCTGAGTATAATGGCACGGACGATCCATTGGGGTGGCTACGCCAGTGTGAGCGATTCTTTCGCTTTCATTGCATACCGGAAAAAGAGTGGGTGGAAGTTGCAGGCATCCATCTCCGTGGCGAAGCTCTAGAGGTCCTGGATAATTGGCAGTTGGAGGAGCATTTTATACCATGGGACGATTTTCATGCGACCTTCTCCAGACGGTTTACCCGTTCCTCCAGCATGGGACCTCTCGGAGACTTGGTTAATCTGAAGCAGGGCAGTCTGCGCGTGGATGAGTATGCCAAAGAATTCCAGCGCCTCCTTGCACGTACACCACGCATGCGCCGGCAGGATCAGATCGAGACTTTCACTGCTGGACTCTCAGTTGCCCTCGCCGCAGATGTTAGACGTGATCGGCCGCGCGATTTGGCGGAAGCCATTGGGTTCGCACGTGATGCAGAAGAACGGAAGGATGCATGGCTTGCCGAGGCCGCCCAGTTGAACAACACATCGACGGGTCGCTTCCGCACCTCTACCAGCCGGGGCGCACTTCCCACCCCACTTTCCCATCAAACACCAACCGTGAACACAGGACGCGGCAACGAGAACAAGACCACCGTAACAGCACCGGCTGTCGCCGTCTCAGGGGTATCTCACCGCCCGGGATCGTCTGTTGCCCCAACCGCCGAGTCTCAGAATAGTTCGGCACCGTTCCGATTGCGGCTCAGTGCCGATCAATTGGCTGACCGCAGGGCCAAAGGACTCTGTTATAATTGTGATGAGATCTACACAAGGGGCCATCGGTGTAAGCGCCTATTTCACCTCGAACTTCGTGACGAGGACGAGGATGTGCAGGAGAGAGTCGGAACCACTTTAGAAGACGACACACCGTCCATATCTCTCTTGGCAGTCCGGGCTCCCAAGCATGGCGCAACCATGCAGGTGCAACTTCAACTTCAAGGGCGCAGTCTCCTCACCTTGATCGACAGTGGTAGTACTCACAATTTCATCAATGGCGCGGCAGTTTGTCCTGGTTCATGGACACCAGTGTCTGGCACAACACAGCAGGTTCAAGTGGCGGGTGGCAGCCATCTTCCTTGCCTTGGAGTGCTACCAGCAACCCAATTCCACATTCAGTCTCACACCTTCCAGGCTCCGTTCCTCATTATCCCTCTAGAGGGGTTTGATGTGGTCTTGGGAGTCCAATGGCTGCGCACACTGGGCAACATTCAATGGAATTTTGAATCTCTCACCATGACCTTCACCTTGCAAGGAGCACCAGTCCAGCTACAGGGTATTCAGGACAAACGACATCTTCATATGATCCACTCGGCCGTAACCGACCCCGCGCCAGTCCAAGAGATATTATCCAGGTTCCACGATGTTTTTGCCGAACCTCAGGGCCTTCCCCCGGCTCGACCGTGCGACCATCGTATTTGCTTGGCCATGGGAACAGATCCAGTGGTGGTTCGACCATACCGATACCCGTATCGCCAGAAGGATGAGATTGAGCGACAATGCATGGCAATGCTGCAACAAGGCCTCATTCGAGTTAGTCGCTCTCCCTTCTCCTCACCAGTACTGCTCGTCAAAAAGGCTGATGGGTCCTGGCGTTTTTGTGTGGATTATCGTGCACTCAATGCACGGACTATCAAAGACCGCTTCCCCATTCCGGTGGTCGAAGAGTTGTTGGATGAGCTTCGGGATGCTACATTTTTCTCCAAATTGGACCTTCGCTCAGGGTACCATCAAGTCCGGATGCATGAAGACGACATTGAAAAAACAGCATTCCGTACTCATCATGGCCATTATGAGTTTTTGGTCATGCCCTTCGGCTTATCAAATGCTCCGTCTACCTTTCAGGCACTCATGAATGACATATTGCAAGATTTCCTTCGCAAATTTGTTTTGGTCTTCTTTGATGATATTCTTATATATAGTCGCACGGAAGAGGATCATTGCTCCCATTTGCAGTTAGTTCTGAGTCGTCTTCGCTGTCATCAACTTTATTTGAAGGAATCTAAATGCGCCTTTGCTCAAAGTTCTATTGGCTACCTGGGGCACATTATTTCCGGCAATGGAGTGGCCGCCGACCCAACAAAACTCCAAGCTATTGCTTCCTGGCCGCCCCCTCAGTCGGTTACTGCCTTGCGGGGTTTCTTAGGTCTCACCGGTTATTACCGCCGTTTCATTCGGGAGTATGCTTCTTTGGCTGCACCTCTGACAGCCTTGCTTCGACACCAAAATTTTAATTGGACTCCGGCCGCCGAGACTGCCTTTGCTCACTTAAAGGAGGTATTAATGTCCGCTCCTGTTTTACAAATGCCTGATTTCTCTACTCCTTTTGTGGTTGAGTGCGATGCCTCGGGTACGGGCATTGGGGCGGTTCTACAACAACAGGGGCATCCTATTGCTTATTTTAGTTGCCAATTGGCCGCTCGACATGTCAAGTTGGCCGCATATGAGCGTGAACTAATCGGATTATCTAAAGCCGTGCGGCATTGGCGTCCCTACTTGTGGGGGCAGTCTTTTATTGTGCGCACCGATCATGGTAGCCTCAAATATTTATTGGAACAAGCCCTAGTCACTCCGCCCCAACAACATTGGTTAAGTAAACTTATGGGCTTTGACTTTCGAGTGGAATACAAACCCGGCAAGATGAACGTGGTGGCCGACGCGCTATCACGCATTCCTCCTGCAGCTTCTGTCTGTGCAGCGCTCTCCTTTCCAGTGGACGTCACACGCAATGCATGGCTACAGGACCTACGGAGCCATCCGGAGGTTCGGCACCTCCTTGGCAAGTTCGGCTCGGCAATTGATTTAGATACAAGCGACGCGGGTGCAGGTACTTCGTCCTCCAGCACAACCGAGTCCTCTTCTTCGGTTCTGCCTGCATCCGAACCAAAGGCGGTCAAGCTACCTCGCACACAATGGCACGCAGCAGACGGCTTGGTCTACCGGGGAAATCGCCTTTTTGTGCCAGCCTCGTCCCCTCTCGTGGAGACCATTATCGCTTCAGTTCACAACTTGACTCATGAGGGGGTACAGAAGACCTTACGTCGTGTTCAAGCAGAGTTCTATTGGGCCAAACAACGCCAGACAGTAGAGTCCCTTATCGCCAAATGCATGGTATGTCAGCGCAATAAAACCAGTACGTTGTCCCCAGCAGGACTCTTGCAACCCCTTCCTATACCTCAACAGATATGGACCGATATTTCCATGGATTTTATCACCGCTCTTCCCAAATCCGGTGGCAAAACAGCCATCTTGGTGGTAGTGGACAGACTTTCCAAGTATTCTCACTTCATGGCCCTAACAAGACCAACAACAGCAGCAGCAGTGGCATCTCTTTTCTTTGATCACGTGGTCCGATTACATGGCATCCCAGAGTCCATTGTATCTGATCGTGATCCTATATTCCTCAGTGCATTTTGGCAAGATTTATTCAAGCGGAGCGGGACTACTCTCTTTTCCACAGCGTATCATCCGCAGACCGACGGGCAAACTGAGGTGGTCAACCGTACAGTCGAGATGTATCTTCGTTGCTTGGCCGCGGATAACCCTTCGTCGTGGGCAAAGTGGCTGCCATGGGCTGAGTTTTGTTTTAACACCTCTTTTCATTCGGCCCACCGGACGACGCCATTTGAACTGGTATATGGCCGAAAACCCCCGGCACTACTTCCATATCAGCAAGGGGCGACTTCCATTGACACCGTGGACTGTCAGTTAGTCGATCGCGATTTGATCATGGAGCAAGCCCGGACGCATCTGTGCCAGGCTCAAAATCGTATGAAGCAACGGTATGATGCACATCATCGTGAAGTGGAGTTTCAAACGGGAGACTGGGTTTGGCTCCGTCTACAACCCCACCGCCAGTCTTCCGTCCGCCAGACTCCGTTCCACAAGTTGACAGCTCGCTATTTTGGTCCATATCAGGTGGAAGCAAGGATTGGTCCGGTCGCTTATCGCCTGACTCTGCCGGCCGAATCTCGTTTACATAACGTTTTTCATGTTTCTCTCTTAAAACCCTTCGCCGGCGAACCCCCTGGAGACGTGCCTGATCTGCCGAAGGTCGTGTCCCCGCTACCGCCCGCGATTCCAAGGGAGCCGTCCCAGCTTTTGGCTCAGCGTTTCTTTCAGGGCAAGCGTCAATTCCTCGTCCATTGGGCCGGGGAACCGCAAGACGAAGCTACGTGGGTCGATGCTACAATTCTCCGACGATCTTTCCCTGACTTTCAGCTTGAGGACAAGCTTGTTTTTCAAGGGGGGAGTGATGATATGCGTCCATCCTATGATCAAGTATACTATAGAAAGAAGAAGGATTAGGAAAGTCTTGTTGTGGCGTGCGTATTCTTTGTTTAGCGTCCGGCGTGAGTTACTTTCTGTTTCCAGTTAAAGATATATGTGTTTGTTTCGGATTCTACCTTAGCCAAAGATTGTTAGGATTCTAAAGACTATATATATGTGGGAAAGATAAAAGAAAAGGGCAGATTGATTATTGCCACAAAATCGAACTCAAGGCGGTGGCTCCGAATCAACAGCCAATTTACCTCATCGTGCGGCGCGCTGGCGAGTTCGTCAGCGAGCGGTGCTCGTCCGGGCCAACGGCCGGGAACGCGTGCCTTCGAACAGGAGCTGGAGAAGTCGGCGCATAACAAGTTCTACATAGACTCATATGTTTATCAAGTGGATTGATTCACGGCAGCTTCATTGCTCAGTTGGTTAAGGTATCGGTTCGATAGAGGCAGGTTTTGACTTGATTCTATATGCTCTATATATGCAAGTATATGTTGTGTGCATTCTATATGCTCACTTCATACTTTCATAGTCGTAGCAAAAATATTTTGATGGAATAAAACCTTAAATTTACAACCTGTAAACAAATCTTCAAGGAAGAACTTGCTCTAGTTATCCACCGAACAAACTCACCAAACAAAACGTGTGAAGAACTGAGGCCCGAGCGATAGCTCGGTGGGACAGAGGGGGAGTGCTTGTCGCTCCAGAATGCCAGCATGGTTCTATCACCGGGACCGAACTTAGCGTCTCTCACCTGAATAAATTAAAACCGGTATATACATGTGTGCACGTTAAGTGTGACAGTATGTTTCTGCTCTCCAGATGCTATGGAGACTCCAGGCACTTCTTTAGGGTGCATAAAGGATGTGCATGTGTGTGTGCGCGTGGTGCATGAGTGTATTGTGTTTTTTGAAAAAAAAAATTAAGAAAAAATGATATTTTTTAAATATTTTACGAAATATTGTTTTCCTGTAGTGTAGTAATTTTTAGCGCTTCTTACAATATAGATAAATGACTACAGTTTTTTTTAAAGAAAATCTGTTTTCTTTATATTTTCAATTTTTTTTAAGGATTTTCTCTCTGTTAAAATTACCACAACGCACGCAGCAACGCGCCGATTTTTTTACTAGCATTATCTTATAAACAGAGAACAATATGATTAACATGATTATTCCTTTCACCTGGACTATACGTAGTATATTCTTATCACTCCTTAATTAATGTGCATGTCTGACCAAATATATCTTTGACATGATATTTCTTTCAAGAAAATATAATTCAATTGACTTTTTAGAAGTTGAACTAGTTCACAATTGCAAAAATTATGAACCGTCACCGAAAAAAAATTCTTAGCCGGTAACCACAATTCTTGGTGCCCCGGTTACCCAGCCAACCAAGGCTGTCTCCAGAAATTTAGGGCCCCGGAGCAAAATGCAAATTGAGGCTCTAAAATTTAAAATTTTCATATGTACTAATAAATAAGGCATACTTTCAGACAATTATATAATTTCAAAATGTGTTTTTTCTTAAAAAAAATTAGGTACATATCAAATATCAATGCTAAAAGAGTCAAAATAGTATTGACCTCATGTTCTACTAAAAAGCATCATCCGCCTAGTATTTCTTGAAATAAAATCTTCAATTATATCTTCATAATTAATCTTCTCGAAAACATCATTTTCAAGTGCTATCATTGCCAACTCATTGAGTCTTTCTTGTGTCATAGTAGAACGCAAGTAGGACTTCAACAACTTGAGTTTAGAAAAACTCCTTTCCGCATATGCAATAGTAACCGGAATGGTTAACAAAATTCTATATTTGAAATTTTAACTGTAGAAACTAGATTTAATTCCAAAACTAAACCAACAAGAATCAACTCAGTCGGATCTACGGATCAAAAGTTGCTTCGTAAGTTGATTGTATCAATAATAACGTGAATTGATTAAACCCTAATTTCGTGATTAAACAAAATCTACAAAGAATTAACCAATCAAACTTTTTAGATCACCTATTTGATGCCCTAGAAAAGTTTTAAACAGATCAAATCAAAATTATCATAGTAGAACGATGCATCAATCTAAATATCAAAACAGCCTCGCAAACGAAGAAAAAAAAAACGAAGGCACGGTAGATTACTATAGCACGAAGACACTGTTCGTCCAAGTTGTATGTGCCCTGATTTGGGGGCCTGTGCAAGTGCCCTGATGGCACTTGGCCATCGACGGCACTGCAGCCAACCGTCAAAAAAAAAAAAGATGCAAAAACTAGTCAAATTGAATTCAGTCCCAGAAATTCGAATTCAAGTAGGTTACCGAAGATTTTCGGCCAGTTACCGATTTTAAATTCAAACTTTCGTTTGTTGGCCATTTTTTTTTTCCTGAGATACCGGTTACCAGCAGTAATCAATAATCTCTGTGAACCCCCTTTTTTTCAATGCTGAGATTTTGGTCCTTTCCCGGCACAGCAGCGCGCGTGCCCTATATATGCAAGTATATGTTGTGTGCATTCTATATGCTCACTTCATACTTTCATAGTAGCAAAATATTTGATGGAATAAAACCTTAAATTTACAACCTGTAAACAAATCTTCAAAGAAGAAACTTGCTCTAGTTATCCATCGAACAAACTCACCAAACAAAACGTGTGAAGAACTGAGGCCCGAGCGATAGCTCGGTGGGACAGAGGGAGAGTGCTTATCACCGGGACCGAACTTAGCGTCTCTACCTGAATAAATTAAAACCGGTATATACATGTGTGCACGTTAAGTGTGACAATACGTTTCTGCTCTCCAGATGTTACGGAGACTCCAGGCACTTCTTTAGCGTGCATAAAGGATGTGCATGTGTGTGTGCGTGCGTGTGGTGCATGAGTGTAGTATGCGTGGGTTATAGGGATGAAAACGGATCGGATACGGACTGATAATAGTTTACCATATTTGTTTTTATATTTTTTCTCAGATACGGATATGGATAGTCCATATATGAGTATGAATACGGTTAATGTCGCATACAGATACGGATCGAATACGAATTGAATCGGATACGATTACGAATATTTATCGGAACATGATAACCTTTAGATTGTATTAAAAAAACTTAGATTGTACATAAAAATTCAACGAAAACACATAACTAGTTGATTTAATTAAAACATTGTTGAAAATTGAACAAATATAAGCATTTACTTTCACTTAGACGGGGGCATATCCAGTGCAATCAAAGGTTTAGTGCAATCACCGTGCAATCTAACTAAAAAAGTTTCAAAAAATTCTGAAAAAAATCATGGATGTACATCCCAACTTACCCCATCTACGTATAAAATTTCATGATCAAATTCATCCTATGCGAGAAGTTAAAAAAAAGACAAATTTCTGACAAACTTTTACAGTTTAAATGCACCCCAAATTTGTCTTTTTATATATGGGTTGAGTGATGTAAAGGTTATATATGATTATCTCCACGGCACACCAAAGGATGTGTAGTGTTAAATAAGCATTGTAAAAAGAGATAATCATTCTTTGTGGGTAAAGCAGTACAACTCTGCAGAGTCAAATAGCCGCGCTCTCGGTAATGAGCAATTGGTGAACTTGCACTAGTTAGTTGTTTTGACAATTTTCTTATAAATGAAAAGAAATACTTGATTTGATAATAGAAGTTACCCTACAGATGATTCAATGCTTGTCATGTGTTGACAAGGTTGTGTTCAGCTGTCGTGCCATGTGTTGGCAATGGATATGTCATTTCTCACATTCATGGAGGAATTGTGAGATGTTACCTGTTTACCTACTTGTTCATAATTCTACATATCTGTCAAGTGATTTTATTCATTTTCGCTTTCAATCTATTATTCAGTATTTAAATTCAATTTAGCTTTCTGCAAATAACCATTGAAACCTCCTTTGTATCAGTTTGCATATATTTAGGATTTGCAAACACCTTAAGTCGTGTTGAGTACATAATGTACTCAACCTTGCTATATTGTTGTTTTTAGGTGAATGAATAGATTTTGTTGAGGAAATTTATGATGATACAGGTTACGAGGATAACGACTTTGTTTCTAACTAGAGTTCTACCTTGTAAGTTGCCTATGGAAAATGGGTAGTTGGCATACTGCAGGATAGAGGAATCCGAACTTTTGGCTTGTAATAATTATGTGTATGAACTGCTTCCACTAAGATGTAATAACAACCTGTGATGTATGGTTGTGACTTCCATTTATGTATATGCGTGCTGGCTATTGATCTAGGGACCAGTACATGAAGCATATTAAAGAACTTGTCTTATACAAGTACACAGTGTTGTAAAGAGCAGGGTCTTCACAGATGGAGGGGGAGAATATCAAACTCTTCACAAACTATTTCAACAAAATGGAATCAAACATCTAATCTCCTGTCCCTACTCTCATCAACAAAATGGGTCAGCAGAGTGCAAACATCGACTCATTGTCGAGGTTGGTTTCTCTTTTCTTGCTCAAGCATCCATGCCCTTGAAATTTTGGGTCGAAGCTTTCAGTTCTGCTTGCTATCTGATAAATAAACTGCCTAGCCATGTTATTCAATTCTGCACTCCTACTGAAAAGCTCTTTGGAATCAAACCTGATTACTCACTATTAAAAACTTATGGTTGTGCCTGTTGGCCGAATTTACGGCCTTATAATACACATAAGTTGCAATTCCGATCCAAACAATGTGTTTTTATTAGATATAGTTCATCTCACGAAGGGTATAAAAGCTTGGACAAGTCAACTGGGCATGTTTATATATCTAGAGATGTTTTCTTTGATGAATATGTTTTTCCTTTTGCTGCTGATCACATCTCTCATACCCAATCTTTCAATCAAAATGATGTTCTTCTACCTCTGAATATTACTATTCCTCCACAAACTCAATCCTGTGCTTCTTCTGTGAGTGACCATATGCATGATATTGGTGTTTCCTTGCTTATTACTACTGCTACTAATCCTGCAGGTTTAGATACTAGCTCCTCCAATCCATTGAATACACCAACTGTAGCTCCTGTGCAGCCTGCAATATCTAGCATGTGCACTCATCTGCAGGATAATATTCGCAAGCCTCGGCAATATACAGATGGAACTGTCAGGTACTCGACCAAGGGAAGAGCAGCATTCACAGCTTTAGCCTCTTCTATGGTCGAGCCGACTAATCATATTGAAGCAATGCAAGATCCACACTGGTAGCAGGCCATGGACACAGAATATAAAGCACTGATGAAGAACAAAACTTGGCATCTTATTCCACGGCAGCAAGGTCAGAATCTCATTAATTGCAAATGGGTGTTCAAATTGAAACACAAAGCTGACGGGAGTATTGATAGATACAAAGCAAGATTGGTCGCAAAAGGGTTCAAATAGAGGTATGGCTTGGATTACTCAGATACCTTAGCCCAATCATTAAACCCACAACAGTGAGACTCATTCTTGCATTAGCTTTTTCTCGTGGATGGTCTCTAAGGCAGATTGACATTCAAAATGTTTTTCTGCATGGAGATTTAAAGGAAAATGTCTTCATGAAGCAACCACCAGGCTATGAAGATTCTAGGTAGTATCCTCAGCATGTGTGCAAGCTAGATTAATCTTTGTATGGCTTGAAGCAAGCATCTAGAGCATGGTTTTCAAAACTCAGTACAAAGCTTGAGGAACTTGGGTTTATATCATCTCAAGCTGACACCTCATTGTTCATCTATAATCAATTTGGAATCACAATTTATATACTGATATATGTTGATGATATTGTCATTACAAGTTCTTCAGATCAAGCCTTTGAGAAATTACTCAAGCAACTGCACAAACATTTTATAGTCAAGGATTTGGGGGTGCTACACTATTTCCTTGGAATTGAAGTGATACAGAAGAAAGATGGTATAGCACTAACTCAGAAAAAATACATTGGTGACATACTGAGTAGAGCTAATATGTCCAATTGCAAGCCTATTTCCACCCCTATGGCATTGTCAGAAACTGTCAAAAACTGAAGGTGTGACTCTGGTTGAAGAAGAAGGAACAAAATATCGAAGTATTGTCGGAGCCCTTCAGTATCTAACAATTACAAGGCCTGATGTAGCTTTTTGCAGTAAACGGAGTATGCCAGTACTTGCGCACCCTAACTTCATTCCACTGGTCGGCTGTCAAAAGGATACTAAGGTATCTGAAATATACTCAAGATATGGAACTCTATTTCAGAAGGTCAAGCTCCAATCTTGTTAGTGCATTTACAGATTTTGATTGGGCTGGATGTCCTGATGACAGAAGGTCAACCAATGGGTTTGCCGTGCACTTTGGCACCAATCTCATCTCATGGAGCTCACACAAGCAGCATATTGTTTCGAGATCAAGCACTGAGTTTGAATATAAAGGTTTGGCAAATGTAACTGCAGAAGTTGTTTGGATTCAGTCTCTTCTAAAGGAATTGGGAGTATTTCTGAAGAGAACTCCGTCTCTGTGGTGCAACAACCTAGGCGCAACATATCTTGCCATCTTCCATGCTAGCACAAAACACATTGAGGTAGACTACCATTTTGTGCGAGAAAGGGTTGCTAAGAAGCTGCTGGACATCAGATTCACTTCGTCTTAGGATCAAACAGCTGACATCTTTACTAAACCTCTTCCAATGCAAAGTTTTGTAAGTTTTAAGCGCAATCTCAACCTAAGTTATAAAGGTTTAGATTGAGAGGGAATGTTGAAATAGTCAGATAAATATGCGTTGAGTGCGTTTGTTGTAAGTCCTAGTCATTAGGATCTGGCGCAGAGTATGGAAAGGCAGAGAGGAATTATCACTGCTATCCATCTGCACGATTTGCTATTTTTTCGGTATTTTCTGTTCACCGTCCAGTACACTATAAATACAAGTGATCTGCAGTCTCACGGAGAGGGGATTGCTTCCAAGTATTCTTGTTTTTTATCTATTTTCACAGTGTGGGGGTGCTATGGGTGGCAATGGCTGGTATTTATAGGTTAGCGGTGGAGTGGAAATCCCATGGTCATGGCGATGTAGGGCATGGATGAGCTCACCGTGGCAGGGCATGGGACACGCATGGTCGGCGTAGCTTGATAGACCTCGATTTGACCGAAGCATAAAGAGAGGGAAGGCGGCACTAAGGAAGGAGGAGCCAGAGTATTGTGACGCTGTCAGGTGGGCCAGAAAAGGGCTGGGTCCCATATGCAGTGAAACAAGAGAAGAAACCAGAAATCTCAACTTTGGACAGATAAGGGTCTCAGATTTAATTGAGCTGTCCACATTGGTAAAAAAAATTTTAAAATTTTTGTGTATGATTCCAAGCAAATTCTTGTACTCCATAAAATTTTAGACCATGATCAAACTTGTACAATTTTGTAAAATTCTAACATGATCACTGTTTCAAATAACGGTTTACTGTTTTTGGATTTTTCTGAGGTAACAAATTAGGTTCAATTCATTTGGAATTTTTTCCGTGTGATCCTAAGGTTTACGAATGATACTATAAAATTTTTAGACGATGTTCAATCATGCACCTTTTTTAAAAAATCTGATAGTGTTATTGCTATTTTTAAATTGCTATTGTTTTTTATTTCCTAGTAGCAATTAATGCTTTCAGCTGTCTCTGAGACTTTTGGGGCATTTTCTGGAGTTGTCTTTGGATTTAAATAGATTTTCTCAAGATTTTATCCTTATATAATTTTGGATGTCAAAGTTTGTATATCAAAGATTCAACACTGTAAATAATTTTCTTAAAGATCAAAATCCAAGAGAACATGAAAAAAAAGATGGAAATTCATAATAAATCCTTAATTACAACTCAATTCTCTCTCTATATATATATCCAAACTTTCTCAGGGTGATGGCGCAGAGGAGAGCAGAACGGAACCGATTCTGTCGATCTCCGGGACCCGTCCAGTAAGTATATCGATGGAGATGAATTCGCGCGGCATTCGGAACCCAACAATCGACAGAATCGGACACTTATAGCACAGCTAGCTAGGTTATGTAGAGGAACGAGGAGAGAGATCGACCGTCCGAGCATTAATCCATCTCTCCAGCGTCACGGTGTGATCCCTACGTACCCTAGTCGATCGCGCGAGAGCAACCAATAGCCAGCCGCCACCGTGTCAGCGTCGCACGAGACGGCGGCGCCATGCCTGCGCACAACACGATGGAGCCGTCAACGATAAGGATGATGTCTAACGACCAGCTCGTCATTTTCGGCCCGCCCTTCGCCTCCTCCGGCCGTTTCGTCCCGTCCCATGCCACCTCGTCGGCGTCCTGCACGGGTTCTGGGACGGTGAGATCAAATTCATCAAGGCGCCGAGGGAGGACGACGACCACGCCGCCGAGGCCATTCTTACCTTCCTCCACCGTGCACGTGATTTTATTAACAGCTACGAGCCCATACTTCAAGCACAACCAATATATTTTGCCGGAGCACACCATGCCCGCGTCGTTGGCGGCCGAGCAGTTCAGTTATCCTCTAATATCCCATCGATCTCTGCTGCTAATTTCGAGACATGCATGACTACAAGAACATGACACATATCCTCAACCTTGTGCAGTTGTAGACCCAAACCCAAACCCAATATGTATACTCTCTCGAAATGAACTTGGTTTCCGGAGATAATCTCAATTCCTCAGTTTATATATCACGCTTTCTCAAAGGTGCTCATGTATTACGTACGTGCCGTATCAGTTGCGCCGATTGCCATTCATGCATGAGCAAGTACAAGCCATGCATAGGTCCTTTGGGCTACACAAGTAAAGCGTGACAAATTAAGTCTAGTAGTATCATACACAGCAACTACAGCTCAGGCCATGAAGATGATCGATCTGAAGTTGTCTTCACTCATTATGAATTGCACTAGCTCAGGCCTTTTGTTTTTTGCTTCGAGTTCTTTAAAAACTAATTGTGGATTGCGATTGTAGAGAAGCTGATTCTCTAAAAGTTAGAATCTAAAAGTACATATAAAATAGATTGTGGATTGCGGTGTATATGGGTGGACTGGATTGTAAGAAATGATTTCTATAATTGGGTTGTTTGTTTTTTATTCAGTTTTTGGGGTCAGAATCAGATGAAAAAAAAACAGGCCGGTTAAAATCAATAGTTATGGATGAAGTGTGGTTGAAAGGCATACACATCTAGGTTCAGGGAGAATTAAGTTATTGCGCATTGAGTTATATCTAATGTGACCAAACAAAATAAAAAAAAGGAAAAATTAGGTGTATGGCGCTCATACGTTAATGATTTAAAAATTTAACAAGTTGAGTTCGGAGTTGAGTAAAATAACGTCATTTTTTTTTTTTGCTGAAAGTAATTTACCACTATATCTCTACTATTATAAAGCAGCAGTTGGTGGCAGTGGTGAGTTCTACCCACGTCATTAATTGCCCTGCTTAATTTCCCTATTTAATTGCCCTGCTTAATTGCCCTATGCAAAAAACGAAGCGTTGCTTTAATTAGCCAGCTTTCGCAAAAAACGAAGCGTTTTTTCGTAAAATAATTTTTTTTTTAATCTTTATTTTTCGTTATCAATTTTGTTTTTCGTAGCAACGCACGGGCATGTAACTAGTATACTATCATACATCAACTTTGACAAAAAAAAAATGCTCCTAATTGTTTCCACATGTGGAAGGAGTATTATATAAAGACACCTTTGCCAATTGCCATCGTATATAGCCAGACAAATTATTACTCAACATGTCAACACCAATCTCAAAAAGGAGCAAAGCAGGGCAAGTTTCCCACGGGAGAATTGAAGGAGAGAGCATCCATCAGCTCTAGTTGCCGAGATACAGAGCTACGAACTCCCACAGAAAAAATTTACGACTGTTGGGAATTAGGATAGTTTCACGAGTAGTGCTTGTATGCATCACCCCGTGAGATCCTCCTTTTTATGATATTGAACACTATAAAAAACAGGTTCTAAATATGCTTTCTATACTAGTCCCTGGATCAGTCGCTGGTACGCTTATAAAAAAATTACGATCACAACCATACATCACATATTATTACAATTATAGCAGAAGCAATTCTTACAAATATCAATTGCAAACCAAAAGATAACTTTATCAGTTTGCCCAACTACTCATGGTCCACAGGCAACTGACAAGGTAAAACTCAAATTAGAAACACGGTCAATATCCTCGTACTCTGCGTCGACATAAGTATCCTCGAAATATTATATTCTTTCAGCTAAAAACAACGAATATATACAGCAAGGTTGAGTACATTGTGTACTCAGCATGATTTGAAGTGTTTACAAAACTTATATGCAAGCTGATACAAAATAGGTGTTTGCACCAAATTTTGGCATGTGTGGGTAATATCGGCCCAATTTGGAATGAAAGGCACGATACGGTTAAAATTTGATTACATCCCGTAACCAACATGGATTCGGTTGAGAGTTTGATTCGAAACCGATACGGGGTTTGGTTGCCGTATCCAGGATGGACTCGGATCGGCTAGAGCGATATAAAAGGGGACGGACCAGGAGGAAAGAGGGGACAATCCAACACACCACACACGTTTACTTTTTATAGTTCTTTTCGTCATTTTAGTATTGCAGTCATCTCTCTATAAGTCAACGAGATCAATAAAGTTGCGAATCGCCGATTGTTGATCTTGACCGATTTTTACCCAGGATCGATCTGCTTTATGTTGTTGCGCATCGCCTCTCAAAGCCGATTTCGCTTTATCTTCGGATTAGCCGTAATTGGTTGATCTAGTTATCCCCTAATCGGCTTTTAGCCGACTAGTGTTAAGCCGATAAGCGTCGATTTATCGGCTTTGCTTGATTTACAAAACTTTACCTTGTCAATTGCAGGTCAAATTGACTGGCACGCTCTGCAAACCCGGCGTTTGTCTCGTATGTTCAAATCTAGGAACCCTGCTTCACGTTTTTAGCGCGAACATATTTTGGCATGCCCAGTGGGACAAGAACGAAGTCAATCATGTCGTCAACCGAAAAATCCACGGCTACCATCGACATCAATGCAGATGCAATAATCGCGCTTACACTAGCCGATTTATTTCCTGAGCAACAAAAGGAAATTGAAGATCGGAAGGCAGCAATGGAAGAGATGATGTTGAAGTGCTTTCAAAAGACACGGCGAAGGGTCACCCAAAAAGTCGCACTTCCAACAATCAACCCTATCGGCGATGCCTCTACTGATCCGGTAAGCCGATATGCACCTGGCCAGGCCGATTTGTTCACTATGATCGAGCAATCCGTGCATCATGCATTAATCAACCAATCATCGGCTCTGGTATCAACGCTAAAGCCAATGATTGAGAACAGCGTCAAAACAACTGCTCAAGAGTTGGCAGTGTCTGGAAGTTTGTTAGATCCATTACAAGCCCTCCCGACGTACCCAGCATACTCAATACCACCAAATACGAGCACGGTAAATGCATCGGCCCCATTGCCTCCGATGATGCCTACCCAACCTACTGTATTAAAACCTAGCACTCATATAGGTGGAGTAGCGCACTACCATGGGCACACGGATGGGGCAAAAATAAGCATACCAAATCTACCCCACGTACCTTCTGTTAGTGGGTTTGGACAATCGGCTTGTCGGTCGATTGATGCGAGCCAAACCTACCAATCCCAATGTGATATGCCTAGAAACCAAACCCCACACAAGGTGGTATCATACGTCAAACCCTTTGTACCTATACCCGAGACGTCGGCTGTAAGAAACAACGATTATGAACCATTTCCTAGGCATCCAGAGATGCGGTTCGGCCGACAGCCCGAGCTTGCACTCGGGGGGGAGGGCGTCAACTACGGTGATTGGCAGGGTCGTATGGGACAACAAGTCGATAATGTAAATTGGGTCAAACAAATAACTGTTGTGTTAAGAGAGCAGTTCGGCCTACAGCCAAAAGGGAGGGTAATCGGCTACAAAAAGCCGTATCCCGATTACATAGATCGCATGCCCTACCCTCATAACTACAGGATACCAGATTTTGCCAAGTTTTCAGGTGACGATTCCGTTACTACTATTGAACACGTCGGACGATTCATGGCTCAGTGTGGAGAAGCCGCACAGTCCGATGGGTTAAAAATTAGACTATTTCCTTTGTCACTGTCTGGGGCAGCGTTCACTTGGTTTACCAATTTGCCTCCAAATTCGGTTCATCTCTGGAACGATTTGGAAAACCGATTTCATGAATATTTCTTCTCCGGAACTATTGAGCTTAGGATCTCTGACCTTAGCTCACCGATTAAATACTGAATCGGTTTTCGACAACATTAGGAGATTCAGAGGCGTGCGGAATAGATGCTTTAGTGTAACACTTCCCGATGATCAATTAGCAGATCTGGCATTTCAAGGACTGATCCCGCCATTAAAGGAAAAAATGGCAGGGCAGGAGTTCTCCGACCTAGGCCATCTGCTTCATCGTGTATTGGCTCATGAAAGTCGATATGCGAAAAACAAAGGGTTCAAGGATAAATTTAGGTTGAATGGTAATGAAAAAGCCAAAGTAAATATGGTGGAGTATAATCCAAGCGAAACTTCTGAGGACGACGAAGCAGATATAAATATAGCCGAGTGGACTAAGGGCACTAAAAGGCCACTCGTTTGCTCTCTGCTTAAGCTGATAAAAAATAAAACAGAAGTCAAATATTCATACGATGTGTCGAAATGTGATAAGATATTCGATTTATTGCTTCAAGAAAAACTTATAAAATTACCAGAGAGGCACGTCATCCCGTCGGCTGATGAAATCAAAAAGCGAAGGTATTGCAAGTGGCATCATTCTTTTTCGCATAATACTAACGATTGTAATATTTTTCGGCAACAGATTCAATCGGCTATTGCTGATGGACGGTTGAAATTCGCAGATGAGTCGGCTATGCAGATAGATGTGAATCCCTTCCAGATCAACATGGTCCAGTGTTCGTGGAAAGGAAAAGAACTCATGAAGGAGGATGTCAAGCCAACCAAGAAAGTTGAAATCCGGTCAAAGGGAGATGAAACGGTGCAAATCACCATCGGCTCAATACAAATCGAAGCCGATAAAAATGGGCAAAACTCGAGGACAGTAAAACCGAAAGGAGATTTGGAAGTTGGGAGACGGTATAGGGCGGAGAGGCCCAAGAAAAACCAGCTTCAATCCAAAGCCGACTTTCTCGCAACTCTTGGAAAAATATGAAAGGATAATCCACAGACAAAATTCCCGACGACCTAGCTACTTTCACCAGTCTAGCCATCTACCAGGCAAATACTATCGGCCAGACGCCCCTCGTCGGCCAAATACTGAAGAAGAAGAACATCGGCAGTGTCCCTTTTGGCAATTTTGCTGGGAGAGAGGGATGACCTTACCTACAGTGCTATCATGCCCTATGCAACACCCACTTAGGCATCGGCCAAATCGATCGGCTAAAGACAGGTTGTCTAGGCCAGTGCATGATCGACTAGGGGCAGAGAGCAGAAGGCCGATCCATGAAAGATTGTCAATACTAGAACAAGGCGAGTTTTCTGGAACTCAAGAAGCACCGGTTTCCAACGACACTGTCAGGACGGAGTCCGACAACGAAACGAGCAATCTGGCTAGGAAAATCAGAAAGCCGATAGAACCTAAACCGAGGTGGTGCCCTTCGGGTCTTAGCAAATCACAACGCAGGCGACTTCAACGACTAAAGACACAAGAAGAAAGGGAAGTCAAAAGAGAGAGAGAAAGAGATCGGGTATTCAATGAGCTGAGGCCGATACCAATTGGAAGACATGAGTGGAGGAAAAAAGAGCAAAACGATAGCGATTCAGATCAATCGGTTGATTCTGGATCTCCAATGATCCAGGATGATACACCGCCAATGGATATAAACATGGTGTTCACTTTACCCGCCGAGTTCAAAACTGAGGCGGAATCGGCTGAGGAAGTATTCGCCCAGTTGTGCCTTGGTGCACCGGATGCCGTATTCGAAAAGCCCCAAGATATGCATCGACATCTGAAGCCACTAAATATCAAGGGCCATATCAATGGCCGACCGATATCGCGGATGTTGGTCGATGGTGGGGCGACAGTCAATCTTATGCCTTTGAGCACCCTTAAAAAATTGGGCAAAGCCGATGAAGATCTGATTAAGACAAACATGGTATTGAACGATTTCACGGGAGATCCCACCGAAGAAAAAGGCGTAATGATGACGGACTTGACAGTCGGCAGTAAGACTTTGCCAACTGCGTTCTTTGTGATAGAAGCGAAGGGCAATTATAGTGTGCTCCTCGGACGGGACTAGATTCATGCTAATTGTTGCATACCATCGACTATGCATAAAAAATTAGTACAGTGGAATGACGACACAGTTGAAGTCGTATCTGCTGATACGTCGGCTCATATTGCCATGGCCAGTCCTAATGCAAATTGGCCACATGAAGAAGCCGAATGTATACCGGGAAAGGTTTTGGAGGATAGTGATTTCATCTGCATCGAGAAATCAGGATTCAAGCCGATCAACGTTAAACCCAATACATTTGATCGGATGAGCGAAGTGGTAAGAAGATGGAGTCCAAAACAATAGCAAAATTACAAGAGAAAGCAAGGAGCTATCGGCAAGAGGAATACGAGGAGGCTATCGAAGATTTTGAAGAAGAAAGACAAGGGCAAGGTTTCACATCCGCCGATTTGCTCGAGGAAGTCGATATCGAAGAAGGCGATAGGAAAAGACCAACGTTTGTTAGTGCTAGATTAGAACCCAACTACAAAACAAAGTTGGTCGAGATGCTCAGAAAATATAAAGATTGCTTTGCATGGGAATACTATGAAATGCTAGGTTTAAGCCGACAGCTAGTCGAACATCGGCTACCCATAAAAACCGGGTATCGGCCATTCAAACAGTACCCGAGACGGTTTAATCCCACAGTATACGGTGCTATAAAAGAAGAGGTAGGATGACTACTAGAGGCCAAGTTTATCAGGCCTTGCCAATATGCTGAGTGGGTCTCAAATATCGTCCCTGTAATAAAGAAAAATGGCAAACTTCGGGTGTGTGTCGATTTTAGAGATTTAAATAAAGCCACGCCAAAAGACGAATATCCGATGCCTATAACCGATATGCTCATCGATGCTGCATCCGAAAATAAAATCATAAGTTTTCTTGATGGAAATGCTGGATATAATCAAATATTCATGGCAGAAGCCGATATACCCAAAACGGCCTTCAGATGCCCAGAAGCTTTAGGGCTCTATGAATGGACTGTCATGACGTTCGACTTGAAAAATGCCGGCGCCACTTATCAACGCGCCATGAACCATATTTTCCATAATCTAATCGGCCATACCGTAGAAATCTATATTGATGATGTTGTTGTGAAATCCAAAGAAGACTGGAAACACTTAGCCGATTTGGACAAGATGTTCGAAAGCACAAGGGCACACGGATTAAAGATGAATCCGCTCAAATGCGCTTTTGGGGTATCGGCTGGACTATTCCTCGGATTCACAGTGCATGAAAAAGGGATTGAAGTAAACCAGGCAAAAGTAAAAGCCATAGTCGATACCAAGCCACCGACAAACAAGAAAGAGCTACAAGTATTGATCGGTAAAATCAATTACTTACGACGCTTTATTTCAAATTTGTCCGGACGAATTCGTGCTTTCACACCACTACTGAAGGTAAAAGACGACCAAGAATTTGTGTGGGGAAACGATCAGCAGAAGGCTTTCGATGACGTGAAGAGTTATCTGATGAAACCCCCGGTGCTGGTTGCCCCAAAGAATGGCATACCTTTCAAATTGTATATATCGGCTGAAGGAGATACGATAGGAGCAGTTGTGAGACCCTCATTTTTATGTCAGTAAATAACATAAATATGAAGCTCTTTAAGTGCATCCTGTGCCATTCCCATGATCAGTGGCTGGCACGCACAAACACAATTTGGAAATTACAGCCACACAGATACACATTTTTATTACATCACCAGTTTTATAGTGTTATTACAATACCAAAAGTAGCAGGAAATTAAAACTATGTCTCATAGTATGCCAACTATTCCATAACTCCACAGGCAACTGCTGAGATGAACCTAGAAAGATCAGTCGTCGCTAAAATTCGCAGGTTCCTCATACTCATTCCCATCAATATCGAAATCTTGCTCTTCACCTAAAAACATTGTTGAAGCAAGTTGAGTACATTGGTACTCGCAAGACTTTGTAGTGTATGCAATTCCTGGAATATATGCAGGCTGAAATAGAAAGTGGGTTTCTACGGTTGTTTTGCATAAAGCGAAAGTTTTGAATGAAGTAATACTGAATAATAATGGAAAGCGTAAATAAAACTTTAAGAAAATCTGATAAGTAATTGAGATAACAAGTAATAAAAAGATAATAGCATTTTACTCACGGCCCTTTTGTGAGTAAAATATCGAACAAGACCCTCCATGGTCTTACAAAAGGAAATACAATGACAAGTGATATTAATCAGTCGTGAAACATTTTCCAAAATCTTTTACCAAAGTTTTCAAAAATAGAAAACATCTAACTAGTGTCAGTTCGCCAAGTCATCCATGACCGTGGATACGGCTATTCGAATAGTTTTAGACTCTGCAGAGTTTGTACTGCTTTACCCACAAGATATGTTCTCCCTTTTTGCAAGCTATAAGACACACTTCCTTTGGTATGTCCGCGAGGAGTTCATAACGAAACTGTTCGATTACTTGAACCTTAACTTTGCACTAGCCCAGTGACGTTACCCCTGACTATGATGGAAGCTAACAAACGGTGAAGCAATAGTATTCAGGAGCCCGCGGCTCAAATGGTACAACAACAGCCCCAAATTCATAGCCAGGCGTACACCGTTACAACGGCAGATGCCAACACCTCGGTGATGACACCTCCCTCGAGCGAACCAATACCCGGAATGCTCGTGCTACAACTGCCTACCAATGTGCAAAGCTAATTCCCAAATAATTTAATAAGTTAAGACTGTCGATCCGGTACTTGTGGATGTACGGTTTACTTGGATCATGCAACACTACGTTCGGTCCTCAAAGTGACATGGGCGATAACTCCACCCTAGCTACGTACACATTAAAACATGTACAACCAGCTATTGCCAATATTCACCCACGTCAAAATAGTAGTTTTATTTTCATTTTTATCAAACGACCAGTATCCTTTACTGCTTAAATAAACCATAAAAGATTTCATAAAGAAAGGTGTGGGTGTAAATGTCAACGTATCATTCTAAGCATTGCTAAGCAGATGCAATTAATATTCGTTATAGCCCATCTTTTAATTGAGTATCCATTCCTATGGTTATCATGGGGTTTATGTTGATATGATTAAGACAATATATCAACATTGGGTTATAACTACCAAGAGCGTGAAATAGATAGTTAGAATATAAGCATGCAGGAAGATTCTTAATCACATTTTATCTGGTTGTAAAATCTGGGTTCAAGAATGATCAAAGGGTGCTTGCCTTGCTCCTCGGCGGTGTAAGCTGGATCTGTGTCGTCGATAGCGTAGTCGGTAATCTCAGCGTCTATTCGTCGATTAAGAACATGGCAAAAAGAATACTTCAATATCGATAAAAGAAGCAAATAAATAAACAATAAGGATAGCAGTTGAAAGATTCAAATGAAATCAATTCAAATCAACCAATGATGGTAATCACTTAATCAATTCATGCATTAGCCAAGTTATAAGATTTTGGTCTTAAGGGTAAAAGCTTAATGACATACAACATGACTACCTTTCTTTATGTATTATTTCATTTTAATTTACGAATTCAGGAAGCTAAGATTGTAAAGTTGAATATAATGAAATTCATTTTCAAGGTGTGGTGTTAGTTGTATTAATATTAATCATTGCATAAGGTAACTTTAAACATGCCAAACAAAAGTAACATGGTACACCCTAACTTCCATATTACCATTTGATCCTAATTAGTGTAATGAGCACAAAGAAACAAGTTTCATTCATTTTGGAAGCTTTTTGATTAAGTTATTGCAATTATATTAAATATATGCATTAAATAAAGTCCTAATGGGAAATTTTCACAAACTAACTCCAAATCCGAATCTAATTACATATTTGAGTAGTATTTGATCTAAGGATTCCAACAAAGTTGGTTTCACTCAATTTGGACTTTATTTGCAAAATCTCTACATGCCACATATTTAAATCTCAAGCTTTAAATTCAAAATCAGATTTAAATTGCTAAACAAGTTTACGATATTTTTGCAGATTATGAAACTAGGGAATTTATAATGAATTTACAAATTTGTTTCATTCGATTTGGAGCTATAGTTTAAAAGATATAGCCATTTGAATCTGTTTGGTTTAATGAAATTCAAGAAATAGGAAAATACGTTTTCCTTCAGGGAAAACGTATTCTCAACGTTTGCGCGGGCTGGTTTGAACTCGGGCTGCAGTCGCTGACAGCCGAGTCCCACTCAGCAGCGTCCCATGCGCGGGCGTACACGCGCGGTTGCGTGAGGCTGAGCGGCCGGGCCCGCATGGCAGTAAGGGCTGGCTCGGTTGCGAGAGCAGTAAACGAGTGGCTGACCGCCCGGGCCCACGTGACAGTGACACGGTGCAGAGGACATGGCCGATGACCTCACCGGCGGCTAACCGGCGACGTCGATCGACTTTGGCCGATGGCTATGGCTTTACGGGATCATGATGGACCTAGGGCATCACTCGGTTGAGGTTGTTGTTTGGAGAATTTGTGCGCACGGCTATGGACGGCGGAGGTTCCAGGTGAAGACCGGCGTGGCGATACTAAGGTTCGCCCCGGGCCGAAAGATCAACCAATCGAGCATCAGGAGGTCCTAGGGATTTTACTAGTGCACTCAATCGAAGCAACCAGTGATCGGGTGAAGCTCTCACCGAGCGGCGGCAATGGCGGAAAGTGACGCACGGCGCGGGAGTTCTCCGGACTGCTTCGGTCTGGAAGAAAGTGTGTAATAGTTTCGTGAGTATTCGTAGATGCTCAAAGCTCCATCAATTTGAACATTTTCTTGTGGTGAAGCAATTTGGGATTTCCCCAAATCGCGTGGCCGTGGCGAAGAAGAAGGCTCCTACTGGAGGTGGATTAGGACGTGTGAGGGTGAATTGGGTGTGACACCCGGGTTTGAGTGGTGTTTAGAGGTCCTTTTCGTTCCTTTAAATAGGCGAAGGAGGGCTCTGTGATGAGGATTGGAGAAGGGGATTACGGCGGCGCCTCACGGTGGTCTCTGGATGTCCTTCTCCAGCTCGGTGATGACCACAGGGTGGCAGGGTATGGGTTGTGGTGGCGTGGCAGCCTCGGGGCGTACGAGATTGCGGCGAGAAAAGGACAAACAGTGAGGCGGTTTCGGTTGCTGTCGGCAATACAGAGAGCGAGAGAGAGGAGAGTGGAGACGAGAGGAAGGAGAAGGAGCCGACAGCCGGGTCCCGGGGCCACTGGCAGCGAGACGAAGGAAAGAAAGAGAGAAAGAGGGGAAGAGACCGATGCGTGGGCCTAGCGCACGAGGGTGACCCACCTGGCAGAGACGCATGGCAAAGGGAACCGGCTAGAAGCCCCTGCCACGCGGCCCCCACACGCAAGGATGGAGGGAGAGTTCTAGGACTTCCTCCACAGACAGCGCAGAAGCTCAATTAATTCACGGTCCACTTCACCTCCAGATTTTTCGAAACTTTTTGACCAAGCTAAAGGCTAAGATATCTACCTCCAGTTAAATTTTGGGGTTAAAATGATCTACGGTGATTTAATTAAAAATCTGACATTGCCGATTGCACAATAAAACCAATTCGGTTTTCAGATTGGTTATGGGACTAAATCAACATGTCTAATTTTGAAATTTTTACTGAAGGTATGTTCTTACAATATGTCTCTACCATAAAAATTTCAAAACTAAATTCCCAATATTTATTTTCCTGGAATTTATTTACTGATTTCAGTAGAATTTCAAATCTGCTTTGATTAAATACAAATAAATATCTAACCTTTTTAATAATTTTCGAAAATTTTTGCAGATGAAGGTGATATGTCCGAGGTCTTATGGTAAAACTTCCAAGGCCTAGATTGCTCCACAATTCTCTCTAAAAATCTGACAAAGATCTGGACAGAGGTGAGATCTAGCATTTTAAATTGTTTTGTTTAACAATAGATGTATGCTCATGGTCTTTTGACCAGCTAAGGGTGCATTCTAGAGCTTAGCAAGGTTATAAAAAGATTTACTATGGTAAATTTCATTTCTTACCTTTTTACCATTTGTATTTTCTCTTTTCCATTTTCTTTCTATAGTCCAAGCAAGCATTTCATTCAATCATCACATAAGCAATTGCACAAGAAATCATAAAATGAAGCAAGGAAATGATTTCACATTTTTAATATTGGATTTTTATTACTTTATAAATTTGAGGATGTTACAGCAGTTCTGACACAGGAAGCCGATGGAAAGGAACAAGCCATATTTTATTTAATCCGACGACTTTTGGACGCAGAAATCAGGTACCCCCTAGTGGAAAAGTTATGTTTATCTTTATAATTCGCTTGCACCAAATTAAGGCATTACATCCTAACATCAAAATGCGTCATAGTATGTAAAACCGACATAGTTAAATATATAATATCCGCACCAATTCTACGGGGCCGACTCGGTAAATGGGCATATGCTTTAACCGAGTTTCACCTGACGTACGAATCGGCTAAGGCCGTGAAAGGGCAAGCTATAGCCGATTTTCTCACAGGAAGCGCCACATTAGTTGGAACAGCCGATGTTGCTCCTTGGCAGTTGTACTTCGACGGATCTGTTTGCCAAGAGGGTGAAGGCATCGGCATAGTGCTAATTTCACCCAAAGGACAGGATTTCGAATTTATGTATCGGCTTGATAGTCGTTGTTCTAATAATCAAGCAGAATATGAAGCACTGCTAAAAGGGCTGCAGTTGCTGGAGAGCATCGGGGTAAGAGACGTAGAGGCATTCGGGGATTCAATGTTAATTGTGCAATAGGCCAAAGGGGAATACCGATGTAATGACGAAGTGTTGACTCAATATTTGCATCAATGTCTCTAGATCATTGAAACATTCACTACATTCTCTATAAAACATATCCCCAGGGAGAACAATGACAAAGAAAACCTATTAGCACAATGGGCATCAGGTTATAGAAGTAAAAGCCGACAGGAATCGATCGAGTCAAACGATTGGCCGATCATTGCGCCCATCCTATCGATTGGAGAACAGAAATAAAGAATTATTTGTTGGATCCATCTAAGCCGACTGAGCGAAAAGTCCGGCATAAAGCACTAAAATACATTATACTGGAAGATGTATTATATTTCCGAACCATGAAAGGCCTGCTGCTAAGATGTTTGGGAACAGAGGAAGCCAATATAGTAATGGGAGAAGTCCATGAAGGAATCTACGGATCACATCAGTCGGCCCACAAAATGAAATGGATGCTGAGACGAACATGATACTTCTGACCGACGATGTTAGAAGATTGCTTCAGGTACTACAAAGGATGTTAAACATGTTAAAAATTTGGTAACATACAGTCAGTACCAGCATCGGCTTTACACCCGATCATCAAGCCGTGGCCATTTAGGGGGTGGGGTATAGATATCATTGGCCAAATATTCCCAGCGTCCAGTAAGGGCCATAGATTCATTCTTGCTGCAACGGACTACTTTTCAAAATGTGTCGAAGCCATACCACTCAAGAAAGTTACTAGCACGGAATTAATCGGCTTTTTGAACGAACATATCGTCCATCGGTTTGGAATTCCACAAACAATCACAACCGACCAAGGGACGGTATTCACGTCCAAAGAGTTTCAAGACTACGCGAAAAGCATAGGTATCAAGTTACTCAATTCCTCGCCCTATTACGCTCAGGCTAACGGACAAGCCGAGTCGTCAAACAAGACTTTAATAAAATTAATAAAAAGGAAAATCGAGGAAAGACCAAGGAGTTGGCACGCTACGTTATCAGAAGCTTTATGGGCATATCGGCTATCGTACCATGGATCGATTAAACTATCCCCCTTCCAGTTGTTGTACAGACAAGAAGCCATTTTGCCTGTTGAAATCAATATCAGCTCAGCTAGAACGGCTCAACAAAATAATTTGCCGGCCGATGAGTACAAACAAGCAATGCTGGACAACATGGATGACCTAGCCGAATTAAGGCTAATCACACTGGATCGGCTTAAAAGGAATAAGGAACTAGTTGCCAGATCATACAATAAAAAGGTCGTGCCAAAGTCTTTTAATCAAGCCGATTTAGTATGGAAAACTATATTGCCGATCGGATCTAAGGATAATCGATTTGGCAAGTGGTCCCCAACGTGGGAAGGGCCCTATAAAATAAATCGACCGATCGACGGAAACTCATACATAATCGAGACCTTGGATGGATTCGTACTGCCTAAAGAAATCAATGGAAAATATTTGAAGACGTACTACCCTAGCGTTTGGATCGGATCCTAAATACAAAAGCAGAATCAATATGAAAGCTGATTGCACACACATACCAATTAGCTGAAAAGATTAAGAGGTCGGTCAACGACCAACCGGGCCACAGCGTATCGTCTACATCACAACGAAAGACGGACCAGTTAAAACATTGTTTACATCACAAGAGATCGGCTATACAGCCGGTGCCATCAACAGTTTCGTCAAAAGTATTTAGCCAATGCCCGACACATGTTCAAATCAGTGCAATCTGGATCTAGGCAAATGAGCACCCAAAGCCGATAGTGCTGCCGCAGCCCTACTGATGGTGGCTTGAACACTGTCTATCAGCTGTTGATCAGCCACTGCATTACCAGGGATAGGAACTATTTTGGCCGACTGAGTCTTGACTTGGGAGAAAACTTCACCGATCTGCCGCCTCTGAGTTTCCAGCGAAGATGTCGAATCAGTAATCTTGATCTGGCATTCTGCAAGCTCTTTGGTGACCAAGGCTAGCTGCTCTTCATGTTTTTTCTTGGCCGACTCCAACTCTTGAGGCTTGCCTCTGGCCAGCTTGAGGGTGGCAGCACCCTGGTCGAACTCCTTCTTTTGGAGCTTGGTGTCGGCTATAAGCTTATCCAGGATTTGTTGATCAGCTTGCTGAGCCTTCCTCTGGTCAACCCTAAGCTTAGCCGATTCCACTTCCGCCCGTCGAGCATCCAAATGGCAAACATCCAGCAGAGCACTCATGGCCGCAGGAGGAAGGTCGGCTTGCGTGGCCGCCATTGCATTCCTGAGAGGCTGTGTGTCTGCCAGAAGCGCCCCCTCCGGCTGCATTACCTCATGAAACAGGCGATTGAGGCGTTCTTGCATGCCTGGCGCAGCAGTTACAGCAGCCGATGTAGGGGCGGAAGCATCTATTATCCTCTGAATTTCTATCGGGTAGTCATCGGTGGCCAGTACCTCCGGGTTGTCAAGTTCAACCAAGGTAAAACCTAGGAGGTCGGCTGGGCCCGTCAACAACACCGGGGAATCAGATACGCCGACTGTCGGAGGCGGTACATCGGGGAGCATTGGGGATAGTACAGGCGGAAGAGCTGATGAAGTGCCTTGAAGATCAGCTAAAACCCCCACCACCTGTACTGATGGTGATTGCTGAAAAAGCAGAAGACGATGATCAACACCGTGAAACATTCCATTCAAGGACAGAAATAGACCAGACTTACATCAGTAGCCGAGTGCTCCAGGGAGCGATCGGCTGAATGTCTCACAGGCCTTGGCGACCGCCTGGTCAACTTCTTCTTTATCTCTGAAAAACATGGGTTAACATCGGCAAGACAAGAAATATAGAAGCCTGTAACATCCTCAGTTTCGCCTTCTGGAGAAAAAGCTAATTTAAATTAATTAAATTCAAAATTTGGAGTTTCCTTGGTGTTTATGTTAACCTGGCATCCCTTTTCATCCAAAATCGGGATTCAATTCCCTTCCGTTCGAAAAATCGAATTTTCAGGTTCCCGCTGGTACCCGAAATTTCACCTGAGTCCAAAAATGATCCATAAATCCCAAAATCACTTCAATTAGGTTTCAAATATTCCGAAATGATTTTTGGAATGATTCCCCAGATTTTTGGACCTTCTCCCCTATTTTATCTCGTGCGGCTTTTGTTTAATGCCCGCTATTCGCGTCTGAATATTCAAATCTACAAATTTCATCCAAATTCCGCGAAACCAATTTTATTGGGTTCCAAATATTCCAAAATGGTTCTAGGAATTTTTAGACCATTTTTCCTAATTTTTCTCTAGGGTGGTTCATTTGCGTAATCCCCGGCCAATCGCGCGTTGCCACGTGGCGCTACAGTGTTCATCTTCTACCTTGGAATGGCAAGAGACAGAGCAAGAGCTTCAAGCTCATTCATGGCTCCCTCTCCTTCAAACAACCATAACTCCCCAACCAATGCTCCGATTTGCGGACAGCCGGATCCGTTGAATCCGTGACGACGATACCTTTCCATTCCCCACCATCAATCGCCCGGGATCTCGCCGGAATTTGAACTGTCGGCCAAAAACCGAAATGCGCTTTAATGCCAATAACTCGGCCGTTTCTTCATCAAATCGCGCACTTCCACCTCTCATATCTCCGTGTTGACGTCCTCTTCCCGGTGGTAGCACTCACTCCTAGCCTCTCCAACGCGTTCATCCGCTAGATCAAGAAAACCGCCGAGGAAACACGTTTTCGGGTGTTCTTCGTGTTCATCCTTATTCCTCCCTCTCCGGTGGGTCAATCCTCATGCCGCTTGGTTCCTTGTGTACGTGTGGGAGTCTAGATTCTAATCTTTCAATCAATTTTAGGTTCCACCAAGAATTGGAGACGAATTTCACGTTTTTGTCACTTCGGCCGGAGCTCCGTTTTTCGCCAAATTCGTCGTCTACGGTGAGTGTTGATCCAATTCCTTGCTCCTATAGGTCCCTTAGGATGTCCTCTAGATGATCCATCAATTTGTTTTGCCATGTTTCATATAAATTATTGCGAAATTTTAGAAATTTCGGAAAAAACAGCGTGCTCTGTTTATTTTGGGGCTTCAGGCGTCTTGCCGCCTCGCCGCCGCGCCGCCTCGCGCCGCCCTCCTCGATCGCTACTTTGTCGCCGCGCCGGCCAAGGTCGCGCCGCCGCTTCCTCCGTCCGAACTCCGATTGATTCCGTTCAAATTCCTAAATTCATCTAAAATCAATACCTACCTGCCAGTACTACTTTTGTAATTTTTGGATTTTATTTATTTTCTTGTATTTATTTGTTGTCTCGTTTTGCGCGTAGCCGAGGACCCCGCCGAGACCGCCGTCGCCGGACTTCAAGCGTTCGATGACCTCGCCGCGGCCGAAGGCAAGTCTCCTTGACGCACGTTGACCCTATGTTTCCAAATGTGTTTTAAAGTGTTTTATAAACTTGCATGCTATGTTTATCATCGTATGTCAAATATAAGTGAATAGTTAATCCGAATTGTGAATACCTCCTTTGTTATTGACATCCATGTTACTTGCAACCCTAGGACATTTGCTATGCCATGTTTACGCTTATATGGTGCCCTTTGTGGAATAGTACGGTAGATTTGCTTTGGACCAACCTCGATGAAAATGGCCCATGGGTGGGATTAGTCAAAAATGATGATTTAAAGTATGGTTTGGAAATGATTATAAAGTTTTTGATACTGTTTTTATAAAATAAAAATAAAATGAAAAATGATTTAGACTTGGGCGGAATGGATTGTCGGGTGGGTGCGGATTGAGCACTAGATTCCATTGTGCAAGTACCGCCCCAAGTCAATTAAGGACCGACGCTTATGATTGTCCATTCCGAGCATAACCGTACTACCACATGTCTATAATGGTACGACCTGGCTAACTAATCTGTAGAAACCTAACTTAGACTCACCACATGGTGGAATGTGAGTGCCGGATAGAGGCAAGGTTGTTTTTCTCACACGGCGCAAGAGGGGGCTTCTATACTGGGCAGCTAGAACCCTAACAGCTGTGAAACCTCAGTGGACGGGTCGGGTTAGGCGTATACATTGTAAAGGCCTTGTCATGATATCTCTGCCGGCACACCAAAGGAAGTGTGTTAATCCGGAGGCATCAAGAGACAATCATGTCTTGTGGGTAAAGTTGTACACCTCTGCAGAGTTAAAACTATTCGAATAGCCGTGCCTACTGTCAAGGGCAAAGCAAAGAATGCTTTCATATTGGTAGACTTTGGTTTTGGTTTTAAACTTAAAATGGTGTCTTGTTTTGGGGTTCGGGAGTGGTTAGAACTCTCGGATGTTTAATGGCGGATTGAGCCAACAAGGTGGAAAGAACCTGTTTCATGTCTTGACGGAAAGAGTCATATATGATTAAACTTGATCTTTTTAAAAGTTGGCGGTTAGAGCCTTTATATTGGTGATGGTGGATAGAACCTTCACTGCATTATTACATAATTCAATTGTTAAAAAGAATTGCTAAAATATGCTTTATGAAACTTATTAGCAATTGTAGTTTGATAAAATTTGGCTTCATGCAAAAGAACCCTATTAAGCTTCCTTTGGAAAGCCCCTCATATGCATACTTTCCCCGACTTGCTGAGTACTTTTGTACTCACGTGCTACACACCTTGTCATCATCAGAGAACTACTAGGACGAAGCCGAAGACGGTGAGTTCTACACCAAAGACTTCGAGAAAGATTGCCAGGATAGCTAGTCGCGCTTCTTGTCGTCACCTATGGTGTTTTTGGTGTTTGCTTGTTGTCGCTTTTTCTTTCGCTGTCGTGTCTCCGGTCTCGGGACCGAGTATTGTAATAAGTGGCCATGTGGCCCATACTTTATTAATTATGTTACAATTTCGTTATGTTCGGCAATGATGTATCACTGTTGACTGTGTGTACTAGCTACTGATCTGGGACTAGTACGGAAATACACAGGAGATTTCGGATAGTTGATCCGGGGTCTCACAAAGCCGATGCAAGAAAAGCAACTTACTTGTAGGATGTTGACGAGCAAGGTCCGACAGAGATGGGCTCCGGATACCTAGGGTACCCGGAGAGTAACCCGTAGTGCCGACCGCCTGGCTCGGTCGTCTCTGTCGGCTACTGCCAGCAGAGACGTGGGGGTCGACTGCTTGCTCACCAGCATCTGCCGCAGTCCCACCCTGGAAAAGATCGAAAAATTTCAGTAAAAACCAACTACCAACGGAACTTATGAGGGGAATATAAGCGTCGGTACCTCTACGGCTACCGAAGAGTTGGTATAACCAGAACTCTCGCTAGAATCACCAGAATCTACCATCGGCTTATGATAATGAGGTAAAAATAAAGAGAGTATAGCCAACGGCGACCTATCCAACAGAAGGGCCCCCGAGATGGCGGACCACCATGTTGAAAAAGAAGCCGACCGACGTGAGTTGAGGAAGAAACGAGGCATCGAAAAAATTTGGAGATCGTCGGCTACTTCGAGCACGACTTCCGCAACAGTACTGTTGGTCCCCTGAGATCGGGGCTCAATGCGAGATAACAAGGGGAAACAAGGAATGGTTTGCCCAAAACCCAGTTGTCGGGCATAAACCGAAGGATGGTAGAATTCGTATGATGGCTGAAATGTTCGATTCCGAGTATTCAAGACGACATGAATGATGCAGGGAGAGATGATAATTCTATATAAATCTAAGGTAGACTGGGGCATTGAAAAACTGTCGGCATCCAGGTGGAGGAATGAGGGCCATGGACAGTCGGCTACATCAGTGTAGCGAAAGAAGTCCTGCTGATTGAAAGAGGCTCTATCTAGTGTTAGAAAGAAACTGAGGTATTTGTGCAGAACACATGATGAACTTCTCCCCGTAAGATCGGCTAGCTCTATACTGGGGCGTCACGTGTTCCAGATAGTCTTCCCTGGGAAAGGCTGAACTTCCTAAGGGCTCAGAAAGGATAGATCGGCTAAACATGAGTGAAGCCAGATCTGGATAAATCACAAAGGCCCTCCTATATTGCCGATGACAAACTTGGCAAAACCAGATAACAGGCGGCTACGCATTACATGCATCATTTGATATACAGCCCCTAGAAACATCTTCCCAAGCGCAAGCCGATGACCCTCCACCAGGTGCTCCGCTATCAGCTGGAAGGTTTGGGTGGGACCAAGGGAAGCCCCGCAGAAAAGAAATCGGTCCAACCAAAGGTTGAGAAAAGCAGCATGCTCTTCAGCCGACACTGGGCCATTCACCTTGTTATTGTTTTGAATATATTTATGCCAAACCTCACCCTTCTTTCGGATCAGCTTGAAACTGGGCTTCCCACTAAAAGCCGACAGTTGGTCACCATCTGGCCTAAGGCAGCACAATTGAACTACATCAAGTAAGGTGGGGCCGATTGGGCCGGATGGAAAAAGGAAGGCGTTGAAAGAGTCAGACCAAAAATAACAAGCCGCGGCTACCAAAGACTCGTTACCCTCGGGATCGGCCAGACTCAAAGGGAGAGATTCGGCTATACCCATTCGCTCCCACTCTACCCTCTTTTGGGCTGACACCCTAATAAACCAAGATCTCCATCCCTTGAGGTTCATGGGCCAGGCTCTAAAGCTTTTCCCCATTCAGTGATATTATATGCAACAGCCGACAAAGGGAGCCTAGGGATTTCTTCATTAATCACTGTATCGGCTTGCATGGCACCTACCGGTCCTAGGTAAAATTGATCGGTACTTTGAGATATTGGGATGAATACCTGAGAAGGGTCCATTTCAGCCGATTTCAAGGGAGTCGAGAAAAGGCGAAAGAAGCCGATGAACGGTGATTCGAGAGCTTGAAAACGTGCAAATGACCACGAGGGGACCCGTATATTTATACCAGGGTGAAAAGAGGTGAACAGGCAGGAACTGTTTCGGCATTTAAAGCGCACCGAGATTTTTACGGTGCCATTAATGGGGTAGTTACCGAGGAGAGTTCCATTTACAAAGCCGATCACGGATAAAAGCCGATACAATTTTCGGAAGATAACAAGTTATCTTCCAAAAATGGGGGCATATGTTTGCACCAAATTTTGGCATGTGTGGGTAATATCGGCCCAATTTGGAATGAAAGGCACGATACGGTTAAAATTTGATTACATCCCGTAACCAACATGGATTCGGTTGAGAGTTTGATTCGAAACCGATACGTGGTTTGGTTGCCGTATCTAGGATGGACTCGGATCGGCTAGAGCGATATAAAAGGGGACGGACCAGGAGGAAAGAGGGGACAATCCAACACACCACATACGTTTACTTTTTATAGTTCTTTTCATCATTTTAGTTTTGCAGTCATCTCTCTGTAAGTCAACGAGATCAATAAAGTTGCGAATCGCCGATTGTTGATCTTGACCGATTTTAACCCACGTTTGATCTGCTTTGTGTTGTTGAGCACGCCTCTCAAAGGCGATTTCGCCTTATCTTCGGATTAGCCGTAATTGGTTGATCTAGTTATCCCCTGATAGGCTTTTAACCGACTAGTGTTAAGCCGATAAGCGTCGATTTATCGGCTTTGCTTGATTTACAAAACTTTACCTTGTCAATTGCAGGTCAAATTGACTGGCATGCTCTACAAACCCGGCGTTTATCTCGTATGTTCGAAGCTAGGAACCCTGCTTCACATTTTTAGCGCGAACAATAGGTTTCTACGATTATTTGCATAAAGCAAAATTGAATATAGATTCCATACACCATAACCACCACAGAGAACCCCATTCAATTCATTCCCTCAATTTACGAACTCCATCCTCATTTCCGCCAATTTCGCCATTACCGAGAACTCCGAGTTTGGGAGCCGAAGGTCAATTTGACCAGCCCAGTGAAGTAGAGTTCAATTCCATTCTAGCATATCATCTTGAGCCTGTATTAATTTCCCTCAGTTAATTTCAGGGGAGATCGTCTCGGGAGCTGCCGCACTAAGGCCCATCTTCTCCAACTCCGGTCACCCGACACCGAGACTCTACAGCCTTTCCCCAATCGAACTAGGTATTAGAATAGATTCTATACATCACATTGAATCTTCTTCCGTTATCCTCTCAAGTTCTAATGGATTCTTCTTTAATGCCGGCCGAATTCACCGTTGACTGCCGCTGGACCTCGTCGCTAGTCTCCGTGGGTCATCACCGACTTCCACAAAGCTGTGTCCTGGACTCCTTCTTACTCCCTGGAGCTAACCCGACCACCGGCCGAGCTCCATTTGCCACCGTTCGCCGTCGGTGAGGTTCCCTCCGATCAGCTCTGCTCTGACCAAATGACAAGCGTGTCCCACTAGTCATTCTCGCATGTGCGCAGGACATCACTACCATGTGGGACCAGTTTGTTAGCTCAGCCGGGATTTAAAAACTTTTAGAAAATGGAAAGTGCGTTTTCACAGCTAGAAAGCGTATATTCTGTTTTTGGAATGTTTTCAAACCTCCATATCTTCTGCAATTTAACTCCAAAAATTGTGAAATAAATTTGTAAACTCATGGTTTGACCTGTAAAATCCGAATATGTAAAAATATTTCATGTTTTACCTCTTTTTGAATTTCAAATGTGAATTTAAATAATAGGTATGAATTATGCTTTGAATAGAATTTGAGCAAATGAACTCCAAATTTAATGAAGCAAATTTTGTTAGATTCCATGTACTGTATATAACTCAAATATGTGAAAATATTTAGGTTTCTACTAGATTTAGATCATGATCTAAAATGAAACTTGCTTCTAAGTGTTAATGTTCATGCATGCTTAAACTAGGGATATAAACTTTAAAACTTGATACAATCACTTCTTCAATACTCTAAAAACAGTAAGGTACTAGTTAGAATAAAAATACTTAGGATAATATGATTGCCTTATATGTTGCTCCATTTAATAGTTGGTGACTTGTACATAGTTAATCCTCATGTCTCCAATTTTAGTTAACACATGAATTAATAACCCTGAAAACCATACTTGGTATGTGTAGTGATTTGCTATTTGATTTTAATCTGTATTTTTTTGTTCTTACTGGAGTTTTTGTTATTTGCTATGTACCGCGATATGACGAGTAGAATCCGACGTAACCGATATTACTACTAACGAATCTAACTTCATACTCGACGACGACAACAATCGGCAAGGCAAGCACCTCCTTGAACAAGTTAATCCCAGTTTTTATAAATGTTTTCATAATTGTTTTCACGCATGTTGTATATTCTACACTGTTATTTGGTGGGATATGGTAGTTAGACCCTTCAATATAGATTTCCATAATCAACTTTGCAATGTGATCCATTGAAACCCTAGCTTATGAAATGACACATGAACATGAAAAATGGGTATAATCCCTTTTATAATAACACATGCTTAGTTGTGCTTAGAATAGTTAACTTAAATGTCCACATGATTTTAAAAGGTTGGATGTGATAGTAAAGGATACCGGTATGTTCATAAAAATCTCTACTATATAAAGTGAGAGTTTCTTCCCACGTCACATTAATTACCCTACTTAATTGCCCTGCTTAATTGCCCTATGCAAGAAACGAAGCGTTGCTTTAATTAGCCAGCTTTTGCAAGAAACGAAGCGTTAAAGATAGATGCTTGATCTTATGAAATAGTATTTTTTATTTTTTAATCTTTATTTTTCGTTATCAATTTTGTTTTTCGTAGCAACGCACGGACATATAACTAGTAAAAATAAAAGTATGATTTGAACGCGGACGATTATTGGCAATAGCCAGATGTGCGAGTGTATACTTGCACGTAGATAGGGGGAGATTTATCACCCGGATCAGATTAAGGACCGAACGTAGTATTGTATGATCCAAGAATAACCGTGCAACCACAATGCTGGTATAGGACAGCTATAACTAATTAAGTTGCTTAAAACTGACTTTGCATATTGGAAGGCCGTAGTAACATGGGCTTCTGGATTTAAGCTGCTCGTAGGGGTGTCCACACAGAGGTGTAGGTCAAACACATACCAATGCAACGGTGTACGTTTTGCTATGTGGAGAAATGGTTTTTGCAAGGATATACTGTTGTGTGAATGAGATGTGTGTTATGACTTGGGTGTGTTGTTTCTACCTCCATAGCAACGGAAAACGTCACTGGGCTGGTGCAAAGTTGGGGTTAAGTGATGTAAAGGTTATATGTGGTTATCTCCGTGTGTTAAATATGCATTGCAGAAAGAGATAATCATTCTTTGTGGGTAAAGTTGTACAACTCTGCAGAGTAAAAACTAATCGATTAGCCGCACTCGGTTACGAGCACTTGATGAACTTGCACTAGTTAATCGTTTTGAAATTTCCTTAAAAATAAAAAGAAATAATTGATTTAATAATAGAAGTTACCTTACATATGATTCAACGCTTGTCATGTGTTGACAAGGTTGCGTTGAGCTATCGTACCATGTGGTGGCAGTTAAGATAAATTGTGCCGTGTGTTGGCAATGGTTTTATGCCATGTGATATTTTGTTTCTCACATTCATGGAGGAATTGTGAGATGTTATCTGTGTATCTACATGTTCAATGTTTTACATATCTGTCAAGTGATTCTATTCAATTCCGCTTTCAATCTACTATTCAGTATTTAAATTTCAATTTAGTTTTATGCAAATAACCATTGAAACCTCCTTTGTATCAACTTGCATATATTTAGGATTTGCAAACACATCAAGTCTTGCTAAGTACTCAATGTACTCAACCTTGCTATATTGTTGTTTTTAGATGCAGGAATAAATTATGTTGAGAAAACTTACGACGATGCACGTTACAAGAATAACGACTATGTTTCTAACTAGAGTTCTGCCTGGTCAATTACCTGTGGAAAAATGGGTAGTTGGCATACTGCAAGATAGAGGAATCCAAACTTTTGGCTTGTAATAATTAAGTGTATGAACTGCTTCCGCTAAGATGTAATTGTCGACGTATTCTACACCAAGGTACCCGCTCCCCCGCACTAAAAAGCGGTCAACTGATGGTAAGGGCATGCCTGGGCCCACCGCCACGGCAAGAGAAAGAGCCCAAAGGTGGACGCCCAGTGGACAAGTGGCGTCTGAGCCCAGCCATCGGCGCCAATGAGGTGGTCGCCAAATGACACGTGGCGTCTGAGCAGCCGGCTGGCGCCAAAGAAGGTGGTCACCAATGGACACGTGGCGTCTGAGCGAGCCAGCTGGCGCCAAAGAAGGTGTTCGCCCAGCGGACACATGGCGTCTGAGCCAGGCCGCTGACGCCAAAGAAGGTGCTCGCCAGCGACACGTGGCGTCTGAGCCAGCCGCTGACGCCAAAGAAGGTGCTCGCCAGCGACACGTGGCATCTGAGCCCGGCCGGGCGCCAAAGAAGGTGGTCGCCCAGTGGACGCGTGGCATGCAGTCCTGGCCACTGGCGCACCATCCCCAGGATGGCCCTGACGAGATCAAGGGTGTTTAATGCGAATCGTGCGCATTAAATGCCGAAGCGTAGAGGCTGCAGTGTGGCGGCGCGCCTTCCCCAGGCGTATCATAATTGCGGGAGATGTCACGGCGGCACCTCATCCCCTGACGAAACGAGCGGCGTTGGTGGGCGTGGAAACCGAGGCAGGAGTGTAAACGGCTACGGCAAACATTTATTGAGGCGTCAGGACAGTGACAGGCGCATTAAAATGCGCCCGTGGCAGTGTAATGAGTATGGCTTGCAGTGTAAGCCTCCCATGCGCCCCCAGCATCCCAAGTATAAAAGGGAGCCGGGGTGCATGGGAGAGGGGGTTCGAAAGGCTGTAAGGTTTTCATTCTCTCCAGAAAGAACACAATCAATACCAAGAAAGGCAGGACTAGGGCTATTACTCTCAGGAGGGCCTGAACCTGGGTAAATGTCCCGCGCCCCCCTACTCCTCTGAGCTTTACGGTGCTCCGGTCATCTCCTCCCGTCTCCGGCGATCGCCCCGAAAGCCCCCCATTTGAACCTCATAAGCACCCAATTCGGAGGTGCCTGTTAGCTAGTATGCTGACAGCGGCGCGCCAGGTAGGGGCTATTGGTGGTTAGATTGCCCACTCTCTATCATTCCCAGTTCAGAGCTCAGCAAGAGTAGGGGTGCTTGTCTGCAAGGCGGAATCGCATTCCAAGCGCAGCAATCCGCCCAAGGGAAGTGGCGCCCATAGCCGGTCCCGACATTCGGAGAGGGAGCCGGGCCACCCGGGCCCCTCCGCCGCGGGAGCAGTGCACTTGGCTCCCGCGCCCAGGGGTCAGTTTGTCCAACGGCGCTTGGTGCTAGGGGACGACACCCCCGCGCGAAGCCTTCATGCGGCCCGGCTTCTCCTCGATCATCCTCCGGTGACCCTGGGGGGCGATACCCCGGCCACTCCTTGGCTGCGGGATATCGTCCACCTGGTTGATGCCGCTCAACAGCAAGTTGAAGCGGCGACCCAGCCGGGGGCTTCCGGCATGTGGCGACAGGGAGCCCGCGCAACCGACGCGCCGGGTTCCAGCCGCTACACGACAACTTCTCCCGGCACCAAGGGCCGGGACAAGGGGAAGGGAGTCCTGGCTGCAGCCCCTTCCGTCACTGGGGGACGAGCACGTGACTCCGCCTCTTCGCGCGGTCCCCCCAAGTCAAGGGGAACCGTGAAGATCTGAGATCGTCCCTCGACGAGCGGCACCTCCAGTGCGACGGTGACCTGCGTCACGTCCTCAGGGGGCGTCGTAAGGGCGCGCAGCGGCGCACTAATCCCCAGATGTCTTCTGGGCGACGGGGGGCTTCCTCCTTAGATTCCGGGGGGAGCGCAGGGTCGCACTCCTCGTCCTCTCCTCAGAATCGAGGGGCTGGCGAACAATGCCGTTCCCCCTTCAACGTTGGATGTCAGGCGTTCTCCCTCCGCCTCCAGCAAGCCGCATGGCCGGAGAGGTTTCGCCCTGCTTCCATCGAGAAATACGACGGCACCACCAACCCTGAGGAGTTCTTGCAAATTTACACCACGGTGGTGCGTGCGGCGGGAGGGTCCGAGAAGGTCATGGCCAACTACCTCCCGACATCGCTAACGGGCTCTGCCCGGTCTTGGCTTCTTAACCTCCCGCGAGGTTCCGTGCACTCGTGGGAGGAGTTATGCGACATCTTCGTCGCCAACTTTCAGGGCTCCTACGCTCAACCAGGCGTGGAGGACGACCTTCACGCCCTGGAGCAGACAGAGGGGGAGTCCCTGAGAGAGTTCATCCGGCGGTTTAGCCACTGCCGCAACACAATTCCCCGGATCTCTGAGCAGTCGGTCATCATCGCGTTCCGAAGGGGGGTCCGAGACCAGAAAATGCGGGAGAAGATGGCTACCCGCACCATCGTAACAACATCCGAGTTGTTCTCCCTGGCGCACAAGTGCGCCAGGGCGGCTGAAGCTCGGAAGTGCGCATCAAGGCCCGTCGACCCTGATGACGCCGGCACCTCGAAGTCCTCCGACCGCAAGAAAAAGAAGAAGAGGCGGAAGGAGACCGCCGCCAGGGAAGTTCTGGTCGCCGAGCCGGAACCTAAATCCCGGCGCCGCGACGACCCAGACCAAGGGGATGAGCGCCGGGACCAGCGCGGCAACCGCAGGAACCGCCGCTCGCCCCGCCGCGAAGATGAGGGGGGCAAACCCTATTGCCCCATCCATCGCACAAGTGGACACGACTTGGAGGACTGCCAAGTAGTGTCCAAACTGGTCGACAGGCGGCTCAAGAAACGCCGCGAGAAAGACCGCGACGACGGCGACGACGAAGACACAGCTCCACTGGCCTTCCAACAGGCGGAGCATACAGTGGCGTTCATTCACGGTGGCTCAGCCACCTACTCGTCGAACTCGCAGTACAAGCGAGACATGAGGCAAGTCTGTGCCACCGCATCACCCTCCGAGGCGAGTAGGCCACTGAAGTGGTCCGAGCAACCGATCACCTTCAGCCGGGCCGACCACCCGGAAAGCGTTTCCAGCCCGAGCCATCTGCCTATCGTGGTTTCCCCCACGGTTCGCAATGCGAAGCTCAGACGGGTCCTCGTTGATGGGGGCAGCTCCATCAATTTACTATCCGTTGGGGCGTACCAAGCGCTCCAAATACCGTATGAGGAGCTGCGCCCAGCTCCACTTTTCTATGGAGTCGCCCCCGGGGTAGGCCTCATGCCCCTGGGGCAGGTCCGACTGCCTGTTACGTTCGGGAGCACGGAAAACTTCCGGACGGAGTTGGTCGACTTCGAGGTTGCCGACTTCGACCTCCCTTACAACGCCCTGCTTGGCCGTCTGGCCCTGGTCAAGTTCATGGCGGTTGCTCACTACGCCTACATGCTGGTGAAGGTCCTCGGGCCTGGGGGGCCAATTATGGTGAAGGTGGATAGGCTGGAAGCCCTGCGCCTCAGCAAACAGCTGTAGGACCTGGCCGGCACCACCTGCTTGGCCCGCGACAAGGACGACAACCCGGGCACTCCCTCGGTCAGGACCCGTGCTTTGCCCAGGCCATCGGGCGAAGCAAAGGCGGTCCCCGTGGGTGAGGAAGGCTCGGGCAAGGTCATCAAGATCGGCACCGACCTCAGTGCTGAATAGGAAGACGCGCTCGTCGCCTTCCTCCGGTCAAGCCTGGATGTGTTCGCTTGGGAACCATCAGAAATGACCGGGGTCCCCAGGGAGGTGATCGAGCATCGATTGGCAACGCTCCCCGGAGCGCACCCGGTTCGACAAAAGATCCGGCGGCAGGCGCCAGAGCGGCAGGACGCCATTCGGGACGAGGTGGAGAAACTTTTGTCTGCCAGAATTGTGCGGGAGGCCACCTATCCGGAGTGGCTGGCTAACCCCGTGCTTGTGAAGAAGTCCAACGGGAAGTGGCGAATGTGCATCGACTTCACCGACCTCAACAAAGCCTGCCCCAAGGACCCATACCCCCTTCCGCGGATAGACATCGTCGTCGACTCCACGGCGGGGTGCGAAGCTTTGTGCTTCCTCGATGCCTACTCCGGCTACCATCAGATCAGCATGGCGCAAGAAGATGAAGAGAAAACTGCTTTTGTGACTCCTCTCGGTGTGTATTGTTATGTCAAGATGCCTTTCGGGCTGAAGAACGCTGGCGCCACCTATCAGCGGGCCATGCACATAGTGTTTCGGCCCCAAATAGGGAAGAACCTGGAAGTGTATGTTGATGATTTGGTGGTAAAAACGAAAAAGGCCGATGAGCTCGTTCAGGACCTGGAAGAGACCTTCTCTCGCCTCAGAAAATACTGTCTGAAGTTGAATCCCGAGAAGTGCGTGTTTGGTGTCTCGTCTGGGAAGCTACTCGGATTCCTGGTCTCCAGTCGTGGGATCGAGGTCAACCCAGAGAAGATAGAAGCGATTGAGCGGATGCAGCTGCCCACCCGGCTCAAGCAACTGCAGTGCTTGACCGGCCGGGTGGCCTCCCTTGGCCGGTTCATAGCCCGGCTGGGGGAGAAAAGCCTGCCTCTATTCAAGTTACTGAAGAAGACCAACTCGTTTGAGTGGACCCCAGAAGCACAGCGGGCGTTTGAAGATCTGAAGGAGTACCTCTCCTCCCCCCCAGTATTAGTCGCCCCTGAGCCGGGCGAGCCGTTGCTGTTGTACGTGGCGGCTAGCCCCTCCGTGGTGAGTGCAGCGCTGGTGGCGGAGCGGGAAGGGGTTCAGCGACCGGTCTACTATATCAGCAAGGTGCTGCACGACGCGGAAACAAGGTACCCTCAGGCTCAGAAGATGGTGTATGCCGTGCTGATAGCGTCGAGGAAGCTACGCCACTACTTTCAGGGGAGAGAAATCACAGTGGTCTCCTCCTACCCTCGCGAGATCCTCCACACCGGAAGCGTAAGTCGCATCGCAAAGTGGTCCGTCGAGCCGGGGAGTTCGGCATCAAGTTCGCTCCTCGATCGCAATAAAAAGTCAAAGACTAGCGGACTTAGTCGCCGAATGGACTCCAAATGAGTCCGAATCGAAGAGGACCTCGCGCCTCCCTTGGACACTCTTCTTCGACGGGTCCTTCAGGCTGGAAGGCGCGGGGGCTGGGGTCCTCCTGGTTTCTCCGACCGGAGACCCCCTCAAATACGTGGTCGCCCTCGACTTCAAGGCTACTAATAACGTCGCCGAGTACGAGGGCTTGCTGGCTGGGCTCCGGGCCGCCGCAGCCATCGGTGTCCGATGCCTACAGGTGAAGGGTGACTCCCTGTTGGTCATCAATCAAGCAAGGAAGGATTTCTCCTGTCCTGACCCCGTCATGGCGGCGTACCTGGCGGAGGTCAGGAAATTGGAGCGGCACTTCGAAGGGTTGGGATATACCCACATCCCACGACGCGACAACCACTGGCGACGAGCTCGCCACTCGCCTCAACCAGATCTCCTGCACGGTCGGGGTCTTTGAAGAAAGGCTTCCGCGACCAGTCCATCGCAGCCTCGCTTCGGAGGGGACGATGGTGATGCCGTCACCCTCGCCTCTGCAGGAAAGTGGATCCGCGGAAATGCCCGGCCAAAGTGAGATTGGACGACCACTTCGTGGTCGCCAGATTTGACCGGGAAGGCACATGGATGGATCCGATCCTGGCCTACCTGCGGGATCAAGTGTGCCCCGATGATGATGCGTCAGCAGAGAAGGTAGCACGAAAGGCCAAGTGCTATACCCTGGTGGGTGGGGACCTGTACCGCCGGGGTAAGAACGGAATTCTTCTGAAGTGCATCACTCGGGAAGAGGGGAGCAGTTTGCTCTCTGATATCCATGGAGGCGTGTGCGGGAGCCATGTGTCCGGACGAACGATGGCGGGAAAAGCTTTCCGTCAAGGGTTCTATTGGCCGACCGCCCTCCAGGATGCTTGCGAGCTGGTGAGGAGATGTGAAGCGTGCCAGTTCCACGCCAAGCAGATCCACCAACCAGCCCAAGCTCTGCAAACTATCCCGCTCTCTTGGCCCTTCGCGGTCTGGGGGCTGGACATCCTGGGCCCGTTCCCGCGGGCCACAGGAGGCTACACCCACCTGTTCGTCGCCATCGACAAATTCACTAAATGGGTGGAAGCCGAGGCAGTGAGGTCCATCACCGCCGCAGCTGCGGTCAAGTTCATGCAAGGGATATTCGCCCGCTTCGGGGTCGCCAACCGCATTATCACCGACAACGGCGCACAGTTCACCAGCGCGGCCTTCTTAGACTTCTGTGAAGAGATGGGCACCAAGGTCTGTTTTGCCTCGGTCACCCACCCCAAGAGCAACGGCCAGGTCGAGCGGGCCAACGCGCTGGTACTGAAGGGCCTCAAGACCCGGGCGTTCGACCGACTTCACAAGCGTGGCGCCCGATGGACCGAAGAGCTCCCAGCTGTGTTGTGGTCACTTCGGACCACTCCTAGCCGGGCTACCGGGGAAACTCCTTTCTTCCTGGTCTACGGCGCAGAAGCTGTTCTCCCCTCGGAATTGGAACTAGGATCACCCCGCGTCGCTGCATTCACGGAAGAAGACCAGGAGGGTCTGCGCCGAGACGACGTCAACCTCCTGGAAGAGGCGCGGGATCGAGCGGCACTGCGTGCTGCAAGGTACCAGCAAAGTCTCAGGCGGTACCACGCCTCTCGGGTCAATGAGAGAACACTGGAAGTGGGCGACCTGGTCTTGTGAAGAATCCAGTTGCATGCCGGGTTGCTTAAACTGTCTCCCCAGTGGGAGGGACCCTTCAAAGTGGTCTCAGTCTCTCGTCCCGGGGCGGTCAGGCTGGCCACTGAAGACGACGAGGAGCTGGCGAGCTCCCAGAATATAGAAAACCTGCGCAAGTTCTACCCTTGACCGGTTGTAAGTCCCTGGCTCCGTCCCCCGACCGGCCGGAGGGTGTCTTCCTCTCCACTGCTGGTTGGGGGAGGCCTTCGATTTGAGATTAATATTCGCCTTCTGTCATCCGGAATGGTTGTTCTTGTTGCCCCTTTTTTCTCGGTCTCTTTCTCGCTGCTGGGCAGCGCCAGGGCGCTTGCTAGCGGAGCCCTACTGCCTTGCAAAAACCCGGTGGCAAAGATGGAGCCACTAAGTGAGAGCGTCGTGCAGGAATGGGCGATTGAATGGCTAGCTCGGCACGACCCCCAGCACGGTCATGACACTCCGGGTGTCCCCGTGGGGGTCGGCGACTTGAGCACCATTGTCGAAAACCCAGGTCTTGCCACGACTCACTGAGTGCCTGCTCCCTAGAGGCCGTCGGGGAAGAAAATTTTGCTAAGGCAAGGGATCCAAGGAAAAAGATTCCCTGGTGCAAAACCCTGAGTCTTTAAGCGATCACGTGCTCGTTCACGTGTAACCAAAAAATTGAAGTAAAAAGTGGTCTCTGAACGGCATAGCGGGAGGCCGGTGCTCCTGCTTCATTTAAAGCGTCTTGCATTTAAAGTCTTTTACAGGCACGACCGAAAAAGGAAAAAGAAAAGAAGAAAAGCTACTGAGGGGGGGCTGGAGGGTCCTCCGCGTCATCCGCCGCCTCCTCGGCTGCCGCTGCGTCTTCAGCAGGAAGGTCCACGTCCAGCTGCAGCGCCACGTCTTCCGCCGCCGCCTCCATCTGGGGGTTCTCCATCGCCAACAGAGCAGCGACCTGCTCGGAGGCGTCATGAACCCGCTCCTCCGCCCGCGCCCAGTCACCCTCAATCCCTTGAACAGTGGCCGCGGGATCGAAATTGGCGTCGCGGCTGACACAAAGAAAGCCAAGACATGCTTCGGCTGCGGACGCAAGAATCGCCCCTCCTGGGCGGACCTAGCGGTGAGGGCGGCGGGCAGGTGCGTGAGGAAGTCCGCAGTCTGGCAGAGGCAGAAGGCGTAGTGCCGTGGCCTCTCCTCCCGCGGGCCCGGCTGCTCCAACCCCAATGGAGCAAGGCTGGCCACTGTTCGGTTGAAGGCATGGCGCAGCATCCGCAGAGTGTCCACCTCTAACTGGGCCCGATCGGCCCTCTCCGCCTCCAGCTCCGCAGAGAGCCTCTCGGCGCGGCGGGTGCTTGCTCTGCCGCTCGCTCCCGCCGCAGCTGCAGCTCCAGTCCCACCCCCCGATCGCGCAGATCTTCCACCTCCTTGCGGAGACGGTTGATCTCAGCTCCCGCCTCCGTCAACCGCTCCCTGCTCGTCACTAGACGGTTGCTTGTGCTGGAGTAAAGCTCGCTGAGAGCTGCCAGCAGAGCATCTGCGTCTGCCGAGGGAACGGAGGCGGTGGGGGGATCCGGTAGGACGGGCCAAACGGACTCGCTCGAGCGACGGCAACAGCGGCCGCCAGATGGGGTTCGTCACTCGTCGCCTGCCCCTGGCGCTCGGCGACTTTGGCTAGCATCGCCGGCAGGCGGGCGCCTTGGCCGTCCCCGGCACGGGCAGCTGGGATGTCCGGAGCAGGAACCCTGGAAAAAGGAAGAAACAATGGTAAGGATCAGTCCTAAAACATTTCTTGAACTTCTATATTGCATGTGCGTTTTCTGGTGAGTACCTAGGCGCTGGCCTCGGGAAGCGGGGCACGCTCGGAACAAGGACCAGCCCCCCGCGCGGCGCTGCCAGCGCCGGTGGCGGAGGAGGATCCCCCCTGCTGGTGGCGGCGGCGGAGGCGGGGGCAGATCCCCCGCTGCTGGTGGCGGCGGCGGAGGCGGGGGCAGGTCCGCCACTGCTGACGGCGGTGGCGGAGGCGGAGGCAGGTCCGCCACTACTGACGGCGGTGGCGGAGGTGGAGGAAGATCCACCGCTGCTGGTGGCGGTGGCGGTACAAAAGGAACCGGCAGCGGAGGGTCCATCGTCGCGCCCCCGGCAGGGGCAAGGGTGGACGAGCCCCCGTCGGTCGACGAGCCCCCCGCCACCATGGAGGAACCCATTACCGCGGCCGAAGAAGCTCCCGCGGCCGACCTGGAAGTCCCCGCCCCGGCTGAACCCAGGAAGCGGGGCCGCTGGGAAGGATTGGCGGAGTCGTCGTCATCGTCCGGGCGCCTGCGCCTCACTCGGTCGCCCCTCCCCTGACCACCAGCGGGAGGAGGGTCCCGGATTGTTAAGGTCGCCTGGCGTATCACGACGGGCGTGCCCATGGCGTCCATCGAGGGCAGGGCGCGGATTATCGTCGCGCGTTCCCCGGGTGACAACCGGCAAAGTGGGAGCGCGCCCACCGGAAACGGCGGGACGGGGCCAGGTAGGCCCGGCTGCAACATCCACCTGTCGATCACGTCGTCAGCCAAGTTCCCGGCGGCTGTCAGCGCAAAAAGAAAAAGGGATTGCAAGAGGATAGAAGCACTGTCAGCCTCGGGTTTTGGCAGAAAAAAGTGAGAAAAGACAAGGAATGATGCAGGGTGAAGCGGGTTACCTCCGGGGATACTCCGGGTCCCATCGCCCTGGCCCATGTACTGCCAGGCCGGGCGGACGCGACGGCGCAGGGGGCACAGTCTCCGGGCAATAAAATCCCGGATCACCATGGCCCCTGTCAGGCCCGCCGCCCGCAGCTGGTCGACGCGGGCCACCATCGCCTGGAGCTCGGGCGTCTCGCCCACGTGAGCCCCCCAGTTGGGGTTGCTGACCGCCGGGCCGGGCGGAAGCTCCAACACTTCGATGCCGCTGTCGTCTTCGACGTATAGCCACTCTTCCCGCCAATCTCTCCAGTTGGACCAGCAGTCCAGTGGAATGTAGCGCGATACGATCCCGTCGCGGAGCCGCAGGTGGCAGCTCCCGGCGACCTGCGGGACGCCACCCGCGGCGCGAAGAGTGTAGAAGAAACGAAAAAGGAGAAGATTGGGCAGCACTCCTACGAACATTTTGCAGAAGTGGGCAAAGGCAGAAAGGAGGATAACGGAGTTGGGGGGAAGGTGAATGTGGTGAATGGTGTAGAAGTTAAGAACAGAGAGATAAAAGTCAGAGACCGGCGGCAGCAGGCCGGCGAGGAGCTGCCACCCAAAGAAAACTACTTCCCCGGGTCGACAGTGGGGCTCAACAGTCCCGGCGTGGAGGCGAAGGGTGCCCCCGGTGATGGTCTGGGAAAACCTACTGGCCCTCTCCTCCTCGATGGACGAAGAAGGAAGAACCGGAGCCATCGGAAGGAGAAGAAGCGAGGAGCTCTAAGGCGGCAAGAAAAAGCGGAGTGGGGGAGTTGAAAGGAGGAAGAACCGCTCCCCCCCCCCTCAGTCGGCCTCTTATAAGGCTGCGGAAGAAGGACCGGCGGGAAGGCCGAAAGGACGCTGCGGTTCGAAAAAAAAAAGAGAGAGAAGGGGAAGTTAAAGAGCCTCATAAAGGGGGGCGCGTCCCAAGGAATGTGCGACGGTTACGAAGAGGAGGCAACCGCGCAAACCGCCTTGGGAATCGGAGAAGCCGGGAGATCTTTTTGCGGGGCGCGTGGGCATGTAAAGGGCCCCACCCGGGAGCCTAAGCGGTTCTCAAAAGGCCAACTAAAAAAGAGAGAAGAACGGAAGACCAAAAAGTGCTCCTGGGTGGGCCCGGGGGCTACTGTCGGCGTATTCTACACCAAGGTACCCGCTCCCCCGCACTAAAAAGCGGTCAACTGATGGTAAGGGCATGCCTGGGCCCACCGCCACGGCAAGAGAAAGAGCCCAAAGGTGGACGCCCAGTGGACACGTGGCGTACAGGCCCGGCCACTGGGCGCCCAGCGAGGTGGTCGCCAATGACACGTGGCGTCTGAGCCAGGCCGCTGGCGCCAAAGAAGGTGGTCGCCAATGACACGTGGCATACTGAGCCAGGCCGGACGCCAAAGAAGGTGCTCGCCCGATGACACGTGGCGTCTGAGCCCGGCCGGGCGCCAGCAAGGTGGTCGCCGATGGGCGCGTGGCATGCGATCCTGCCATCGGGCGCACCATCCCCAGGATGGCCCTGACGAGATCAAGGGTGTTTAATGCGAATCGTGCGCATTAAATGCCGAAGCGTAGAGGCTGCAGTGTGGCGGCGCGCCTTCCCCAGGCGTATCATAATTGCGGGAGACGTCACGGCGGCACCTCATCCCCTGACGAAACGAGCGGCGTTGGTGGGCGTGGAAACCGAGGCAGGAGTGTAAACGGCTACGGCAAATATTTATTGAGGCGTCAGGACAGTGACAGGCGCATTAAAATGCGCCCGTGGCAGTGTAATGAGTATGGCTTGCAGTGTAAGCCTCCCATGCGCCCCCAGCATCCCAAGTATAAAAGGGAGCCGGGGTGCATGGGAGAGGGGGTTCGAAAGGCTGTAAGGTTTTCATTCTCTCCAGAAAGAACACGAGCAATACCAAGAAAGGCAGGACTAGGGCTATTACTCTCAGGAGGGCCTGAACCTGGGTAAATGTCCCGCGCCCCCCTACTCCTCTGAGCTTTACGGTGCTCCGGTCATCTCCTCCCGTCTCCGGCGATCGCCCCCGAAAGCCCCCCGTTTGAACCTCATAAGCACCCAATTCGGAGGTGCCTGTTAGCTAGTACGCTGACAGTAATAATAACCTGTGATATATGGTTATGACTTCCATTTGTGTATATGCGTACTGACTACTGATCCAGGGATCAGTACAGGAAGCATATTAAAGAACTTGTCTTTTACAAGTATGCAGCGTTGTAAAAAGCAGGGTCTTCGCACCGGTCAACTTCCATGTTGAATGGCATCGTCTGGGACTCCAGCTCGATTTGGGGTGACGGAAGGGAGGGGCTGGTGGAGGGGCAGCGGCCGGAGGGAGGTTGAAGGCAAGAGACGCGTGAGGTACAAATGGGCGGACAATGTGGTGGCTGCTTGAACCTTCAAGTGGCCGTATTTGGGCTGCCTGATGTTACCAGTTGGGTTACAGGGGCAGCAGATTAACGAGATTATACATCTACAGATTACAACCGCCTGCCAAAATTACCATGTTAATTTCAATCTTTCCATGCCAAGTCAAACTCACCATACTCATCCAAAGGTGCAATGTCAGTTGACGCAATAGTTCCGGAGCGATCCGCGCTTCTGGAAGAACATCGCAACCGCGAAAGCAATGTCTTCAGCAGATCTGTGGAAGTCCGGCTTGTCCCAGGCCTTGAACCTAATGGTATATATATATCAAGTTCAAAGCTTAATACTAATCCATGTTGCAACAGAGTAGGAAAAAGGAATCAATTAGGACCCAGCAGTTAACACAAAACACATCAACCAGCAGTTAACACAAAAAGGAACCTAATGGTATATATTTTTAAGATTTTTAAAAATTATATATATATAAAACAAAAACACATCAACCAGCAGTTAACTTGCGCACGCACACAAAACACAACCAAACCAAACACTTAGCCACACAAACCTCCTAAGATACCAATCATAAACTTCAACTTAAGCCAAACAAATTAAGACCCGTACGTTCAGCAGGTGGCGGAGTACACCTTGCCCGCGTGCAGCAGGTGGCGAAGTACACCTTGCCCGCGTGTATGGCGGCCGAGCAGTTCAGTTATCCTCTAATATGGCGTCCGAGCAAATTCTTGTACTCTATAAAATTTTAGATCAAACTTATACAATTTATAAAATTTTAACATGATCACTGTTTCAAATAACGGTTTGCAGTTTTTGGATTTTCCTGAGATAACAAATTAGGTTCAATACATTTGGAATTTTTCCTGTGTGATCCTAAGGTTTACAAATGATACTATAAAATTTTTAGACGGTGTTCAATCTTGTACATTTTTTTAAAAATCTGATAGTGTTATTGCTATTTTTAAATTGCTATTGTTTTTTATTGGGGGATTTTCTGGAGTTGTCTTTGGATTTAAATAGATTTTCTCAAGATTTTATATTTATATGATTTTGGATGTCAAAGTTTGTATATCAGAGATTCAACACTGTAAATAATTTTCTTAAAGACTAAAATCCAAGAAAACATAAAAAAAGATTGAAATTCATAATAAATCCTTAATTACAACTCAATTCTCTATATATATCCACGGGGCTGAAACATAGCCAAACTTTCTCGGGGTGAAGGCGCAGAGCAGAGCAAAACGGAAAGGACCGTATCGATGGAGATGAATTCGCGCGGCATTCGGAACCCAACGATGGACAGAATCGGAACCGGACGCTCCAGAGATAATCGGAATCGATCGAGACACTTATAGCGGCTAGCAGCGTCGCACGACACGGCGGATCGACATGCGTGCGCACAACACGACGACCCGCCCTTCGCCTCCTCCGGCCGTTTCTTCCCGTCGCAGCTCGTCGGCGTCCTGTACGGGTTATGGAACGGTGAGATCAAATTCATCAAGGCCGAGGGAGGACGACGACCACGCCGGCGAGGCCATTCATACCTTCCTCCACAGTGCACGTGATCTTATTAACAGCTACGAGCCCATATTTCAAGCACAACCAATATATTTTGCAGTTGTAGACCCAGACCCAAACCTAATATATATACTCCCTCGAAACGAGCTTGGTTTCCGGAGATAATCTCAATTCCTCAGTTTATATATCACGCTTTCTCAAAGGTGCCGATTACGTGCCGTATCAGTTTTGTGCCGATTGCCATTCATGTATGAGCATGTACAAGCCATGCATAGGTCCTTCGGGCTACACAAGTTAAGCCTAGTAGTATCATACAAAGCAATAACAGCTCAGGCCATGGAGATGATCGATCTGAAGTTGTCTTCACTCATTATGAATTGCACTAGCTCAGGCCTGTTTGTTTTTGCTTTGGGTCCTCAAAAAGCTGATTGTGAATTGTGATTATAAAGAAGTTGATTTTTTAAAGTTAGAATTTAAAAACACATTTGAAGTGGATTGTGCATTGCAATACATATGGGTGGGCTGAATTGTAATAATTGATTTATATAATTAGGCTGTTTGTTTTTTATTCAGCTTTTGATGCTAGAATCAAAAATCAAAAGAAAAAAAGGCCGTAACCAAGAGAATCAATAGTTATGGATGAAGTGTAGTTGAATGGCATCCACATCTAGGTTCACGGAGAATTAAGTTCTTGCTCATTGAGCTATATCTAATGTGACCAAACAAAATATGCTTTCTGTGCTAGTCCGTAAATCAATCGCTAGCACGTATATACATAAATTACGATCACAACCATACATCACATATTATTACAATTATAGCGAAAGCAGTTCTTACAAATATCAATTGCAAACCAAAAGATAACTTTATCGGTTTGCCAACCTACCCATGTTCCACAGACAACTGACAAGGTAAAACTCTATTTAGAAACACCGTCGATATCCTCGTACTTTGCGTCGACATAAGTATTCTCGAAATATTCTATTCCTTCACCTAAAAACAACGAATATAGCGAGGTTGAGTACATTTTGTACTCAGCAAGACTTGAAGTGTTTGCAAAACCTAATTATATGCAAGTTGATACAAAGGGGGTTTCTACAGTTATTTGCATAAAGCAAAATTGAATATAAATTCTGAACAGTAAATTGAAAGCGTAATTTGTAAAGGAATTTGACAAGTAAAATAGTAAGCATCAGTAATGACCTATCTCATATGAACGTAACTGTGGCGATCCGCATAATTAACCCCAGATAATGACCGAGTGTTTCCATTAATCCCGAGTTAATTATACTGATATGGACATATTTAATTAATAAACCATCGAGTAAGCTCAACGTTTTTATTAATTAATACGCCGTTTCAGAGTGTTGCAACAGAACACTAATTAGAGACTTCAAAAGATAACATCCATACACACAGTACCATCTTACAATTCTTCACCGTCCAAGCATTAATCCATCTCTCCAGCGTTACGGTGCGATCCCCACGTACGGCGTGATCGCGCGAGAGCAACCAATAGCCGGCCGCCATGGTGTCAGCGTCGCACAAGACGGCGGCGCCATGCGTGCGCACAACACGATGGAGCCGTCAACGACAAGGATGACCTCTGACGACCAGCTCGTCATCGTCGACCCGTCATTCGCCTCCTCCGGCCGTTTCTTCCCGTCCCACCTCGTCGGCGTCCTGTACGGGTTCTGGGACGGTGAGATCAAATTCATAAAGGCGTCGAGGGAGGACGACGACCACGCCACCGAGGCCATGCATACCTTCCTCCACCGTGCACGAGATTTTATTAACAGCTACGAGGCCATATTTCAAGCACAACCAATATATTACTTGCCGGAGTGCACCATGCCGGCATGTATAGCGGCCGAGCAGTTCAGTTATCCTCTAATATCCCATCGATCTCTGCTGCTAATTTAGAGACATGCATGACTACAAGAACATGACACATATCCTCAACCTTGTGCAGTTGTAGACCCAAACCCAAACCCAAACCTAATATATATACTCTCTCGAAATGAACTTGGTTTCCGGAGATAATCTCAATTCCTCAGTTTATATATCACACTTTCTCAAAGGTGCTCATGTATTACGTACGTGCCGTAGTATCAGTTGGCCGATTGCATGCCATTCATGTATGAGCAAGTACAAGCCATGCATAGGTCCTTTGGGCTACACAAGTAGAGCGTGACAAATTAAGTCTAGTAGTATCATACACAGCAACAACAGCTCAGGCCATGGAGATGATCGATCTGAAGTTGTCTTCACTCACTATGAATTGCACTATGTCAGGCCTTTTGTTATTTGCTTTGAGTTCTTTAAAAACTGATTGTGCATTGTGATTGTGGAGAAGCTGATTCTCTAAAAATTTGAATCTAAAAGCACATATAAAGTAGATTGTGGATTGCGGTGTATATGGGTGGGCTGGATTGTGATAATCGATTCCTATAATCTGACTATTTATTTTTTATTCAATTTTTAGGATCAGAATCTAAAATTAAAAGCAAAAATAAACAGACCTTAACGAAGAGAATCAATAGTTATGGATGAAGTGTAGTTGAATGACATCCACATCTAGGTTCTGGCAGAATTAGGTTTTGCGCATTGAGCTATATATCTAATGTGACCAAACAGCAGACAAAAAAAGAGATGAAAAATTAGGTGTATGGCGCTCATACGTTAATGGTTTAACAATTTAACAAGTTGAGTTCGGAGTTGAGTACAAGTGTACAACCAAAAGAATCAATAGTTATGGATGAAGTGTAGTTGAATGGCGTCCACATCTAGGTTCACGGAGAATTAAGTTCTTGCGCATTGAGCTATATCTAATGTGATCAAACAAAATATGCTTTTTGTGCTAGTCCCTAAATCAATCGCTAGCACGTATATACATAAATTACGATCACAACCATACATCACATATTATTACAATTATAGCGGAAGCAGTTCTTACAAATATCAATTGCAAACCAAAAGATAACTTTATCAGTTTGCCAACCTACTCATGTTCCACAGGCAACTGACAAGGTAAAACTCTATTTAGAAACACGGTCGATATCCTCGAACTCTGCGTCGACATAAGTATCCTTGAAATATTCTATTCCTTCACCTAAAAACAACGAATATAGCGAGGTTGAGTACATTGTGTACTCAGCAAGACTTGAAGTTTGCAAAACCTAATTATATGCAAGTTGATACAAAGAGGGTTTCTACCGTTATTTGCATAAAGCAAAATTGAATATAAATTCTGAACAGTAAATTGAAAGCGTAATTTGTAAAGGAATTTGACAAGTAAAATAGTAAGCATCAGTAATAACCTATCTCATATGAACGTAACTGTGGCGACCCGCATAATTAACCCCAGATAATGACCGAGTGTTTCCATTAATCCCGAGTTAATTATACTGATATGGGCATATTTAATTAATAAACCATCGAGTAAGCTCAACGTTTTTATTAATTAATACGCCGTTTTAGAGTGTTGCAACAGAACACTAATTAGAGACTTAGGATAACATCCATACACACAGTACCATCTTACAGTTCTTCACCGTCCGAGCATTAATCCATCTCTCCAACGTCACGGTGTGATCCCTACGTACCCTAGTCGATCACGCGAGAGCAACCAATAGCCGGCCGCCACCGTGTCAGCGTCGCACAACACGGTGGCCATGCGTGCGCACAACAAGATGGAGCCGTCAACGACAAGGACGACATCTGACGACCAGCTCGTCATCGTCGACCCGCCCTTCGCCTCCTCCGGCCGTTTCTTCCCGTCGCACCTCGTCCGCGTCCTGTACGGCTTCTGGGACGGTGAGATCAAATTCATCAAGCCGCCGAGGGAGGACGATGACCACGCCGCCGAGGCCATTCATACCTTCCTCCACCGTGCACGTGATTTTATTAATAGCTACGAGCCCATATGTATGGCGGCCGAGCAGTTCAGTTATCCTCTAATATCTCATCGATCTCTGCTGCTAATTTAGAGACATGCATGACTACAAGAACATGACACATATCCTCAACCTTGAGCAGTTGTAGACCCAAACCTAAACCTAATATATATACTCTCTCGAAACGAGCTTGGTTTCCGGAGATAATCTCAATTCCTCAGTTTATATATCACGCTTTCTCAAAGGTGCTCATGTATTACGTACGTGCCGTATCAGTTGCGCCGATTGCCATTCATGTATGAGCAAGTACAAGCCATGCACAGGTCCTTTGGGCTACACAAGTAGAGCGTGACAAATTAAGTCTAGTAGTATCATACACAGCAACAACAGTTCAGGCCATGGAGATGATCGATCTGAAGTTAGTCTTCACTACTACAGAATCGGGCATCACAACCGGCATATTAGAAGCGGTTTCATGCGAACCGGTTGTAATGTGCGCACCAGAAGCGGTTCGTGGCAACGGGCAGGAGAGGACTTCTAGAAGCGGTTTGAGACACAAACCGCTTCTGATGGTTGAGTTTTAGCAGCGGTTCGTGTATCAAACCGCTTCTGGAAAGTCAGAAGCGGTTTGAAACACGAACCGCTTCTAGAATTCAACCATCAGAAGCGGTTTGTGTCTCCAACCGCTTCTGGAAGCCCTCCCGCCCAGCGCATTTTAAACCATTCTTCCTCCCCGAGCCAACAGTCATGAACAAAGGAGGCCGAACACTGTTCTTCCGAGGAAGTGTTGCCCAAATTTTTAGTTTTTAAATTGCTGGTGATAGCTTCAAATTAAGTGTTTCAAGGTCAGTAAGAGCATGTTAGCATCTTTCTCATATTGCTGTTATTTATGCATTGGATGTGGAGAAATCATGATTTATTCATATGTTGAAATGTGTTGCTCTAGGTCACTCTAGAACATGTTGAAATGTGTATGGTATGAAGTTGTTCCCCAAAATTTATTTCGTATGCTTGTTTTTGTTATGGTATGAAGATGTATGGTGGAGATCTAGTTCAAAATATGACATTGCAATTAATGAAGTAATTAGTAGTGTATAAAATAAAATAGGAAAACATGTTAAGGATAAAAAAAAATTACAAAGGTAGAAAGGGATAAAAAAGATAATTAGATAGGTAGATCTTTAATTGCATGAAGGTGTAGGTAGGGTTGTTTTTCTTGGAGAAGAAAAGTTATATGAAATTATAACTTATTGTAGATGAACCGGCAATGGATGTACAATGCGGACCGTCGCTCGAGAGAGTTCATTGATGGCGTGCAGGCTTTTCTCGATGCGGCCATTGCATTCCTGCCTCCAGGCAGCTTCATATGTTGTCCATGCGTAGATTGCAAGAACGAGAAGGAGCACTCACAGCGATGGCAGGTTATGAACCATTTGATGATGAGAGGTTTCATGCCAAACTATACCTGTTGGACCAACCATGGCGAAGACGAGGAAGACGATAAAGAAGACGAGGAATACGATAAAGAAGACGAGGAAGAAGAAGAGGGATTCAACAATATCCCGGACGCCACGCAATGCTATTCCGTGGGAGATACACTCAGTGACTTTGGTGGTGATGAGCTGGACCAGATGCTGCGTGATGGTGAGGGAGACTACACAGATGAAAGACAGTTCGAGAAGTTCCAGCGCATGTTAGAGGACCACAGAACTCCTCTGTACCCAAACTGTGGGCAGGACCACAAAAAGTTGCGTACCACACTTGAACTTATGCAATGGAAGGCCACAAATAGTGTGTCAGATAAGGGATTCGATGAGTTGTTATCACTCATAAAGAAGTTGCTTCCAGAAGATAACACTCTGCCTGAATCTACATATGAAGCAAAGGAAGTAAATCGCCCTTTGGGACTGAAAGTACAGAAGATACACGCATGTCGTAACGATTGCATCTGTATCGCAATGCATATGCTAATTTGGATGTTTGTCCGTGTGCAAAGAATCACGGTATAAGGTGAAGAGAGATGATCCAGTGAAATAGATAGGGATCGTAAGAAGAAGAGACCTCCAGCTAAAGTGTTGTGGTATTTCCTGTCATTCCCGATTGAAGCGTATGTTTGCTAACAAAGCGCATGCCCAGATGATGCGTTGGCACAAAGAAGAGCGTAAGGATGACGGTATGCTTAGACACCCTGCAGATGGCTCACAGTGGAGAAAAGTAGATCGGATGTACCCAGACTTCGCACAAGAGGTGAGAAACATAAGGTTTGGGTTAAGTACCGATGGGATGAATCCTTTCGGAGAGTTGAGCAGCAACCATAGCACCTGGCCTGTTACACTATGTATGTATAACATTCCTCCATGGTTGTGCATGAAGCGAAAGTACATCATGATGCCGTTGTTGATCCAAGGCCCCAAGCAACCTGGAAATGACATCGATGTCTACCTGAAACCATTGGTTGAAGATCTTGTGACGTTGTGGGAGGATGGTGCACGGGTATGGGATGAGTACAAAAGGGAGTATTTCACCCTACGTGCATTGTTATTTGTAACAATCAACGACTGGCCAGCTCTCGGTAACCTGTCCGGCCAAACTATCAAAGGATATAGAGCTTGCGTCCAATGCTTAGATGAAACGGACAGCATGTACCTGAAAAACTCTCGAAAGGTTGTGTACATGGGTCACCGTAGGTTTCTTCCTACGAGTCACCCATGGCGGAAGAAGTGCAGGAAATTTAACGGGCAACTAGACCTTCGTGCTAGGCCTCAACATCGTACTGGGTCACATGTACTTGCTATGGTAAAGAATCTGAAAGTAGTATTCGGAAAGGGTCCTGGAAGCAAACCTGTGCAGAATGAGGATGGTCAGGCACCAATGTGGAAGAAGAAGTCAATATTTTGGGACTTGCCTTATTGGGAAGTCTTGGAGGTTCGTCACTCACTTGACTTCATGCACATCACGAAGAATGTTTGCTTGAACCTGCTAGGCTACATAGATATGTATGGCCAATCAAAAGATACACTGCAAGCTCGGAAGGACCTTAAACTCTTGGAACTGAGGAATGACCTACATCCGGAAAAGAGAGAAAAAGGACAACATTACCTACATCCTGCGAGCTACACTCTAAGCAAAGATGAGAAAAAAAGCATGATAGAGTGCCTGAATAGTGTGAAGGTCCCTTCCGGATACTCATCGAATGTAAAGAGACTCATAAACACGAAAGAGAATAAAATCGTACACCTGAAATCCCATGATTGTCTTGTATTGATGACACAGCTGCTCCCAGTGGCTACAAGAGGTATACTTCCCGAGTGGGTACGAGGGACAATCACAAAGCTGTGTTCTTTTTTCAACGCGATTTCGCAGAAGGTCATCGACCCAGATAAACTAAGTAAGCTGCAGGATGACGTGGTACAAAGTGTGGTTTGTCTTGAGATGATATTTCCTCCTGCGTTCTTTGATATTATGGTTCATCTCACTGTTCACCTTGTCAAAGAGATAGGTATTCTCGGACCCGTGTATCTGCACAACATGTTCCCTTTCGAGAGGTACATGAGTGTGCTAAAGAAGTATGTTCGTAACCGTTCTCGTCCGGAAGGATGCATTGCCGAGGGTTATGGGACAGAGGAGGTGATTGAGTTTTGTGTGGATTACATTAATGATCTAAATCCGATCGGCGTCCCTATATCACGTCATGAGGAGGCTACGGGAAAAGGGACACTAGGAAGGAAAGCAATTGCATGCAATGATCTTCTTACATTTAAGCAAGCACATTTCACGGTTTTGAAACAATCAACTGTGGTGGCCCCGTATGTTGTTGAGCACAAGAGTATTCTACGCCGTGAATTCCCTGGGAGGTCTGAGGATTTGATAACACTGAAGCACATGGATTCTTTTGGCGCTTGGTTACAAAACTATATCCTTTTCAAAGGGTCAGACAATGAACAGTTGCAACGATTGGCACGGGGACCTTCTAGTGAAATCGTGACATTCAAGGGGTACGAGATAAATGGTTACACATTTTACACCAGATCCCAGGATAACAAGAGCACCAATCAGAACAGCGGTGTCCGCATAGATGCCGAGGACAACAAAGGCAAGGTGGACACATATTATGCTTTCATAGAAGAGATATGGGAGCTTGACTATGGACCTTTAAAGGTCCCTCTATTTAAGTGCCAATGGGTCAAACTAACTTCAGGCGGCGTAAAGGTCGACAAATATGGCATGACAACTATTGACCTCACGCAAGTCGGCTATAGGCGCGAACCGTTCGTCCTTGCAAATGATGTGAGACAGGTCTTCTATGTAATAGACATGTCAAGCAAACCTAAGAAGCAGAAAGATAATAATAAGCCAAAGCGACACGTGGTTCTCCAAGGCAAACGAAGGATTGTCGGAGTTGAGGACGTCACAGATGAGGAAGAGTATAGTCAGTTCGACGAGCTCCCTCCTTTTGCGGTAGATGTTGACATAAGCCTCCAGAATGACACAGACGTGGATGCTCCTTACATACGTCACGATCATAACGAAGGAAGACTTGTAAAGACATAGTATGGTACTACTTAAAATGTAGTACTACTGTATAAACTTATTTATTTGAACTTGTGTGATAATTGCTAAACAAGGAAGAGCACTTGCCATTCGTTGGTTATTAGAAGCATCCCAAAAGCGTCCGGGTCGAAATATGGCTTTCAAATTAAGTTCCGAATTAGTAGATGCTGCCAAAGGGAGTGGGGGTGCCATACGCAAAAAGGAAGCGACTCATAGAATGGCAGAGGCAAATAGAGCTCTTGCACATTTTCGTTAATCCATGAACAGAATCTAGGTATGTAGACACATGGATCCATACATCTCGATCGGAAAAGAATCAATAGAAGGAGAATCGGACGATATCTTTCTCGAAACAAACAAAAAGGAAAAGAAAGAGAAAACAGAAATCATGATCAACTAAGCCCTCTCGGGGGCTTGCTTAAGAATAAGAAAGAGGAATCTTATGGAAATAGCATGGAATAAACCTTATGGAATGAACAATAATCAAATAAAGAATATAAAGAATAAACAAATAAAGATACAATAAACAACAAACAAATAAACCTCATGAAATAAACAATTAACAATAAAGAAACAATAAACAACAAACAAATAAATAATATGAACACTTAAAAAAAATAAAAGAAAATAAAAATAAAAGAAAGGCCGGCGGGGCGCGAGTGGGGCTCGAACCCTCGTGGGTGGCCACGAGCCCGCACTCAAGCGCCCGCGGTAGCCAAGGGGGAGAGGAGAGTTCTTGTTACCCAGTGTAGGTAACTATTTGTTTTAAGTGTTACGTATCGGTACTGTTACAAGCGGTTCGTAATATAAACCGCTTGTAGAGATATATTCTACAAGCGGTTCCAATTAATAACCGCTTGTAGAGGTACGTTTACAAGCGGTTTTTATTACAAACCGCTTGTAGAGATAAATTATACAAGCGGTTCTAACTACGAACCGCTTGTAGAGATAGATTCTACAAGCGGTGCTAATTACGAACCGCTTGTAGAGGTACATTTATAAGCGGTTCCAATTACGAACCGCTTGTAGAGGTACATTTATAAGCGGTTCCAATTACGAACCGCTTGTAAAAGTGGCTTCCTATATATATCGCTTGCGCTCTCTCACTTGGTCACATCTCCAAACTTTTCCTAAGTCCCGCGCGCCCTCTGCTCAAGCCGTGCGCGCCCTGCTCGCCTCCTCTGCGCACCGCGCCTCCGCCGCCGCTCCGGAGTCTTCCTCCATCACGCCGACGTCGCCCTGCGCCACCCCACCCCGGAGGAGCTAGGTATAGCCGTGCCTACACCCCCAGCTCCTCCTGTTACACTTGCACATAAGGTGTTCGACGAAATGCCCGCAAGGCGTTTTGATGTGTATGTATGTAGGTGATGGTATATGTATGTTGGTGATGGTATATGTATGTTGGTATGATGGTATATGTATGTTGGTATGTTCATATATGTATGGTATGTTGGTATATATGTATGTTGGTATGTATATATGTTGGTATGTATATGTAGACATTGTATATGTTGGTATGTATGTTGGTATGTATATGTAGACATTGTATATGTTGGTATGTATATATGTTGGTATATATATATGTTGGTATGTATTCGTATCTGACGAATATCAGATTCTTTTACCATTTCCCTAAAAACAGATACCGAATACAGATACGGTCCGGATATTATCGGTTCCGTTTTCATCCCTAGCTACGAGGGAGAGAAGGCAATCGGCACAGCTTGAGGTGGCTGATGGCAACAGTGTGATAGATTTGGAAGTGGGCACAAATCTCAAGGAAATTCAATGGGAGTTTACTGTTAGTGATAAGGGATATATTCTTCTGGTTCTTTGGCGGCCCAAATTTAATATAAATAGGCCGTCCGCCTTGATAGTAGCATGTAGAGGCGAGCCCATTTTGTTTAGATTCTTCCTAGGGATGTGGTAAGAGAAGGCCCACTCCCTTGGGCTCTCGATGTCACTTAGATTTTTAAAAAAACTCAATTTGTAAATGTAAAACGTTAAAAAATATTGGATAAATAAATTTTGGTATGTATGTGTGCTCACTATTGTATATAGACATTGAGAGACATTGTATATATATGTTGAGAGACATTGTATATATATATGTTGTTATAGATGTTTTCGAATTTAAGTTTACATTATATTAACATTTACTTCGAATTAGGATAGATGGCACAACCAACACGTGGTGACCCTAATTTTGACGAGGAAGAACAGTTCCTGTTAGACTCCATCTGTGCCTATGAAGGTGATGCTGCAGCCGATGAGGCTATTGGTGCTGCAGCCGCTGTGGCCGGTAACACTGGTTCCGGCGAGAACGTGGACACCGTTGACACCGAGGTATAGTCAGAAGAAAATAATTCCTGTGGGCATGTTAATTAATCGCAATTCATTATTAGAATACACTCTAACATGTTATATATATGTTTGTGTATTTAAAGCCTGGTACATCGAGCAACCAATCCAAGAATCGGGGACCTAACAAGAAGCCGTCCACAAAGCATGTGTTTACCGACATTGACCACGATGGGAAGCCGACTGCCCCTCTTTCAGCAGTTGGGCCGTTCAACAACGCATGCGGTTACCACGTAAGGGATCACGTCCCAATTAGCATCAAGAAATGGGCTGAAGTTCCTCAAGCTACCAAGGACCTCCTCTGGCAAGATATTCTGGAAAATTTCACATTTCCTCAAGGGTTTCGAGACAAGGCCAAGAATTATACTTTGAAGAAGATGGCACTCTCATTTCAGTCATGGAAGTCGGCTCTCAGCAAAAAGTACGTGCAGAAGGGAGAAAGACCTGACTTCAACCAATTTCCTAATCTGGCCGATCACTGGGAAGCATTCGAGGAGTACAAGATGTCAGCTGAAGGCCAGGCTGCAAGTCAAAAGAATAAGACCAATGCACAGATGAAGAAGTACCACCACCATCTCGGCACCGGTGGTTACCTCAAGGCAGTACCGAAATGGGACAAGAAAGAAGAACAATTATTGGCCAAGGACGTCACACCGATTACTGCTTTGTGGGAAGAGCGCCTGCGCAATTGGTTCATGGGTCACGGGGGGAGCCTTGCAGATGATGGCAGTTTGGTGATGCGCCCAATCAAATGTACAAGATGTTGGCCAGAGAATTGTACAAGCCGTCGAGCAGTCTCAGTCAGGCTCTTTTGTGGTAGACAGGGAGAACGATGAGCTAACACATGCCCTCCAAACCCCTAAGCACCCGGGACGGACACGAGGTTTGGGCAAGACGCCATGGAAGTACGGTTTCTCCAAGGATACGCTTTCGTACAGGAGCCGCCAGAGAAGCAAAACAAGAGAAGCAAATAAAATGCGCCAATTGGAACTGGAGCTTAAAGCAACCCAGGCTAGCATTGGAGACCTAGTGGCGCAACAAGTTGCGCAACAAGTGCAGATAGCTCTCGGTAACTTTCAGAGATCAGTAGGTCCAATCAATTAGTCGGACATCGCGATCAGCCCCTCAGCGCGGCGGAGCAGCTGCGCGTCCACCGGGGCCCCTCAAGGGGACGAAGACTTGCAAACCCATTATCCCGTTGATGACATAAGGGTTCGACGCCAGTGTGAGCTACACGTTGATGCGCGCAACCTCTCCATCAGGGTGGCTTACGGCATGGCATTGCCGGTGTCACCGGGCCAGACCTTCCACTGCAACACAATACCCATGGGTTACTCGAAGGTCGCAGTGGAGGAGGTGCTGAGCGGATTTGAAGAACTACTACTCGATATTGCTGGAGGCGACGACGTTACCAAGCTTGGACAGGCCCTCCACAATATCATCCTCTGGCGAAAAAGGTTGATCATATTTCCAGATGGCGTGGAGGCGTCATCTCCGGAGCCGCCGGCTGGAGGAAGCTCGTCTCCTCCACAACGACAACCGACACCTCCTCCACAACGACAAGCCATGCCTCCTCGACAACCGACGCCTCCTTCAGCGTCGCCTCCTCCACAACGACAACCGACTCCTCCTCCACAACGACAACCGACACCTCCTCCACAACGACAAGCCACGCCTCCTCGACAACCGACGCCTCCTTCAGCATCGCCTCCTCCACAACGACAACCGACTCCTCCTCCACAACGACAACCGACACCTCCACCATCTCCTCCGAGGAAGAAGCTCAGGAGCCATACTACCCCACCTGCTCCCACGAAGGCACAGTCCAGCCGGTCAAAAAGGGTAAAGGAACCTCCAAAGAGGGCATATGATAGGACCGACGAGGAGAATTACGCGATCGTCAGCGAAGAAGTGGCTGCACACTTCGCACCAAAGAAGTCAGCTGACCCAAACATACAAGTTGATCCAAAAGTGATGGAACACTTCGTGACCTGCCGTGCAATGCCACTCCCTGTACCGTCCAACTATGAACGTACAATAATAAAGGCTACATGGAAGAGTAAACGGGGTCAGGCGGCGGCGGCAAAGCAGAAGAGAGATCAAGATCAGCTGCGGCAAGATCAGGAGAACCTTGAGAGATTCATGAAGGAGGCAGGACTCACTTCCGTAGGTGATCTCCCAATGGCAGAAGTCAAATGGCAATATAAGCTTGGCCGGGAGCTAATTGACCCTAATAAGATAAAGGACCTGCCAACCAAGATGCGACAATTTCATGAATGGTACATGACAGAGTCTGCTCAACAAAGAAAAATGTTCCCTCTCCGGTCGACAAGAACATTTCTATCGCGGGGACAACACCATATGGCTCGAATTCGAAGACATATACAATTTATACCATAGCGACTCTTTGAACGTGTCTCTCATGAGCTGCTGGTGCCTGTAAGTATCGAGCTCATAACTTTACCATTTACTTCCTTGTACCATAGAAGTGCAACTCTAATAACTTATCCATTTCTACGTAGAATGGAGATACAACGATATAGAAAACAGAACATATTCAACGTGGGCTTCATCGACCCGGAGATTGTCAATGAGCTTGTCTTTCGATACAACGCTAAGGCTCTTGAAGATTACGTTCTAGATGCATTCTTGGGACAGCACTACAAACCATACATACTTCTGCCCTTCAACTTCATGTACGTATATTTACGTGTTCTCAGAACGCATTAATAAACTTATCTTTTCCAAGGCATTGATAATACTGCTAGCTAGTTATATATATGTCGCAATATATGAACAGGTTTCACTGGATCCTTTTGGTCATCAAGCTTGATAGTAGCAAGATCGTTGTTCAAGACTCAAAAAGGGGACCGGTGGAACAATATCAATATATCATTGACGTCCTAAACAGGTATATAGCAAATATATATACAATAGTTCCTTATTATATTGAAATACCTTGCTAATTCGAACTCTGATAATTGCTATTCATAATAACGCGTCACACAGGGCATTCGCAAGGTTTCGCAAGAGGCAACAAGGAGCTTTCGAGAATGAATTCACTGTCCAAATAAGCACTCGAGTATTAAAACAGACAGCTGGAAACAACTTATGTGGCTACTATGTGTGCCACTACATGCAAAATATTACCCACTGCGATGTGCCCATAAGCTACAACGTGGTGAGTGCACATGTCAATTAATACTTACACTTTAATTACATGCTCAGAGATTTATTAATTTCGCGCTTTGTCACCCCAACATCGATGTGCAAGATGTGATCCCGCCGCACCGGTTGAAGCACTCCAAGAACAACTCATTGGCTTCATTTTCGACGAGGTTGTATCCCCTAACGGCGAGTTCCACACATCGGGTTGGAGAGATGGTCCTTCTATAAGGACAGGTGAACTGACATCAACGTCGACCAAGGACGTAAACAAATGATGCACGCAAGAATTGAATGAGCTCGAGATTCACCATTTTATTATTTGAAACTTGTAAAAGTTGCTTATGTGTAAATCAAACTTGTAAAAGTGCTCATTATTTCATGTGTGTCCATCAAACTTGTCCATCTTTTACTCTATTAAGTTCATACTTATGTGTAAATGATCTGTGATTATCTGAATGAGTACGCATGACTAATATATATTTCTTTCTATACAAAAACCATATATTTCTATTTATTTTTAATGTCAAAATTCATATTAATACCCTTCTCAAAAACATATTACATATTGAATATAAGTAAACAATGCCTCTCCACAAGCGGTTATTATCTCCAACCGCCTATGGAGAGAGCACCTCCACACGCGGTTTTTAATACGAACCGCTTCTGGCGATGCAGTCTTCACAAGCGGTTTATAAGACAAACCGCTTGTGGAGATATAGTCTTCACAAGCGGTTTATAACACAAACCGCTTGTGAAGATATCCCACGTGGCAGCCCCGCGAGCCTTCCTGGACACCTTTCGAACCGATTGTGGTGTCTCACCACAAGCGGTTGGCCGAACCGCTTGTGATACCCCGAAGGGTATCACTCCCGGTTGCTTACCAGCGGTTCTAAAACCGCTTCTGAAAGCGGTTACGAACCGCTTGTGATGACCGGTTCTGTAGTAGTGCTTCACTCACTATGAATTGCAGACCTTAACGAAGAGAATCAGTAGTTATGGATGAAGTGTAGTTGAATGACATCCACATCTAGGTTCTGGGAGAATTAAGTTTTTGCGCATTGAGCTATATATCTAATGTGACCAAACAGCAGAAAAAAAAAGAGAGATGAATAATTAGGTGTATGGCGCTCATACGTTAATGGTTTAACAATTTAACAAGTTGAGTTCGGAGTTGAGTAAAATACCGTCATTTTTTTTGTTGCTAAAAGTTCGTAATTTACCACTATACTATCATACATCAAGTTTGACCAAAAAAAAATGCTCTTAATTGTTTCCACATGCGGAAGGCGTATTATATAAAGACACCTTTGCCAATTGCCATCATATATAGCCAGACAAATTATTACTCAACATGTCATACACCAATCTCAAAAGGGAGCAAAGCAGGGCAAGTCTCCCAAAGGAGAATTGAAGGAGAGAGCATCCATCAGCTCTAGCCTCTAGTTGCTGAGATACAGAGCTATGAACTTCTTGGAGTGAAAACGGATCAGATACAGGCGGATATTGTTCTTTCTGTATTCTAACCCATATTTTTTTCTGGATCAGAACCTGATACGGGCTAGCGGATACGGATACGAATCTAGGTTAATCGGAATACGAATACGGGACGAATATCTGATGGATTTGGGTCAAAAACGGATAAAGATATACGGATAATGCATGCATATATAGAGTAATATATTTTGAATTAAACCGTACGGGTACATGGCCATAGTAGCAAGTTATATATCAATCAAACCCAATATACGTCATAGAAATAATATGCTACTTTATGATTAATAGAACCAACTAACTGTCAATATAAATGGGCTCTCTATGGAAAAAATGAGATGAAATGGGTTGGGTCTTGCTGATATCCAAATAGGAAATTAGGATATCCGAATATCCGGATCCCGTCCTGTATTTAGCGGATATTGGATGTTCCATATCCGATCCCGTATCCGAATTCAAGTATCCGGATCTTATCTCGGATCTGGCCGGATAGTCAAATCCGATCCCATATTCGATCCCGAATCGGGCGGGAATTATCTAACCCGTTTTCAGTATGAACTCCCACAAAAAAATTTACTACTGTTGGGAATTGGGATAGTTTCATGAGTAGTGCTTGTATGCATCACCTTCCAATAAAAAATATATAAATTTTAAAACAAACAAATGAGTAAATAATTACTATTCACTTTTCATATATGTACTTTAATATTTATGCAACTTTTAAACAATGATTTATCGTATATCGACCGCAAGAAAAGGAGCAACCTAGCTATAAATGTGTGAGAGGACTCTCCATGAGGTAACACGTTTTGGGGGAAGATGGTCCAGGCAATCCATAGAGATGGTCCAAGTATCACTTTGTTAGTTAACCCTGCTGTCGTCATAAGCTAGTTATGTGTGTGTACCATTCACATGACAGGTCATTAAATTCGAGCCAATGGCCACGAACTTTACATGCTTAAAATTCTTCAAAGTGCTGCAAAGCATGGTCAAGTTTTAGTAGTTTTATAGCCAGTTGAAATACTAGTACTACATAGTGCAGAGTCGGTCAGTTATCATCTTGAGACTAAACCTGTAGCATATCTTCATAGACTAAATGAAGTGGATCGTAGATTATAATATATATAGATAGGCTAGATTATAAGAATCGATTTCTAAAAAAAGTATTTATTTTTTATTCAGCTTTTAGGTTAGAATTCGAAATTAAAAGAAAAAACGAAGAGGCCCTTATCGTCACAAACACGCTATTGGCAAAATTTGGCAATCCTCCCGTCGTGCAGATGGCCACGTGTGGTAACCATTTGTTTAGAATTTTCACTGAGCGATACATCTGAAACAGAGTAAAGGCTGGCAAGAATTGATAGAGGTGTTTATTCAGCGCGCGCGTGCTCTCTCTCTATATATATACTAGGGAGATAAACGCGCTACGCTGCGCCGGTGGTAATACGGATGGTTTTGCAAAGATTAAGCGTGAAATCATTTGATGATTAGATGTGATGAAAACGACTAATGGAAACCATTATAACAATCCAGTTGGATAAAATAGTGTAATCAAGAGATAGCCATTGATGGTTATGGTTTCATCGCAGACTATGTTTTAAAAACGTTGTTCGTATAGGAATTCGTTACATATACGTCGTTTGAACTGGCCTAGTTCTAAAAACTTTGAAAAAAACTGCTTTAGATGTGCGTTGTCTGTAGATGTAGAATAGTTGTATGGGCCGTATTTTCCATTGCATTGTATGTTGCGCCAGCCAATTCTCCATAGAATGTTTCTGCTTCGTTGTTATTACGACTGAATACGATTGGTTTATCCATTTTTATCTAACCTCTAATTTGGTTGTTATCTTCATAGGTAACGCCAGATGAATGTATATCTAGATGTAATTTTCTGCTTATCTCTTTTAATAGCAGCTGTCTTAAAATATATACAGTTGTTTCAGTCTATCAAAAAATCAAACGTTAGGCATTTTAATAGAATCGAGACGGGAATACTCTGTGCAGGCAAGATGATAGAGAATTTTGTGAGCAAAAAAGTAGCAAATTGTGTTGCGGTCGAGAAAAAAACCATCCGTTAATGATATATACAGAAAAACAACGTGTTGCTTTTAGATGGTTATTTATCTTGGTCCACTATTATAACTTTTAGCATGGAAAAATTGTTGATATAAGATCCAACAGTAAACAACAGAGCTACGTGAAATCGTCTTTGTACTTTAAATTGTAAGAACACAAAATATATCAAAGTACTACGTGCAGGCTGCGTGAATAAATGTGGTCAATATTGAATTGTGTGAGTAATATAACGACTTACACCAGGCGCATCGATGTGGTCTTCATGTCAGCAGGTTGATTCTTCGATTCAGTGGCAGGTGATTGCCCTGTTTCACATGTGTTCTGTTCAGATTGCAGTTCTTGGTTTGAACATCTATTATGGTCATTGATCGACGTTTGCTCAGTGTGGTCGAGGAGAGACTGGACTGTTCCTTCTCTATTATCAGATTGCCGTGTAGCTGATGTGAGGTCCTATATGTAGAGCACAAGGGATGGGCTCGTTATATGTATTTAGGCAGAGATTAAAGGGCAGAAAATAGCCAAACAGGAGCAAGCGAGTGAATCACGTGAAGCGAATTTACCTGTAACGGCAGATCAGCTGAAAATCGTATGTTACACGATGTCGCTGTGCCTTGTCGCATGGCCTCCGTTAAAGCGTTGCCCATTATTTATGTATGTCAGGAAATGCTGGGCTACAGCCCTGGACGACTACGGCGAAATAGATATGAAATGCGTGTAGCTGCAGAAGAACACATTCTGTTGTTAGAAGCAAGCACAATACGAATTACGGAAGGACATAAAGGCAGCATGAATGAATATTAACTGAAAAATACAGGTCATGAGCATGCAGGCCTATTGGAATATGCATTGAATATTAACTACTGTAAGAAACACACAGTATGTGGGCTGGAAAGTATGGTTAGTAATGTCCATATTGCTAGCACAAAAGCCATCAACATTTGACACACATCCAAACTCAACAAGCTCAAAGAAGAGCTCACAAGTGTTTATTTCAAGAGTTTAAGCCTCAGCTTCAGACATTGGTGGGAGGCCAGAACGCTGCAACAAAACGCGCAAGATAATTAGCCCAAAGAAGAGCTAATCCAGTAAGAATTTTTTTTGTACAGAAGCATAAAAAAATAAGTGATACAAAGGAAACTAAGAAACGAAAAATATATGACTGCCTCTCAAAAAGGACTATCAGATGAGGAGAATCATTCAGAAACCTAGACAGTTCCTCCAATAGAATTCCACCAATTTCAGGAGGATTGTATACACTATTATTAATGTCATTAGCACGGTTGTTGACATAAACCACCCCATCTCTAAAAGAGTTAACAAATTGCTAAGGCGGCAATTTGTAGAGAGCAAAAGAAACAGTAATAGTATAAAACAGTATAAAACATATACATCCACAGATAAGCATAGATGAGAATGCAACTAACTCTTTAAATGGTGCACATGCATTTGCCAAAATTACATGGGTAAAATAGATATATTTACTTAATAAGACAGGTGTAGTTCTTCAGAAGAATATATAATGAAATAGTTAACAAAAGCAATTAAAACTAAAAACCACAATCTGGAAGCATATTCGGATATGGGAATGGCTATACCTTCGCCGTTCAATAGACAAAATAGAATATTGCAGCGATCACAACTGGAATATCCTGTATAATGTGACCCAGCTTGTTCACCTTACATGTGTCACGGCAGAAAAATAGGATGTACTTTAGCATCTAAAAGGTTTTCCAGTTCAGAGAGCTGACTTTCACAATCCACTGCAACAAAACGTGCAAGATAATTAGCCCAAAGAAGAGCTCATCCAGTAAGAATTTTTTTTTTGTGCAGAAGCATAAAAAAATAAGTGATACAAAGAAAACTAAGAAACGAACAATATATAACTACCTCTCAAAAAGGACTATCAGATGAGGAGAATCATTCAGAAACCTAGACAGTTCCTCCAATAGAATTCCACCAATTTCAGGAGGATTTTATACATTATTATTGACCTCATTAGCACGGTTGTTGACATAAACCATCCCATCTCTAAAAGAGTTAACAGATTGTTAAGGCGGCAGTTCCTGGAGAGCAAAAGCAGTAGTAACAGTATAAAACATATACATCCAAAGATAAGCATAGATGAGAATGCAACTAACTCTTTAAATGGTGCATATGCATTTGCCAAAATTACATGGATAAAACAGATATATTTACTTAAAAAGATAGGCATAGTTCTTAACAAGAATACATAATCAAACAGCTAACAAAAGCAGTTGAAACTAAAAGCCACAATCTGGAAGCATATTCGGATATGGGAATGGCTATACCTTCGCCATTCAATAGACAAAATAGAACATTGCAGTGATCACAACTGGAACATTGCAGTGATCACAACTGGCATCTAAAAGGTTTTCCAGTTCAGAGAGCTGACTTTCACAATCCACATCAGAAGAGCCGCCTCCATAGATGACCACAAAAAATTCAAATCATCAGAGAAGATTTATGAAGTGAAGAGAGCAAATCAAATCTATGTTAGAAAACAAGGAAAATGCCAGGAATCTTGGCGGTAGTGAAATCTATGGCAGAAGTAAAACTGTGGATTATGCCTTTGAAGCGTCCTTTTTCTGATTCTTCTTTTGGCCATGACAGGTCAGGCTTAGTACATGACCTAAATGCCATTGTTAATAGAAAAAAGGTATCACCGATCCTCTTCAATATTTATTTTGTCAACCAAAAATAATTCTCTTAGATCTGCCATCAACATCTTTCATCATACTCTCCAATGAAGTTAATACATGGCATCATGATTAATTTTAGCAACCATTTTACCAACTCAAATCTTGTGTCTGACATAAAGTTCATCAGTTTATTAAATATTTGAGCATATAAGTAAATAAATAAATAAATCAAAACATGTTGTGATGCATGCAATGTAACAAAAAAAAGGGGAGTAATTTATACTTTTTGGTCACGCTTGGCTTTTCTTATAACAGGTGATGCTCAAGCATTATAACTACACGATAGGTGAATAATAAGCAAATGTCATAACCAAAATAAGACCCAATAATTTTTTTTAAGAAAATATAGTTCTTCAGATGTGATCCTTACTTTGGTCTGAAGCGGTTCATTGGTACAGGTTCTTTAAGGATCCCATTTAGAGCATCCACTGAGCCCTGCATTTCAATGTGAATTGTCAACTAAAGTTTTGCCTTTAGCAAGACCTTTTCCCATAAAACCTCTGGAGATTCTGAGCAGTACCTTGGAGGTTGAAAGTGCATCTAGGCCCCTCATTTTATTTTGGTGATTAATGATGACACAATTAATGTGATCTAATGCTTCAACTAAGATTAATGCAGTTATCGAGATCACATCAAGCTCGGAATAAGATTGGACCGTCCTAAGCGCGTCAAATTTCGAGAAAACGGCATCAAGACAAAGACTTGTAATTTCTATATTGTTTTGAGTCTTAAGGATAGCCGTACTATTAAGAGGGTACTATGGAAAATCGCTTTTAGGATGTGCATGTGCTCAAGGTCAAAACTTGCATTTAAACTAGCACTCAAAAACTTGCATTTTCCAAAAACCAGAACTCCAACCGAGCCAGTCAACTCGGAGGGTCCGGACATACAGTCCAGAGTATCCGGATTCAGTCCGGAGTCTCCGGACGCTTTATCCGGAGTCTCCGGGTTAACCCTCTCGGCCAATTTGTGAATTCCGGAGAGTCCGGAGTATCCGGACAGTTGGTCCGGAGAGTCCGGACAACCCGGAGTCTCCGAGTCATTTGTCCGGAGTCTCCGGTCTGTTCGAAAAGGGAAAAAACGGCTAGTTTTTCAAACTTGTATTTAAAGCCACCCCTTCTTCCCCAACGGCTAGGACTGCTCTTGAGCTCATTCATTGAAGCATTCAAGCCCTCTCTAACACTTTCAAAGCATTCAATAGAGCCCTCACTTCCTCCCACCATTTAATTTGGTTGTTGATCCATTTTGGTGAGGAGAGGAAGAAGCAAAGTGCTAGGTGCATTCATTTCGAGTTGTTGAGCACTAGTTCATCCTCCAAGCGACTTCCGTGGTGCTATTACTCTTGGAGGTTGAAGGTCTCCTAGACGGCTAGGAGTCACCGGGAGCTACCAACGCGTGTGGTGAGCCCCGGTCGTTTGTGAAGGCGAGTCTCGCCTCCGAAAGGAAAGAGACAAGAAGTGAAGCCGGCGAGTGCATTTGTGCAACACCGGGAGGAAAGCGGGTTGAAAGAGACCCCGGCTCAAGTGCGACCGAGCCACCTCAACGGAGACGTAGGGTTCCCTTCAAGAACCCGAACTTCGGTGAAAATTCGTGTCCCTCTCGTTCATTTTTACTTCCTAGTCTTTCTTGTTTGGATTTGAATTTGTAAAGTTAGATCTAGCTCTTTGCTTAGCTTTAATTCAAATCCTTACTAGCAATTGTTCTAGGTTGTTCTTGCTATCTATTTTTAGTGGTTTACTGTGCTTGCTAGAGTAGTCTTAGTTGCGCCCCCGAGTCAGCCAGCTCGGAGACTCCGGTATCCAATACCGGAGTATCCGGACAAGCCGGAGTATCCGGACCAAAACCCGGAGACTCCGGGTTGACCTGCTCGGCCTGTTTTAATTCCGCTGCGATTTTTTAATCCGCCTATTCACGCCCCCTCTAGGCGACATCGTTGGTCCTTTCAATTGGTATCAGAGCCAAATCTCCTTTATTTTGGCTTAATCGCTTGGAGAAACAAAGATGTCGGATATAGAGAAAATTACCGAAACCCATGCCCAAGACAAGGCCACTGGTTCCGGTATAGGGGTTGCAATTCCTTTAGATTATTCCTCTTTTGGAGTCTGAAACTCCTCATCTTATGTTTCCGTCTCGTCTGGCCGAGCGCCTCATTTCGATGGCACTTGCTATGCGGCATGGAAACACAAGATGAAGATGCATTTGAGATCACTTCACCCTTGCATTTGGAAGATTGTTGAAACAGGTTTCAAGCCCGCAAACCCCAACAATCTTACCTCCGAAGAAGATAAAGCTCAACACTTCAACGACTTGGCCGTCAATGCCTTGTTCAATGCTTTGAGCGACTCCGAGTTCAACCGGGTTGATGGCCTTGACAATGCCAAGGACATATGGGAAAGATTAATGGTATCTTATGAAGGTGTGTCAAGTGTTCGTGAATCCAAGATTGAGCTTATCATTGGAGAACTAAGCCGATTCACTTTGGAAGAAGGACAGTGTTATACCAAGATGTTTGATCGCTTGATGGTACTAGTAAATCAAGCTAAAGGACTTGGAAGCACCGAGCTCACCGACAAAGCAATTGTCAAGATCATCCTTTGAGTGATCACCCCCACCAACCGCAACCTTGTGCAACTCATCCGCGACCGGCCAAACTTCGACACTCTCACTCCTCATGATGTGATTGGCCGGTTGATGACGGATGAGATGATGGTTAAGGAAGCGGAAGTGGTGGAGGAGCTCAAGTCCAGCAAGAAGAAGGGCATCGCCTTGAAGGCCGTCAAGGTGGCACAAGAAGCCGAAGAGAGCTCAAGCGATGAAGAAGAGTCGAGCGGCCCCTTGACAAATGAAGATATGGCCTTGCTGGTAAGAAGATTCAACAAGTTCTTGAAGAAGAAGGGCTACAAGCCAGGAAGTCACTCCAAGGGCTATGGCAACAAAACAAGAGGGCGGCACTCTTCAAGAAAGTGCTATGAGTGTGGGGAACCCGGTCATTTCATTGCCGAGTGTCCTCACAAAGAAAAGAAGGAAGACAAGCCCTACAAGAAGGACAAGTTCAAGAAGAAGGACAAGGACAAGAGCAAGAGGTACAAGGGCAAGGGTCATGCATACATCGGCAAGGAGTGGAACTCCGACTCCGACTCCGAGTCTGAGTCCGAATCCGACTCCGACAATGAAGGAGGACTTGCCACCGTCGCCATTGCTACACCACCGACAAAGTCAAAGGGTCTCTTTGACAACCTAAGCGACGGCGAAGGAGATGCTCCAATTTGCCTCATGGCAAAGGGGCACAAGGTATCATCTAAGAGCCCCATTTCCTCTATTATTGATTATGGCTTAGATGATTGTGATAGTGATAACGATGAAGTAGTATTTAAGTCTATGAATGACTTTGATATTGAAAAACTAGACTTGCTACTTAAAGATATTGAAAAATTGGAGGAAGTGGTAGAACAAAAGGTGGCTACTCTTGAAGCTCAAGAAGATCTCCTTATATTTGAAAAGGAAAAGAATCTTGAGCTAGAGAAGAGCCTAGATTTTGAAAGAAAGAAAAATGAGGACTTAGTCAAAAACTAAAATTTGACTAAGAATGAAATAGTTAGTCTTGAGATCACCAATGCTTCACTCGTAGAGCAACTTGCTCAAGCAATGGATGCTTGCAAATCTCTTGAAGTGAAGCTTGTTGATCTCTCGAATAATGCTTCCTCCTCAATTAACAACTCCAATGTTTCAATGCCTTCAAGTAGCAACGGATGCGCTAGATGTTATAATATTGATGTTGCTACTTGTGCTACTAACCGTGAGACTTTGAAAGTCTTAGCTCATGAGAATGAGAAGCTTAAGGGGATGCTTGAAGATGGACTTCAAAAGTCCTACAAGGCTAGCAAAGGTTTAGAGGAGTATCTCGGTAAGCGCCAAGGTAATCCTAAGAAGCATGGGCTTGGATATGTTCCGCCTAAGGGCAAAAAGAGCAACATCATGGTTGCTCCTTTAAGAAAGCCGATTCATTTTGTAAAAGGCGAAGGAACATCCAAGCACAAGGCTCACTCCGAGTTCTTTGCTTCATATGTACTTAAGAAAACTAACCTTGGTCGTGTAGTTGCATGTCATATTTGGCGTAAGCCAAAGAATGCTCCTATTGTTCGCTCCATTTGGGTCCCAAAATCTCTAGTTGCTAATGTGCGTGGACCTAACCAAGTTTGGGTACCAAAGAGCAAAAACTAAATATGTTTTTGTAGGCCTATATCTCCGGTGGAACAAGTTGGATTTTGGATAGCGGATGCACGCATCATATGACCGGAGAAAAGGCAATGTTCGCACACTTGGATGAAAATGGATCAAATAGCGAAAGTATTGTCTTTGGAGACAATGGAAAAGGAGAAGTAATTGGTTTGGGTAAAATCTCTATCTCAAATGATTTTCACTTAAGTAATGTTTTACTTGTTGATTCATTAAGCTACAATTTGTTGTCCGTTGCACAATTGTGTGAAGCGGGTTACAATTGTTTGTTTAATGAAAAGGGTGTGGAAGTCATTAAGAGGCTCGATGGTTTAATAGCCTTCAAAGGACGTTTGAAGGGCAAGCTCTATCTCGTAGACTTCAATACGGATAGACTTAATCTTGAAACGTGCTTAATGGCTAAATCTAGCATGGGTTGGCTATGGCATCGCCGACTAGCCCATGTCGGTATGAGGAACCTTCACAAACTCATCAAAGGCAACCACATCCTTGGACTAACTAATGTTGTCTTTGAGAAAGATAGGGTATGTAGCGCTTGTCAAGCGGGCAAGCAAGTTGGTGCCTCCCATCCTGCCAAGAATGTGATGACAACCTCAAGACCGTTGGAAATGCTGCACATGGATTTATTTGGTCCCGTAGCTTACATAAGCAACGGGGGAAGTAAGTATGGTTTAGTTATTGTTGATGACTTTTCTCGATTCACTTGGGTGTTCTTCTTGCATGACAAAGGTGAAGTCCAAGTAACTCTAAAGAAGTTCATAAGAAGAGCCCAAAATGAGTTTGAAGTGAAGATCAAGAGAATTCGAAGCGACAACGGCACCGAGTTCAAGAACATTGGTGTGGAGGAGTTTCTTGATGAGGAAGGAATCAAACACGAATTCTCGGCTCCCTATTCTCCTCAACAAAATGGGGTGGCCGAGAGGAAAAATCGAACCCTCATCGAGATGGCGCGGACGATGCTTGACGAGTACAAGGTTTCCGATAGTTTTTGGGCGGAAGCCATCAATACCGCATGCCACAGCTCCAACCGCCTCTACCTTCACAAGATCTTGAAGAAAACGGCGTACGAATTGCTCACCGGGAAGAAACCAAATGTATCCTATTTTAGAGTCTTTGGGAGTAAATGCTACATCCTAAACAAAAAGGCTAAGTCTTCTAAATTTGCTCCTAAAGTAGATGAAGGTTTCTTACTTGGTTATGGAACTAATGCTTATGCGTACCGAGTTTTCAACAATACCACCGGTGTCGTTGAAATCTCGCGTGACGTAACTTTTGATGAGGCTAACGGTTCTCAAGTAGAACAAGTTGATCGTGTTGTGATTGACAGGGAAGAACCTCCTTGTGAAGCTATCAAGAAAATGGCAATTGGGGAGGTAAGACCTCAAAATCTGGAATCTCACCCGAGCACCCCAACCCGGAGTCTCCGGATTGAAACCCGGAGTATCCGGATTGGTTCGGAGTCTCCGGGTCAAATACCGGAGTCTCCGGATGGGTCAGGCTCAAGTGCTATTCCCTCCTCGTCCAAGTAAGCTCAAGATGGTTCGAACGCATTCCAAGATGAAGAACCTATCCAAGCTCCAAATTCAACCGTTCCTCACCCAAGAGTTCATCAAAGTATACAACGAGATCATCCGGTCGACAATATTCTCGGAGACATTCACAAGGGAGTATCAACTAGATCTCGAGTTGCGAATTTTTGTGAATTTTACTCGTTTGTGTCTTCTCTTGAGCCTCTTAAGGTAGAAGAAGCACTTGATGATCCGGATTGGGTGATGGCCATGCAAGAGGAGCTCAACAATTTCAAGAGAAATCAAGTTTGGGAGCTTGTCCAAAGACCAAATCAAAACGTGATCGGTACAAAATGGGTCTTCCGGAACAAGCAAGATGAGAATGGAATCGTGACAAGGAACAAAGCTCGTTTGGTTGCTCAAGGGTACACTCAAATCGAAGGTTTGGATTTCGGTGAAACATATGCTCCAGTAGCTAGGCTTGAATCTATTAGAATATTACTTGCCTTCGCTACTCACCATGATTTCAAGCTATATCAAATGGACGTGAAGAGTGCTTTCTTGAATGGACCACTCTCCGAGATGGTCTATGTCGAGCAACCACCCAGCTTTGAAGATCCAAAACACCCGGACCACGTCTACTACCTACACAAAGCCCTTTATGGACTTAAGCAAGCACCGAGGGCTTGGTTCGAATGTTTACGAGATTTCCTTCTCGGACAAGGTTTTGTAGTCGGAAAGGCCGACCCTACTCTCTTTACTAAACATATTGATAATGATTTATTTGTATGCCAAATATATGTCGATGACATCATATTTGGATCTACTAATGAGCATTTGTGTAAAGAGTTTAGCAAGATTATGACAAAAAGGTTCGAGATGTCCATGATGGGAGAAATGAAGTTCTTCCTCGGCTTTCAAGTTAAACAACTCAAGGAAGGAACATTCATTTGCCAAACCAAGTATATCAAGGACATGCTTAAGAAGTTCGGAATGGAGGACGCCAAGCCTATAAAGACACCTATGCAAGCCAACGGGCATCTAGACCTCGACAAAGAAGGTAAACCGGTCATCCAAAAGGTATATCGTTCGATGATCGGTTCTCTCCTTTATCTTTGTGCATCTAGGCCCGATATCATGCTTAGCGTTTGCATGTGTGCACGTTTTCAAGCCGCTCCAAAAGAGTGCCACATGGTGGCCGTTAAAAGAATCTTGAGATACTTAGTGCACACCCCTCATTTTGGACTTTGGTATCCAAAAGGATCTTCCTTTGAACTTGTTGGCTATTCCGATGCGGATTATGCCGGTTGCAAAGTGGATAGGAAGAGTACCTCGGGGACTTGCCAATTCTTGGGTAGGTCTCTAGTCTCGTGGTCTTCCAAGAAACAAAACTCCGTAGCATTATCCACTGCCGAAGCCGAATACATAGCTGCAGGGAGTTGTTGTGCTCAACTACTTTGGATGAGACAAACCTTGAGTGATTTTGGCCTATCCTACAAAAGTGTTCCACTTCTGTGTGACAATGAGAGCGCCATAAAAATTGCCAACAATCCAGTTCAACACTCCTGCACAAAGCACATAGATATTCGCCATCATTTCCTAAGAGATCACGCAACCAAAGGCGAAATTGATATCCAACATGTGAGTACAAATGATCAATTAGCCGATATTTTTACCAAGCCCCTTGACGAGAAAAGGTTCTGTGAATTGAGAAGTGGTCTAAATATTCTAGATTCTCGTAACGTGGCTTGATAAGTGCTCACATATTGTTTGTTGAATGAAAAATGAGTTTCAAAATTCTTATTCATCTTTTTCTTTGAAATTATCATTTGTTTCTGGCTCTTGATCCTACGATTTTGTCATTGCTATGTGACCATAGTCTGATTGATTGATTGTTCGCTGGTCATATATCAAGTTGACATCTTAGGGTCTCGTTCCTCCTCTCGTTCCGCCAAATTCCTTGTTTCATCGTGCGGTTTCCCTTTCTCCTAACCAAGCTGGGGAACCCGGAGTATCCGTTTTTCAATCCGGACTCTCCGGGTTAGCCCGGAGTCTCCGGACATTTTGTCCGGAGTGTCCGGGTTGGGCCGGAGTATCCGGACTGGAGTCCGGAGTCTCCGGGTTGGGGCGGATGGTTTAAGCCCCCCAATCCCGCGCGGTTTCTTTTTCCTATTCCTCCGTGCGCCTCTCCCTCTCCCGTGATCCTCTCTTGGCTTGGGTGCGCTCTCCTCCAAGGATCTTGAACCCCTCCTCTTACTCTCTTTGGAGATCAAGGTAAGAAATCTTTGCCCTAACCCTCTCCATTCCGAGATTGGATCCATCTTCGAGGTTCTTAGGGCTTCTCCCCGTGCTTCATCTCCTCTAGGGTGCCGATTGCTTCGTCGTGGCCCTCAAGATCGGAGAATCTCGCCCCTCACTCACCCGTGTTCTTCGTTTTTGAATCCCTTAAGGTGAGTTCCAATCCGTGCCCTAATCCCGCGAAATTTCCTTGCTAGATTGTGCCCTATACTTCATTCCTACCCTTTTGTGGCAATCTAGTTTCTTTTCTTGTCTTTTTGCGGATTGAATTCCCAAATTTGGGCCGCCCGTGCGTTCGTCCTGGCGCATCCGGAGTATCCGGACTGTTGGTCCGGAGTATCCGGGTTGGTCCGGAGTATCCGGACAATTTGTCCGGAGTCTCCGGGTTAATCCGGAGTATCCGGACAATTTATCCGGACTCTACGGGTTAGGGGTCTCGGCCAGAATTCTTTTACCGCAAAATTTCAAGTCGCCTCACGGCTAATCTTTTTCCCTCGCTCTGTCTGGTCAGATGGATCCTTCTCAGGGGTCTTCAGCTGGTGGTGGTGGTGATCTTCCTAGGGACTCTCCGTCTCCGGACAGTCCCTCCAGTTCTCCGTCTGCTCGTCCGGCGCCCAAGAGGCCGCTGGCCACGCCAGGGCAAAGCACCCCACCTCCAGGGAAGGGGTGCGCCGAGCATTGGGACGTCATCCGCTCCACGCCTCTTATCCAATCCTCCTCCCGCACTCAAGCTCAGCCTGTCTCAAAGAAGAAGGCAGCCTCACCACAACACAAGCTCGCCTCCTCCTCTACCTCGGCTGATCCAGATGAGCACCTGCAGATACTCATGCTAGGCCGAGGATCGAAGAGAAGGGAATTCCGTGCGCCAGTCACTTCATTGGCCCCTTGGCCAAAGCCAAGCCTGTGTGGAGGTACCCCATGTCGATTAACCCCATGAGAGTGATTGACTACGGGGCGGGTTACGGCAAGGGTAAGGCCATAGTAGAGCAAAGAAAGAAAGATCCGCTCGCTTTCCATCAGGATGAGTATGTGGACCGCGGTGGGAACCGGTTTGATCGAACTCCTATGACACGGTCCTCTACTCCTCTTGAGCACCAGTGGTCGGGATGAAGACCATCGTGGGAGTACATGGCAGTCTTGAGCATCGATTTTCGCCGATTCTTGAGATCTCGTGAGCTGCATGAGATCAAGGACATCTTGTCCTTCAAGTATGATTGGAACAATGAGACAGATTATACAGCTTCTTTGCCACCCTCTACTTTGACAAGACTGAGGATGCTATTTGGTGGATGATGATAGGGTGTGGTACAAGGCCAACAAGAAGAGATTTGCTAGAGTCCTCAAATTTTCGGTACAATGACGGTCCAAGCTTCATGAGAAGAAGGTTCGACTCTGAGCAGATCGAGTCCTTATATGACACTTCTAGGAGTTTCACGGTGGGGACCATCAAGGGTCTGAAGGATGTACATGCCGTCCTCAACAGGATGCGGAGGGTCACTCTTTGGCCCAAGGAGGGAGATGCTTCTACCATCAGTTCCTATGGAAGGAACTTGCTATTTCATCTCGTTGAGCGCACTCATCCGCTTTGACATTGTTGACTTCATCCGGGAGACGATGAGACACGCGCAGAGCAACATGGCCACTGCAGTTATGCTCCTTTTGTGATGGCTTTGATCACTTCGGTGGTCCGAAGTTTGTCGTGACGAGGAGCACCTTTCTTACAAGGTTCGTCCTCCGATCGCTCCGGTATTGCTCGCTGCCCCTAGACTCTTGCTCCTAGGACTCGACGCGATCGCGCCGAAGTTCTACTTTCTCGCTCCTGCTCTGCTGTGCCTCCCGCCACCCCTTCCGAGCGATCGAGGTTCCGAGTAGCGTGCTTGAGAGGATGTTGAAGCATGTCTTCGCCTGCGTGCCGTGACATTTCCACCAGGCAGAAGGTGATGAGCAGGCAGATAAAGAAGAATGGTCAGGACATTCGCAGCATCCGCCGCCACAATGGCGAGGCAGTCTCTCCCAGCGACTCCTCCGGATCTTCCGAGGAGAGTAGCGATGCCACTTCTGCAGATCAGCTCTTCGGCATCACCTCCTCCGCTCCGCCAGCCGCTGGAGATGACCCCGGCAGCGAGTACTCAGCGTCCGACGACGAAGGCGACGACGAGTGATCTCCCGTGTCCTCTTCCTTTTGGTGTCTTGATGCCAAAGGGGGAGTGATATCTTTAGCGTCGTGTCCTTAGTTGTCTCTCTTGTCGTTTGCTGTCGCGTGTGGTCTGATCTACCTGTGTTGTTTTTTGTGTTGTTTTTCATGCTGTCGTGAACTCTGTTATTTCCTCTCTATCCATGTAATGGCGTTATTGTTTATCTTATGTATGGATTACTTTCAGTTAATTGCAATGTTTGAGGGGGAGCTCTTGGTGAATTCTCATTAAATTTGTGCATTCGATTCCACTCATTTCTTCTAATGCACACATTTAGGGGGAGTTCCTCTTTTTATTTGAATTGCTAAAGTCTATTTCATATCATTTTATTTGCTGATTAATTGTGTTGTCATCAATTCACCAAAAAGGGGGAGATTGAAAGTGTATCTAGGCCCCTCATTTTATTTTGGTGATTAATGATGACACAATTAATGTGATCTAATGCTTCAACTAAGATTAATGCAGTTATCGAGATCGCATCAAGCTCGGAATAAGATTGGACCGTCCTAAGCGCGTCAAATTTCGAGAAAACGGCATCAAGACAAAGACTTGTAATTTCTATATTGTTTTGAGTCTTAAGGATAGCCGTACTATTAAGAGGGTACTATGGAAAATCGCTTTTAGGATGTGCATGTGCTCAAGGTCAAAACTTGCATTTAAACTAGCACTCAAAAACTTGCATTTTCCAAAACTAACTCCAACCGAGCCAGTCAACTCGGAGGGTCCGGACATACAGTCCAGAGTATCCGGATTCAGTCCGGAGTCTCCGGACGCTTTATCCGGAGTCTCCGGGTTAACCCTCTCGGCCAATTTGTGAATTCCGGAGAGTCCGGAGTATCCGGACAGTTGGTCCGGAGAGTCCGGACAGCCCGGAGTCTCCGGGTCATTTGTCTGGAGTCTCCGGTCTGTTCGAAAAGGGAAAAACGGCTAGTTTTTCAAACTTGTATTTAAAGCCACCCCTTCTTCCCCAACGGCTAGGACTGCTCTTGAGCTCATTCATTGAAGCATTCAAGCCCTCTCTAACACTTCCAAAGCATTCAATAGAGCCCTCACTTCCTCCCACCATTTAATTTGGTTGTTGATCCATTTTGGTGAGGAGAGGAAGAAGCAAAGTGCTAGGTGCATTCATTTCGAGTTGTTGAGCACTAGTTCATCCTCCAAGCGACTTCCGTGGTGCTATTACTCTTGGAGGTTGAAGGTCTCCTAGACGGCTAGGAGTCACCGGGAGCTACCAACGCGTGTGGTGAGCCCCGGTCGTTTGTGAAGGCGAGTCTCGCCTCCGAAAGGAAAGAGACAAGAAGTGAAGCCAGCGAGTGCATTTGTGCAACACCGGGAGGAAAGCGGGTTGAAAGAGACCCCGGTTCAAGTGCGACCGAGCCACCTCAACGGAGACGTAGGGTTCCCTTCAAGAACCCGAACTTCGGTGAAAATTCGTGTCCCTCTCGTTCATTTTTACTTCCTAGTCTTTCTTGTTTGGATTTGAATTTGTAAAGTTAGATCTAGCTCTTTGCTTAGCTTTAATTCAAATCCTTACTAGCAATTGTTCTAGGTTGTTCTTGCTATCTATTTTTAGTGGTTTACTGTGCTTGCTAGAGTAGTCTTAGTTGCGCCCCCGAGTCAGCCAGCTCGGAGACTCCGGTATCCAATACCGGAGCATCCGGACAAGCCGGAGTATCCGAACCAAAATTCGGAGACTCCGGGTTGACCTGCTCGGCCTGTTTTAATTCCGCTGCGATTTTTTAATCCGCCTATTCACCCCACCCTCTAGGCGACATCGTTGGTCCTTTCAGAGGTCAGCAGGAATAGGAAGCCATCAAGAAACATGACTTTGTAACCTTGAGTATAGTCAGGATCGGTTGGTGATTTCTGACGCTGTTGAAAAAATTGCAAAACATACATTCTCTGAGTGCAGAACGGGACATCTCTTCAAGTCAAATGGGGAATATATCATAAGGTGTACACCTTCTTTAAACTCCGCAAGTCGATTTGGGTTCCCAAAGTAATTGAAAAACCATTCGGTCGCTTCAGCTCCTTCATGATATGCAAAACCAATAGGATAACTCCTAAGCAATGAACCTCTTTTGGATCAGATGAGTAAACTGCTTGCCCAAATCACACAGGAACAACAAAGTAGGGTAAAGGGGAAAGGATACCATCTGGTGCTAGAACACTATTAGTCCCAAAATAAATGCACAAAAATAAATCCTAACAAAAAAACAGGCTGCAATTACCCATCTTTGAACAACCAAAATGGGGCATTAACCATACCTTGGCTGGCATCAACATCAGCATGGAAGTCCTTTGCCTTGGTCCTGATGTTGAACCATTTCCTCACGAGGGGCTTGCCATGAAAGATACCCACACACAAAAGGGAGGAAAAGAAACACACATTAGCAACCTGATCAAAACACGTCTCAACAACAAGAAACAGTAGGATGCAGAGAAACAGACGAAGAGGAAGCTCTGAAGTGAAACATCCCTTTCTTGCGGGGGGCACGCAAGGCAAGTGACTGGAGACAAGGTGGCACGACGAAGATAGGAAGAGCCGAACGGCCGCCGTGTGGCCGTGCGGTGGAGCGGTGATGCTAGGGGTTCGGCTTCGAGGGAATCGGACCAAGAGCTGGAGCGCCACCGGGAGGTGGAGACGCGGCTGCACAGGCTACGGCGGAAGAGCGGTGCAAGGGATGAGGGCGGTGGTCAACCGAGCATCGGGGACGACAGCAACACGGCCGTCGAGCTAGATATGTCCAGGGGATCGCACCAAGAGCTGGAGCGCCACCGGGTGGCGGAGCCGCGTTTGCGCAGGCGACGGCGGAAGAATGGCGCGAGGGTTGAGGCGAGAGCGATGACGTCGAGGGCGCGAGGAGGCCGAATCGACGATGCGGGGGGATGAATGAAGAGCAACGCGAGGGCTCAGGGACGCGAGGCTTCGAGAGCTCCGCGAGGACCAAATCCACGTCGCTTAATCGGCCGTCCATTGTGACGCGCGTTGAGCAGATGGGCCCGAGCGCGAAACGCGGAGGCGCGCGCAAAAACGCGAAAACCTGAGGCTCTCCACGCGAAGAAGGCGGACGTGGCATAGCTGAGAAGCCCGGAATTCCTTCCCCTATAGGGAGAGTTAATATTCAGAGCACCATGTTGCCTAGGCACCATGATACAAAATGTGTATTTTTTCTATGTATTCACACGTAAAATTTTTAGTATGTTGAGTTGAACTAGTTTACTAACTAGTTCAAATAAGTTTGAACTGAAATTCAAATTAAATTTTCCTTTTTTATGGTAGTTTGCTCATAGGTATGTGATAATTTTATGTACCAATCAACAAAGCATATGTAACACCCCAATTTTTGCTTTTATTGCATTTATGGATGTATTTGAATTTTTGGAATTTATTTGAAATTAATTTGAATCAAGCTCTTTATTGAATTATTTAAATATTTCATAAGTTTGTATAAATTTTGGTTGAAAATACTTTATTTGAGTTCAAAATGTCTCAAAATATTTTCCAGAATTTTTTTGGTATTTTCGCTATATTCCCTGAATTATTTGAATGACTAGAATTATTATAAATAAAAAAATCGTAGAAAATCGGGAAAAGCCTTAACGTGCCAAGTCCGTGGACCTAGCCCGTTAGCCCGCAGCCCAAACCCGCTTGAAACCGAAACCCTGACCCGCTTAAATGCCGATCACTGGATTCCGATCCGATGAGATCCGATGAGCCACTTATACAAGAGTCGTGAGGCCGCTGGATGTGGATCGAACGGCCGACATTAGATTGTACCGGTTCAGGACTCAACTGCATAACGATCGTTGGATCCGAGGAGCGGTTAGGATCGCATCGGAGCAGAATGAATCTGGGCCGTTCATCATGACAAATGGACGGTCCTCGGTCGTCATCTTTGATGTGGCCGGGTAGGACTCCGGTTGCACACCACCGCCGTCTCGATTAGGTTTCCTGGCCGAGCACGGAAGCCTAGGGCTTTAAAAGTATAGATTGGGGTTGAGACTTGGGGTGTGATCGAGGTTTCGGTGGGGAGGAGACATGAGTGGGGAATATTTTTTTAGCCCAGTGCAAAGTTCTCGCCACCCGTTTTCGGTCTTAAGACTTATCTCAACACACTCTGCCCTCAATTTCCTATATAAACTTTATAAAATTTTTCTATATATACTTTATGAATATATTTGGATTGAAAACATAAAAATGGTAAGTGTAGATTTCAAGGTTTTAAATTAAATGTGATTTTTGCGGCTCCGTGATAAGGTAAAAAAAACTACAATTATCGCAAAAGCTATCTTTGTCTTTTCATTATTAAAAGATTTTAAAAAATTATAGGAATATGATACAAGTCTCATCAACCAGCAGTTGATCAGCACACGCACACTCTTAAGCAAAGAGGCAAATCTCCTAACAATTTGCTTGTGTAGGTGGGGACCTAGATTATAAAAGAAATTTTTTCAACAAAAAATGTGAATTAGGAAGGATTGGTCGATGAAATATGAATCGGAGATTCTATTAAATAAAGGTAGTATTGTTGGAATAAACTATTATGTGATTTGATACATTGTGATCGTTAACTTGATGAATTAAGAGAGAGCTAAACAAATTAAGACGCGCAGGTGGCCTGAACGGTGAGATCGCCGGACTCGCACCCGGCACCGTCGAACAAGCCCATGTGCTGCACCGTGCACGACTCCTTCCCAACGCACGCCGCCGTGAAGGCCTCGAGCGCTGCCTTGGACTCGCACCCGCCCTGGTACGCGCCGCACTGCCCCCGGGCCACGCCAAAGCTGGCCACGTCGACGCTCGAGATGGTCTTGCCGTTCTGGCAGGACAGCGTGACATTGTCCCCCTTGTCGACAGCCTCCGCGCAGACCGGGCCGACCGCCAAGGTGCGGAAGTTCACCTGCGACGGGTCGCCGCCGGCCTCCTCGAAGAGGATGATGGTGTTGGGCTCGCCGGCCTTGAGGAAGGAGCGGGGCACGTGGTAGAACCGCTGCGATGGCTCGTTGCAGCCGGTGAGGCACTTCTGCCCGTTGCCCTCCGCCTGGAACGCGCCGCGGTAGTCGCAGTGGTGGCAGCCGCCCATCTCGGCGGCCATGTACGACGGCCAGTAGCGGCCGAGGTTGTTGCCGTTCACCCACGCCACGCCCTTGTTCAGGCCCAGGAGGTCCACCACCACGGCATCTTCACCAACCGGAGCTTCAAAGGTAGCCTTCAGGGCAAAAAACACAGAGAAATATATTAGATTCCACACCGCAATGCTAATTGCTGAGCTAAACGAATGCGATGTGAGTTGCCAAATTAAGGGGGAATTCTTAGAGATGGTGGAGCTGGATATTACTAGCTTCACCAAATTCGTGGAGTGAAGCTGTTGTTATATTAACTGGGTCATTTTGTTTATATTTTAGAATAAAATTATAAACTTAAGCCACTTTATTTCAGTCTACAAGTTTCAACTCTGAAATGGAACTGGAGTCTGGAGCTCTGCCAAACAGGACCTAAGTGGACTATACCTTATACCAGGTGAAGGGCCTGTTGATGAGGATGGTGCCATTGTGGCCGTGCCATTTGTAACCAGGCTTGTCAAGATGGATCTGCCTGTACTCTCCAGCCAAACCAGCCTAGGAAGAGAAAGATTGAAGTAATATCATGATCATGGTTGTATAGTCGAATCTTTCATTAGGAAAATAAAGAGAGTAGATAGAGATGTTCTGTACCTTGTAAGACCAAGAGCTGTGGGAGAGATCGATGGCGGTACCGTTGGCGTCGACCAGCTTGACAGGTCCTCCAACAATGCCGGCGGGCATCAGCTCAAACAAAGCTCCGTAGTTCTGTTTGACAAGCAGGAACAAACATCTCAGTACGCATGATCGGGGAAGAACGAGATGGGCTCGTTGATCTGACGAAGATTGGAACCTTCAGGCCGACGGTGGCGCTCAGGAGAGAGAGGTAGTTCTTGCCGTCGTGAAGATTCACCGGAGACTCGAGTTGGAAGATGAAAGGTCCGTTGGGAGAATGTTGTTGCCCTGTCAAGCATGTTTTTCTCAAACAAACATTAGCTTCGTTAAATAGCAAAGTATGTAGAGCAGAAATAATATTGAGTTAGCAGGAAAGTACGCACCAACAAGCTTCCCATTGACAAAAGCATAGAGCTCATGTCCGGTTGTGTTCACATACAGCGTGTTGCTCCCCTCTCCCTTGTGATCAAAGCTACATTTCATCATAGATGTTTCAGATTTAGATCAGTCCATATATCTACCGGTGATATGTAAGGTAACTCTTCATTTTAAGGATAAGGAAATCTCACAATAATCCTAAAATATAAAATATTCTAGAAATTCTCACATTAATCGAAAGAAAAAGAGAAGTATCTCTACCACTTATTTTGATGGGCCAGATGATATTTTTATTTACTTCATTATTTGTATGAAGTGGGTGATATTTACTAACCACTCACTGGTAAAAGGCTACCAATGACCACAAAGGGTAATATGGGCTTTGCACGAAGGAAAAACTCTTTTCCTTTTGTTTCTCCGAAGGCCATATGAGAATTCTATGTATAGCAAGTTAATAGCCATATCTTATATACTATGCATATATGTTGTCAACGACATGTAAATTATTTATAAAGCAATATGAGAATTCTATGTATATCAAGTTAATAATCATATCATATATACTATGCATATATGTTGTCAACGACATGTAAATTATTTATAAGGTAATATGAGAATTCTATGTATAGCAAGTTAATGACCATATCATATATATTATGTGTGTATATCTTGCCTTATAAACTTGAACAGAGGAGTAATCAAAATACACATCATGATATTTTTGTTCCTTATTTAATGCTGCTCGTTAATGATATTTGTGTTTACTTCATCATTTCTATGAAATGCAAAGTCCATATTACCCCTAGTCCTTGGTAGTCTTCTGCCTAGTGAGAGGTAATAGTAAACTAGTTACATGCCCATGCGTTGCTACGAAAAACAAAATTGATAACGAAAAATAAAGATTAAAAAATAAAAAAAAATTATTTCACAAGATCAAACATCTATCTTTAACGCTTCGTTTCTTGCGAAAGCTGACTAATTAAAGCAACGCTTCATTTGTTGCGTAGGGCAATTAAGCAGGGCAATTAAGCGGCAATTAATAACGTGGGAAGAACGGACCACTGCCACCAAGTGCTGCTTTAGAATAGTAGAGACTATTGAGTAGAAACTATTGAGTAGAAACTGACTGTCACTTTATATATAGTAGAGAGTAGAGATAGAGATATGTATATGACGCTTAGTTTCTTGTTCCCTGGCACTATTGAATTTTTTTTTCAAAATGTTCCCTGGCGGGAACTGGTTGCGTCTTGCTGTTTTAATGTGAAAGCTGGCTAATTAAGCTGGGCAATTTACCAAGGCTAAGCTTTGTTTCTTGCGTCAATTACCAAGGCAATTAAGTGTGTTTCTTTCATTTCAAAATGACTGGAGAGCGGGAAGGTAGAATGCACGCTAAGCTTTGTTTCTTGCGTCAATTACCAAGGCAATTAAGTGTGTTTGTTTCATTTCAAAATGACTGAAGAGCGGGAAGGTAGAATGCACCACTGCCACCAACTGGTGATTTAGAATAGTAGAGATACCAGCCATTTGATCACACGAAATCAATGGCTCATTTTAGTGTGGATGTACCGTAAACCTTTCCTTATGGATTTACCTTGTCATGTACCACAAGTAGTCGCTCTGATCAGTAGATGTGACGATCTGCTCCAAGAGCTGGTTCTTCTGGAAGCTTCCCCTCTCATCGGTCATGAAGGGCTTCAGGTTCTCAGGCATCCACGACCATTCCAAGCTCTCTGGCTCCTGCTCCGCCGTGCTGGGCTTCTTCACCATGACCGACGTCTGCGTCTTGATCTGATGGTAAAACCACAATAAGTAACAACGAATTGATCACTGTCATGTACAGTAAAATCAACAGCGATCAGAGGAAAATACCTTAGCGCTGTTGAACGCGACGGTCTTGCAGCCAGGCAGGATGCTGACAGACCAGGCAGGTACGACGTGAGCAGTTCCGTCGAGGGTCACATTGACATCCCTGTCGTCGAATTGGTTGCTGATGAAGCAAGCAGAGGAACCATCCAAGGTGTACTTGGTGACCTGCATTGGTAAAAGGATTGAGGGAGACTAGGGAACGGTTCCAACGGTATAGCCGTGAAACTTATGAAACTTATCAGTTTCAGCGCTGGTTTCATGAGTTTCAGTGTTTAGTTTCATCAGTTTCATGTTTCATCAGTTTTTAGTGCTAAGTTTTATGAGTTTCAGTGTAAAAATTCACAAGTTTCATGAATTTTAAAGGTATACGTCTGAAAGGATTTGTACAGCCAGCCATGTTACAAAAACGTATGCATATGATCTATTCGACAGGAAAGAAGATACAGGGCATGGTTTTTAATTGAACCATACTGTGACATTCTTGCCGTAGCTGGTGTCGTTGTACTCTCCATGAACAAGGATTTTCTCCATGGACTTGAGCGCGGTGTGGAGCTCCTTCAAGTGGCCGTACTTGGGCTGCCTGATGTTACCTGTTGGGTTACAGGGGAAGCAGATTAAGGAGATTATACATCTACAGATTACAGCCGCCTGCCAAAATCACCATGTTATTTAATTTCAATCTTTCCATGTCAAGTCAAACTCACCGTACTCATCCAGAGGTGCATCGTAGTCGTAGCTGGTTGTGATGTACGGACCACCTGAAGTACGGCCAAAGTTGGTTCCGCCATGGTACTGACCAACGTGTCAATGCAAGTCAGTGGACGCAACAGTGAAAAGATACAATACTTGTAGTATATAATGTATAAGTAGAAATCACATCTAACCGTTGATTTTTTAAGAGTGTTTCTACTACTCTACCATCACATGAAGCATAAGTAAACTCTAGTTAATCTGATCCATTGGATCGATAAGAATAAACGGTTCATATTCATAGTGTACTGTGAAAGAGCTCACGCAGTGCATGGTGTAGAAGCTCACCATGTAGTAGTTCTGGACCGATCCGCGCTTCTGGAAGAACATTGCAACCGCGAAAGCAATGTCTTCAGCAGACCTGTGGAAGTCCGGCTTGTCCCAGGCTTTGAACCTAATGGTATATATATATCAAGTTCAAAGCTTAGTACTAATCCATGTTGCGACAGAGTAGGAAAAAGGAATCAATTAGGAGAAGAATTTATTACCAGCCAGTCCAATTTTCCGTCCAAATCTTGGGGATGTCCGTCCTGTTCGGGAACCAGTCATGGCAATAGAATCCATTGCAGGTGTTGATCTGATTACAACGCAAAACACAACCACGTTAGCGTATCAGCAACACAGTTTACGTAGCCTTACTCTATCTGGTGTGAAATTCTTGGAAAAAGAAGAGATAAACTCACCACATTGGGCGGGACATCGGCGTCCTGCTGGCACATGATCCACGGGACGCCAACGTTCTGCTTGATCGCCATGTCTGCGCACCAATGGATGTATTGCGAGGCAGACTGGGCGTCTTTTAGATTGCTCATGATGTTCCCGTACTCGTTCTCAATCTACAGATTCAGGCACCGGCATCGGCATCGCCATTAGTGAACAGATTAAGTAGGCAATTGGCATTTTAATTTCCATCTGGGGTTTTGATAAGTTTCATCCGGATGTTTTTTTTAGTAACCATCATCCAAATTCCTGATCATTGGATTTGCTTTCAGATCAATGCACGGCACCCTTGAATTCGAGGTGGGTTGATCCTACGGATGTGTGTTTTGATCGTTTCGCAAGAGGAGCAGTTGTGGACTACCTGCGACAGGATGATTGGGCCTCCCTGACCAGCGAACATGTTTGCTTCCTTGAGCTTGTTGACTATGAGCGTGGTGAAGGTCTCCATCTCGCGCTGTTTAGGGGAGACAAAAGAATAGCTTAAGATTCTGTTCGTGTTTGCAAATCTATGGGATTAGATCGAGACGTCGACAATAAAAAGTGAGCAATCCATTCGTTTTTACCTCAAAAGGCTCATTGTGCATCCTGAACTGCATGCCGGGGATGTCACGCAGCCAAGCGGGAAGTCCTCTGCAGCAGAAATATATTAGCGTGATTACTGATTAGCTCCATTGTAGCTGATGATATGTAGTTTTCCTTTCCAGTTTCTAAAAAGTTTCATGACAGATTCAGCATGCATACCCATAGTTCCACTCGCCACAGATGTATGGGCCAATGCGAAGAATGGCGTACATACCGGCGTTCTGGATCTCCTTGAAGAACCTGACAATGTCGTAGTTCCCCTCGAAGTTGTACTGAAGATCAAAGGAAAGACATGAACAACAAGCAGAAAGGATCAGCTCTGGATGCGCACTGTGTTCGATCCCCTAGTAAGATATTCTGAGTTCCTGGTCGTGCAGTGCAAACCTGGCGTGGGCGAGGCTCATGGCCGTTCCAGAAGACGTACGTCTCGATGGCATCGAGACCGCCTTCCTTGGACTTCTTGATCAGATCAGGCCACATCTGCACGCAGGAAAGACAAGAACCGCAGCAAGATTAATTAGATCAGTCTGAACGAAAGAAGAGAAACCTCACGGAAGCAAGAGCACCGGATGAACTTCACCTCAGGGGTGCTCCTGGGGTAGTGGATGGATCCGGAGATGATGATTCGGCGCTGGCCGTCGATGACGAGCGCGCGGTCGTTGTAGGCGACGGTGGTGCCCCTCGCTCCGACGGCCGCGGCGGCGATTAGCAGGGCTAGCAGCAGCGCTAGCGTGGCGCGCCCCATGGTGCTACAGCTAGCTAGCTCTACACGTACGTGGGAGGAAAAAATGGAAGGGGAGAAGACGAAAACTTGGTGCATGGAAGCCTCGACCTCCACCCCTCCACGGTATTTAAAGGCCCGGCCGGAGCTGACGGGAAGAAGAAAGGATGCCGTTGGATAGGTGTTGAGCTTGATATTTGTTCCAAGGGATAGACGGATAAGTTTTGAGTTTGATATTGTTACGATCGATTTGCATGTTTCGAAGTGGAACGGATAAGTTTTGAGTCTGATATTGTTACGATTTGTGCAAACTGATGAGGCTATGGTTTGCCACCACGTATGTATCGCTCTAGAATTTGTGCAGTTTGGTTTTTTTCATGGAAATACGAATCTCGCTCAGTTGGACATAAGCTCATCGCTTTGCTGTAAAACTTTTCTAGTTGGCAAGACTTTAGTGTATGGAAATAAATATACCATGTATGGTTAGTTGAAAGTAGTAAGTTTTTATTCTAGGCTTCAATTTCAGCATAAGACATATTTTATTTGCAATAGAATAGTTTATCAAGTGGTAACGAAATTGTAAAGAATATTTAATATGAAACTAATAACAATAAATAGAAATTAATTTTATTATTTTGCAACCCTCCATGGCCACGAACAGCGAGAGAACACATCCCAACACAACTTAAGTTCACCACCAACCCATTAAAACACATTTTTCAAAGCATTTGCAAAACCGAAACTATACTTGATATTATTTCCCCAAGTTACACTACTACAGATCTGGCAATCAGTGCCGGTTCACAATGGCCATCAGTACCGATTTTTAAACTGGTACAAGCCATCCGAAACTGATGCTCATTGAGCATCACTATCGGTTCCACCAACCAGTATTGATATGACTATCAGTACCGGTTGAAGCCTCCAATCGATACTGATGAGCTATTTATTAGTACCAGCTAGCGCCTCCAACGGGTACTGATGATCTATCTATCAGTACAGGTTGGAGCCTCTAACCGATACTGATGATCACGAGAGCTTTAATACTTAATATATCGTATATATTTAATATATAGTATACATTGTGTTAAGTCTAATATTACATATATATGTTTGTGTGTGCGTTAAGTCACAATTAATTTTATATAATCAATCATGCACAATTAACTAATAATCAATCATGCCTATATATAATATATAATTACACATATATAGTTCACATAACATTCGATCATTACAACTTTAATTACAGATCATTCATGGGGCCTTTTCTTTTACGTGCGTCGCTCTTGGTAGCCGTAGATGTCGACTCCGACAGTTCACCAGTCTTTATCGAAGGGCCCCACCTATTTGTCACTGGATCGTAAAACTCGCCTGTTGGATTTATGACTTCATCGTAAATCCAGCCAACAAGTTGTTCTTGTATTGCTCTCATGTGCGCCGGCGAGAAATCCGACGAATCTTGCAAGCGACAAGCACCTCCGATCTGGATGTGCATAAATTGGCACACATAGTAGCCGCATAAATTATTGCCCGGCTGCTGAAGCAAGATCTGCGGTGAAAAAAGCTGAAAGCGTGAAATGGATGTATCGAAATGAAGTTAACTAACTAAACAGCTAGCATGATGGCATACGTACTCGAGAGGCAAGTGTAATATCAAATTCCTTTTTGAATTGGCCCACGGTTTTAGCACGGAACCGTGCGAATGCACTACACACGTGATTGCGAATTGAACATGATTAGAATTTGTTTCAAATGGAGTAAAACTAGCATAATAATGAAAGTAACAAGAATATCGGTTGAGCATGTCGATCAAGTTTTGGTAGTTTTCAATTGGTTTCCTCTGCGAGTCCATAACTGTGATCATGCTACGATATAGCTCGATAATGAGAAGAATCCAGTGAAAGTTGTGCTTATATATGTCAACGTAGGTAACTAGTTAGCTCTAACATCGTGTTATGGAAAAGGATTAGAACGAGGCGGTACGAAAACACGTACTCAAAGGTGTAGGGTAGAAGTATCCTTGACTTATATCTTTGACCAATTAGCCCCCTGTATATGTTGATATCTGATCGACAGGGGAGCTAGTAACAGTCGTCTTATTGATAACCATAGGGTCAAGGAAAGCTCTGTCGAAAATGCCCTCCCTTCTACATATTTGTATCTCCATCCTACATAAGAAGAAATTAGCTAGGCTTGCAAGTTAGTATAGTGCAAGGGCCCGTATGATGGATTTTCGCAATTAAATAAGAGACTTACAGAGTCCGGCAGCTCAACATGACCACATCGAGGGTGTCTGTCTGGTATAGTTCATACATTACGCGCCATTCGACATAAAATTCACTACCGCTGTGAAAAAAATCTTGTTCCTTGTACTTGAAAGCGAAAACCTCTAGGCCATGCCGGAACGCATCCAGGTACCATTCATGGAACTGGCGCATCCTAGTTGGTAGCTGGGCAACCTCCTCACGCCTGACCAATGATGCGCCTGTAACACCCCGGCATTTAATATGCCCGAATGCTACCAAACATAAGCTAAGCCACATCTAAGTACCATAATTAAACATAAATTCCAGCAAAGGTTCATATGCTAAAAACCGATATTTCGGCAGCATCTCCTTTGTTTTTCCATGAATTAACACAATCTCAATATCATGGCAAGATATATATATATATCATAGCACACGACATCTAAAACAACAACATAAATGGGCATAACATCAAGTTACGCCAATAATACCACGCTTAACCACTTCATAAACTATAACGAAGCAAATAAGGATTCACAAGCATGCTAGATTAAACCATACATTAAGTTTAGGGCACAACTCTTAATATCATGTCTCCAAGTGATTAATTATGGACTATGATGGTGGAGCTACGTGTAGAAGTGTAGCTAGATCCTTTTTTCCCGCATGCCGATCTCAAAGTACCTAAAAATAACATAAAACACAAGCGTGAGTTCGAAAACTCAGCAAGCATATTGTAATGGACAACAAGATCATTTACAAGACAATAATACCTCACATCACATATAACATCTCATACTTGAGCACATAACAACATCATCATCATTAAAAAAAAATGTGTTGCAATGCAATGCAATGCAATGTTATGCTCATATCTCCATGGAAACTCATACCGGTATGGTTGAGTACACACCCGTCGGTGTGCACCCTCTCCCCCCTTCCATCCCGAAGATGGAGGGTGCCTACTCCTCGCTTCCACAACCCACGGTAGATGGAATCACGATGTAGGACTTACTCTAATGGCTCTCCGGATTAGTCATAACTTTCTCACCGACCTTCCCGGATTAGTTAATGACTTTCTCACCGCCCGGGCCATGTAACATGTCATGCATGCAACTATGCCAATTATCATATTTCACATGTACATAAACATACGGCAACTCATCATGACAAATATAAACACATGGCATCGAACCATGATAATCATACTCAATATTTCATTGGAAAACAGCAAGCATGGCAAGTGAGCATAGCAAGTGTTCAATCTTTCACCCAATATCAACAAACAATCTACAATCCGCTATACATTACAACACACTTGCCTCAACCGCGGGTGACGGATTTGTGGGACGTAGAGGGCACTCCCGGTGTCACACCACCTGCACATAGGCATCACACACTCACAATAATGCCCGCAAAACAGTACACAAATCCCCATCTAACCCGACATTGCCCACTACTTGCAAACCTAAAAACAGAGGTTCTGTCCCGGCGGGACAGCAGCCTTGCAAAGGCCATAACTTGAGTTCTCGGACTCCAAATCGATTAAACGAGTACACCGTCGCGAAGCTTAGGAAATTTCCTACCTTTTTCTAGTTATACGGAAAGACTGATTCGGACTCTAAAATTGTTTAATCTACAGATTACTACGATCTGTTCCAATCGCGTCACAGATTTTAACACGCTCGGTAAAATGGCCATAACTTTCAAACGGCTGATCAGATTTTAACGTGCTTTATGTACACGGAAAGTTAATTAAATTATCTACAACTTCTTTTAAGTCCGTACGGACAGATTCGGATTCTAAATCGACGAAAACTAGAACCCTAGCCCGACTGCTCAATCTGCCCGAAAACAGAAACGTGGCAACGTCTAGATCTAACCGAAAGAACTCCAACCCAGCACCACCAATTGATCTAAAAACTTCATAAACACCCTAAGAACAGTACCTAGATCAAACCCAAGGATCCCCATGATCATACCTTTGCCCAACGAACGAATCTCCAATAGATCTCCTCGCGGATCGCTCCTCGCTCCTCGCTCCTCGCTCCACGCTCCTCGCTCCTCGCTCCTCGCTCCACGCTCCTCGCTCCTCGCTCCAACGGATGGATCCACAAGGTGCAGAGGTGTGGAGACCACCCTAGGGCAGCAAGGGGGTGGAGGAGAGGTGGTGGAGAGTTGGGGAGCAATGGGGCAAAGGGAGGGGGAGGCGCACGGCCAAGGGAGGAGGGAGGCGGCTAGGAAAAGGGCAAGTGGGGGGAAGGGCGCACAAGGGGCAGGGGTGAACATCCAAGGGCTGGTGGGGAGCCCTTTTACCAGCCCCCACACCCAATCCTAGTCCGTTACGGAGACCTACTCCATCCCACCAAAGCCCACTTAAGGCCCAAACTCCCAGGAAGGCCCAAAACCCGAAAATGGCCCTAAACGTTATTAACCTCCATACCTTATGGTTTTAACCTGCCATACCATATTTCATAAAGTTTTTGACCTTAACATGCACCATTTAAAAGGTTACGACACTCCGTGGTGACACATCACTTCAAACGGCCCAAAAACGCGAGTAAACCTCAAGCCGAAAGGTTTTATTCTCTAATTTCACATTCTATAATGTCACACCATACCGTAGTGTCACATTCTCCCCCCCTTCAACAGGTTTCGACCTCGAATCCGAAGGACGCCAAAATCAATGACAAAATCCCCAAGGGACAAACGGCTTCTCTGCAGCACAAAACATTCACACAACGACTAAAACCGGAACAAACAACAAACGAGTTCCCAAAACCAACACATAGAGAAAAAGTGTTGATCTAGCTCAACTAAGGGCAACCCCTCACAAATCGACCTTCACTTCAATTCCCCAACAGAATCTGCGTTTCAATCACAAAGGGCTCCATCAACCCAAAACGCTCGAATCCTCACGGCAAACACTTCATACTTCTATCACAACCAACCTAACTACCATACTCCATTAAACTCAACATGACATAATCAAAGGAAGTCACAATTCCTTTAACGACCTTTCTACATTCACGATAATTTGCATCGTGGGTAAAACTCATTAAGGCAGACTTGCCCTTCCGATACACCATCATATTAACTTTTTATTCCATCCTTTCCTGCACAAGACTCAAATCCAAGAACAACTAGTGACGACAAATTCTCACGGCAGGACAAATATCACCGAACTACCGTCAACTTCACTTCCACCCATCGCTACACTTAATAATGGTTAAACCCATACATCATCAACCTCCATCACAAACCACCCTTATACCACTAGGGTTCAACACCTAGCCCCAAGCTAGGATCGAAAAACCTTACCAAACCACAATTGGTTCCTTTCTTAAGAGGGTCTCGCCCTCACACAAAAACACTTAGGTATCAACCCCAAGTGTACACACGACAACTCAAACCCAAAGCGTTAACAACCATTTTGGAAAGAATTCGCAACATCCAAGCCAAATCACAAAGGAAGCATAAATCCTACACTACAACCAAAATACCATAATTTCTTCATTCTTTCTCTTCATACTAGAAAGAAATGGACATCTCGATTCTTGACATGCATGCACACTTTTCAAGAGCACTCCGGATTAGTCATATATCCTTATATGACTTTCTCACCGACCTGGCTAAATCGACTCCTTTATGATTAATTATGCATAAACAATGTCTCGCTTTTCCTTTTTCACCCTTCATTCATCATGTAACAACGGCACCGAATAGTCATTCACCAAATGACTTCTTCCTCGGTATCAAATGATGAAAACACAATTAACATCGAAGGTTGCGGAAATTCATATAGACTATGACGGCAGCATAGTTGACATTAAAACACCACGTCGTAAAAGACCCCACATCAGTTGAAAACTGAACTTGCACAACATTGCATTTCATCCAAATTCAACATTTTGGAAAAGAACATCAAAATTTCAAGTCGAGAATCTTCTCCCACAACCATCACGAACTTCCTCAAGGAGAGGGAAACTCATTCCCAAAAAGGGGAACACCTCACTAACAAAATCACTTTGTAAAACTTTCATAAAGTCCACCTTTTTGAAGCACTCGCAACATCACACACATTTTCAAAACAACTCCAACTCTAGCCAAAAAGAGTTACACATTAAGGGCTCAACTCAAAAGTTTCCAACACAACCCTTTAAGACAATCTGCTTCCTTTTAAAATTAATTCCAAAGATAATCCGGTCTAACGCCGAAGGGCGCGATCGACTCAAAACTTTTGGATGTAAATCCAAACTCACGACACGAACTAAACAAATTCGCCAAAACCAAAGGTCGACACCAAACATTACGAGTTTTAGGGAAACTCAAACACAAACATAAGGAACACCTTGACCGAAAACCCTTCAACCAAAATGGCAAACAACCAAACCAGTCCAAAAGCTTTTAAACACAAGCTCAAAGCATAAAAGAACCATCTCTAGAATTCCACTACGCTTTCCATTAAAAGACTTTAATAATCACTTTTTACTCCCTAAGGAGCCCCAACACAATTCAACCAAAAGCTTCACAACAAATTCTTCCTCTAGTTACCATTCCCAAAACTTTTAATAAGGGTTTATGATGCTTATCAAGAAGGCACCCAACCAAGACTATAATGATATGATCCCCACGGATCACCGAATCATAATACTTCTTATTCTAAATTTGAAACATAGTACTTCCACAAATCTTTCAAAGAAGATCAACATATAAATTTCATACCTCCTATCTATTCACGTCTCGATAACCGAACCTTATTCAGTTAAACAACGACCTCAACATGTAAATATTATCTCTACAAGACAAAGTTCATAGCTAGGATTCCAAGGCATACATTCATTAAGGATAAAACTCTATATCAGGTTAATTATCCATGGTTCACTCCATCACCACAGGTTACAACACCCTCCATTTAGTCAATGGTTTCCAACAAGTATTCTACACAACTACCACCACTACTAAGTCATCAATAAAAACAAATGGGCATAATCATCAACCGATCAACATTACTTTTAGCTACCCTATACATAGGTGATAACAAAATTACAACATACTCCAACTATTTAAAATAGATTGAAAACTAGCATTGAAGGGTCACAACTGCATACTTCCAAATATACTAGTAGTTTGCAACAACATAAATAACCACTCCAATCAACTTCCAAATTAAAGTCACTAGTCTCTACTAATCAGTTAGATTAGCACATCTTTAAACACCAAGCAAAGCTTCTTAACAATATCAGCAGTTTACATCATCTTAATGTTTTAACTATGCATCAAGGTTTAAACTTTTAACATTAACGAGGATCATAAGCACTTTTAAAGCAAGGCAACAGATTCTAAGCATGAACATTAACACTTTCAATCATTCTCGCTAAGAGTGAACTACAACACTAGTAGTCTATTTATTCTCAAACTTAGAGATTTTACTCACATTGAATTGATTCAACTCAAAATTTAACTTAGCAACACATCAATCCATAAACCACATTGTTACCTACTACATAACATGCTAAACATCAATTCTTACTAGGGACAAACGATTTCAGTCAAAAGACTACTTACTTTGTTTACTGACATTTTAGTTTTAAAACTCATCCCAAATTCATAAGGAAACTTGACTCTCAAAATTGCAATGAGACAAACCCAAACTTGGTTATGCAAAGGAATTCTCCAAAACACTTTTCAATCTCAAAGACTTCCATAGAGGAAACTGGTTGGAAGACAACTTTTCTCGAAAGGAACCAAGTGCTCCATTAACCTTTTCAAATAAAACCTTAACACCAAACCCCTAACTTTCACGACTCAAGAGGGGCTTTCAAAGATGATTTCTTAAACCAGTAAAATGATGAAATCAAACACCACTTACTACTACGAAGCCACAGAACTTCAGCCCTGACAGCCAGGTCTGGCACAACTCCGAACAAAACTCCTTTAGCCTTGGAGACAGACAACCACAGGAATAAATCGAATGCTTGTTCTTCATAAAGCAATTAACAGGCATCAAAATCGGAAAGCGCCCAAAAGAAGCGCAACACTAGACTCCTCTTCTTTGTCTTCACCCAAGGAAGACAAAACCACACACCGCATCACGAATGATCCGCGAAAGCCCATCACCTTTTCATTTGGTTCAAAACAGCTAAAGCCAAGAAAAGCAACAAACACCGACCGTCAGAACGACAAAGAACATCCGAAGGAAACCACCATTAACTCTTCCTTTTCGTCTCCAATCAACTACCCGATTTACGACAGAAAGGGTAAGCGCTTTTCTCCTACAGGGGTTAACAGTTCTTCGGTGATGGCGCTAACCGGCCACACCGTCAAACCTCACCCTAACTATAAACAACAAGAGGTGACCGAAACCCTTCGGTACCACAACCCCACTCTTATCACCACAACATATATCATTGACATAGCAACATGCATTGTCAAAGAAGCATTCAACATCAAAGCTTAAATACAACATTTAAGCGTAAAGAAACGATACCCATACCCTTTCCTACTGTGCCTCCATGTGTGTCAAATTTTAAATTAGTTATACCACTTTTGCAAGTTTTAATGTTGCTATCCTATAACAAAGTTTTAGTTAAGACCTAAGCCATGTTTCTAAGTTATTCCACATCACATTTTAGTTGTACCCTATAGCATGATACTAAAAATTCACATTCCAAGGACCTACGACCGCTCGATACCAACTGTAACACCCCGGCATTTAATATGCCCGAATGCTACCAAACATAAGCTAAGCAACATCTAAGTACCACAATTAAACATAAATTCCAGCAAAGGTTCATATGCTAAAAAACGATATTTCGGCAGCATCTCCTTTGTTTTTCCATGAATTAACACAATCTCAATATCATGGCAAGATATATATATATATCATAGCACACGACATCTAAAACAACAACATAAATGGGCATAACATCAAGTTACGCCAATAATACCACGCTTAACCACTTCATAAACTATAACGAAGCAAATAAGGATTCACAAGCATGCTAGATTAAACCATACATTAAGTTTAGGGCACAACTCTTAATATCATGTCTCCAAGTGATTAATTATGGACTATGATGGTGGAGCTACGTGTAGAAGTGTAGCTAGATCCCTTTTTTCCCACATGCCGATCTCAAAGTACCTAAAAACAACATAAAACACAAGCGTGAGTTCGAAAACTCAGCAAGCATATTGTAATGGACAACAAGATCATTTACAAGACAATAATACCTCACATCACATATAACATCTCATACTTGAGCACATAACAACATCATCATCATTAAAAAAAAATGTGTTGCAATGCAATGCAATGCAATGTTATGCTCATATCTCCATGGAAACTCATACCGGTATGGTTGAGTACACACCCGTCGGTGTGCACTCTCTCCCCCCTTCCATCCCGAAGATGGAGGGTGCCTACTCCTCGCTTCCACAACCCACGGTAGATGGAATCACGATGTAGGACTTACTCTAATGGCTCTTCGGATTAGTCATAACTTTCTCACCGACCTTCCCGGATTAGTTAATGACTTTCTCACCGCCTAGGCCATGTAACATGTCATGCATGCAACTATGCCAATTATCATATTTCACATGTACATAAACATACGGCAACTCATCATGACAAATATAAACACATGGCATCGAACCATGATAATCATACTCAATATTTCATTGGAAAACAGCAAGCATGGCAAGTGAGCATAGCAAATGTTCAATCTTTCACCCAATATCAACAAACAACCTACAATCCGCTATACATTACAACACACTTGCCTCAACCGCGGGCGACGGATTTGTGGGACGTAGAGGGCACTCCCGGTGTCACACCACCTGCACATAGGCATCACACACTCACAATAATGCCCGCAAAACAGTACACAAATCCCCATCTAACCCGACATTGCCCACTACTTGCAAACCTAAAAACAGAGGTTCTGTCCCGGCGGGACAGCAGCCTTGCAAAGGCCATAACTTGAGTTCTGGGACTCCAAATCGATTAAACGAGTACACCGTCACGAAGCTTAGGAAATTTCCTACCTTTTTCTAGTTATACGGAAAGACTGATTCGGAATCTAAAATTGTTTAATCTACAGATTACTACGATCTGTTCCAATCGCGTCACAGATTTTAACACGCTCGGTAAAATGGCCATAACTTACAAACGGCTGATCGGATTTTAACGTCCTTTATGTCCACGGAAAGATAATTAAATTATCTACAACTTCTTTTAAGTCCGTACGGACAGATTCGGATTTTAAATTGACGAAAACTCGAACCCTAGCCTGACTGCTCAATCTGCCCGAAAACAGAAACGTGGCAACGTCTAGATCTAACCCTAAGAACTCCAACCCAGCACCACCAATTGATCTAAAAACTTCATAAACACCCTAAGAACAGTACCTAGATCAAACCCAAGGATCCCCATGATCATACCTTTGCCCAACGAACGAATCTCCAATAGATCTCCTCGCGGATCGCTCCTCGCTCCACGCTCCACGCTCCTCGCTCCTCGCTCCAACGGATGGATCCACAAGGTGCAGAGGTATGGATACCACCCTAGGGCAGCAAGGGGGTGGAGGAGAGGTGGTGGAGAGTTGGGGAGCAATGGGGCAAAGGGAGGGAGAGGCGCACGGCCAAGGGAGGAGGGAGGCGGCTAGGAAAAGGGCAAGTGGGGGGAAGGGCGCACAAGGGGCAGGGGTGAACGTCCAAGGGCTGGTGGGGAGCCCTTTTACCAGCCCCCACACCCAATCCTAGTCCGTTACGGAGACCTACTCCATCCCACCAAAGCCCACTTAAGGCCCAAACTCCCCCGGGAAGGCCCAAAACCCCGAAAACGGCCCGAAAACGGCCCGGAAACGTTATTAACCTCCATACCTTATGGTTTTAACCTGCCATACCATATTTCATAAAGTTTTTGACCTTAACATGCACCATTTAAAAGGTTACGACACTCCGTGGTGACACATCACTTCAAACGGCCCAAAAACGCGAGTAAACCTCAAGCCGAAAGGTTTTATTCTCTAATTTCACATTCTATAATGTCACGCCATACCGTAGTGTCACAGTGCCCGGTGTAAATGGCCATCTGACTTGTGCAGACTCAATCTTCTTGTCGCCTAGTATTTGATCTAGGTTAAGACCAGTTTCTTCGATGAATCGTAGCATCTCCTTAGCCTTCTGCTCAGCTGATGACATCATCCCCTGTGACGTCTTCTTCTTGCCGCTTTATTTGACCAATGTGCGCTTGTAGTCAGAGACACGAGGTTTTTCCTTTTTATCATTCAAAGTTTTAATTGTCCTCAAGCCTTTTAGAAATTCTTCCGTACCAGGCTGAACCTTCTTCTCTGGTGACTTGGGTTTAAAATGTATACTGAAATCACCTCTGATTACCTTGTCGGTCTCCTCCTCCGTCATATCATATGCCCGCTTTGGAGGTGCAACCAGCTTCTTGGGTTGGGTGAACCCCGTCTTCTTGCGAGCTGCTAGCCGAGCTGGCTGGCTTGTCTTGGGCGACAATGTTGGAGTTGGAGTTTCGCATGCAGGGGTTGGTGCAGGAGATGGGCTTCTTCTGGAGGGCATCCTGTTTGGTGACGATGGAGGTGATGGAGGTGTTGAAGAGGACCGCTTATGTGAGTCTCGAAAAATGATGTACTTCTTGCGCTAGGATGAAATTGTGTACTGCCTCTCCTAACTGTAACACCCCGGCATCTAGTATGCCTGAATGTTACCAAACATAGACTAAACAACATCTAAATACCACAAATAAAGATAAATTACAGCAAAGGTGCAAATGCTAAAACCGAAAATTTCGGCAGCATCTCCTTTGTTTTCCATGAATTGAAGCAACAGTAATAATAAAGCAAGATATAGCATGACATGAGACATCTAAAATAGCAATAACAATTTATATAGCATCACTTATGTCTAAAATAGGGAATTCAACCATTCCACAAATTATAACGAATCAAACGATGAACTTAAGCTCAAAACCAAGCCATACACCAAGTTTCATGGCACTATTCTTATTATCATGACTTCAAATGATTAATCTGTCTATAAGTGTGAAGCTACGTGTAGAAGTGTAGCTAATGCCCTTTCCCGCATGCCGGTTTCATGGTACCTAAAAACAACACAAAACACAAGCGTGAGTTCATCACTCAGCAAGTATATTGCAATGGAACATAAAGAACAGTTCAATGTTAACATCGCTATACATCATGCTTAGCATCATAATCATGTCCAAATCTCATTATACACATCCCATCACCATCATCATGTATGCAATGCAATGCAATGCACATGTCTCCTTGAAGCACATACCAGTATTGCTAAGTGCACACCCGTCGACATGCACCCTCTTTCCCCTTCCATCCCGTAGACGGAGGGTGCCTACTCCTCGCTTCCATTCATAACCGTGAATGGAATCACGAGGTAGGACTTACTCAATGGTGCTCCGGATTAGTCATAACTTTCTCACTGACCTTACCGGACTAGTTATGACTTTCTCACCGACCTGGCCAGTTCTCATGCCATGTATGCAATTATGCCATAAACATAAACTACTTGCACATAGCCTCAACTAATCATTGCATAGCATCGTAATAATTCATTTTCATCATATCATGGGCAAACACTAATCATGGCACGATAGCACATCATGTAATCAATTTGCATCTAATCAAGACCGGCAAAAAAACAACATGCTACCTATTCCAATACACTTGCCTTAACAGCGGGCGACGGATTGGCGAGAGGATGAGGGCACTCCCGGGGTCAAACCACCTGCACATAGATACCACACACTCAACCATATGCACACAAGACCACACAACAACACTTAGTTAAACCGACTTTGCGATCTACTCCCAATACCCAAAAAAAGAGGTTCTGTCCAACGGGACAGCAGCCTTCGGAAGGCCATAACTTGGGCTTAACAACTCCAAATAAGACGAACGAGTACATTTTCTAGAAGCTTAGGAAATTTCCTAGCTTTTTCTAAGTATTGGGAAAAGTTGATTCGGCCTCTAAAATTGTTTAATCTATAAAACATTACGTTCTGTCCCAATTACGTCACAGTTTTGAACACGTTCGGTAAAACAGCCATAACTTTCAAACAGCTGGGCGGAATTGGACGTTCTTGGTGTCCAATTAAAGGTATTGAAGTTATCTACAACTTCCTCAACAGGCGGATGACCAAATTCCGAATCTAAAATTACGACAACTCAAACCCTAGGTCGTGTGCCCAATCTGCCCGAAGCAGAACACTATGCAATCTCTAGTTTTCATCAAATCTATCCAATCGCAGCACCACCTTTCGATCTAACAACACCAAAACATCCTCTAGCACAGCACCTAGACCATCCCCAAGGTTTACCCCTAGCCATACCTTCGCCCGACGAACGATGAACCGACGAACGGCGACTCTTCTCCTCCTGGTTCCCCCGATGTCCTTCCTAGCGCCGGATCCGCCGGTTCCTCCCGGTTGCGGAGCTTCCCAACGGCGAAATCATCGGAGGGGAAGGGCGTGGCAGTAAGGGGTGGGGGTGGAACTCACCTAGGGGCGTCTAGGGGAGGTAGGGAGGAAGGTGGAGGGAGGGGTGGCGCATGGGGAAGGGGCGGCTTGGAGGAGGGGCGGCGGCTAGGAAGTGGAGGGGGAGGGGGCGCACCAAGGGGTGGGAGCTAGGGTTGGCTGCCCAAAAGCTCCCCCCTTGGGCCCAAACCCTTCCACCGGAGGCCCAACTCAACCCCCAAGGCCCAAAGTCCCCCGGAAAGGCCCAAACACCTTGAAACGGTCCAAAAACACGCTATAAAGTCGTACCGAAAGCCGTATTCTATATTATCACATTTTAAAATATCACTTTCTATAATGTTACATTCCATGATGTCACATTCTCTCCCCCTTAACAAGATTCGACCTCGAATCCGAAGAGTGCCAAGAACAAGACAAAGCCCCCAAGGGACTGAGGACTTATCTGCAACACAAGACAACCACATAAAAACTCAAACCGAATCAACGAAAAACAAAGTCCCAAAAACAACACTTAGCAAGGAAGAGTTGAGTTAACTCAACTAAGTGCAACTTGTCATGATTCCTCATTTACTTCAATTTTTATCAAAAATTCCAAGAGACAAAAATTCCTTAGCAATCTGGATTACAATGAATTTCCTGAACTAGATATCTCATCCCACTATCTTAAAAATCAATCTGACACAACTCAAACTAGATTTTCCTTTATCACTAAAACACACTATACCTCTTACTCGATTATTCTTCTCAACAAAAGAGGGTATCAATTTCTAAATCTACAGAAATCTAATCTCCTCTTTCTAACACTCTATTACGATTCATAAAACTCAAAATGACACAATCATCATGAGACACATCCCTTTAACAAGCATTTAACCCTTTTTCACCATTAGTATTAGAACGGTCAACCGAGGTTCCAAACTTGAACCACCAAAGAAACATTTACGCAAAATCCCATCTCTTCCAATTATTTGACCTTTTTCACAAAGAATCAAAATTAACAAATGTCATCTACGTACATAGCCTACATCGACAATGCTTTCCTTTCGACTACAAACCACGTTACACTTTCATTTTATCCTCTCCCAGGCATAACACACACCCAGGGACAACTAGTTAAGACAATGTTCACGACAGAACACTTTATTTCAAATTACCATCACCTTTTTAACAACCAACCATATTCTCAACAAAATTTGAACCGACATCACAAGCTTCCATTATGACCACCTTTTGAACCACATTCATCAACTGAAACCCAAAACATCGCAAACCACTTTGGAAAGAATTCGACAACATCCAAAGATCACTCTTTTTCTCTTCCTAAGTCAAGCCACAAAGGAAAAACTCAAATCTCAAATCAATGCGATTCAATTCGCATCGGGGAGCATCCAAACAAAAGAGAGACTCCACACAAATCTTTGACAGAAGTTCTCAACAATCAAAGACCACTCGACTCACGTTCACCACAGCCAAACATCTCATTTTAACCAAAATCAACATTTTGGAAGAGAAAACCGATTCTCAAATCAAACAAAAGAATCCACAACCGCCACAATAACTCTCAAAGAGAAAAGGAAACTCAATTTTCTTACAGCATAGCCAAATGCCAGAAATTATTCACTCTTTCTTTTCATGCTAGAGAGGAATAGAAATCTCGATTCATGACATGAATGCAAACTTTTCAAGAGCACTCCGGATTAGTCATATATTCATATATGACTTTCTCACCAACCTGGCTCATCAACTCCTTTATGCTAAAACATCGCATTTTAACCAAGTCAAATTTTTTTTTTCAGAAGAGAACATCAATTCTCAGATCAAACATCTACATCCACAACCGCTACAAATTCTCTCAAAGAGAAAGGGAGGCTTGTTCCCAAAAGAAAACACTTCACTAACAAAATCACTCATGGAACATTCATAAGATCCACCTTTTTAAAGCACTTGCAAACACCACACACATTTTCCAAATAAAGTCAACTCTAGTCACAATAGAGTTACAAGTTGAGTGCTTAACTCCAGGGTTTCCAACACAACCCACCATGTCCATTTAATTCCTTTACATATGGTTTCCAAAGATAATTCAGTTGAACGCGAAAGAGCGCGATCCACTCAAAACTTTTGGGTGAAAATCCATACTTATAGCCTAAGCTAAACAAATTTTTGCCAAACCAAAGATTGGCATGATTCAATAACATACAATATTCCGGAATCCATCAGCCGGTTACTTCCAAAACTACTCTTTCATCCATATTTCCAATCATCGAAGTCAAATTCGTAACTTGACAAGATGCCACTTACTCATGGGAGATCTATTGCACACTAATCAAGACGCCTTAACAAAAGGGCAGGCACTCCCAAAAAGTTTATACATTCATTTAAATCCGTAAACCTTTAAAAGAAGGTTCGACTCGAATCCCACCATTTTTCGCATTCCAATACTCTTAGCCATTAAGGATTTCATAATCACCAAATCCTGAGAAGTCCAACACTGTTGAACACAAGTTACAACATCTAATCTTTGATAAAAACACTTCCTACTAGTCATGTACCCACCACCGGTAATATGATCATCAAACTCTATCCATGTCTATCTTATAACAATCAACAAGGAGAACCACGTTCTCACAACTTCGGCACAACGAACTTACTAGTTACCTCAACATAAGACTCACGTCAACTTCTTCTTTTGGTCTACTAACCACTATGACTTATCATTCATACAACTGTTTATCCCAAGCTTAAAACACATCTCTTCATCACTTATTTTGGCATAAACAACAAATGTCTTTCGCACAAACCATAAGGTACTTACTCAATATCCCTAATTCATTCAACCAATGAATAATTCTAACCACTCAATACAATCTCCATTAGACATCTTTCATAACTACGGATCCCAGACAGACATCTGTCAAGGACAATTTTAACCTTTCCTACAATCATTCCATATCCCCATCCTTTGATTACCCATCAATTAATTCATTTTGCCGATTCACCGCTTACTTGACCCCTAAACAACAAGCCCAACAATCCTCAAGTCCTTACACCATAACCTCACCATACTAATTTATCACCCAGAAAAATTCTAGACCTTCTCAACCGCAAACAACACTTACTAATCTCTAACTCCCGATAACTCCATAACTCACAACACTCTGCATAAAACACTAATCAACTTTCACTTTGGGTCACCTATCATCTCGATTCATCATCTCTACCAACACAATAGTTTAGGTTGTCTTTAAACAACCAACACAATCACTTTAACAGAATCAATAACCCACATCATCTGAAGCTGACACCTCATTGTTCATCTATAATCAGTTTGGAATCTCCATTTATATACTGATATATGTTGATGATATTGTCATTGCAAGTTCTTCAGATCAAGCCACGGAGAAATTACTCAAGCAACTACACAAACATCTTGCAGTCAAGGATTTGGGGGTGGTGCACTATTTCCTTAGAATTGAAGTGATACATAAGAAAGATGGTATAGCACTAACTCAGAATAAATACATTGGTGACATACTGAGTAGAGCTAATATGTCCAATTGCAAGCCTATTTCCACCCCTATGGCGTCCTTTGAGAAACTGTCAAAAACTGAAGGTGTGACTCTGGTTAAAGAAGAAGTAACAAAATATCGAAGTATTGTCAGAGCCCTTCAATATCTAACAATTACAAGGCCTGATATAGCTTTTTCAGTAAACAGAGTATGCCAGTACTTGCACACCCCAACTTCATTCCACTAGTCAATTTGTCAAAAGGATACTAAGGTATCTAAAATATACTCAAGATATGGAACACTATTTCAGAAGGTCAAGCTCCAATCTTGATAGTGCATTCTGATTCGATTGGGTTGGATGTCACGATGTGAGAAGGTCAACCAGTGGGTTTGCCGTGTACTTTGGCACCAATCTCGTCTCATGGAGCTCACACAAGCAGCATATTGTTTCGAGATCAATCACTGAGTCTGAATATGAAGGTTTGGCAAATGTAACTACAGAAGTTGTTTCGATTCAGTCTCTTCTAAAGGAATTGGGGGTATTTCTGAAGAGAACTCCATCTCTATGGTGCGACAACCTAGGTGCAACATATCTTGCTGCCAATCCCATCTTCCATGCTCACACAAAACACATTGTGGTAGACTACCATTTTGTGCGAGAAAGGGTTGCTCTGAAGGCTTTGGACATCGATTCATTTCATCTCGAGGATCAGACGGTGACATCTTTACTAAACCTCTTCGGTGCAGAATTTTGTAAGTTTTAGGCGCAATCTCAACCTAAGTTATAAAGGTTTAGATTGAGAGGGAATGTTGAAATAGTCCAGGATAAATATGCGTTGAGTGCGTTTGTTATAAGTCCTAGTCATTAGGATCTGGCGCAGAGTATGTAAAGGCAGAGAGGAATTATCGCTGCTATCCATCTACACAATTTGCTATTTTTTCGGTATTTTCTGTTCACTGTCCAGTACACTATAAATACAAGTGATCTGTAGTCTCATGGAGAGGGGATTGCTTCCAAGTATTCTTTTTTTTATCTATTTTCACAGTGTGGGGGTGCTATGGGTGGCAATGGCTGGTATTTATAGGTTAGCGGTGGACTGGAAATCCCATGGTCATGGCGGTGTAGGGCATGGATGAGCTCACCGTGGCAGGGCATGGGACACGCTTGGCCAGATAAAGCGCTGGCTTGGTTGACGTAGCTTTGATAGAGCTCGGTTTGACCAAAGCATACAAAGAGGGAAGGCCTCACTAAGTGTGGGGGCTCCGGTCTTATATTAGCGATATCGAATCTTACTGTTGCATCGAACTGGATAATGATGCAACCCGAAAGAATCCCAATCGCTTATCTGAAACCGTACTCGGATTGAGATCAAGCAATCGGCGCTACACTCGTGCTCTTGCCAACTGGTTGGAATCAATCCAAGCTTCCCACATATGTGTTCCGTGCTAGTTCCCAAGATCAATGCCTAGCACACACATACTTAGCACATCGAGATGATATATCACACATACACATATGAACATAACTTAAAGTAGACGGTCAGTTATTACAAGCGCTTAGGTTACAAGTTCAGGGCCGACCGGCCAAATATACAACAAAGAGAGTAAGTTCAACGGAAATATGCATAAGTCCAAAAGAAAGGCTTCAGAATGCCACCCATAACCCAAAAAGGCATCCGACTGGGGAAAGTCCCAGTTCAACCATCAAAGACGTCGTTTGCCCCCGAATCGTAGTAAGTATCGTCAGGAGCATCATCATTACCTCCCTCTAAACAATTTTAAGTAGAGCAAACAGTGAATACATGTATGTACTCGCAAGACTTTAGTGTATGGAAGTAATTATACATGCTAGGCTATTCAATGGATGAAAGCTTCTAATCTAGGTTCAAATTTCAGCATAAAGCAACTTTTATTTGTAACCATGCAATTGTTAAACATCGATAACATTTGAAATGAGCATTTGATTATAAACTACAAGTAGCATATAAGTATTTGAACAATCATTCATGACCCTCCATGGCCATAAACAATATCCGCACATAACCAACCCACCAATGTCTTACACCAACACACTAAACCACCATTTTTCCAAGTCATTTTGCAAAACCAAAATCAAAACTCTATACTTGACATTATGTTTCCAAGCCGCTCGTGACCGTGAGCACGGCCAATCGATTAGATTTAAATCTCTGCAGAGAGTGTACACTTTACTGTCGGGCCCCGAATTTGCAAATCCGGACCCTCTGTGTATTCAGCACTAGTCCAGGATCACGCTAGTGCACACAGTCTTAACATCGGTAAATATCACAATCATACTCAACGAAATAATAGAGTACTTTATTAAAGAGAATTATAACTAGTTGCTTGACCTTATGGTCAGGTTACAAAAGTACGCCTCGCAGGGCGGAAACTTATTTAAAGAGACAATAGCAGCAGAATAAAAAGATAACAGGTGGCGCCAACCAATATGCCACAGGCAACTGACTGGGCTCGCCCCTAGCTCGTCGGCTCCTCCTGGAACTCCTCCTTTGAAGCTGGCGTTGATTCTTCTTCAACTGGTGTTTGTATTGCGGCAAGGGTGAGTACTTAGTACTCAGCAAGTCATGCACAGAATGCAAACTAATATTCTACATGCAAGGCTTATTACAAAGGATAGGCTAACAGGTACATTTGCAGTAAAGCAACATTTAACAAGTAACATATGTAGGTTCGAAAGCAGTAAAGCAATTAAATTATCAATAACTTTTCCAGGAGTTAAGTAAATAATTTTCTTCTCCTAATCCACATTTCCATCAACATCATCATTTAACCCAACCAACATTTCAAATCCAAGTCATTTTCATGAAAATCTAACCCTTGACTGTAATCCCCGAGCATTGTCCAATACCGTGGACTCGGCTATTCGAATAGATTGTACACTCTGCAGAGGTTATGCACTTTACCCACAAGATACAGTCAAACGCCACCAAGGCGAGAGTCCATAACAAAGTCTTTCGGAAGCCTCTAACTACACAAGTGGACCTCTCCGGTTTTTTGCCCTACACCATCCCTTCCCTTAGCTAAGGCGAAGTATGGGACCGACATACCGTTGGATGGGTACCATGCCGTAGCCCTGGTACGCTCCCCTTTCAAGCTACACAAACGGTGTAGTTGACACCCCGAGGTACCACAAGTAAGTTATTAGCAACTGTAACACCCCAATTTTTGCTTTTCATGAATTTAAATGAAATTTGGCACTTTTGTGAATTTTTGGAATTTTCTGGAATTTATTTGGATTTATTTGGAATTTATTTGAATTTATTCCCTTTTGAAATAATTAAAGAATTAACTTTGCAAATAAAATTTTGTTGGAAATATTTTATTTGAGTCCAAAATGTTACAAAATATTTTCTAGAATTTTTCTGAGTGTTTTGCTATTTTTAATGAATTAAATGAATTTCTGAGAATTAATTTGAATATTTAATCGCTGGAAAACCCAAACCGGGTTTTACTGTTCCTCCGACCGGACTGGAGTCCGAGTCAGACTCGAGTCCGACCCGGACCCGACCGCGCCAGCCGTCTCGGTCGAACCACGTCACCAAACCCTAACGCGCTTGACCGTTGGATTGAGATCCAACGGCCACGATTGCGCCACATCGCCCGAACCTGAGTTGACCGAGCCAACCAGGTCGACCGAGCTAGACCCGAGCCCAAACCCCCGTGCCATTGGATCTTGATCCAACGATCCACGTTGATCCACGTCACCGAATCCGAATTGGATTCGGATTCCGCCGCCATGGCCAAGTGGACCTCGGTCTCGCGCCAATACGAAGCGAGGCCCCTATTTAAGGTGCCACCGCCACCACCGTGTAGCCGACTTCCGTGCGTATCCGTAGCCTGAACAACGCCGCTCGAGCGCCGCCGTTCGCCCGCTAAAGCTCGCCGTAGTTGCGCTAGGTCTCCGCCGCGGTTATTCGTCGATTCTGCCGCCGCCGTTGAGTCCAGATCCGGAACCACAAGGACAAGCCGCACCGGAGGGTACCTTTCACCTCACCAGAGCACGCCCCAAACGCCGATCCAGTGGTCGTCGTCCTCAGCGCCAGTAGCCGCAGCTCCGCCGCACGCCATCGCTGTCGCTCGAGCTTGCTCCACCGTCCGATCAAGATCCGAGGGCCCAGATTCGTGCACGTCATCCCGGGTAATTTCCACGTTTTAGTTTCTAGATCTATTTCCAACCGTTGGATCTAGATCCAACGGTTTAGATCGTGCCACGTAGCCATAACTACACCGTGCTTGGATAGATCTCAGCCGTTAGATCTAGATCGTACGGCTAGGGTTAGCCACGTTGTAAACTCTAGATTGGATCTTTACCGTCCGATCAAGATCGAACGGTCCAGATGGACCGATTGTTTCCTAACGCCGCGAAACCAGATCCGATCCGGGCCGTTGATTTTGGAATCAGCGGCGAGATCGACCACGTGGCGGAAAGGCCGTCGCGATCGGTAGCGGTCATGATCCGCCGGCCCGGCGTCACGCGTGGCGTCGGCGTGCTCAGCGTGTCGGCGGCTCGACCAAACCGCACCATGAAGTCACCGTGGCGTCCGCGGTGGGGCCATTGTCGAGAACTCTCGGCGAACCGTCTTTGTGGCGTTAGCGCTAACGTCACCAACGGGTCCCACTGTCGGCGACTTCGTCTGGTAGTGGTCGGGTCCACGGTGGACCCAAACCGAACCGTGGACCACGTCCATGGACCGGTAACATAATAAATCGATTTTTCAATAGAAAAATAATTCGGTGGAAAATCAAAACCCATGCTGACGTCATTATTCACTTTTTCAGTATAAAAATAAATGAATTAATTCGGTTTATTGATTTCAAATTTAGATTCAAACTTCAAACGCTTATAACTTTTGCGTTTCAACTCCGATTTGAGCGATTCAAATTTCTAAAATTTTATAAAATTGAGATCTACCTAATGATGAATTTTATTAAATTTTTGGACCAAAGTTTTCTCTGTAATATTTATTTATTTGAATATTTAAACTTTAAACGCTTGTAACTTTTGCGTTTTAACTCCGAATTTGACGATTCAAATTCCTAAAAATTCATAAAATTATGCTCTCTCTCTGTTTATGGACTTTATTTGCATGTTTGGACACTTTTTGTGTACTGTTTATTTATTTATTGCTATTTGCACGCGTTACGAGTAGAAGTTGAAGTGCCTGATGGCTTCGAAGGTGAAGTGTTGACTCAGGAGCCAGCTCAAGATCAAGAACAAGTGCTTTTTTGAAGGCAAGTTGTGCTTTGACCATGTTGATCCCATTTTGAAATTAATTTGATTTAAATTATTGCATGCTAGTTCAATTATAAAATGCTTTAATTGATTTTGGGAGATTAGTTAATCACCTAGTTGTTGTATGCCACCTTGACATAGATAATCATATGCCATGAACCCCTTGTCACCCTAGTTGAGGATTAAATAGTTGGACATTATCAAATTGCCAACATGGGTATTTAGACCGTTGTAGTATAATGCTTAGACACACGCATTATCTGAGCATGATTTTGATAATTACTTATTAACATTGACTTAATGAGATATGGAACATGTTTTGAGAAGTGTCATGTGTTATCGATGATGGTGTTGATGGCACGGGGTGCATGGTAATCAACTGGGGGTTTGATAAATAGATTTCGATCGGGGCATGTGGCAAGAATGATCGGGTGGGCCAGTTGTGGCATCGGGAGCGTTGGTTTGGTTCTTCGGGTAGTCTTGCCCTGGTCAACATAAGGACTTAACCTTGCAAGCCTTTGAACTGAGTTAATCGTGCAACCACATGTCCGTAATGGGGCGGACCTAGTTGAGTAAGTTACTAATAACTTGCATGTGATACCTCGGGTGTCAACTACACCTTTTGTGTAGCTTGAAAGGGGAGCGTACCAAGGCGATGGCATGGTACCCGTCCAACGGTATGTCGGTCCCATACTTTGCCTTTGTTAAGGGAAGGGATGGTGTATGGCAAAAACCGGAAAGGTTCACTTGTGTAGTTAGCCGTTTAGAAAGACTTTGTTACGGTCACTCGCCTTTGTGGTGTTTGGCTGTATCTTGTGGGTAAAGTGCATAACCTCTGCAGAGTGTAAATCTATTCGAATAGCCGTGTCCGCGGTATTGGACATTGCTCGGGGATTACAGTCAAGGGTTAGACTTTCTTGGAAATAACTTGAACTTGAGAGGTTTGGTTTGGTTAAATGATGATGTTGATGGAAATGTGGATTAGGAATGGGAAAGATGTTTATATAACTCCTGGAAAAGTTATTGATGTTATACTTGTTTTTATTGCTTTCGAATCTACTTATGATACTTGTTAAATGCTGTTTTATGCAATTATACCTTGAGCTATTCCTTTGTATTAAGCCATGCATGTAGTATATTAGCTTGCATTCTGTGCATGACTTGCTGAGTACCAAGTACTCACCCTTGCCACAAAACAACACCAGTTGAAGAAGAGGCGACGCCAGCTTTGGAGGAAGAATATCAGGAGGAGCCGTCTAACTAGGAATCGAGTCCCAGTCAGTTGCCTGTGGCATATTGATTGGCGCCACGCGTTTTCTTTATATATTCCGCTGCAAATTTTATTTGAATAAGTCTTAGCCCTGCGAGGCGTACTTTTGTAACTTGACCATAAGGTCGAGCAACCAGTTTGGTTATCTTAATTAAAGTACTTTATTATTAACGATGTATATGATTGTGATATTTACCAATGTTGAGACTGTGTGCACTAGCGTGATCCTGGACTAGTGCTGAATACACAGAGGGTCCGGATTTGCAAATTCGGGTCCCGACAGCAACTTAATCAACTAGGTCCGTCCCATTCCGGACATGTGGTTGCACGATTGACTCAGTTCAAAGGCTTGTAAGGTTAAGTCCTTAGGGTGACCAGGGCAAGACTACCCGAAGAACCAAAGCGACATTCCCGGTGCCACACCTGGCCCACCCGATCATTCTTGCCACATGCCTCGGTCTAAATCTATTTATCAAACCCAGTTGGTTACCATGCACCACGTGCCATCAACAACATCACAACACACGATACTTCTCAAAAACAGGTTCAATATCTTATTAAGGTAATATTCACATTTGATTTCCCAAAATCATGTCATGACTACGTGGCAGGGCTAAGCAGTATACTAGAACAGTCTAAACCCCCAAGGTTGGCTCTTTAATAGTGTCCAACTAAATATTCCACAACTAGGGCGACAAGGGTTCATGGTACATAATTAATTAGTCAAGGTGTCATACAGCAATTTGGTATTTATCTAATTTCCAGAAATAATTTAAACAATTTCTAATTTAAACTAGCATGCAATAATTTAAATCAAATTAATTTCAAAAGTGGGATCAAAATGGTCAAAGCATAACTTGCCTTCAAAAAGTACTTGTTCTTGGTCTTGAGCTGGTTCCTGGGTCAACACTTCACCTTCGAAGCCTTCGGGCACTTCAACGTATACTCGTAATGCGTGCAAATAGTAATAAATAAATAAATAGTAGACAAAAAATGTCCAAAAACTCAAATAAAATTCACAAACAGGAATAGCATAATTTTACAAATTTTTAGGAATTTGAATCGTCAAAAACGGAGTTAGAACGCAAAAGTTATCGTCGTTTAAAGTTTGAAGAATCTAATAAATAAATATAGACAGAGATTAAATCATGTCAAAAAATTAATTAAAATTCATATTTAAGTAGATCTCAATTTTATAAAAATTTAGAAATTGGAATCGTTCAAATCAGAGTTGAAACGTAAAAGTTATATGCGTTTGAAGTTTGAAAATGCATTTAAAAGAATAAATCAAATTATTTCATTTATTTTTCTATTGAAAAACCCGATTATGACGTCAGCATGGCGTCAGCGTGGAAATTCATTTTCCACCGAATTATTTTTCTATTGAAAAATCGGATTATTGCGTCAGCGGGCGCATGGACTCGGTCCACGGCTCGGGCTCGGTCCACCGTGGACCCGGTCCACGGGCGCACATGTTTCTGACATGTGGGACCACTCGAATGACGTCATTGCTGACGTCATCGCGCTTGGTCGCACGGTACTGACACACGGGCCCCACCGTGACGTCAGCGGTGACGTCATGGTGCGGTTTGGCCCGGTCGCTGTCATGCGGGCCCGGCGTGTCAGCGACATGCACGCACGCGCACGCGCACAGTGCGTTGCGACTAGGGCACATGTGGCTTGATCTCGGCCGTTGATTTGAAAATCGACGGCACGGATCGGATCTAGGTTTCACGCGTTCGGGTTAACTACGGTTGATCTGGACCGTACGATCTAGATCCAACGGTTAGGATCTAACCTAGGTCATCTCGGTTAAGGGCTACGTGGCACAATCTAAACCATTAGATCTAGATCTAAAGGCTGAGATTCGATCTAGGAATCGAAGCGTAGATTTACACGGGATGACGTGGACTTACCGTGACCGTTCGATCTTGATCCGACGGCGGACGGAGCTCGGGGTCGACGATGGCACCGCGACGGAGCTAGGTCACCGGCCCAGGGAAGACGGCCAACGGCAGCGGTGCTACAGCGTGCTTCGATCAGGTGAGTGGTACCCTCCGACGCGTCTCGACGTGATTCCGGATATGGGCTCGGTGGCGGCGGAAGCAATGGAAAACCACGGCGAGCTCGAATCCAACCGGCGAGCTCTAGCGAAGCGAACGGCGGCGGCTCGTGCTCGGTGGGTTAGGGCTACGGGTGCGCACGGGAAAGGCGGTCACAACACGGGTGGCGGCGCATTAAATAGCCCCTTGACGTCCGTGATACTCGCGGAAAACGAGGCCCACACCCGCGCGGCGGCGGAGTCCGGTGAGGACTCGGACTGGGTGACGTGGCGCAATCGTGACCGTCCACGTAGCACGATCCAACGGCCGAGATCGCCTGGCGCGGCCCAGGTTCGCCGCAGGACACGGCTCGGGTGACGTGGCGCAACGCTGGCTGTTGGATCTCGATCCAACGGTCACGCGGTTAGGGTTTCATCGGGCTCGGGTCGGACTCGAGTCGGACTCGAACTCGAGTCTGACTCGGGTTCGGTCGGTGGAACAGTACAAACCCACTCGGCATTTTCCAGCGATTTAATATTCAAAATAATTTCTAGAAATTCAAATAATTCGAGAAAAATAGCAAAATAATCAGAAAAATTCTAGAAAATACTTTGAGACATTTTGGACTCAAATAAAATATTTACAACAAAATTTTATTTGTAACTTTTAATTCTTTAATTATTTCAAAAGGGAATAAATTCAAATTGAATCCAAATAAATCCAAATAAATTTCAGAAAATTCCAAAAAATCTCAAAAATGCCAAATTTCATTTAAATTCATGGAAAGCAAAAATTGGGGTGTTACATTTACCCACATGACATATTCTAGCAATCATGTCAACCTTGCCACGCGATACACAAGTATCCGTTTTGCTAGACTATGACGAAACTTTTTGACTAGCTAAAGCCTAACCTTGCACTAGCCCAAGTATGACCTGTCCTTGCTATGGCGGCATAATTTCAACAGTCATGATGGTCCCGCTAGCCATCGCCCTCGTTCTCCCCATAGCAAGGCATACCCGTTGTATCGGGTCACTTGATCCCAACACCTTGGTGAAGCGAGCGCCCTCGAACGACACCACTCACTTGGTTCGTCCATACTCTTCTGCCTACCGATGTGCAAGATTAAAACTTCATCTAGCTTCCTAAGTTAAGGCTAGGTTGACTCAGGCGAGTATCTCCCCCTATCTACGTGCAATTACCAATTCCATACAACACCAATTCATTCCCTTGAACTGTACAAGTGGCCGCTTGTACGATGCAAGACAACCCATTGCACTTTCAGTTAAATATAGCTCGCCCGTGTCTAAAACATACTTTTATTTCCATTTTTAACCACATACCAGTATCCTTTACTACCATTTTCAACATTTGCAAAGTTTCATAAAGATTCAAGCCTAACATTCTACCCACTAAAGCATGGCTAAGCATAGCATTATATATCGATAATAACCACCTTTCATTTCATAGCATGAATAACCTTAGTCTAGGTTTTAACAAGGTTCTCATGTCAATGTGATTAAGGTAATCCCACAAGTTAGGAGCATAACTACCATGACCCACAATATAGCAACTTTACAGAAATTAAAAGCATGCATAATAGTTTGAGTAAAACAAACTAGACTTTGTAAAGTATGGGATCAACATGTTCAAATGATGGTGCTTGCCTGTTTGCTCTCCTTCGGGATCATTTTCGGGAAGGTAGTCAGGGTCGTTATCAACTGACTCCGACACGTCATTAGCTACGTGTACGAACGAGAGAAACCCGCAACAAAAGCAAATAACCACAATCAAAATGGGGCAAAAGGAAATCAGATGGAAACAACAAATTAAGCTCAACAAAAAAACAAGCAGTTAAAGGAAGGATTCAATCAAATGCTAGCATACTAGTTCCACACACAGCAGGTTAATTACATGTATCTTAGTGTTTAAACAATCGAATTCAGGAAGCTAAGATTGTTTGGATTTAAAGAAATTCAAGACTAGCTACTTAAGCAATGCACTAGTTCACCATACAACTTAGACCTTTTGCTTTAATAGGATTCAAATGCAAAGCAAGTTATAAATGAAATGTTTTTCCTAAACATGGTAGCACACATGATGTAGGATGATTCTAAGCTAGTCTCCCTTAAGTTTGCATTTAGACGAGTAGTTTTACGGATGACCGAAAAGGCCTAAAAGATCACAATTGTACATGAATGAAGTTAAGCTTACATTTTTAAATTGAGGTGGCAACATAATAAACTTATCTAAACTACCTTAAGGGTTATTAAGGAATGCATATGGAGGTTACTTAGGGTTGATTTTATTACATCTTAATCTATTTGCAAAGTTAAAGCTTACTTGAGCATGAAAGCCTTATTATTCCATTCTTCCATAATAAGCATGAATACGAATTTGATACTTAAGCATGTAAAACAGTGAGCAAGTCCTAAACAAAGTTATACAACAGCATGATCATGATATTTCAAGGTCCTAGGAACAAGTTTACAAGCATTTGGATTATAATTGCACTAGTGGATAGCATTTTATTAACTATAGGCATTGGAACACAACAATCATAACAAACATTGCAAATCAAGTCCAATCACAAATATCATCACACAATCAGCACGCTTACAGACTAAGGATTACAATGGAATTGGTTTCAATCAATTTGGAGTTGAAATGCAAAATTTGCATATTATGCAACTACTAACCTAAAGCATATAATTGAGATCATTATCTGTACACTAGTCCAACATGAAATATTTTTACATATTCATAATCTTCATGATTTTACAAAAATTTAGGAAATGGTTTCATCTAATTTGGAGTTATGTAGCAAAAGTTATGCCCATTTGAATTCAGCTCGGCCAGGAAATTCAATGAAAATTGGAAAATACGTTTCCAAAAAGGGAAAGCGCATTCCCAGACACGCACGTGCACTAGAGGGCACCCAGCTGCCCGACAGCATGGCCCCACCAGTCAGCGGGCTTGCACGGGCCGAGCCCGCACGCCAGCGGCCCAGAGCATAGGCGCTCGGGAGCGAGCCAGCCGGCGGCGCTGCGGCGACAGAGGGTGACCGACGACCTCGGGGTGAGAGAGAGGAGGTCAAGGTGGACCTGAGGGCGCGGTTGCTTCGGGTCGAGCTACAGTGAGGCGGTCCAGTGACGGGGCGAGTCGGAGCTCGGCGGTGGCGTCTGCCGGCAATGGAGACGAAGATAGGTTAGACCCGGGCGAAGAGGGGGAACAATCAGGGGGACGGAGCGAACCTGGAGACTTGGTCAATTGCCTTCGGAGTGGCTCGAAGGCAGTTGGCATCGCACGGCCAGAGGCAGAGAAGAAAGGGCCTGCGGTGGCGGCGCTTTAGGTTCTGGGAGCTGAAATCGAAGGAGGGGGAGATGATCAGTGATGCGCAAGGATGCCAAGACCCGGTTGAATCGAAGTGCGACTTCACTGATTAGCTCAAATGCCGATTTCTCCCGTTCGGTGCTCCACTGAAGAAATGGCGGTGCAGAGGGGGGGTGGAGCAACGGGAGGAGTTGGCGAAGGGAGGTGAATGGCAAGGGCCGCACCGATTTAAGGAGGTTGAGGCTGAGGTAGCGAGGCCACAGTGCACGGAATGGGCGGCGGAGCGCTCGGCGCACGCGCACGACGGCCGCGTGGCACGAGCTTCCTGTACGCGGCATGGTCGGGAGAGAGGGAGCGCGGGGGCGCGGTGACGCCGTGAGCCGACGATGCAATGGCGTACGGGCGAGAGGAACACGAAGAAGCGGTGGGAGCAACGGTCGGGCATGACCGTGTGGGCCGATTTTCGTCAGTCGACCGTCAAGTTCAGAGGATATTGCCGTGAAGTGCTACAGTGATTGGCCAAAGAAATGCTTTCTTCAGACAACACTCAATGCACTGCTGGTAGTTCAGAGAGTTGTCAAATTTCTGCATCGGATTGGCCAACAAGATATGAAAATCTTTGAGTTGGAAGGCTTGAAAGGGGAGTTTCGAAAACAAACATCCACAGCATAATTTGGAAAAGAAATGCTCTAAACAGGATGCTTAAAAAGTGCACTGACTAGCAATGCTTGGACCGGTTCTTTATTCAGTTAGCAAGGTCCCCAAATGTAGGCATTTGCTTTAAAACATAATGATGACGCAGAGATTAATTGGAAGTGAAAGGAAATGAAACTTCATTTCATTTAACAAAGTTTGGGATGTTACATCAAGGAAGGAGCCAGAGTATTGTGAAGCTGCCAGGTGGGCCAGAAAAGGGGTGGGTCCCATATGCAATGAAACAAGAGAAGAAACCAGAAATCTCTACTTTGGACAAATAAGGGTCTCGGATTTAATTGAGCTGTCCACATTGGTAAAAAAAATTAAAACTTTTTGTGTATGATTCCAAGCAAATTCTTGTACTCCATAAAATTTTAGACCATGATCAAACTTGTACAACTTTATAAAATTCTAACATGATCACTGTTTCAAATAACGGTTTACTGTTTTTGGATTTTTCTGAGTTAACAAATTAGGTTCAATTCATTTGGAATTTTTTCTGTGTGATCCTAAGGTTTACAAATGATACTATAAAATTTTTAGACGATGTTCAATCTTGTACAATTTTTTTAAAATCTGATAGTGTTATTGCTATTTTTAAATTGCTATTGTTTTTTATTTCATAGTAGGAATTAATGCTTTTAGCTGTCTCTAAGATTTTTGGGGGATTTTATGGAGTTGTCTTTGGATTTAAATAAATTTTCTCAAGATTTTATCCTTATATGATTTTGGATGTCAAAGTTTGTATATCAAAGATTCAACACTATAAATAATTTTCTTAAAGACCAAAATCCAAGAAAACATAAAAAAAGGATGGAAATTCATAATAAATCCTTAATTACAACTCAATTCTCTCTCTATGTATATATCCACGGGGGTTGAAACATAGCCAAACTTTCTCTGGGTGATGGCGCAGAGCAGAGCAGAACGGACAGGACCGCGTCGATCTCCGCGACATTCGGAACTTTCTAGTAAGTATCGATGGAGACGAATTCGCGCGGCATTCGGAACCCAATGATCTACAGAATCGGAACGGGACGCTCCAGAGATAATCGGAATTGATCGAGATACTTTTATAGCACAGCTAGCTAGGTTATGTACAGGAACGAGGAGAGAGATCGACCGTCCGAGCATTAATCCATCTCTTCCCCACGTACGGCGTGATCGCGCGAGAGCAACCAATAGCCGGCCGCCACGGTGTCAGCGTCGCACGAGACGGCGGCGCCATGTGTGCGCACAACACGATGGAGCCGTCAATGACAAGGACGACCTCTGACGACCAGCTCGTCATCGTCGACCCGCCATTCGCCTCCTCCGACCGTTTCTTCCCGTCCCACCTCGTCGGCGTCCTGTACGGGTTTTGGGACGGTGAGATCAAATTCATCAAGGCGCCGAGGGAGGACGACGACCACGCCGCCGAGGCCATGCATACCTTCCTCCACCGTGCACGAGATTTTATTAACAGCTACGAACCCATATTTCAAGCACAACCAATATATTACTTGCAGGAGTACACCGTGCCCGCGTGTATGGCGGCCGAGCAGTTCAGTTATCCTCTAATATCCCTTGGATCTCTGCTGCTAATTTAGAGACATGCATGACTAGAACATGACACATATCCTCAACCTTGTGCAGTTGTAGGCCCAAACCCAAACCCAAACCCAAACCCAATATATATACTCTCTCGAGATGAACTTGGTTTCCGGAGATAATCTCAATTCCTCAATTTATATATCACGCTCTCAAAGGTGCTCAATTCCTCAGTTTATATATCACGCTTTCTCAAAGGTGCTCATGTATTACGTACGTGCCGTATCAGCTGTGCCGGTTGCCATTCATGTATGAGCAAGTACAAGCCATGCATAGGTCCTTAGGGCTGAATAGTAAGATTCGATTCCTATAATTGAGCTGTTTGTTTTTTATTCAGCTTTTGAAGCTAGAATCCAGAATCAAAAGCAAAAAAAAAAAAGGCCTTAACCAAGGGAATCAATAGTTATGGATGAAGTGTAGTTGAATAACATCTAGGTTTAGGGAGAATTAAGTTCGCTCATTGAGCTATATCTAGTGTGACCAAACAAAATAAAAAAAAAGGAAAAAAATTAGGTGTATGGCGCTCATACGTTAATGGCTTAAAGATTTAACAAGTTGAGTTCGGAGTTGAGTAAAATAACGTCATTTTTTTTGTTGCTAAAAGTTCGTAATTTACCACTATACTATCATACATGAACTTTGACAAAAAATGCTCCTAATATTAACACTCTTATAAGGAAAGGAATTGGAGGCCAACCAAGGCCTCCACGTGGGACTTCCTGACCTTTTGCAAGAAAGTCCCTCCCTTTCTTTAAATTATGTCTGAGTTCTTGTAATTTACAGACAGGTCCTTCGCGATTTTTTGTGAGGGCAAGAAAAATGTTCCTAAATTGCGTTCGGGTCCCTGGTTCGTTACTTTACAAAAAATCCTCTCGTTAAATAGAAATCTCGAACGGGCCCTTTTCTAATTATTCATGATAGCGAACATGTCTAAAAATGTAACAAACATGTCATCGTTTGTTACGTCTAAGTCCTTTCTTTGTTTTTCGCGGAAGAAATATTTTCGTCAACAGAAATTTGTGTGCAACTCTATCTCTAGACTTTTTTTCCAACTCGATCTCTGATCTCTAGACTTTTTTCCTCAACTCGATCTCTAATATTTTTTGAAACATGTATTATTACTCGGTGAACGCGTAGTGTTAAATTCGACAAAAGAAGGTTAGCATCTCTGATATTTTTTGGAGCATGTATTACCCGGTTAATGCATAGTGTGTTAAACTCAACATCTATAGTTTTTTTGAAACTCGATCTCTTATATATTCCAAAACATGTATTATTACCTGGTGAACGCATAGGGTGTTACACTCGGCGTCTATAATTGTTTTGGCAACTCGAAATCTAATATTTCCCTGAACGATCTCTAATATTTTCCAAAACATGTATTATTACCGGTGAGCGATAGGGTGTTAAACTCGGCGTCTATAATTTTTGGCAACTTGAAATCTAATATTTTCGAAACATGTATTATTCATTTTTTTGCAAGAAGGCCCGTTATTCTGTGATTCGTCGATGATTCCTACCTAGCGTATTTGTCCAAAAACCCAAGCGAACAAAAAACACTTAGATCTTCTGCCTTTTTCGGGAAAAAACTTGGATCAAATTATGCGCCTGGCCTTGTGGAGCGCGCAAATCTTACTAGTTGTTTCCACATGTGGAAGGCATATTATGTAAAGACACCTTTGCCAATGGCCATCATATATAGCCACACAAATTATTACTCACGATGGTCCCGCTAGCACTACTACAGAACCGCGCTTCACAAGCGGTTGAAAACTACCTCCAAAAGCGGTTTTACAACCGCTTCTAAGCAATCGCGAGTGATACCCCGAGGGGTATCACAAGCGGTTCTAGAAACCGCTTGTGGTGGTGCGACACCAAGCGGTAAATTGCGGTAATAATATCGTGGGAATAGGATTCGAACCCACGACCAGCACTCCATCCTCGTGACCCGCCTCATCCATCTAGCCAACCCACCCACGCGTGCTCTCTGATAGAATAGGGCACGCATTCCTTTTATTATTTCTAAAAATGGGTTCTTACAAGCGGTTCGTGACACGAACCCGTTCTGAAGGGGGTCTTTAGAAGCGGTTCGTGGCACGAATCCCTTCTAAAGCCCCAGCTTTAGAAGCGGTTCGTGACACGAACCCCTTCTAAAGCTTTAGAAGCGGTTGGGGACACGAACCGCTTCTAAAGGTGGGGCTTTAGAAGGGGTTCGTGCCACGAACCGCTTCTAGAGATCCCCTCCGGCCTGTTGCCACGAACCGCTTCTGGTGCGAGCATTACAACCTGTTCGCACCAAACCGTTTCTAATAGACCGATTGTGATGCCCGGTTTTGTAGTAGTGTAGCCATCGCCCTCATTCTCCCCATAGCAAGGCATACCCGTTGTATTAGAATGATTTGGTCCCAACGCCTCGATGAAGGGAGCACCTAGAATGACACCACTTACTCGGTTCGTCCATACTCTTTGGCCTACCAACGTGCAAGGTTTAAACTTCAACTAGCTTACTAAGTTAAGGCTATCCCATACTAGCACATGTGGTTGCACCAATTAACTTAGTTAATAGCATCAAGTTCGGTCCTTAGGTTGACTCAGACGAGAATCTCCCCCTAGCTACGTGCAATTACCAAACTCGCACAACTCAAATATATCCCCTTGTACCGTACAAGTGGCCATTGCACTTTCAGTTATATCTTAAATCGCCTGTGTTTAAAACATAATTTTATTTTTATTGTTTACTTTTACCAATATACCAGTATCATTTACTACCATAACCAACATCTTTAAAACTTCATAAAGGTTCAATCCTATCATTCTACCCATATCTAAAGCATGGCTAAGCATAACATTTATATTCGAATATACCCAAGTTTCATTCCATAAAATGAATAATCCCTAGCCTAGGTGTTAACAAGGTTCACAAATTTCGGATATAGCTACCATTACCCACAACATAGCCACTTTACAGAATTTACACGCATGCATGATAGTTTAATCAAAACAAAATAGACATCGTAAAATATGGGATCAAAATGTTCAAAAGAGGGTGCTTACCTGTTTGCTCATCGACAGAATCGTTCTCGGGAATATAATCGGAGTAGTTATCAACGGACTCCGACACGTCGTCAGCTACGTGCTCGAAAGATAGAAACCGCGGCAAAAGCAAATAACAACGAATCAAAACAGGGCAAAAGGAAATCGATGCAGATAACAACTTAACACTCCACAAAAGAACAAAGCGGTTATGGGAAATTCATTACATTTGCTAGCATACTAGTTCCAAACGCACTTGAGTTAAGCGAGGTTCTTTTACACTTTCTCTACCTTCATTAATTTGGCTTCAAGGGCTAAACTTATGTACTTTAGTAATTATAAAATCGAATTCAAGAAGCTAAGATTATTTGGATTAGCAAAATTAAAACTAACTATTCAAATAATGCGCTAATCGTAACCATAAAACTTAGACCTATTGTGCTAATAGGATTAGGATGCAAAGCAAGTTATTATCTAAATGTTTTTCTACAACATGGTAGTACAATTACTGTAGAGTGATTCTGAGCTAATCTCCCTTAAATTTGCAATTAGACGAGAAGTTCTACGAATGAATGAAAAGGCCTAAGTGACAATATTTTGCACATGCAAAATGTTAAACTTACATTTTTAGATTGCGGTGGCAACTAAATAATTTATCTACTCAAACCCTGAGAGCTGTTAGGGAGTGTATACTGAAGTGTCTTAAAGTTGGTTTTACTACATCTTAAAACCGGTTTGCAAAGTTAATAGCTTAATTGAGCATGAAAGCCTTAATATCCCATTTTCCTTAAGAAGCATGAATAGGAAATCAAAATTCAAGCATGTAAAAACAGTGATCAAAGCCTAAACAAAGTCATATAACAGCATGAGTACGATATTTTAAAGTCCCGAAAACAAGTTTAAATGTATTTGGACCAAGGTTGCACAGTTAATAACATTTCGACAATTCTAGGTATTGAAACACAACTATGATAACAATCAATGCAAAACAAGTCCGAATTCAAATATTTCCACATATTTAGAAATCTTACTGTCCAAGGATTGCAATGGAGTTGGTTTCATTAAAATTGTAGTTGTTTTGCAAAATTTCTACTTTAAGCATAATCTAGGCCTAAAGCAAATAATTGAGTTCATCATCTGTACAATAGTCCAATCTAAAATGTTTTTACATATTCACCAACATCATGATTTTATAAAAATTTAGGAAGTGGTTTCATCTAATTTGGAGCTAGTAGCAAAAGTTATGCCCATAAGAAGTTAGTTCGGCTAGGAAAATCAATGAAAAAGAAAACAAAAGAAAAATACGCTTTCCCGAGGGGAAAACGTACCCATCACACGCACGCGCCTCTACTGGCTCCCATCCGCCTAACAGCCGGGCCCCCACTGATCAGTGGGTTAACACGCGCGCGTGCCTGACCGGCCAGGCCCGCTTATCGGCTGCCCAGAGCAGAGCCGCTCGGGAGCGGCCTGGCCGGCGGCGGGGAGAGGCCGGCGGTTGAGGGGTGAGCGAGAGGGGGTCGGAGTGGACCTCGGGGAGAAGTCGATCGAGGCCGAAAGGCGGCGAGGCGGTCCTGCAGCGGCGAAAGGCGGAGCTCGGCGGCGGTTCCTATCGGCAAGGAGGAAGGAGAGGGGTCAGGCCCAGCCAGGGAGGGGAAAACAACCAGGGAATGAAGGCGAAGTCGACGAGATACCTCGGAGGAGCGGTGAGGCAGCAGATGGGGCTGGCGCCGAGTCGCCGGAAATGGAGAAGAAAAAGCGTGGTTGCGGCAGCGGTTCGGCCGACATGGCCTGCAAATGGAGCACACGGATCGAGGAGATCAGCAAGCACTCAACAAGCTAGAGCTTTGAAGAATTTAAGTGGTGCTCCACCAATATGGCCGAACGGGCTCTTACCCCTTTCTGGGAGTTTGTCGGCAATGGGAGGGTTGCAATCACAGGCGGAGCTACTCGTGGGGCTGGGTGGGGCTGAAGCCCACCCCATGACCCCAAACCCTTCTTGCCCATCTGTATTAGCGATTAGCTATGTAATTAGCCATCTAAAATTCTGAATGCATTGTATTAGTAGCAAATTAGCAAACCGCGTAGCGTCTCCATGACTCGCATCGCGTCAGTTCGTCTTCATGGCAACAACGGCAAGGCGAGGCGCTGCTCTGCCTAGTGCCTCGGCCTCGCGCAGCGCACGCACGTCTTCCCGGTGACTTGCCGCTCTGTCTCGGCCTAGTGCCTCGGCGGCTCAGCCTCGCGCGCACCTCGTTGATTTTAGATGTCTCTTTTTTTAAGCCCCCCTCATTGAATCTTTCTGGCTCCGCCACTGGTTGCAATGCGGCGGCTTCCGAGCAAAGGGCGTTCTCGAGGGATGACAGCGTGGCTTTAAAGGCGCGCCACGACGGAGAGGGCGAGGTAGCCGTGCGCGGTATGGGCGGCGTGGCCGTGTGGCACGCGCGCCCTGACAAGCTGTTGGAGTTAATCTTGTAACAGAGTCTGAGTTTTAGGAAAGGTTGTTCAGGAAAGTATTAGAGTAGAATAAGGAAATATGAGATGGAGTAGGACAAGGAAGTAGAGTCTTGTTCTATTACTTTGCCTGTAGTTTTAGTATAAATATAGGGGTAGGGTTGAGTTTTATAAGCACGAAGCAAGCGAACAAGAGAGAAATAAAGAAGAGTAAATTGTCCCAAAGATTTTCCTGGGTATCCTGTTCCAACACTTGGTATCAGAGCATCAGAGTTCAAGAGCCGCTGCTCCGGGAGGAGAAGACTCCCGGAGCGGCACCCGAGTCGGCCGGCGAGAAGGCGCGGATGACCGAGATGCGCTATCGTTGGCGTTCTTGATGTCGAAGCAAGCGGGTGTGCGGCTGACAACACTAGTGCAGAACGTGACAAAGCAGACGTGCGCCAAGGTTCGGACGAGCTTGTACGAATCCAAGAGCCGGCGCAACAACCCAGCAAAGAAAAGGGCGCACGGCGGCGCAACAAAGAAAGAAAAAAGAAGAGCAGCGGCTAGCTTCCCGGGAGGCCGGGACATACGGGCGGCTGCATGTGAAGACAGTGCATCACGTACAGCAGACATCAAGCAGTGCAATCATACTTGGAGGAGTATCGATTAGCTTCTACGCTGAGGACTACAACAAGATGCAAGAGCTTGAAGTGGATGCTTTGAAGCAGTATGATGCAAAAGGCTTCCAAGGCAGTGCGACGCAAGTGAAAAAAAAAGGCAAAGAAGCAATTGAGAGAAGACAGGGAAAAGAAGTCAACGAAGAGTTTAAAGGGTAAAAAAAGGAATAAGAAAAGGAGAGCAAGGAGGCTGTTGGAGTTGAAAAGTGATGTGCGGCGGAAGCACGTCAAGTCGTGAACTCGTGCGACCAGCTCGAGGAGGTCCCCGAGTACACGATAGCAAAACCGGTTAGTGTCCAAGAAAAATCTATGTGGTTTTTCTTAATCTACTTTGTGAGTTTGATTGTTACTCTGTGTGAGCTTCAATCAATCGTGTGTTCAAGGGAAATCTGTGTGGTTTTTCCTTGATCTACTGTGTAAGTTTGATTGTTACTCTGTGTGGGTCTCAATCAATCGTGTTTATACTCTGTGTGAGTATTCTGTGGGCTTATACTCTGTGTGAGTATTTTGTTGATTTGGGAAGATGTCTTCGTTGCCGGCATGTAAGACTCCGGGATCTGTTGAGAGCACGGATCTGGTGGGAGCATTGTGAAGAAGCCATCCTTTGTGGGTGGTGAAGAAGAAGGTGAAACTCCTTGAAGAGGCGTTCATGGTGAAGAAGAAGGCGAAACTTCTTGAAGAGGCGTTCATCGTCATGTGTCGAGTAAAAGAGTCAGTGTTAAAATTAGGTGTTACAAGATTACGGGGGTGAATGTTGAAGTTAATCTTGTAACAGAGTCCGAGTTTTAGGAAAGGTTGTTCAGGAAAGTATTGGAGTAGAATAAGGAAATATGAGATGGAGTAGGACAAGGAAGTAGAGTCTTGTTCTATTACTTTGCCTGTAGTTTTAGTATAAATATAGGGGTAGGGTTGAGTTTTGTAAGCACGAAGCAAGCAAACAAGAGAGAAATAAAGAAGAGTAAATTGTCCCAAAGATTTTTCTGGGTATCCTGTTCCAACACAAGCGACATGGCCAGGAGAGATAGATGGAGAGATGGGGCGACGCCGTGAGCTGGGGGGAAGAAACGGCGATGGCAAGACGCCGCAGCGGCATACGGGCGGAGAAGGCCAGGAGAGCAACGGCAGAGAACGGCGTGCAACGGTCGGGCCTGTGCCACCTTCAGTCAACCATCACGAGTACTGTTCAAGGTTCAGACAAAATCGGTAATTGAAGTTGCTGCTTTGAGTTGTCAGGCTCAAGTACTGGATTGGCCAAAACGATATGGAGATCTTTGAGCTAGAAGGCCTCCAGGGTAAGCATTTGCTCCAGCTTAAAGAAATGATGCAAAGTTTAAATTTGGAGTGATAGGAAATGGAAAATTCATTTCACTGATAAAGTTTCAGACGTTACAAAAGATTCAACACTGTAAATAATTTTCTTAAAAACCAAAATCCAAGAAAACATAAAAAAAAGATTGAAATTCATAATAAATCCTTAATTACAACTCAATTCTCTCTCTATATATATCCACGAGGGCTGAAAACATAGTCAAACTTTTTTGGGGTGATGGCGCAAAGCAGAGCAGAACGGACAGGACCGCGTCGATCTCCGTGACCCGTCCAGTAAGTATCGATGGAGATGAATTCGTGCTGCATTCGGAACCCAACTATGGACAGAATCGGAACCGGACGCTCCAGAGATAATCGGAATCGATCGAGACACTTATAGCAGCTAGCAGCGTCGCACGACACGGCGGCCATGCGTGCGCACAACACGATGGAGCCGTCAACGACAAGGACGACGTCTGACGACCTGCTCGTCATCGTCGACCCGCCCTTCGCCTCCTCTGGCTGTTTCTTCCCATCGCACCTCGTCGGCGTCCTGTACGGGTTCTGGGACGGTGAGATCAAATTCATCAAGGCGCCGAGGGAGGACGACGACCACGCCGCCGAGGTCATTCATACCTTCCTCCACCGTGCACGTGATTTTATTAACAGCTACGAGCCCATATTTCAAGCACAACCAATATATTACTTGCCGGAGTACACCGAGCAGGCGTGTATGGCAGCCGAGCAGTTCAGTTATCCTCTAATATCCCATCGATCTCTGCTGCTAATTTAGAGACATGCATGACTACAAGAACATGACACATATCCTCAACCTTGTGCAGTTGTAGACCCAGACCCAAACCCAATATATATACTCTCTCGAAATGAACTTGGTTTCCGGAGATAATCTCAATTCCTCAGTTTATATATCACGCTTTCTCAAAGGTGCTCATGTATTACGTACGTGCCGTATCAGTTGCGCCGATTGCCATTCATGTATATATGAGCAAGTACAAGCCATGCACAGGTCATTTGGGCTACACAAGTAGAGCGTGACAAATTAAGTCTAGTAGTATCATACACAGCAACAACAGCTCAGGCCATGGAGATGATCGATCTGAAGTTAGTCTTCGCTCACTATGAATTGCAGACCTTAACGAAGAGAATCAATAGTTATGGATGAAGTGTATTTGAATGACATCCACATCTAGGTTCTGGGAGAATTAAGTTTTTGCGCATTGAGCTATATATCTAATGTGACCAAACAGCAGAAAAAAAAAGAGAGATGAATAATTAGGTGTATGGCGCTCATACGTTAATGGTTTAACAATTTAACAAGTTGAGTTCGGAGTTGAGTAAAATACCGTCATTTTTTTGCTAAAAGTTAGTAATTTACCACTATACTATCATACATCAACTTTGACAAAAAAAAATGCTCTTAATTGTTTCCACATGCGGAAGGCGTATTATATAAAGACACCTTTGCCAATTGCCATCATATATAGCCTGACAAATTATTACTCAACATGTCATACACCAATCTCAAAAAGGAGCAAAGCAGGGCATGTCTCCCAAAGGAGAATTGAAGGAGAGAGCATCCATCAGCTCTTGCCTTAGTTGCCGAGATACCGAGATATGAACTTCTAGGGATGAAACCGGATCAGGCGGATATTGTTCTTTCTGTATTCTAACCCATATTTTTTTCCGGATTCGGAACCGGATGCGGGCTAGCGGATACACATACGAATCTAGGTTAATCGGAATACGAATACGAGACGAATATCTAACGGATTTGGGTCAAAAACGGATAAAGATATACGGATAATGCATGCATATATAGAGTAATATATCTTGAATTAAATCGTACAGATACATGACCATAGTAGCAAGTTATATATCAATCAAACCCAATATACGTCATAGAAAGAATATGCTACTATACGATTAATAGAACCAACTAAATGTCAATATAAATGGGCTCTTTATAGAAAAAAAAATGAGATGAAATGGGCTGGGCCTTACTGATATCCAAATAGGAAATCCGGATATCCGAATATCCGGATCCCGTCCCGTATTTACCGGATATTGGTTGTTTCGTATCCGATCCCGTATCCGAATTCAAGTATCTGGATCCCATCCCGGATCGGCCGGATAGTCAAATCCGATCCCGTATTCGATCCCGAATCGGGCGGGAATTATCCAACCAGTTTTCATCCCTATGAACTCCCACAAAAATTTTACGACTGCTGGGAATTGGGATAGTTTCACAAGTAGTGCTTATATGCATCACCTTCCAATAAAAAATGTATAAAATTTAATGCAAACGAACGAGTAAATAATTACTTTTCACTTTTCATATATATACTTTAATATTTATGCAACTTTTTAACAATGATTTATCGTATATCGACCGCAAGAAAAGGAGCAACCTATAAATGTGTGAGAGGACTCGCCATGAGGTAACACGTTTTGGGGAAGATGGTCCAGGTAATCCATAGAGATGGGTCCAAGTATCACTTTGTTAGTTGGGACTTGATAAACTTCATCCGAATGTTTGTATTGTTGAAATCACCCAAATCTAGAACCATCGGATCATTGTTGAGATTCGAAAGTATCGATTACATCCAATCCTATGATTTAATCTAACGGGCCGGTGATATCCGGGTGAGATATCCAACGGTCTAAAATTTGGATGTTAGCTAAAACAAAAACATCCGGATGATACCTATACACTCGTTAGTTAACCCTGCTGTCGTCATAAGCTAGTTATGTGTGTGTACCATTCACATGACAGGTCATTAAATTCGAGCCAATGGCCACGAACTTTACATAGTGCAGAGTCGGTCAGTTATCTTCTTGAGACTAAACCTGTAGCATATCTTCTTAGACTAAATGAAGAGAATGAATTAATTTTGGATCGCAGTACAGCACTTACTTGAATGTACGGAATCAATGTTTGTGTACAAACTGAATTCATGCTGTATGACAATCGCCGCATGTTCTATATATCCAGATATAATAAACGAAAAAAATACTATACTTAGGGTTTGTTTGTTTTTACTTTAGATTCTCTAAAAGTTAATTTGGATTGTGGTTAGAGAAAAGATGATCGATTTTCAAAAAGCTAAAATCTAAAAGCATATATGAAATGAATTATAGATTATGATGTATATAAATATGCTAAATTATAAGAATCTACACCTAAAAAAGTATTTGTTTTTTATTCAGTTTTTATAACCATAATTCAGAATTAAAAGAAAAAACAAAGAGGCCCTTGGCGTCACAAACACGCAATTGGCAAAATTTAGCAATCCTCCCGTTGTGCAGATGGCCACGTGTGGTAACCATTTGTTTAGAATTTTCACTGAGCAATACATCTGAAACAGAGTAAAGGCTGGCAAGAATTGATAAAGGTGTTTATTCAGTTATCTCCAAGGATCCAAAAATCACTGAAATTTCATTTTTCTCGGCCGAGATCTCGCTTTTCGGTCGGGGACGAAATTAGAAATCCCGACCAGATAAAAAATTTGAAAAAAATTCAAATTGCTACAGTGATGATTCGTTTTCTCGTGAAATCTCGCCCTAACCGCCCTAGATCTCGGAAAAAATGGACAAAATTTGAATGTTTTGATCCGGATTGCACTTAAAATATACCGGATTTTAGCACAATTTTTTCCTGTACGATTATAATGAGCAATATGACCAACACATATGAAAAAAATGAAATTTTTTTTGGGACATGGGATTCGAACACATGACCTATTGCTTTGCCTAAAGTCTAACCAAGCTCTGGTAACCAACACCACCATCTGTTGTTGCTTGCTCAAGGTGAATGACAGTGTCTTATATCATCTCAAGTTGATTATTGGACTATAGAAGGGCACCTTTCCCCTCACGGGTTCCTTACTCCACTCATACTCATTCGGCAGAGGAGAGGAGAACTTCACTGTTTTGAGTTAGCAAAGCCAAAATCCGGCCAAATCCGCCTCTCTTCGGCCACATTTGAGGAGCATCTCGGCCCACTCCGGCGAGATCTCGGGCTGTGAAGGCGAAATCTCGGTGAGTTCCAATTATTTTTGCCCGAATGATTTCTTGTAATATTAGCCAAAATTTATTTGATTCTAGTACCAAATTTGATATGATTCATCCTAATTAGCAAGCTGGATGTAGAATATAGGTAGGTAAGTTGTAATTTGAGGAATGTATGTGATTTGTTTTGTAATATATGTGGTTTGAACTTAATATATCCACTCCATAATAATAGAAATTAAACTGGTTTGAACTTTTTTAATACATAGGAACATATATAAAACTTTTCAAATGACTTCAAGTTCATTTTATTACATTTGAAAAAACAAAAAAATGATTTTACAAACGGTTTTTATGACGACTTTATCACTGTTAGATTTTTAAAAAAATTCCTCAGGATTGATCATCATCTCAAATTTTTATGGAAATATTAGTGATGTGTGAGGACCATCCAAAAAAAATTCAAAATTTTTTGATGTGTTTTGGACCATTTTTCGGCCAGTTCAACGTGGTAGAGATCTCGTGATTTCGTGAGATCTCGGTAATTTCGACCGAGATCTCGGAATTCTCGGATTAAAAAAAACGGATTTGAAATTTGGTTTTTGTATTTCGTCCGGATTTTGTCTGAAATTTCCGAATCTCACCGAGATTTCGGATTTTTGCCACCTCCGAGATTTTTCCAAAAACGAGATTTGTAACCTTGGTTATCTCTCATATATGTATATATATAATACAATTACTTAGAGCACCATGTTGCTTAGGCATCATGATACAAAATGGGTAATTTCCCTATGTATTTACATGTGAAATTTTTGAAATTTTTAGGATGTTGAGTTTAACTATTTTACTAACTAGTTCAAACAAGTTTGAACTAAAATTCAAATTAGATTTTCCTTTTTATATGGTAGTTTGATCATAGGTATGTGATAATTTTATGTACAAATCAACAAAGCATATGTAACATCCCAATTTTTGCTTTTATTGCATTTATGGATGTATTTGAATTTTTGAAATTTATTTGAATTTATTTAGAATTAATTTGAATCAAGCTCTTTATTGAATTATTTAAATATTTCAAAAAGTTATATAAATTTTTGTTGAAAATACTTTATTTGAGTTCAAAATATCTCAAAATATTTTCCAAATCTTTTTTGGTATTTTTGCTATTTTCCTTGAATTATTTGAATTACTAGAATTATTTTAAATAAAAATCGCTGAAAATCCGGAAAAGCCTTAACGGGCCAAGTCCGTGGACCTAGCCCGTTAGCCCGTTGCCCAAACCCACTTGAAACCAAAACCCTAACCGCTTGAATGCTGATCGTCAGATTCCGATCCGATGAGATCCGATGAGCCACCTATACAAGAGTCGTGAGGCCGTTGGATGTGGATCGAATGACCGACATTAGATCGTACTGGTTCAGGACTCAAGTGCATCATGATCGTTGGATCCGAGGAGCGATTAAGATCGCATCAGGGCAGAATGAATCTGGGCCGTTCATCGTGAAAAATGGATGGTCCTCGGTCGTCATCTTTGACGTTACTGGGTAGGACTCCGATTGCGCACCACCGCCATCTCGATTCGGTTTCTCGACCGAGCACGGAAGCCTAGGGATTTAAAAGCAGCTCTAACACTACCACGAGGATCTCCAGGTCACACCGCATCCATAGGTATAGAACTCATCGCCGGAATTGGTTAGGCCGTCGTTGCGGTTTTCTTCAGATTCCGTCATCGCTAGTGGTCTTCAGCCGCACCTGGGGTCAGCATCAGAGCCCTCGCGTTGAGATGATTCGAAAGGTCTATTGGAGATCGTCGGAAGGGTCCAGGAATGCCACGAGTGAGGTCGTCTTCTTCAACCCTAGCGAACTTTCACCCCTGACATCACCATCGGAGCTTCGTGATCATCGCTGACCGTCGGATTTGAATCGGATGACCTAGGTATGGCCACGCATCACACTAGCGTTTCACTGCAGATTAGGGTTCATCTTAGCCGTTGGATCGGAGATCGTAGGGTCTAGGTCATGCCACGTAATTGCATGAATAGCTTGCCATGTGTGTTGGCTATGCGGCGAAGATGATCTAATCTGGACCATCGGTTTTTGAATGGACACTCGAGATTGTACTGCAACCCTAGCCAACCAAAACTTACCACCTATTGCACGTATTCTGAAACATCCCAGCTGAGCCGTGCGGGCATGACGTCATTTTGACATCAGTGATGATGTCATCACGAGCGGGACCCACCTGTCGGTCTCGGTGGATCTTGTGGACCGAGTCCACGGTGGACCCGAACCAAACCGTGAACCAAGTCCATGGTCCAGAGGTGACGTGTTAGCACCTGGTTTAGCCACATGTCAGCTGACGTCAGTGTGGCACAATAAACTGATTTTTTAGTAGAAAAATAATTCGGCCAAAAATCGAAATTAGTGCTGATGTCATGATGACAACATAATTTGAGGTTTTCAATAGAAAATTAATTGGTTTAATTCGGTTTATTTTTTAATATATTTTCAAACTTTGAATTGCTCGTTCTTGCTCATACGAACTCGGATTGAGGTTATTCTAGTGCCTAAAGATTTGTAAAATTATGATCTATTCAATGGTAAATTTTATTTGATTTTTGGAGTTTGTTTACTCTTTGTTTTTAGCATTTATTTGGTTATTTATCCGTTTCGCGTAGACGTTGAAGTGCTGAAGGTTACGAGGGTAAAGTTTTGACCCAAGAGCAAGGTCTAGAGCTTAATAAAGAGCTTTTCTAAGGCAAGTTGTGCTTTTATCATGTTGATTCCATATTTTAAAATTATGTTGTTTCAAACTATTGCATGCTAGTTCAATTAAAAGTGATTTTAATTAATTTGGGAATAGTTAAATGACCTATTTGATTATGTCACCTTATCACTATTATTTGTATACCATGATTCATTTGTCACCCTAGGATTGTTGTTTATTAGTTGGAAGATATCAATTTGCCAACATGTGTTATTAGATCGTGATTAGATTGCTTAACCATGCATCGTGTTATTGATATTATTTTGGAATATAAAAGTTAATCTTGCTTAATGAGGGATGGAACGTGTTTATGTAACATGTAGCATGTGTTGTTGATGAAATTGATGGCACATGGTGTGTAGTAATCAACTGGGTGGTAAAATGATTTAGACTAGGGCAAGTGGCAAGAATGTTTATTGATGGGCCAGGTGTGGTATTTGGGCAGTCGCATTTGGTTTTTGGTGAATATGAGTTTATATGTGAAAGATTGGTTTATGGAATCTTGCCTTGGTCAATTAAGGACTTAACCTTGCAAGCATTTGAACTGAGCCAAACATACAACCACATGTCAGGAATGGGACAGACCTAGCTGATTAATTTGTGATGTCTAGATTTCGGTGCTGTCATGGTTGGTGTGGGTTCCGGGTGTATAGGTACACTCACATGGCGCAAGAGGGGAGGCCTGTTGTGGTGGTGTAACCCTTCAATATTGAAACCTTAGCGGGCAGTACTAGGTCTAAAAGGAGCATTATAAAGCCTTTGTTATGATCACTCATTCGCATACTCTTGTATGGCGATTCACGACTGACGTGGTGAGTTGATTATATCTTGTGGGAAAAGTGTATAACCACTGCAGATTGTCAAACCTATTCGAATAGCCGTGTCTGCGGTATTGGACAATGCTCTGGGATTACAATCAAGGGTTAGATTTTGATAAAATGAACTTTGGAATGGTGGACATTGCGACATGAAAAATGTGAAAATTGGTGTAAGGATGTGAAATGGTTTACTTGTGAAACAATTGTGAAATCTAATATTGTTATTACTTGTTTTACTGCTTTGCAATCTATTATGATTACTTGTAAATGTTGTTTATTATAAAACAACCACTTAGCCATTCATTTGGAATAAGCCATGCATGTAGTTATTAGATTTGCATTCTATGAATGACTTGCTGAGTGCTTTATGTACTCACCCCCTTGCAACAATATAAACACTAGTTGAGAAGGAGTCGACAACAACATTGGAGGAGTATTAGGAGCCGGTTAACTAGCGAGCGAGCCCAGTCAGTTCATATTGAAGCAATGCAATATTAACAGCTTTAGCCACTTTTATGGTTGAGCCAACTAATCATATTGAAGCAATGTAAGATCCACACTGGCAGCAGGCCATGGACACATAATATAGAGCACTGACGAAGAACATAACTTGGCATCTTATTCCATGGTAGCAAGGTCAGAATCTCATTGATTGCAAATGGGTGTTCAAGTTGAAACACAAAGCTGATGGCAGTATTTATAGATACAAAGCAAGATTGGTCGCAAAAGGGTTCAAACAGAGGTATGGCTTGGATTACTCAGATACCTTTAGCCCATTCATTAAACCCACAACAGTGAGACTCGTTCTTGCATTAGCTGTTTCTCGTGGATGGTCTCTAAGGCAGATTGACATTCAAAATGTTTTTCTGCATGGAGATTTAAAGGAAAATGTCTTCATGAAGTAACCACCAGGCTATGAAGATTCCAGGTATCCTCAGCATGTGTGCAAGCTAGATAAATCTTTGTATGGCTTGAAGCAGGCTCCTAGAGCATGGTTTTCAAAACTCAGTACAAAACTTTAGGAACTTGGGTTTATATCATCTCAAGCTAACACCTCATTGTTCATCTATAATCAGTTTGGAATCTCCATTTATATACTGATATATGTTGATGATATTGTCATTGCATGTTCTTCATATCAAGCCGTGGAGAAATTACTCAAGCAACTACACAAACATCTTGCAATCAAGGATTTGGGGGTGGTGCACTATTTCCTTGGAATTGAAGTGATACAGAAGAAAGATGGTATAGCACTAACTCAGAATAAATACATTGGTGACATACTGAGTAGAGCTAATATGTCCAATTGCAAGCCTATTTCCACCCCTATGGTGTCCTCTAAGAAACTGTCAAAAACTGAAGGTGTGACTCTGGTTAAAGAAGAAGCAACAAAATATCGAAGTATTGTCAGAGCCCTTCAGTATCTAACAATTACAAGGCTTGATATAGCTTTTTCAGTAAACAGAGTATGGCAGTACTTGCACACCCCAACTTCATTCCACTGGTTGGCTGTCAAAAGGATACTAAGGAAATATACTCAAGATATGGAACTCTATTTCAGAAGGTCAAGCTCCAATCTTGTTAGTGCATTTACAGATTCCGATTGGGTTGGATGTCCTGATGACAGAAGGTCAACCAGGGGGTGTGCCATGTACTTTAGCACAAATCTCGTCTCATGGAGCTCACATAAGCAGCATATTGTTTCGAGATCAAGCACTGAGTTTGAATATAAAGGTTTGGCAAATGTAATTGCAGAAGTTGTTTGGATTCATTCTCTTCTAAAGGAATTGGGGGTATTTCTGAAGAGAACTCCATCTCTGTGGTGCGACAACCTAGGCGCAACATATCTTGCTACCAATGCCATCTTCCATGCTCGCACAAAACACATTGGGGTAGACTACCATTTTGTGCGAGAAAGGGTTGCTAAGAAGCTGCTGGACATCAGATCCATTTCGTCTCAGGATCAGACAGCTGACATCTTTACTAAACCTCTTCCAGTGCAGAGTTTTGTAAGTTTTAGGCGCAATCTCAACCAAGTTATAAAGGTTTAGATTGAGGGGGAATGTTGAAATAGTCAGATAAATATGCGTTGAGTGTGTTTGTTGTATGTCCTAGTCATTAGGATCTGGTGCAGAGTATGGAAAGGCAGAGAGGAATTATCGCTGCTATCCATCTGCACGATTTGCTGTTTTTTCGGTATTTTCTGTTCACTGTCCAGTAAACTATATATACAAGTGATCTGAAGTCTCACGGAGAGGGGATTGCTTCCAAGTATTCTTTTTTTGATCTATTTTCATAGTGTGGCTGGGGGTGCTAAAGGTGGCAATGGCTGGTATTTATAGGTTAGCGGTGGAGTGGAAATCCCATGGTCATGGCGGTGTAGGGCATGGATGAGCTCACCGTGGCAGGGCATGGGACACGCTTGGCCAGATACAACGCTGGCTTGGTCGGCTAGCTTGATAGAGCTCGGTTTGACCGAAGCATACAGAGAGGGAAGGCGGCACTAAGGAAGAAGGAACCAGAGTATTGTGACGCTACCTGGTGGGCCAGAAAAGGGGTGGGTCCCATATGCAATGAAACAACAGAAGAAACCAGAAATCTCTACTTTGGACAAATAAGGGTCCCGGATTTAATTGAGCTGTCCACATTGGGTAAAAAAAATTAAAACTTTTTGTGTATGATTCCAAGCAAATTCTTGTACTCCATAAAATTTTAGACCATGATCAAACTTGTACAATTTTTTAAAATTCTAACATGATCACTGTTTCAAATAACGGTTTACTGTTTTTGGATTTTTCTGAGGTAACAAATTAGGTTCAGTTCATTTGGAATGATCCTAAGGTTTATAAATGATACTATAAAGGTTTTATTCAATTATAAGGGCATGGGACACGCTTGGCCAGATACAGCGCTGGCTTGGTCGGCGTAGCTTGATAGAGCTCGGTTTGACCGAAGCATACAGAGAGGGAAGGCGACACTAAGGAAGGAGCCAGAGTATTGTGACGCTGCCAGGTGGGCCAGAAAAGGGGTGTGTCCCATACATGCAATGAAACATGAGAAGAAACCAGAAATCTCAACTTTGGACAGATAAGGGTCTCGGATTTAATTGAGCTGTCCACATTGGTAAAAAAAATTAAAACTTTCTGTGTATGATTCCAAGCAAATTCTTGGACTCCATGAAATTTTAGACCCTGATCAAACTTGTACAATTTTATAAAATTCTAACATGATCACTGTTTCAAATAACGGTTTACTATTTTTGGATTTTTCTGAGGTAACAAATTAGGTTCAATTCATTTGGAATTTTTTCTGTGTGATCCTAAGGTTTACAAATGATGCTATAAAGGTTTTATTCAATTATAAAGTTATTGTGAGCCCCCGGATCGGCTATCCAGAATCTCCTGTGTATTTCTGTACTAGTCCCAGATCAGTAGCTAGTACACACAGTCCAATAGTGAAGAATCAACAACCACATCACGATTTCAAATAACTAAATAAGAATAACACCAAATAAAAGCAAAGACCTTATGGTCAAGGTTTACCATTACGGCCTGAACAGGCTGAACAACATGAACAACCGCAGCGGAAGACGAAAACACCAAGGCGACCCATCCAAATGCCCACAGGCAATCGAGTGGGGAGCGCGTCCTAGTCCTTGGAATCTCCTTTGATAGCTTCTTTCACTTCTGAGACAAGTTTAGGATGTAGCACGTGAGTACATAAAGTATTCAGCAAGTTTGGGAAAAATGTGTAATGCAAGGCTATCCAAGGATGGCATAATATGGTTCTTTTGCATAAAGCCAAGTTTCATCAAACCATACTGGTTAATAAGTTTCACAAAGCATATTTTATCAATTCTTTTTAACAATTGAATTATGTAGTATTTCAGTGAAGGTTCTAGCCACCATTCACTAGTATACAGGCTCTATCCGCCACATCTCAAGAAGATCAGGGTTCAATCCATCCACATGGCTCTATCTGCCATGGTTCACAAAATCAGGTTCAATCCACCTACCTGGCTCTAGCCGCCAGAAGCACACCCGAGAGTTCTAACCACTCCCGGATCCCAAATGTGACACTATGGTTTGGTGTGACGTTATAGAAGGTGAAACTAGAGAATAAAACCTTTCGGCTTAGGGTTTTCTCGCGTTTTTGGGCCGGTTGAAGTGTTATGTCGCCACGGAGTGTCGTAACCTTATTTAGCGTGCATGATAAGGTTAATAACATTATGAAATGTGGAATTAAGGTTAAAACTATAGGTTATGGAGGTTAATAGCTTTTCCGGGCCGTTTTCGGGGTTTTGGGCCTTCCCGGGGGAGTTTTGGGCCTTGGTGGGCTTTGGTGGGATGGATTAGGTCTCCGTAACGGACTAGAATTGGGTGTGGGGGCTGGTAAAAGGGGTTTCCCTGCCCCTTTGGGGAGTTCACCCTGCTGCCTTTGCGCCTCTTGAGGCCTTGGTGCGCCCCCCTCACCTCCCCCCACTTGCCAAGCCCTAGCCGCCCCTTCCCTTTGAGCCTTGCGCCTCCCCCTTGCTCTCCTCCATTGCCCCACCTCTCCACCACCTCTCCTCCACCCCCTTGCTGCCCTAGGGTGGTCTCCACACCTCTGCACCTTGTGGATCCATCCGTTGGAGCGAGGAGCGAGGAGCGAGGAGCGTGGAGCGAGGAGCGAGGAGCGTGGAGCGAGGAGCGATCCGCGAGGAGATCTATTGGAGATTCGTTCGTTGGGCAAAGGTATGATCATGGGGATCCTTGGAATTGATCTAGGTACTGTTCTTAGGGTGATTATCAAGTTTTTAGATCAATTGGTGGTGCTGGATTGGAGTAATTTGGGTTAGATCTAGACGTTGCCACGTTTCTGTTTTCGGGCAGATTGAGCAGTCGGGCTAGGGTTCGAGTTTTCATCGATTTAGATTCCGAATATGTCCGTACGGACTTAAAATAAGTTGTAGATAATTTAATTATATTTCCGTGGACATAAAGCACGTTAAAATCCGATCAGCCGTTTGAAAGTTATGGCCGTTTTACCGAGCGTGTTAAAATCTGTGACGCGATTGGAACAGATCTCGGTAATCTGTAGATTAGACGACTTTAGAGTCCGAATCAGTCTTTCCATATACCTAGAGAAAGTTGGGAAATTTCCTAAGCTACGCGAGGGTGTACTCGTTTAATTCATTCGGAGTCCCAGAACTCAAGTTATGCCTTTTGCAAGGCTGCTGTCCCGACGGGACAGAACCTCTGTTTTAGGTTTTGCGAGTAGGGAGCAATGTCGGGTTAGATGGGGGTTTGCGTACTGTTTTGTGGGCATGATTGTGAGTGTGTGATACCTGTGTGCAGGTGGTGCGACCCCGGGAGTGCCTTCTACTTCCCGCCTTTCCGTTGCCCGTGGTTGAGGCAAGTGTGTTGTAATGAATAACGAATGTTATGTTGCTTGTTGAGACTAGATGAAAGATGGATTTCATGATATGATCAATTGCCATGCTTTAATGTTTTCCTATGATATGATGAGTATGCTATGATGCCATGTGTTAAATATACAAGTTTATGATGATGATGGCATATTTGCATACATGACATGTTACATGGCTCGGGCGGTGAGAAAGTCATAACTAGTCCGGGAAGGTCGGTGAGAAAGTTATGACTAATCCGGAAAGCCAATGAGTAAGTCCTACATCGTGATTCCATTCACCGTGGTGAGCAGGCGAGGAGTAGGCACCCTCCATCTTCGGGATGGAAGGGGGGAGAGGGTGCACACCGACGGGTGTGTACTCAACCATACCGGTATGAGTTTCCAAGGAGACATGAGCATTGCATTACATTGCATACATAATGATGATGATACTGTTAAGTGTTCATGAATGAGATGATATACATGATGGGTGATGTTATTGCCATGATATTGTTCTTGTTGTCCATTACAATATGCTTGCCGAGTTTGAACTCACGCTTGTGTTTTCTTGTTGTTTTAGGTACCATGAGAACGGCATGCGGGAAAGGGGAATAGTCACACACCTACACGTAGCTTCACTTATTTTGATTCGACAAGTCATTCCATTAGTTTTATAATAAATTGCGTGTGATGATCATTGATTTAAGGCTTAGCTTGGTTTATGAGAGTTTTATTGTTCGTTTGACACTTGGAGACTTTGAGTGCTTGATGATAGTCTTATATTGTCGCTAAGACTCTATTTATTGCTGTTTTAGATGTATCTCATATTGCCTTATAATGCTATATTGTTGTTGCTCCTTAAATTTATGTTAAAACAAAGGAGGTGCTGCCGAAATCTCGGTTTTTAGCCTATGCACCTTTGCTGGAATTTTATGTTAAATGTGGTATTTAGATGTTGTTTAGCTTATGTTTGGTAGCATTCAGGCATATTAAATGCCAGGGTGTTCTGATTGGTATCGAGCGGGCTGTAGGTCCTTGGAATGTGTATTTTTAGTGTCATGCTATAGGGTACAACTAAAATGTGATGTGGAATAACTTAGAAACATGGCTTAGGTTTTTACTAAAATTTTGTCATAGGATAGCAACATTAAAACTTGCAAAAGTGGTATAACTAATCTAAAATCTGACACACATGGATGCACAAAGAGGAAGGGTATGGGTATCGTTGTTTACGCTTAAATGTTGTACTTAAGCCTTGTTGCTAAATGCTATATTTGATATAGTACGTTGCTATGTCTATGAGATAAATGATTGAATTATTCCTGTTGTGGTGGTAAAAGTGGGGTTTTGGTGCCGAAGGGTTTCGCCACCTCTCTTATTTCATAGTAAGGGTGAGGTTTGTGGTGTGGCGGTTAGCGCCACCACCGAAGAACTATTGACCCCTGTAGGAGAAGAGTGCTTATCCTTTCTGTCGTTGATCGGGTAGTTGACTGGAGTCAAATAGAAGAGTTAATGGTGGTTTCCTTCGTATGTTTTTTGCCGTTCTGACGGTCGGTGTTCTTTGCTTTTCTTGGCTTTAGTAGATTTGAATCAAATGAAAAATGTTGGGTTTTTGCGGATCGTTCCGTATGCGGTGTGTGGTTTTCTCTTCCTTGGTTGAAGATGAAGAAGAGGAGTCTAGTGTTGCGCTTCTTTTGGGCGCCTTTCCAGTTTTAATGATTAGTTTGTTGATGGCTTTATGGGGAAGAAGCATTCAAATTTATCCCTGTGTTTGTCTTTCTCCGAGGTTAACGGAGTTATTGCGGAGTTATGCTGCACTGGCCAGGGCTGAAGTTCTGTGTCTTTGTAGAAGTAAGTGGTGTTTGATTCGTTATTTTGCTGGTTTAAGAAAATCATCTTTGAAGAACCCTTCCTATTTTTTTTGAAAGTTTGGAGTTAGGGTTTATTTGCAAAGGTATATTTGATCGATTGGTTCCCTCCAGTAGGAGTCTTGGAGATTGAAAAGTGTTTTGGAGAATTCCTTTGCATGACCAAGTTTGGGTTTGTCTCATTGCAATTTTGAGAGTCAAGTTTCCTTATGAATTTGGGGTGAGTTTTAAAACTAAAATGTTGTAAACAAAGTAAGTAGTCTTTTGATAAAAATCGTTTGTCCCTAGTAAGAATTCTTTGTTTAGCATGTTATGTATAAGGTAACAATGTGGTTTATGGATTGATGTGTTGCTAAGTTAAAATTTTGAGTTGAATCAATTCAATGTGATTAATATCTCTAGCTTGAGAATAAATAGACTACTAGTGTTGCAGTTTACTCTTAGCGAGAATGATTAAATGTGTTAATGTACATGCTTAGAATCTGTTGCCTTGCTTTAAAAGTGCTTATGATCCTTGTTAATGTTAAAAGTTTAAACTTTGATGCATAGTTAAAACATTAAGATGATTTAGACTTTGTTATTGTAAAAGAAACTTTCTTTGGTTGTTAAAGATGTTCTAATCTAATGGATTAATAGAGAAATTTAATCGTGTTGACTAGTGACTTTAATTTGGATGTTGATTAGAGTTGCTATTTATGTTGTTGCAAACTACTAGTATCTTTGGAAGTATGCGGTTGTGTCGCTACAATGCTAGTATTGATATCAATGGAGAAGACATAAGACTTATTGTTAATGATGTTGTTAATGGTAGTGTTAATGCTAGTATTCAGTCTATTTTAAATAGTGGGGGTATGTTGTGTGGTGGTAATTTTGTTATCACCTATGTATAGGAGTAGCTAAAAGTAATGTTGTTGGTTGATGATTATGCCCATTTGTTGTTATTGATGACTAAGTAGTTGTGGTAACTGTTTAGATTATTCGTTGGAAAACCATGGTTAAAATAGAGGAAAATTTTAACATGTTGCGATGGAGTGGGCTTTGGATAATTAACATGATGTACAATTTCATCCTTAATGAATGTATGCCTTGGAATCCTAGTTATGAACTTTGTCTTGTAGAGATAATATTTACATGTTGAAGTCGTTGTTTAACTGAATAAGGTTCGGTTGTCGAGACATGAATATATAGGTGGTATGAAATTTATATGTTGATCTTGCTGAAAGATTTGTGGAAGTACTATGTTTCAAATTTAGAATAAGATGTATTATGATTCGGTGAGCCGTGGGGATCATGTCATTATAGTCTTGGTTGGGTGCCTTTTTGATAAGCATCATAAACCCTTATTAAAAAATGTTGGGAATGGTAACTAGAGGAAGAATTTGTTTTGAAACTTTCGGTTGAATTGTGTTGGGGCTCCTCAGATAGTAAATAGTGACTATTGAAGTCTTTAATGGAAAGCGTAGTGGAGTACTAGAGATGGTTCCTTTCATGCTAAGCTGTTGTCTAAAAACCTTTGAAACTGGTTTGGTTGTTTGCCATCTCGGTTGAATGCTTTCGGTTGAGGTGTTCCTTATGTTGAGTTTGAGTTTCCCCAAAACTCGTAGTGGTTGGTGTCGACCTTTGGTTTTGGCGAATTTGTTTAGTTCGTGTTGTGAGTTTGAGTTTACATCCAAAAGTTTTTGAGTGGATCGCGCCCTTCGCGTTCAGACCGATTTATCTTTGGAATTAATTTTAAAAGGAAGCAGATGGTCATAAAGGGTTGTGTTGGAAACTTTTGTGTTAAGCCCTTGATGTGTAACTCTATTTGACTAGAGTTGGAGTCATTTGGAAAATGGAGTGCAGTGTCTTGGTGTTTTACAAGTCTGGATTTTTATGAATGTTTCATAAGTGAATTTGGTTAGTGAAGAGTTTTCTTTTTGGATTGAGTTTCCCTCTCTTTTGATAAAAATTTATGGCGCTTGTGTCTGCAGATGTTTGATTTTGGAGTCGATGTTTTGTTCCAAAGGGTTGAGTTTGATTTTGCGAGGTGTTGCAAAGCTAGTGTTAAATCGAAGATGGGTTTTCACACGATGTGGTGTTTTGTTGATTAACGATGTTGCCGTCATAGTTTATATGAATTAGCGCAACTCTCGATGTTATTCGAGATTTATTCATATGATACCGAGGCGAAGTCATCATGTGAATGACTATTCGGTAGTGTGGTTACATGATGAGGAATGGTGAAAAGTAAACATGACATCATTTTTACATGTTAAATGATAAAAGAGTCGTTGAGCAGTCGGTGAGAAAGTCATATATGGAGATATGACTAATCCGGAGTGCTCTGAAGAGTGTGCATTTATGTCATGAAATGAGATTTCCCTTGCTTTCTAGTATGAAAAGAAGCAATGAACAATTTCTCGGTATGTTGGTTGTGATGTAGGGATTTATGCTTCCTTTGTGTTTTGGCTTGGATGTTGCCGAATTCTTTCCAAAATGGTTGTTAACGCTTTGGGTTTGAGTTGTTGTGTGTACACTTGGGCTTGATAGCTAAGTGTTTTTGTGTGAGGCGAGACCCTCTTAAGAAAGGAACCAATTGTGGTTTGGTAAGGTTTTCGATCCTAGCTTGGGCTAGGTGTCGAACCTTAGTGGTATAAGGGTGGTTTGTGATGGAGGTTGATGATGTATGGGTTTAACCTTTACTAAGAGTAGCGATGGGTGGAAGTGAAGTTAACGGTAGATCGGTGATATTTGCCTGCTTGTGAGCGATTGTCTTCACTAGTTGTTTTTGGGTTTGAGTCTTGCCTGGGAAAGGATGGAATAAAATGTTAGTATGATCGTGTATCGGAAGGGCTAGTGTGCCTTAATGAGTTATTCCCCTCGATGGAAACTTTCAGGAATGAAGAGAGGTCGTTAAAGGAATTGTGACTTCCTTTGATTATGTCATGTTGAGTTTATTGCAGTGTGTAGTCAGGTAGGTTGTGATAGAAGTGTGAGGCGTTTGTCGTTTGTTTCCGGTTCTAGTCGTTGTGCGAATGTTTTGTGCTGCAGAGAAGCCTTTTGTCCCTTGGGGACTTTGTTGCTTATTTTTGGCGTCCTTCGGATTCGAGTCGAATCCTGTTGAAGGAAGAATGTGACACTATGGTTTGGTGTGGCGTTATAGAAGGTGAAACTAGAGAATAAAACCTTCGGCTTAGGGTTTTCTCGCGTTTTGGGCGGTTGAAGTGTTATGTCGCCACGGAGTGTCGTAACCTTATTTAGCGTGCATGATAAGGTTAATAACATTATGAAATGTGGAATTAAGGTTAAAACTATAGGTTATGGAGGTTAATAGCTTTTCCGGGCCGTTTCCGGACCGTTTTCGGGGTTTTGGGCCTTCCCGGGGGAGTTTTGGGCCTTGGTGGGCTTTGGTGGGATGGATTAGGTCTCCGTAACGGACTAGAATTGGGTGTGGGGGCTGGTAAAAGGGGTTTCCCTGCCCCTTTGGGGCGTTCACCCTGCTGCCTTTGCGCCTCTTGAGGCCTTGGTGCGCCCCCCTCACCTCCCCCCACGTGCCAAGCCCTAGCCGCCCCTTCCCTTTGAGCCTTGCGCCTCCCCCTTGCTCTCCTCCATTGCCCCACCTCTCCACCACCTCTCCTCCACCCCCTTGCTGCCCTAGGATGGTCTCCACACCTCTGCACCTTGTGGATCCATCCGTTGGAGCGAGGAGCGAGGAGCGAGGAGCGTGGAGCGAGGAGCGATCCGCGAGGAGATCTATTGGAGATTCGTTCGTTGGGCAAAGGTATGATCATGGGGATCCTTGGAATTGATCTAGGTACTGTTCTTAGGGTGATTATCAAGTTTTTAGATCAATTGGTGGTGCTGGATTGGAGTAATTTGGGTTAGATCTAGACGTTGCCACGTTTCTGTTTTCGGGCAGATTGAGCAGTCGGGCTAGGGTTCGAGTTTTCATCGATTTAGATTCCGAATATGTCCGTACGGACTTAAAAGAAGTTGTATATAATTTAATTATATTTCCGTGGACATAAAGCACGTTAAAATCCGATCAGCCGTTTGAAAGTTATGGCCATTTTACCGAGCGTGTTAAAATCTGTGACGCGATTGGAACAGATCTCGGTAATCTGTAGATTAGACAACTTTAGAGTCCGAATCAGTCTTTCCATATACCTAGAGAAAGTTGGGAAATTTCCTAAGCTACGCGAGGGTGTACTCGTTTAATTCATTCGGAGTCCCAGAACTCAAGTTATGCCTTTTGCAAGGCTGCTGTCCCGACGGGACAGAACCTCTGTTTTAGGTTTTGCGAGTAGGGAGCAATGTCGGGTTAGATGGGGGTTTGCGTACTGTTTTGTGGGCATGATTGTGAGTGTGTGATACCTGTGTGCAGGTGGTGCGACCCCGGGAGTGCCTTCTACTTCCTGCCTTTCCGTTGCCCGTGGTTGAGGCAAGTGTGTTGTAATGAATAACGAATGTTATGTTGCTTGTTGAGACTAGATGAAAGATGGATTTCATGATATGATCAATTGCCATGCTTTAATGTTTTCCTATGATATGATGAGTATGCTATGATGCCATGTGTTAAATATACAAGTTTATGATGATGATGGCATATTTGCATACATGACATGTTACATGGCTCGAGGCGGTGAGAAAGTCATAACTAGTCAGGGAAGGTCGGTGAGAAAGTTATGACTAATCCGGAAAGCCAATGAGTAAGTCCTACATCGTGATTCCATTCACCGTGGTGAGCAGGCGAGGAGTAGGCACCCTCCATCTTCGGGATAGAAGGGGAGAGGGTGCACACCGACGGGTGTGTACTCAACCATACCGGTATGAGTTTCCAAGGAGACATGAGCATTGCATTACATTGCATACATAATGATGATGATCTTGTTAAGTGTTCATGAATGAGATGATATACATGATGGGTGATGTTATTGCCATGATATTGTTCTTGTTGTCCATTACAATATGCTTGAGTTTCGAACTCACGCTTGTGTTTTCTTGTTGTTTTAGGTACCATGAGAACGGCATGCGGGAAAGGGGAATAGTCACACACCTACACGTAGCTTCACTTATTTTGATTCCACAAGTCATTCCATTAGTTTTATAATAAATTGCGTGTGATGATAATTGATTTAAGGCTTAGCTTGGTTTATGAGAGTTTTATTGTTCGTTTGACACTTGGAGACTTTGAGTGCTTGATGATAGTCTTATATTGTCGCTAAGACTCTATTTATTGCTGTTTTAGATGTATCTCATATTGCCTTATAATGCTATATTGTTGTTGCTCCTTAAATTTATGTTAAAACAAAGGAGGTGCTGCCGAAATCTCGGTTTTTAGCCTATGTACCTTTGCTGGAATTTTATGTTAAATGTGGTATTTAGATGTTGTTTAGCTTATGTTTGGTAGCATTCAGGCATATTAAATGCCGGGGTGTTACACCAAATCACCAGTTTTGAAAACAAATACAAGAGTCTACCCATATGAAAGCATTCAGCAAGCTTTGCCTTTGACCGTAGGCACGGCTATTCTAATAGTTTTAACTCTGCAGAGGTGTACAGCTTTACCCACAAGACATGATATTTCCTTGATGCCATGCAATTAACACACTTCCTTGGGTTTGCCGGCAGGGATATCATGACAGGGCTTTTACAATGTATACGCCTAACTTGACCCACCCGCTAAGGTTTCACCGCTGTTAGGGTTCTAGCCACCCAGTACAGAAGCCCCCTCTTGCGCCGTGTGAGAAAAACTGTCTTGCCTCTATCCGGCACTCACATTCCACCATTTGGTGAGTCTAAGTTAAGTTTCTACAAATTATTTAGCCAGGTCGTACCATGTTAGACATGTGGTAGTACGGTAATGCTTAGAATGGAGACAGGCATAAGCGTCGGCCCTTAGTTGACTTGGGGCGGTACTTGCACAATGAAAGCTAGTGCTCTATCCGCACCCGCCAGACAAACCATTCCGCCCAAGTCCAAACCATTTTTCATTTTATTTTTATTTTGTAAACCAACGGCAATACTCTTTACCTATAACTTCCAACACAACTTTTCAAGAGTTATAGGAAATTCCCACCCATAGGTGAATACTGACCGATTGCGAGTCTAAGCATTTCTACCGAACTATTCTATTCCACCATTAGTTTATTTATAGTTTTCAAATCTCCAATAATCCTTAAATTGCCATAATTTTACAATCATATGAATAATCCAACTCAATATAATATCCAACAAGTGGTTAGTATATCATGGTACTATCATAACTCCAAAATTATATTAACCCACAATCATGTTTGTATATGTAATATTTCCCTTGAACTCTAACTTGTATTATTGATTTATCCATCGTTCATATAGCGATCAATCTTATCATCCACTAAGAATATTTCATAAAATCATCTATTAAACCACCGGGAATACTTCACATTATCATCTCTAATCATCTAGGATACAATCCACTGATAATACTTCATAATGTCATGTATTTAATCCTTCACATTATCACCTCTAAATCATCTACTTTAATCCACCAAGAATACATAATATTATCATTTATTAAACCACCAAATATTATTCCATAAAACTAAGATTGTATTAATTCATCGTCAATAGTAGTTTCCATTCACACCGATACTAAGTTAACTAAATAAACCACACATATTCTACATTATTCACAATTCTCCATAAATGATTATCACATATCTATATTTCCATAATCATCTATTTCTTAATCAGTCCGTTAATAATAATTCCCAACATACACTAATAATCCAACTAACTCTGATTCTCATTTGATACTATTTTATCAACCCAAGGAATCCAATTCAACATACTATTTTCTTGCAATGATCTATTTAATCCATCATGAATACTTCACAATACCATACATCTTCCAACATTTCCCCCAATCCATTAACATGTGAACTACTATCACAATCCAACTTCAGAATATTTCAATCATCAACGTTCATAGATCAATTTCATAATTAATAATCCCCATCAACACTAATATTCAGGAAATCTCCAATCAAGTTGCGTTCTAGCTCCAATCTACATTCTATACTAATATGTTTCATCCACAATGTCTTCCAAACAGTCATTTCCCTAATAAAAGAATATTTTATCAAAAGTATTTATTATGGTGGATTACTTACTAGGGCGATAAAGGATCAGGGATAACAATATCAAGGAGGTATGAACAACAGGTATAACTAATAGCCTAACGTCAACATCATCCTTTTATCTAAATAGCAATGCAATTTGCAAAACATTGTAAAACATTTATTAATCATGGGGTCAATATGCATCAAGGAGACTTGCCTCGGTCACAGCAAGGTCGTCGAACGCTTGAAATCCGGCGGCGGGGTCGGCAGATTCGGACGGCTCCTTGGCTACGTGCAAAACGAGACAACAAATAAATACAAGAAAATAAATAAAATCCAAAAATTACCAAAGTAGTACTAGCAGGTAGGTATTGATTTTAGATGAATTTAGGAATTTGAACGGAGTCAATCGGAGTTCGGACGGAAAAGATATGAGCTTCCGAAGTTCGAAAACCCTAAAAAATCGAAAACGAGGGAATATTCCTGGAATATTCCTTTTTTATTTTTTTTTTCTGACTTTTGGCTTGGATGGAGTCTATGCCATGTGGGCCCATGGCGTCATAGGGTAGAGGAGCTTCTTCTCCAAGCTTTTGGCCATGGCCATGAAGCCAGGATGGAGCTTGGAGGGGAGGGGCATGGCCGTGACGGGGAGGCGTGGCGTACGGCGTGGCCGGCGGCGATCTTGAGCACGGCATCGGCGAGGCGGCGCGCAGACGGTCGGAATGCACGAGCACGCACCCAAAAAAAACAGAGAACACGTTTTTTCTCCAAAATCCGAATTTTGGACCAAATTTGGAATGAAACTTTGCAAAAAAAAAGATGGATCATGGAGAGAACATCTAGAGGAGCTTACACGTGCAAGGAATTGATCAATCACTCGCCGGAGAAGATGAAATCGACGAAAAACGGAGTTCCGGCCGAAGTGACCAAAACTTGAAATTCGTCTTCAAATCTCGATGGAACCTAAAATTGATTGTTGGGTTAGAATCTAGACACCCACACGATCACAAGGAAACAAACCGAGTGAGGATTGACCCACCGGAGAGGGAGAAACGAGGATGAACTCGAAGAACCCAAAAATGGTGACCCGGCGCCGATTTTCTTAATCTAGCGGGCAATTGAGTGGAAGAGACAACAAGAGGGTGCTACCACCGGAAGGAGGACTTCTATATAGAGAGATGAGAAGTGGAAGCACGTCGTTTGGAGTTGAAACGGCCGAGTAAAAAGCAATTATGTGCATTTCGGTTTTTGGCCGATTGTTCAAATTCCGGCGAGATCCCGGGCTATTGATGGTGGGGAATGGAAGGGATTCGTCGCCACGGATTCAACGGACCCGGCGGTTCGCAATTTGGAGGTGTGATGGAGGAGTTATGAAGGGATTAAAGAGGAGACCTCCATGAGAGAAGCTTGAGTTCCTTGCTCTCGACAATGCCATCCCAAGGTAGAAGATGAACCCTGTAGCGCCACGTGGCGAGCTCCTATTGGCCGAGAGTTACGCAAACGTGACGCCCTAGAGAAAAACAAGGAAAAATGGTCTAAAAATTCCGAAAAAATTCCTAGTACCATTTTGGAATATTTGGAACCCAATAAAATTGGTTTTTGTAGAATTTGGATGAAATTTGTGGATTTGAATATTCTGGAGTGAATAGCGGGCATTAAACGAAAGCCGCGCGAGATAAAATAGGGGCGGAGTTCCAAAAATCCAGGGAATCGTTCCAAAAATCATTTTGGAATATTTGGGACCTAATTGAAGTGATTTCGGGATTTTTGGAGCATTTTTGGACTCAGGTGAAATTTTGGGTACCGGCGGGAACTTGGTAATTCGATTTTTCGAACGGAAGGGAATTGAATCCCGACTTTGGATGGGAAAGGATGCCAGGTTAAATTAAACACCAAAGAAAATCAAAATTTTGAATTTAATTAATTTAAATTAGATTTTTGGCAAAAGACCGAAAACAAGGCCGTTACAGTTATAAAGGTTTAGATTGAGAGGGAATGTTGAAATAGTCAGATAAATATACGTTGAGTGCGTTTATTGTAAGTCCTAGTCATTAGGATCTTGCGCAGAGTATGGAAAGGCAGAGAGGAATTATCGCTGCTATCCATCTGCACGATTTGTCGCTTTTTTCGTATTTTCTCTGCTCACCGCCCAAAGACACTATAAATACAAGTGATCTGCAGTCTCACGGAGAGGGGATTGCTTCCAAGTCTTCTTGTTTTTTGATCTATTTTCAAAGTGTGGGGGTGCTATGGGTGGCAATGGCTGGTATTTATAGGTTAGCGGTGGAGTGGAAATCCCATGGTCATGGCGGTGTAGGGCATGGATGAGCTCACCGTGGCAGGGCATGGGACACGCTTGGCTAGATATAGCGCTGGCTTGGTCGGCGTAGCTTGATAGAGCTCGGTTTAACCGAAGCATACAGAGAGGGAAGGCGGCACTAAGGAAGGAACCAGAGTACTGTGACGCTGCCAGGTGGGCCAGGAAAGGGGTGGGTCCCATATGCAATGAAACAAGAGAAGAAACCAGAAATCTCTACTTTGGACAGATAAGGGTCTCGGATTTAATTGAGCTGTCCACATTGGTAAAAAAAATTAAAACTTTTTGTCTATGATTCCAAGCAAATTCTTGGACTCCATGAAATTTTAGACCATTATCAAACTTGTACAATTTTATAAAATTCTAACATAATCACTGTTTCAAATAACGGTTTACTGTTTTTGGATTTTTCTGAGGTAACAAATTAGGTTCAATTCGTTTGGAATTTTTTCTATGTCATCCTAAGGTTTACAAATGGTACTATAAAATTTTCAAACGATGTTCAATCTTGTACATTTTTTTTTAAAATCTGATAGTGTTATTGCTATTTTTAAATTGCTATTGTTTTTTATTTCCTAGTAAGAATTAATGCTTTCAGCTGTCTCTGACACTTTTGGGGGATTTTCTAGAGTTGTCTTTGGATTTAAATAGATTTTCTCAAGATTTTGTCCTTATATGATTTTGGATGTCAAAGTTTGTATATCAAAGATTCAATACTGTAAATAATTTTCTTAAAGACCAAAATCCAAGAAACATAAAAAAGATGGAAATTCATAATAAATCCTTAATTACAACTCAATTTGCTCTCTATATATATCTATGGAGATGAATTCGCGCGGCATTCGGAACCCAACGATCGACAGAATCGGAACCGGACGCTCCATAGATAATCGGAATCGATCGAGACACTTGTAGCAGCTAGCAGCGTAGCACGACATGGCGGCCATGCGTGCGCACAACACGATGGAGCCGTCAATGACAAGGACGTGGTCTAACGACCAGCTCGTCATCGTCGACCCGCCCTTCGCCTCCTCCGACCGTTTCTTCCCGTCCCATGCCACCTCGTCGGCGTCCTGCACGTGTTCTGGGATGGTGAGATCAAACTCATCAAGGCGCCGAGGGAGGACGACGACCATGCTGCCGAGGCCATTCATACCTTCCTCCACTGTGCACATGATTTTATTAACAGCTACGAGCCCATATTTCAAGCACAACCAATATATTTTGCCAGAGTACACTATGCCCGCGTGATGGCGGCCGAGCAGTTCAGCTATCCTCTAATATGCCATCGATCTCTGCTGCTAATTTAGAGACATGCATGACTACAAGAACATGAAACATATCCTCAACCTTGAGCAGTTGTAGACCCAAACCCAAACCCAATGTATATACTCTCTCGAAATGAACTTGGTGGCGAAGTCGCGAAATGCCTTCATGATCCCGCCGCGCTCGGCGTTGACCGCCGCGTGCTCATCTTAGATGTGGTCATAGAGCAACAGGCCGTAGTAAACTTACACTGATACAACAGTTCGTGCAGGCAGGATGCCCATTCTTGCTTGATATAAAATTTTAAAATGATACTTATTTTTACTTGATATAAAAATTTAATTACAAACAAAGAAAATCTGCAAAAAAGAAGTAAAAGAAATATTAAGAATTAAATACTCATCCAACAAATGTGAAATTTTCATTCAAGGTATAGTATATTTCATAAAACCCATTATAAATTTATGAGAAATTTATAAATCAATTTATGTCCTCAAATTAATTAATTACAGTAATAGAAATTTTTAAAAAATCCTACTTGTACCTGGTCATAACACCAACGGTTGATCAGTATTCTAATAATGATAATTCTACACAATAATGTTCATAGTTTTGGAAAACTACAGAAATAGTGCTATCTTACAATAAGGCAATATAATATATGTTAAGTCTTCATATATCTATCTATTAATTAAAAGCACATATAATCAATCATGCGCAATTAAATGATAATTAAATAGCAAAACTTATATTAACAACTCCAATTAGAACCAATATGTATCACTAACATTCATTATAGCTTTAATTACAAAATGTTTATGGGGCCCTTCGTTTACGTGTGTCGCTCTTGGTAGCCGTAGAAGTCGACTCCAATAGTTCACCAGCCTTTATCGAAGGGCCCCACCTATTCGTCGAAATGTGGAACTCGCCTTTTAGATTTATGACCTCATCGTAAATCCAGCCAACGAGTAGTTCTTGGATTGCTGTCACATGCGCCGACGTGAATTTCTTACAATCTTGCAAGCGGCAAAGACCTCCGGTCTGGATGTCCATAAATTGGCACACATAGTAGCCTCATAAATTGTTTCCTGGCTGCTGAAGCAAGATCCGTATTGGAAAAGGCTGAGAGCGTGAAATGGATGCATGGAAATTAAGTTAACTATCTAAAAAGATAGCATGATGGCATACGTACTCGAGAGGCAAGTGTAACAGCGAATTTCTATTTGAATTTGCCGACGATTTTGGCACGGAACCGTGCGAATGCACTACACATATGATTGCAAATTGAACATGATTAGAATTTATTTTAAATGAAGTAGAACTAGCACGATAATGAAAGGAACAAGAATACCGGTCGAGCATGTCGATCAGGTTTTGATAACATTCAATTGGTTTCCTCCTCGAGTCCATAACTGTGATCATGCCACGATCTAGCTCGATAATGAGAAGAATCCAGTGAAAGCTGTGCATACATATGTCAACGTAGGTAACTGATTAGTTCTAGCATCGTGTTATGGAAAAGGGTTAGAACGAGGCGGCACGAAAACACGTACTCAAAGTTGTAGGGTAAAAGTATCTTTGCTTTATATCTCTGACCCATTAGTCCATTGAATATGGTGTTCTCTGTATCGATAGGGCAGCTAGTAACAAATGTGTTGTTAATGACCGAAGGGTCAAGGAAGCCTATGTCGTAAATAGCCTCCTTTCTGCATCTTTGTATCTCCATTCTACATAAGAAGAAATTTGTTAGGCATGCAAGTTAGTATAGTCAAAGGGCCCACACAGTAGATTTTTGCAATTAAATAAGAACATACAGAGTCTAGCAACTCAACATGACCATGTCGAGGGCGTCTGTCTGGTATAGATCGTACATTATGCGCCATTCGACATAAAATTCTCCATCGCCGTGAAAAAAATCTCGGTCCGTGTACTTGACGGCGAATAGCTCTATGCCATGCCAGAACGCATCCAGGTACCATTCATGGAATTGGCGCATCCTAGTTGGCAGCTGGCCAACCTCGTCATGCCTGACCAATGGTGCGCCCGGTATAAATGACCATTTGACTTGAGCAGATTCAATCTCCTGGTTGCCTAATACTTGATCTGGGGCAAGACCAGTTTCTTCAAGGAATTTTGCTATCTCATTGGCCTTACCTTTCGGTGATGACGTCTTCTTCTTGCTTGCCTTAACCAGTGTGCGCTTGTAGTCAGAGACACGAGGTTTTTCCTTTGAATCTTTCAAACCTTTAATTGTCCTTAGGACTTTTAGAAATTCTTCTATACCAGGTTGAATCTTCTTCTCTAGTGACCTAGGTTTAAAAAACTCAGTGACCTTGGCCCTGATTACCTTGGCGGTCTCCTCCTTCGTGTAGGAGACGAGCTTCTTCTGATGGGCGACGATTTTGGTGATGGAGGTGTCGGAGAGGACCGCTTATGTGTGTCTCTAAAAATGATGTACTTCTTACGCCACAGAATGAAAGTGTGCACTTGAAAGGATCGAGGATGGACGCCTAGAGGGGGGGTGAATAGGCGATTTACAATTTTCTAAAACTACGCAGCGGAAAAGAGATCGGAACTTCCGATATGGAGTCGGAGGTTCCGGTGTCTAATCGGAATATCCGATACGAGGTCGGAATATCCGATTAGAATAGAGTCTAGTGAATTGCAAAACTAATTAGGCCTATACACAAAATGATTTCTACTCGATGCTAGCACATGCAAATATTAGCAACTAGTAGTAAAGCTAGCTAGCGAGATAATCAACACTAGATAGATCAATTCAATACAAGATAGCAAAGTAAAGCAATAAGCACATGTAAAGAATTGACACGATGATTTGTTTACCGAAGTTCGGACTTCCTCCAAGGAGGTTCCTACGTCTTCGTTGAGAAGGCTCGGTCACACTTGAGCCGGGTCTTTTCCAACCCTATTCCTCGCCAATCTCGGTCACACTTGAGATGTGGCTTCACTTCTTGATTTCTTCCCTTTCGGAGGCGAAATCGAACCTTCAACAAACTTCTCACGGCACACCACACTCGTTGGTTGCTCGTGAGCGACGCCTAGCCGTCTAGGAGTCTTCAAACTCCAAGAGTAACAAATCCAACAAATGGATGATCTTGGAAATGAACTCTAGTGCTCAAGATGTATCTCAATCTAACACTCTTAGCATTAACTCTCACTTCCCACACCTCACTCAAAGAGGGATCACTAAGATCAAAGGAGAAGGAGCAAGGAGGAACACTCAATCCACAGCTCTCTCTAGCCAATGAGATGACCAAGGAGCAACAAATGCATCCCAAGGTGATCTCTCTACTCCACTAGCTCAACCTCTTGTTTAGCCCTTCAACAATCTCCTCAACTCTATCTCCCAACCGGCCAAGGGGGATATTTATACCCCACACCCAAAGACTAGCCGTTGGAGCAAGAAAACTAGCCGTTTTACACACATCGGAACTTCCGATCCCAACATCGGAACTTCCGACCAGGCAAAAACTCCAGAACAAACTCAATCCAATAAACACATCGGAACTAACATCGGAACTTCCGATACATCGGAACTTGCATCGGAACTTCCGATCTGGGCAGAGAGGCACCTTACAGAAACCTTTCAAAAAGTTTCTAAGTCTACATCGGAACTTCCGATCCAACATCGGAACTTCCGATCCAACATTGGAACTTACATCGGAACTTGCATCGGAACTTCCGATCAGGCAAAAATTCAGCACACTTGCAGACTAAAAACACTGATCGGAACTTCCGATTTTCATGATCGGAACATCCGATTTGACCAGAGAGCACCCTTTTTGAGTTTAACACTTATCGGAACATCCGATCCAAAGATCGGAACATCCGATCCTCACAGAGAGGCACCCTTACTAGAACTAGCTCGAAAAGTTTCCAAGTCCTGATCGGACTATCCGATCACACGGGTCGGAACTTCCGATCCTCATAGAGGAGCACCTGAGACTTAGACAACTTAACACCGGACCTTACGATGAATCGAACCTTCCGATCAATCCAGAGAGGTTCTAGACTCTCACCAACACACCACCGGATTTACCGATGGATCGGAACATCCGATCCCTGATCGGAACATCCGATCCAAACAAAAAGACAAACAATCCCGGTGTACGTGATGTGTATTGTGTCTCTCATCTATTTAAGGATAGATAACACTTGAGCACAGAGACACTTCTAAATCATCCACGTTGCATCCCTCTTAATAGTACGGCACGCCTATAACAAGACACTCTATCACGTTACCTTTGATGCCGCACGTGATCAATCCCCTTTGGGGCCTTTATGATCTTCAATCATACCTCATTTCCCCGGGATTGTCACATCGCTCTCTCTTGAAGTCCTCATGATTTACGATCATCTTCTCTTCAAGATCGTCACATTGCTCTACTTCTCTTTTACCGGATCATCACCCGGCTCTCACAACATCTTGTTCATCTCCTCTTGATGAACATTCTTTTCTTTCCTTCTCAACGGGATCTCCTCTTGACGTTCATCACCTCATGATGTTGTCCTTGTCCCGTTTCTTTATCTTAACCATCATTGGACCTAACTTGGCTCAATCATCACTTATGAAAATAGTTAGTCCAAGATGCATAGTTGTCTCAATCATCCTTGCACTCAATTAACACATAATGAATGCCTCCATAATGATTGAGCACAATCTAAATCAATTTAAATGAATAATTGTATTTGTGTCTTAAGTATATTGATGCAACTAATGCTTCGTTATACTCAAGAACTATCGATTATCCTTAATCGATCACAAGAACACCATCAACTCATGATGCAATGTTCTTTGATTATTAAGAGATAAACGACCTCAATTTAAATCTTCATTTAAATTGATATGAGTATACAATAACTACACAGGTTTTCATATACTCATGTTGATGGAAAGTAATGATCCATAATATGTGGAATGTATGGAAATGATCGTTACTCTAAGCCATCAACTATAAGATAAACTCCACAAAGATATGTGCATACATATAATTGATCTTGAATCAATATGCATGTATCCAATTTTATTTCTTTGGAGCATATCCTATGATACCATGAGTATACTACAACTATGCATGTTAAATGTATACTCAAAGATCTAGTTTCAATGTCTTGATCCTTTATATGTTGTAATGAGGAATAGATCAATGCAATGAAACATTAAGTTAGAGTGTGAACTCCCCCTAAATGTGTGCATCCATGTAATATATGGATTGGGAAACATGATACACAGTTTTTGGTTAAAGCAGTGGAGAAATTCATACCTCAACTTAAATCCTAAGTATGCAATAAAATAATGAATATTGATACAATGCATACCTTGGGTTTTCCATTTTCTATCCAAATGTGAGGCTACTAAACATAAGCTCAATAAATATGTTAGTCTCATTAACAATTAGTTTTGTCAATGATCATCAATCATCCTTGATGAGATGAAAATAGTAATTACCTAAATATTAGTCTCATATTAGGATTTGTCATTAATCACCAAAACCAACTTAATGGATCAACCTAATGGAGGTTGTACTTACAGCACTGTCTCTCCTAACGTTGTAGTTCCGTCACCTCCGGGAATGTTGAGGTCAAGGTCCTCGCACCCTGGGCATACCTCCTCCATCGAGACCTTGGAATAGCCCGACGGTATCTGCTGGCCATGGATGACCTGCCCCGGCTCCATTTGGTGAGCCATGCCATGAGCCGCCATGAAGGAGATGTTCTTCGCTTGGACGTGCAGCTCACAAGGTGTCCGTTGCGTGATGTCGTCCACAGGCCAGTGGCCCAAGTCCTCTTCGGGCAGCCCACCAGAAGCGCAGCTGCTCCGCCGCCCCGTGGGGCTAATGATGTCTGCATTAGTAGGAGGTTCCTGGCTCGCATCCACCCGTTGGCTCAAGGCTAACTGCACCTGTCTTTGGACCTCTTCCTTTATGCTTTCTTGTGTTTGATTCATATGTTCTTGAACCATTTGATTCATGCGTTCTTCTAGCATTTGCATCCGCTGTGCCTGTCGGGACTTGCTTCTCGCCCGACTCCTGTAGGTCTCGGCGTCCTTAGCAAAACCAATCTTCCACGGAACAACGCCAACACCTCGTGTGCGTCCAGGGTGCTCCGGGTTTTGTAGGGACTTTGTTAGCTCATCGTTCTCCCTATTTGCCATAAAGGTGCCCTGGGAAGAGTCCTCGATCGACTGTACAAGTCTACTAGCGACATCTGTCAGCACATTCCCAAACACCGGGTTTCCATCATCGTCAAGTGCACCGTCATGAGCAAAAATTCAACTCTTCGCTCTGTCTGGCCATTCCAAAGTTGCTGGCGTGACACCCTTCACAAGCAATCCCTGTTCCCTCTGCTCCCATTTGGGCATCGCTCGACGGTAACCACCAGGGCCGAGGCGGTGGTGATATTGCTTCTTCTGTGCATTCTGAATGTTCTTTTCGGTCAAACTTCGACCTTGTTCCGAATTCTTATAGTTGACGAACGCATCCCAGTGATCCTGCAACTTTGGGTGCTTGTTGAGGTCGGGTGTTAGGTCCTTCTTGATATATTCCGTGGTCAACTTCTTTTTATATGTCTGGAATGCGATGGCTATCTTCTTCAACGTGTAACTCTTCACCTTCTCTTCGGTCCCTTCGAGGAAGGTGAATGTCTCCTTCAAATCGGTCCAGATCATATTCTTTGTATATTCAGGGGCATTCTCCCATTTCGCGATACTAATTGGCACGTGGTCCCTGATGTGGAAGATGCATGCCAAATTGAACGGTGGAATCACCCCCTCGGGTTCAATAGGTTGGCCTTTATCACCGACTACAGTAATAATATGTCTGGCCTTCGACTTCTTGCTTGGACCTCGGTGACGTGATGGCCTGCTCGATTGACTAGTCTGAAAATATGATACAATGATGAACGAGTTAGAATGTTGACTTAGCATGATAATGGAACCAGCATATACGCATTCGTACTAATTACCGTGGCTACCTCAACGGACTCGACGGGCCTTGCTGCCTCGGCGGCCTCGGTGGGTTCACGACCCTCCGCCTCTACAAGATCACCTCCCGCAATCAAATTCCTCATGAACTCCTCTCCATCATATCCTTCGTCCGCCATCGTTATTTCTTAGGCTAGAAAAGGGCACTAAAAATTAACAAAAAAGATCAACAAAAGTATACTTACACATTTAACATATAATTACATAGATAACATATACTTACACATTTTAGAATTCAAAATTTGACTTTGGCATCCAATTGAAATGAACCACCCACGGACATAAGTTCTCGGACCATAACCCACAAACAACAAGCCACACAAGAGTTCATTGATTCTAATAGATGGCAGAGAGAGGGGGGAGACAGAGAGGGATCGAGAGAGGGGGGAGAGAGGGGGGAGACAGAGAGGGAGCGAGAGGGGGACACAGAGGGATCGAGAGAGGGGGGAAACAGAGAGGGAGCGATAGAGGGGAGACAGAGAGGGTGCTGGGGATAGAGGAGGACAGGTCACGCGTGGCAACGACTCGGAGGGTGGTGGGAAAGAGTGGATAGAGGAAGACGGGCGTCAACGGCTAGTATACTACCAACATACTTACACATTTCACATATACATATATATCTTAGAATTCAAATTTACATGAGCCACATTTCACATATACTTACACATTTCAAATTTACACAATTCAAATTTACATATACTTACACATTTCAAATTTCACATATACTTACTCATTTCATAAGCCACATTTCACATATACTTATACACATTTCACATATTGTTCGCGCTAAAAACGTGAAGCAGGATCCTTAGCCTCAAACACACAAGACAAACGCCGGGTTTGCAGAGCGTGCCAGTCAATTTGACCTGAAATTGACAAGGTGGAATTTGTAATTTGATCAAAGCCGATAAGAAAAGATTTATCGGCTTTTCGCTAGTCGGCAAGAACCGATTAGGGGATAACTAGATCAACCAATTATGATTAATCCGGATACAAGGTAAAATCGGCTTCGAGAAGGTGATGCGCGACAAGCGAAAGCGGTCGAACACAGGTGAAATCGGCTAAACCAACAATCGGCGATGCGCAACTATGTTGATTCCGTCGACTTGCAGAGAGATCTATGAAGCTAAAACGATGTAAAAGAAAAGCTTGTAAAAAGTAGACATGTGTTGGATTGATTCTTTTTCTCGCCCCGTGGCCTTTGATTTATATGCCTTGCCCGATCCGAGTTCTCCTCGGATACGGCAACCAGACCTGTATCGGCCTTTGATCCGATTTCTTTTCATCTTCGGATATAGTCCTTATCGGTTACGGCTTTCCCTTTCCGTGCGTGGTCTTTCCGTTTTTCTGCCCATGCCGAATTTTGGTGCAAACATATGCCCCCCATTTTTGAAAGGTAGCTTGATATCTTTCAAAAATCCCTTCGTCTTTTTCCGTGATCGGCTTGTCGCTTAAGATTCACCTTGGTAACTTCCCCATTAATGGCGCCGTAATGCCCTCGGTGCGTTTTTAATGCAGCAACTGTTCCCGCCTTTTCACCTTTTTCACCGAGGTATAAATATGAGGTCCCCCCCTACGGTCATTTTCACTCTCGCGTGCTCTCGCTCACCTTGAAATCGGCTTTTCTTCGCGTCAATCCCCTCTTCCTGTTGCATCGGCTGAAATGGACGTATCCCAGGTACTCATTCCGATCCCAGATAGCGACCATCAGTATTTTCTAGGCCCAACAGGAACTATAGAAACCGATACTGTTGTTGGAGATGAGATCCCTAGACTTCCTTTGTCGGCTCCTGGCTACAACATTAAGGAATGGACCAAAAGCTTTAGGGCTTGGCCGACAGCTCTCAAGGGCTGGAGGTCCTGGTATATTAGAGTATCAGCCCAAAAGAAGGTGGAGTGGGAAGGAATGGGTATTGCTGAGTGTATTCCCATGTCCTTAGCTGCTCTAGAACCCAATGAATCCTTGGTGGCCGCCGCTTGCTATTTTTGGTCGGATTCCTTTAACGCCTTCTTTTTCCCAACTGGTCCTATCGGCCCAACCCTCCTAGATATGGCCGAATTGTGTTGCCTTAGGCCTGATGGAGACCAAATATCGGCTTTTAGCGGGAAACCTCAGTACAAATTGACTCGAAAAAAGGGAGAAGGTTGGTCCAAATATATACAAAACAATAACAAAGTAACCGGTCCTGTATCGGATGAGGAACATGTCGCTTTTCTCAACCTATGGCTAGACCGATTCCTCTTCTGCTGCGCTTCCTTAGGACCAACCCAGGTTTATCAATTTATGTCGGAGCAACTAGTTATGGGTCGTCGGCTAGCTTTAGGGAAATCCTTGTTGGGGGCTGTGTACCATATGATGCATATCATCCAGAGTCGGCTCTTTACCGGCAATGGTTCCTATGTCGTGGGCAATGTTGGTGGCCCACTTTGGTTTATCCAGATCTGGCTTTACTGCGTTTTCGGCCGCCTCATTATCGAGATCCTTGGAAGAATCGGCTTTCCCAATAGAAGATTTTCCTGAAGCGCAACCCCTGATTCCAAATTAGCCGATCTCCGGGCGAAAAATTTATTATGTGTTCGTCCGATGAACCCAAAATCTCCCCGGCCGGTTTTCATAAGTACTTATCCTTTTTTTTGAATCTTAACCAAGCCACCTTCAATCGTCGAGACTTCTTTTCGTATAGCCAACTAGCCGATCTCCCATGGCCTTCTTTTCTCCGTTTAAACTCTGATAGCTCTCTAATGCCCCAGTCCACTCTTGATCTGCTTCCTTTGCTGATTTCTCCTTGCATTCTTCACGTCGGCTTGAGTACTCGTAATAGAACATTTCAGCCGACCTATGAGTTCTATCACCCTTCTGTGTATGCACGCCAGCTGGGTTTTGGACAAACAATTCCTTGCCTTCCCTTACTTAACATGATCAAGCCACGAAACAAAGTCACTAACATTACTGCGGCGGAGCTTATTATCGAACTAGCCGATGAGCTCCATGTGGTGGACTTGCCTTTCCTCGTGCTGAACACACGTCGATCGGGCCAGTTTACCTCGTGGTGGGCTTCCATAGCCGAGTCGCTCCTGCGGAGGCGTACTATTCATGAGGTCTTGTCCTCTTTTCTCCCTGGCTTTCAAGAGCTGACGGAGGCCGCCACCGGGTCTAGCTCGAGTTCAGGCTATGTTAACTCGTCTTTAGAGGTACTTTCATTTTGATATGTTTGTTGAAATAAGATTTTCATCGGCTTAACCATATCTTTTGCCTTTTCAGACTAGCAAAAGGTCGACTCCAGCGCAAATCGCATCGGCCGATGACCGTTTGAAACGGCAAAGGCCGTCGACCCCTCTTGCTGGTTTATCTTCTGGCACGTTGAGGGTTAACAGCCCATCATTGTCGGATCTCGCCGAGCGGCATGTTGAGAGTAGGTTTAGCTTTGTTTTTTTGCTCAAAATTTCCTCCGTCGGCTAACCCCGTGTTTGCCATTTTCAGAAAAGAAGAAGAGCCGTAGAGTCGTCATCAAGCGATATTCAAAACCTGCTGGTCGGGATGCAGCGTCATCTCCAGCTGGATCGGCTACTGCGGTTAGCTTCGATCCTTAATTTAGTTTTCCGTATTTGGCTTTTACTTATATTTTGATGCTAAGTGTTATTATTTTAGGAAACTCCTTCTATTCAGATGTTGGAAACTTTAGCCGATGCTGAGAAAAATCCAACAGATGTGCTGGTCTTATCGGCTCCTGCTCCCGTACCATCGCCTGTTTCCCCAACCCAAAAACTCGCTTCTTTGTTTCCCGGCGGCAGGCGGATCCTGCCGATCTTCTAGGTTTTTCCTTGGGCGATCTGGCGACCGAGATCATAGCTACTATCGACTATCCTACCGACGCTCAGATTATTGATGCCGCCGCAGAGGCATCTACGCCGTGACTTCCGCACCAGGAATGCGGAGAGGCTCAATCGCTTTTTGACGCACCATGCACCAAGCCCGCCTCCTGGCTGATACGCAACCCCTAAGAACAGCTATGGCCGCAATGGAGGCCGACTTGCCTCCAGAAGTCATGAAGGCCCTTTTGGATGTTTGTCACTTGGACGCTCAGAATGACACAGTTGCAGCCGCCAGAGAGAGGATTGCCCAGCGTCTTTGCGCAGCAAGCCGATCAAGATACCTTGGACAAATTGGTGGCCGATACGAAAGCCAAGAAACATCAGTACGACCAAGGTATGTCTGCCTTCAAATCGGCTAAGATGAAGCAACAAGACTTGGAATCTACGAGGAAGTCTCTGGAAGAGCAGTTGGCCCAAGTGACCCAGCAGTTGGCCGATCTTCAGACGTCTATCTCTTCTTCGGCTTCATCTTTGTCAGCGCAGAAACACACCCTTGGCGATATGGTGGTGGCAGTGAAGAATCAATCGGCTAAGATTAAAGTAGTACCGGGGAGCGCGATTGAAGACAAGCGTATTGTCGATAATGTTCAGGACACTATTGCCAAAGCTGCGGGGGCCTTATCGGGATTAGGAGCCCATCTGCCTGGATCTGGGCTGTAATCTTTCAAACAATGTTGTCGTCTATGTCTTGCTGCCGGTTTTTTGGGATACTTGTATGCGACGATCTTATCATCGGCTTCATAAGCCGATTGTTTTAATTTTCCTGTTTCTTGATGTGATTGGCTATCTATGATCCAACCCAGACGCTGGGGTAGTATGCTTTTAGATATGTTCCGTTGATTGCTTTAGGTAGGATGAACCCGTCTAAGGACTCCAGTATATACGAATTCCCGTCAATTAGCCGATTTATCTTATAAGGCCCCTCCCACGTTGGAGACCACTTACCGAATCGACTATCTTTAGAACCGATCGGCAATACGGTTTTCCATACCAAATCAGCTTGATTAAAAGATTTTAAAATCACCTTTTTATTATATGACTTGGCCACCCTTTCCTTATTCCTTTTAAGCCGGTCTAATGTGATCAGTCTTAGTTCGGTAAGTCGTCTAGATTGTCAAGCATTGCTTGTTTGTATTCATCGGCTGGCAAACTATTTTGCTTAAATAGCCTTACTGAGCCGATGTTAACTTCCACGGGCAAAACGGCTTCTTGTCCATATACCAACTGAAAAGGCGATAATTTAGTTGATCCGTGATGGGATAGCCGATAAGCCCATAAAGCTTCCGATAGCGTTGAATGCCATTTCCTTGGTTCTTCCTCAATTTTTCTTTTTATTAGCTTTATTAAGGTCTTGTTCGATGACTCGGCCTGCCCATTGGCCTGAGCATAATAAGGGGAGGAGTTGAGTAGTTTTATCCCAAGACTTTCTGCAAAGTCTTTAAACTCCTTTGACGTGAACACAGTTCCTTGATCGGTAGTGATCGTTTGCGGGATCCCAAACCGATGGACGATGTGTTCATTTACAAAGTCGATCAGCTCTCTGCTAGTAACTTTCCTGAGTGGTACAGCCTCAACCCATTTTGAGAAATAATCTGTGGCTGCGAGAATAAATTTATGTCCTTTGCTAGATGACGGAAATATCTGCCCGATTATGTCTATACCCCATCCCCTAAATGGCCATGGTTTGATGATCGGATGCAAAGTCGATGCTGGTGCTGACTGTATGTTACCAAACTTTTGGCATGTTTGGCATCCTTTATAGTATTTGAAGCAGTCTTCTAACATCGTCGGCCAAAAATATCCCGTTCGTCTCAGTATCCATTTCATTTTATGGGCTGATTGGTGTGATCCGCAAATCCCTTCATGGACTTCTCCCATTGCTATTTTGGCTTCTTCATTTCCTAGGCATCTTAGCAATAAACCTTCCATGGTTCGAAAGTATAATACATCCTCCTGTAGAATATACTTGAGTGCTTTGCTCCTGACCTTTCGCTCAGTCGGCTTAGATGGGTCTGATAAATAATCCCTTATTTATGTTCTCCAGTCGACAGGGTGGACACACAAGATTGGCCAAACGTTTAGCTCGATTGGTTCCTGTCGGCTTTCTCTCCTATACCCTGATGCACATTGTGCCAATTGGTTTGCTTTGTCATTAGCTTCTCTGGGGATGTGCTCTATAGAAAACGTAGTAAACGTCTCAATAATCTGGAGGCATTCTTTGCCAAATATCGGGTTAGCGCACCATCGTTGCATCGGTATTCCCCTTTGACTTGCTGTACAATTAACATCAAGTCTCCAAAAGCTTCGACGTCTTTTATCCCGATGCTGTCTAGCAATTGTAGTCCCCTCAATAACGCTTCATACTCTGCTTGATTATTTGAACATCGGCTAGTTAGCCGATACATGAACTCGTACTCCTGTCTTCTGGGTGAAATTAATATTACACCGATGCCCTCACCTTCCTGGCAAACGGATTCATCGAAATACAACTGCCAAGGAGCTACATCGGTCGTTCCTGCTAATGTTTCACTTCCTGCGATGAAATCGGCTACAGCTTGCCCTTTCACAGATTTAGCCGATTCATATGTCAAATCGAACTCAGTTAAGGCGTATGCCCACTTACCAAGCCGACCTCGCAAAATTGGTGCAGATAGTATGTACTTGATTATATCGGTTTTGCAGACTATGATGCATCTCGATGCCAGCATATAATGCCTCAATTTAGTGCAAGCAAAATACAAAGATAGGCACAATTTTTCTACTAGGGGATACCTGGTTTCTGCATCTAAAAGGCGTCGGCTTAGATAAAATATTGCTTGTTATTTCCTATCGGCTTCCTGTGTTAAAACTGCTCCTACTGTATCGCCTTCAGCCGATATATATAGTCTAAAAGGTATACCATATTTTGGTGTGGTCAATACTGGTGGACTCATCAGATAACCCTTTATGTCGTCGAAGTCCTTTTGTTGATCGGCTCCCCATTTGAATTCTTGGTCGTCTTTAATTTTCAGCAGAGGTGTGAAGGCCCGAATACGTCCTGACAAGTTCGAAATGAAACGTCGCAAGTAGTTGATTTTCCCTATCAATACTTCCAACTCCTTTTTGCTTGTCGGCGGTCTAGTATCGGCTATAGCTTTTACTTTGGCTTGGTTTACTTCAATCCCTCCTTCATGTACTGTAAACCCAAGAAATTGTCCAGCCGATACTCCGAAAGCACACTTGAGAGGGTTCATTTTTAACCCATGTAACCTTGTGCTCTCGAACATCTTCTCCAGATCGGCTAAATGTTGCCAGTCTTCTTTAGACTTTACCACCACGTCGTCAATGTATATTTCCACAGTATTGCCGATTAAATCATGGAAAATATGGTTCATAGCACGCTGATAAGTAGCGTCGGCATTTTTTAAACCGAAGGTCATAACTTTCCACTCATATAGCCCCAAAGCTCCCGGGCATCTGAAAGCTGTTTTGGGTATATCGGCTTCGGCCATGAATATCTGATTGTATCCGCACTAAAACACATATGGCCTTAGGTGACAATTAGATTTCGTCGTAAAGAGGTGTTTTTTTGTCACCGTATGCAATCCGTGACACTCCTGTGACGAAAAACCGTCTGTCACAGAAGGTGCGTCTCTAAAGGCCTTAGGTGACAAAACAAGGAAAAACGTCATAAAATTAGTGACGAGCGTTACATCGTCACATAGAATTATGACGCTGTGAATTGTCACATTTTGAAACAAAAAACGTCACAAGTGAATGACTGTGAAATACCCCACACAATCAATTAACAGTTAACGATGAATTAGGAGGAAAATTAAACAAAAACAGTTAATAAACTTTATTAACGTATATGAAATATTATATTATAAATTGAAAATCAATTACAACTATGGAATTAGGAAACAATAAAAGTCTCAGTTACAAAATTCAATCCACTGATTACAATCTAATTGTACAGAATTACAAAGTATAAAATTCTAATCTAATGATCTTCAGTCTTCATCTGCATAACCTGCATTGTAAGAAAACAACCATGCATTAGATTAGAATAGAAATAAGTAATTAAATTGAAATATAAAATCTGAGATAGAACTACCGTCAGTCTTTAATTAATTATCGTTAATTGAGGTACCCTAGATTATCCAGGGGTTAATCTGGCCCCTCTAGCGACTATTAGTTGCATCATTCGGCATTATACAAACCTAGGTAGACCGTAGATGCGTGTATCAATTAGCAAACCAGAGAAATCAAATGTGCCTCAAGAAAACAGTAGGAGACCACACAGTAGAAGAAAGAGATAGAGTTCGATTCTTGTGCAAAGGAGACAAAGACAACCCTCCCAATTCAACCGAGTACTGCATCAAAGAGGACAGCACAACCATTTCCAGAACCAGCCGCAGACAGTAGAGATATTGGCCTCAGTATTTTAGATTGAAGCATGCAAGGGTTGCATCATATTTCCCTAGCCAAACATGCTCCCCCGGCGCACTGACAGTGGGAAAAATACATGATACCGTCCAACTTGCAGTCGATCAGTTCAATGAATCATGCATCATAGACCAAGAGGAAATAGCCTAAACCTCAGGACATGGCATCAACCCATCATTTGCCATGAAAGCAAATTAGTAAGGAACCATTGTCATCGTGCCATACATAAGCAATTAAGAAATGGTTCTAAGTGTTGTTTAGCATTCAATCATTCAGCATATATTAAGCATATCTGTTTATCATTCATGTCAATATGAGCAAACCCTAAGAAATCGTCCAATGCACATCACAGATCAAAGACAACTTGATGTCAGTGCTAGTATCCTAATCACAGGCATCATGAAACCTTAGTATCAAGCAATCATGGAATCATCCCCAATCACAATAAGGATTCGATCATTAGGGGGGACAATAAATCAAGGGATCGTCAAACCATAGATCAAACCGAGACCACACCATCCGACGCAAGAGGCAAAGGGGAGATCGGCATCCAGAGAGAGAAGAAGGGGTAGAGATTAGGGTTACCAACCCTAAATAGAAAAGGGAAGAGGGGGATTGAGCTAGGGATTACCAAACCCTAAACCGAATCAGGACCAAATCCAATAGGCGCAAGGAGGCAAACCAGGACACAGCTGGTGATGGAGCAGAGCCGAGCCGAGGCGGCGTGATCGCCTAGAGCGGCACGGGCTAGCGCCAGCCGAAGGGGAGGAACTCGCGCGGTGCCCCCGCTGATGCAGGTGACGGGCCGGGTGAGGCCGAGCCAGGAAGGAGACCGAGCCGGAGCCATCCGAAGGAGTGAGACCGAGGAAGCGGGCGGAGGGAGAGGCACAGGAGAATGCGAAGAGGAGGAGACCCAACAGGCCAAAGGGATAAGAAGGAAAAGAATAGACAAAAAAAAAGGAAATAGAAGAAGAAATAAAATAGAAAGAAGAGAAAAGAAAAGAGAAAAACAAGAAAAATAATTAAATCTGGACATGTCACCCAAATCTATAAATTTTAATCTCGATAAAACCTTCAAAATCAATTCATATAATTGTACATTTCGCGTATAGCAGAATCAAAATAAAGGTTGAGCTAAGTAAGACCAATGGGAAACCCAAACCTTATCAATAGCTAGTTTAATGAATAAAAGTGGATAATCATAACTAGGTTAATATATTACTTAGACCGTATCAACTTAAATAGCAATACGTTAAAGTAGACTGTATCAATTTAAAGTATTGCAACCGTAATATTTTTGAAATTAAAACACGCTAAATCAAGAAGACGTCAAATTAATGTGTATTTATTTATATGCCAAATTTAAATAAACTAAACTTATTCATTAAATTAACTTGAGTCAAAAAGTAAAGGTAAGAACTGAACTTGATTGAGGTAGAACTTGAGAAACAACTTCAGTATAGAAGACTTTGGTTTTTGTCCATCTTGAACTGGTTCAGCCATGATTACTTCCATCTTGAACTGGTTCAGCCATGATTACTTATTCATTAAATTAGGCTAGTTTATGACGATTTCTGGTTTGTCTTAGTGACGGACACCACATTTTCGTCACAAAGTTGTATCCAATCCTACAAAACGTCATAAATAGAATGATTCAATGACAAATAGTTATATTGTCATGAGATATTCGTCATAGAAGGTCATATGTGTTGTAGTGCCGGCATTTCCATCCAAAAAACTTATGATTTTATTTCCGGATGCAGCATCGATAAGCATATCGGCTATAGGCATCGGGTACTCATCTTTTGGTGTGGCCTTGTTTAAATCTCTAAAATCAACACACACCCTGAGTTTGCCATTTTTCTTTTTTACAAGGACGATATTAGAGACCCATTCAGCATATCGGCACGGTTGGATAAACTTCGCTTCTAGCAATCGTCCTACTTCTTCTTTTATAGCGTCATACAACGAAGGATTAAACCGCCTAGGATATTGTTTGAATGGCCGATACCCCGGCTTTATGGGTAGCCGATGTTCAACTAGCTGTCGGCTTAAACCTGGCATCTCATAATACTCCCATGCAAAGCAATCAATATATTTTTTGAGTATTTCGACCAACTTTGCTTTATAACTGGGTTCTAATTTAGCACTTACAAATGTTGGTCTTTTACTATCACTTTCCCCAATGTTGATCTCTTCGAGCGAATCGGCAGAAGTAAATCCTAACCCTTTCCTTTCTTCTTCAAAATCCTGAACAGCTTCGTTGTATTCTTTTTGCCGATAGCTCCTTGCCTTTTCTTGTAGTTTTGCTAGTGTCTTGGACTCCATCTTCTTACTACTTCGTCTGTCCGATCAAATGTATTGGGTTTGACGCTGATCGGCTTGAATCCTGACTTCTCGACGCAGATAAAATTGCAATCGTCCAAGACTTTTCCTGATATACATTCGGCTTCTTCGTGTGGCCAATTGGTATCAGGGCTGGCCATGGCGATATGAGCCGCTGTGTCGACTGGCACAACTTCTACTGTATCTTCGTTCCATTGCACCAATTTCTGATGCATAGTTGATGGTATGCAGCAATTAGCATGGATCCAGTCCCGCCCAAGGAGCACACTATAATTGCCTTTGGCTTCTATCACGAAAAATGCAGTCGGCAAAGTTTTATTGCCGACTGTTAGTTCTGACATCATCACACCTTTAGCTTCAGTGGGGTCTCCCGTGAAGTCATTTAGTACCATGTTGGTTTTGATCAAGTCTTCATCGGCTTTACCCAATTTTCTGAAAGTGCTTAACGGCATCAGATTAACAGTCGCCCCACCGTCGACCAACATACGAGATATCGGTCGGCCATTAATGTACCCTTTGAGGTATAAAGGTTTCAGGTGCCGATGCGTATTTTGTGGTTTTTCAAACACAGCGTCTGGTGCACCGAGACATAATTGGGCGAACACTTCTTCAGCCGGTTCTTCGGTTTTGAACTCGGCAGGTAGAGTGAATACCATGTTTATATCCATTGGTGGTGTATCATCTCGGATCATCGGAGAACCGGATTCGACCGATTGATCTGAGTCACTATCGATCTGTTCCTTCTTTCTCCACTCTTTTTTCAAAACCGGTATTGGCCTTAACTTATTGAACATCCGATCCCTCTCGCTTTCTTTTTCGGCTTCCCTTTCTTCTTGTGTCTTTAATCGCTGAAGCCGCCTGCGTTGTGACTTGCTGAGACCTGAGGGGCACCACCTAGGTTTAGGTTCTATTGGCTTCCTTACCTTTCCAGCTAAATTGCTCATTTCGCTGTCAGATTCCATTCTACTTGTGTTATGAGAAGCCGATAATTCCTGATTTCGGGAGGACTCGCCTTGCTCTGATGTCGACAACCTTTCATAGATCGGCCTCCTGCTTCTCACTTCTAGTCGATCGTGTATCGGTCTAGACAACCTGTCTTTTACAGATTGGTTTGGCCGATATGCAGACGAGTGTTGCATATGACAAGATACAACTGTTGGTAAGGTCATCCCCCTTTCCCAGCAAAACTGCCAAAAGGGACATTGCCGATGTTTCTCTTCTTCAGTAGTTGGTCGATGTGGCATATTTGGTCACCAATAATAGTTGTCTGTCTCCTGATCCGGTTGATGAAAACTCTGTTGTTATCGAGTGTTACATCTTCGACTTATCCTCTCATACTTCCCCAGGAGTTGTGAGAAAGTCGGCTTTGGTTTGAAATCGACTTTTCTTGGAGCCCTCTCAGCCCGATACCATTTTCCGATTTCCATGTCTCCTCTTGGTTTTACCGTCCTGGAGTTCTATCCGTTTTTATCGGCTTCTATTTATATAGAGCCGATAGTGATCTGCACTGTTTCATCTTTTGATCGTGCTTTAATTCCCTCAGTCGGCTTAGCATCTTTTACAGGTCCTTTTCCCTTTTGCGAGCATTGCACCATGTTGACTTGGAAAGGATTCATATCTATCTGCATAGCCGATTCTTCTGCAAATTTTAACCTGCCTTCTGTGATGGCCGATTGAATCTGTTGTCGAAAAATATTACAGTCGTTACTGTTATGCGAAAATGAATGATGCCATTTACAGTACCTTCACTTCTTAATTTCTTCGGCCGACGGGATGATGTGTCCTTCTGGTAACGTTATGAGTTTTTCTTGTAGTAATAAATCAAATATCCTATCACATTTTGACACATCGTATGAATACTTGACTTCTGCCTTATTTTTCGTCGGCTTAAGTAGAGAGCATACGAGCGGTTTTTTGGAACCCTTAGTCCACTCGGCTATGTTTATTTCTGCTTCCTCGTCTTCGGAAGTATCGCTCGAATTATACTCTACCATGTTCACTTTGGCCTTTTCATTACCGTTTAATCTAAATTTTTCTTTAAATCCTTTATTCTCTGCATATCGGCTTTCATGTGCCGATACATGATGGAGTAAGTGGCCTAGATCGGGAAATTCCTGGCCAGATACTTTTTCCTTCAATGGGGGAATTAATCCTTGGAATGCTAAATCGGCCAATTGATCATCGGGTAATGCTACGTTGAAGCATCTATTTCGTATGCCTCTAAATCTTCTGATATAGTCAGAAACCGATTCGCCGTACTTCTGTCGGACTGAACTAAGATCAGAAATCGTAAGTTCCGTAGTCCCCGAAAAGAAGTATTCATGGAATCGGCTTTCCAAATCGTTCCATACATGAACTGAATTTGGAGGTAGATTGGTAAACCAAGTGAATGCAGTACCAGATAACGATAAAGGAAATAACCTAATTTTTAATCCATCGGATTGTGCAGCTTCCCCACATTGAGCCATAAACCGTCCGATATGTTCAATAGTGGTAACAGAATCATCACCCGAAAATTTGGCGAAGTCTGGTATCCTGAAGTTGTGTGGGTATTGTATGCGATCTATATAATCGGGGTACGGCTTCCTATAGCCGATAACCCTTCCTCTGGGCTGTAGGCCGAACTGTTCTCTCAAAACGTTAGCAATTTGTTCTGCCCAATTGACATTGTCGGCTTGTGGTGTAACCGGACATTGCCAATTTTCATTGTTCACGCCCTGCCCCCCGAGTGCAAGCTCGGGTCTTTATCCAAATCGTGCCACAGGAGGTCTTGGTACTTGGTCATAATCGTGATTAGAAACCAATGTATCGGGTAGGGGTGCGAGAGGTTCAATATAAGGCACTACCCTATACGGCGCTTGCCTCATAGTTGCGGCTAGTGATTGTGGAACCTGATCTGTTTCAATCGGCTGATATGCCGACAAACCGATACTACTGGAAGGTGCATTCGATGGATTTGGTGCGCTTATTTTAGCCCCATCTGTGTGCCCATGGTAGTGCGCGAATCCCCCTTTCTGTGTGCTAGGCTTTAAAACAGTAGGTTGAGTCGGCATCGTGACCGGTGTTTGAGCCGACACGCCATCTTGTATTGGCGTTGTAACCGTTCAATCTCTAGTTGACATAATTTTTGAATGATTTTCTCATTGTGGCATAATTTTTCTTCCGATTTTGACATAAAAAATTTCTTAAAATTATACTATTATGAAAGTATGATTCGAGATGAATGTACACATATGATTTTCATGCATCTAATCTAAATATTTATAAAGATATTCATAGCTAAAGTTTCAAAATTTTGACTACACATATCTCAAATCGACAAGTTTTTGCGAGCTGGAGAGAGCATCATCTCTTGTCTTTCAATGTTAAGCGAGGTATCTAAGTTGTTTTCTATTACACTTTTTTTTAAAAAAAATTCAATCTAATGTTAGTACTCCCTCCGGTCTTCAAAAAAGCTGACGTTTTGGACAGAGTGATGGCCAAACTTCAAAACTTTGACTATCGATATATTATTAAATATTTAAATTGGATACGTGAAAATTATATGTGTACATTCATCTCGAATCGTACTTTCATAATTTTTCTTCCGATTTTCTCCTGATTTTCACTGTCCAATTGAATGTTTCTCGAAGCCGTTTTTTTTGAACGATTTTCTCATTGTGGCATAATTTTTTTGAATGTTTTTTTTTATGTTTCATAATTTTTTTTGAATATTTCAATTTAACGGTTGAGGCGGCGGAGCTTCAAGAAGGGGGAGGTAAAACATTATATATTATATTAATAATTCATTACATAAAACATTACATATTATATTAATAATTCATAACATAAAACATTACATATTATATTAATTAATTACAATATATATAATATATATGTGACACTACGGTATGGTGTGACATTATAAAATGTGAAATTAGAGAATAAAACCTTTCGGCTTGAGGTTTACTCGCGTTTTTGGGCCTTTTGAAGTGTTGTGACACCACGGAGCGTCGTAACCTTATAAAAGGTGCATGATGAGGTCAAAAACATATTGAAATATGATATGGGAGGTTAAAACCATAAGGTATGGAGGTTAATAGCGTTGTCGGGCCGTTTTCGGGGTTTTGGGCCTTCCCGGGGGAGTTTGGGCCTTAAAGAGGGGGTTGTGGGCTTTGGTGGGATGGAGTGGGAATCCATTTAGGATTAGGAAAGGGGCTTAGGGCTGGTTAGAGGGGGGTTTCCCTGCCCTTTTGGGCGTCCTCCCCCTGCCCCTTGCGCCCCCAAGTGCCTTAGCCGCCTCCCACACCTCCCCACCTCCTCCTTGGTCGCCTCCACCTCCCCCAAGCCTCTCCCCTTGTGCCACCACCCTCTCCACCACCTCTCCACCTCCCTTGCTGCACCTAGGTGAGTTCTTGGCCTCACCACCTCGAAGATCCATCCATTGGAGTGCTCCGCGACGAGGAGATCCGGTGGATTTGGAAGCGAGGAAGGGGATCGCGCGAACCGGGAGGAGATCTATTGGGTTTTCGTGCGTCGGGCAAAGGTATGTCCATGGAAATCCTTGGGGTTGATCTAGGTACTTTTCTAAGGGTGTTTATCAAGTTTTTGGATCAATTGGTGGTGCTGGAATTGAGTAATTTGGATTAGATCTAGATGTTGCCACGTTCTGTTTTTGGGACAGCATGAGCAGTCGACCTAGGGTTTGCGTTTTCGTCAATTTAGAATCCGAATCTGTCCGTACGGATGTTTAAGAAGTTGTAGATAATTTCATTATATTTTAGTGGGTATAAAGCACGTTAAATTCCGCCCAGCCGTTTGAAAGTTATGCATGTTTTACCGAGCGTGATAAAATCTGTGACGTAATTGGAACAGATCACGGTAATCTGTAGATTAAACAACTTTAGATTCCGAATCAGTCTTTCCATATACCTAGAGAAAGTTGGGAAATTTCCTAAGCTACGCGAGGATGTACTCGTTTAATTGATTCGGAGTCCCAGAACTCAAGTTATGCCTTTTGCAAGGCTGCTGTCCCGACGGGACAGAACCTCTGTTTTTAGGTTTTGCGAGTAGTTGGTAATGTCGGGGTAGATGAGGGTTTGTGTACTGTTTTGTGGACATGATTGTGAGAGTGTGGTACCTATGTGCAGGTGGTGCGACCCCGGGAGTGCCCTCTACTTCCCGCCAATCCGTTGCCCGTGGTTGAGGCAAGTGTGTTGTGATGGATAGCGATTTGTAGGTTGCTTGTTGAGAATAGATGGAATTGACTACATGATATATGATCACTTGCCATGCTTTTATGATTGCCAATGATATGATGAGCATGTTTAATATGTTATGATGCCATGTGTTAATATGTGAGTTAAATATGATGTTGGTATAAATGCATACATGGCATGTTACATGGCTCGGGCGGTGAGAAAGTCATAACTAGTCCGGGAAGGTCGGTAAGAAAGTTATGACTAATCCGGAAAGCCAATGAGTAAGTCCTACATCGTGATTCCATTCACCGTGGTGAGCAGGCGAGGAGTAGGCACCCTCCATCTTCGGGTGGAAGGGGAGATGGTGCACACCGACGGGTGTGTACTCAACCATACCGGTATGAGTTTCCAAGGAGACATGAGCATTGCATTACATTGCATACATAATGATGATGATATTGTTAAGTGTTCATGAATGAGATGATATATATGATGGGAGATGTTATTGCCATGATATTGTTCTTGTTGTCCATTGCAATATGCTTCTTTGAGTTTGAACTCACGCTTGTGTTTTCTTGTTATTTTAGGTACCATGAGAACGGCATGCGGGGAAGGGAAATAGTCACACGCCCACACGTAGCTTCACCATATTGATTCCACAAGTCATTCTATTAGTTTGATAATAAATTGCGTGTGATGATTATTGTTTTAAGGTTTAGCTTTGCTATATGAGAGTTTTATTGTTCGTTTGACCCTTGGAGACATTATGTGTTTGAAACTAGACGTATATTGTTGCTAAGTCGTTAATTATTGCTGTTTTTAGTTGTCTCTCATAATCCATATGTAACACCCCGGCATTTAATATGCCTGAATGCTACCAAACATAAGCTAAACAACATCTAAATACCACATTTAACATAAAATTCCAGCAAAGGTGCATAGGCTAAAAAAACCGAGATTTCGGCAGCACCTCCTTTGGTTTAACATGGATTTAAGGAGCAACAACAGTATAGCATTATAAGGCAATATGAGAGACATCTAAAACAGCAATAAATGGAGTCTTAACGACAATATAAGACTTACATCAAGCACTTAAAGTCTCCAAATGTCAAATGAACAATAAATCTCTCATAAATAAAGTTAAACCTTAAAGCAATAATCATCACACGCAATTTATTATCAAACTAATAGAATGACTTGTGGAATCAATATGGTGAAGCTACGTGTGGGCGTGTGACTATTTCCCTTCCCCGCATGCCGTTCTCATGGTACCTAAAATAACAAGAAAACACAAGCGTGAGTTCGAAACTCAGCAAGCATATTGCAATGGACAACAAGAACAATATCATGGCAATAACATATCCCATCATATATATCATCTCATTCATGAACACTTAACAATATCATCATCATTATGTATGCAATGTAATGCAATGCTCATGTCTCCTTGGAAACTCATACCGGTATGGTTGAGTACACACCTGTCGGTGTGCACCCTCTCCCCCCTTCCATCCCGAAGATGGAGGGTGCCTACTCCTCGCTTCCGTTCACTACGGTGAATGGAATCACGATGTAGGACTTACTCATTGGCTTTCCGGATTAGTCATAACTTTCTCATCGACCTTCCCGGACTAGTTATGACTTTCTCACCGCCCGAGCCATGTAACATGTCATGTATGCAAATATGCCATCATCATCATAAACTTGTATATTTAACACATGGCATCATAGCATACTCATCATATCATAGGAAAACATTAAAGCATGGCAATTGATCATATCATGAAATCCATCTTTCATCTAGTCTCAACAAGCAACATAACATTCGTTATTCATTACAACACACTTGCCTCAACCACGGGCAACGGATTGGCGGGAAGTAGAGGGCACTCCCGGGGTTGCACCACCTGCACATATGTACCACACGCTCACAATCATGTCCACAAAACAGTACGCAAACCCTCATCTACCCCGACATTGCCAACTACTCGCAAAACCTAAAAACAGAGGTTCTGTCCCGTCGGGACAGCAGCATTGCAAAAGGCATAACTTGATATCTGGGACTCCGAATCAATTAAACGAGTACATCCTCGTGTAGCTTAGGAAATTTCCCAACTTCCTCTAGGTATATGGAAAGACTGATTCGGACTCTAAAGTCGTCTAATCTACAGATTACCGTGATCTGTTCCAATTACGTCACAGATTTTAATACGCTCGGTAAAACAGCCATAACTTTCAAACGGCTGACCGGAATTTAACGTGCTTTATGTCCACGGAAAGATAATTAAATTATATACAACTTCTTTTAAGTCCGTACGGACAGATTCGGATTCTAAATTGACGAAAACTCGAACCCTAGCCCGACTGCTCAATCTGCCCGAAAACAGAAACGTGGCAACGTCTAGATCTAACCCAAAGAACTCCAACCCAGCACCACCAATTGATCTAAAAACTTCATAAACACCCTAAGAACAGTACCTAGATCAAACCCAAGGATCCCCATGATCATACCTTTGCCCAACGAATGAATCTCCAATAGATCTCTTCGCGGATCGCTCCTTGCTCCACGCTCCTCGCTCCTCGCTCCTCGCTCCTCGCTCCAACGGATGGATCCACAAGGTGCAGAGGTGTGGAGACCACCCTAGGGAAGCAACGGGGTGGAGGAGAGGTGGTGGAGAGGTGGGGCAATGGAGGAGAGCAAGGGGGAGGCGCAAGGCTCAAAGGGAAGGGGCGGCTAGGGCTTGGCAAGTGGGGGGAGGTGAGGGGGGCGCACCAAGGCCTCAAGGGGCGCAAAGGCAGCAGGGAGGACGCCCCAAAGGGGTAGGGAAACCCCTTTTACCAGCCCCCACACCCAATTCTAGTCCGTTACGGAGACCTAATCCATCCCACCAAAGCCCACCAAGGCCCAAAACTCCCCCGGGAAGGCCCAAAACCCCGAAAACGGCCCGGAAACGTTATTAACCTCCATACCTTATGGTTTTAACCTGCCATACCATATTTCATAAAGTTTTTGACCTTAACATGCACCATTTAAAAGGTTACGACACTCCGTGGTGACACATCACTTCAAACGGCCCAAAAACGTGAGTAAACCTCAAGCCGAAAGGTTTTATTCTCTAATGTCACACCATACCGTAGTGTCACATTCTTCCCCCCTTCAACAGGATTCGACCTCGAATCCGAAGGACGCCATAATCAACAACAAAGTCCCCAAGGGACAAAAGGCTTCTCTGCAGCTCAAAACATTCACACAACGACTAAAACCGGAACAAACAACAAACGAGTTCCCAAAACCAACACATAGAGAAAAAGTGTTGATCTAGCTCAACTAAGGGCAACCCCTCACAAATCGACCTTCACTTCAATTCCCCAACAGAATCTGCGTTTCAACCCCAAAGGGCTCCATCAACCCAAAACGCTCGAATCCTCACGGCAAACACTTCATACTTCTATCACAACCAACCTGACTACCATACTCCATTAAACTCAACATGACATAATCAAAGGAAGTCACAATTCCTTTAACGACCTTTCTACATTCCGAAAATTTTCATCGAGGAAAACTCATTAAGGCACACTTGCCCTTCCGATACACCATCATACTAACATTTTATTCCATCCTTTCCCAGACAAGACTCAAATCCAAGAACAACTAGTGACGACAAATGCTCACGGCAGGACAAATATCACCGAACTACCGTCAACTTCACTTCCACCCATCGCTACACTTAATAATGGTTAAACCCATACATCATCAACCTCCATCACAAACCACCCTTATACCACTAGGGTTCAACACCTAGCCCCAAGCTAGGATCGAAAAACCTTACCAAACCACAATTGGTTCCTTTCTTAAGAGGGTCTCGCCCTCACACAAAAACACTTAGCTATCAAGCCCAAGTGTACTCACGACAACTCAAACCCAAAGCGTTAACAACCATTTTGGAAAGAATTCGGCAACATCCAAAGAGCACACAAAGGAAGCATAAATCCCCTACACCACAACCAAGATACCATAATTTCTTCATTCTTTCTTTTCATACTAGAAAGCAAGAGAAATCTTGTTTCATGACATAAATGCACAATCTTCAGGAGCACTCCGGATTAGTCATATCTCCATATATGACTTTCTCACCGACCTGGCTCAACAACTCTTTTATCATTTAACATGTAAAAACGATGTCATGTTTACTTTTCACCATTCATTCATCATGGAACAACGGTACCGAATAGTCATTCACCAAATAACTTCTTCCTCGGTATCAAATGATTGAAATACCCATAACACTGACGGTTGCGCTAAATCATATAGACTATGACGGCAACATAATTAACAGTAAGGCACCACATCAAATCAGAACCCACCAACGATAGATAGCTAAACTTTGCAAAACATCGCATTTTAACCAAAATCAACGTTTGGAAAAAGACATCGGCTCCAACGTTTCAACATCTGCGCAAACAACCGCCAAAAATTGTATCAAAAGAGAGGGAAACTCAATCCCAAAAGAAAACTCTTCACTAACCAAATTTACTTATGACACATTCATAAAAATCCAGACTTGTGAAACATCCGCACACCAAACACATTTTTTCCAAATGACTCCAACTCTAGCCAAACAGAGTTACACATTAAGGGCTCAACTCAAAAGTTTCCAACACAACCCTTTAAGACCATCTGCTTCCTTTTAAAATTAATTCCAAAGATAATCCAGTGCGAACGCGAAAGGGCGCGATCGACTCAAAACTTTTGGGGTGTAAATCCATGCTCATAGCACCGACTAAACAAATTAGCCAAAACCAAATATTTGCACCAATTTCTACGGGTTTTAGGGAAACTCCGAAACACACCTTATGGAACACCTTGACCGAAAACCCTTCAACCAAAATGGCAAACAACCAAACCAGTCCAAAAACCTTTAAACTCAAGCTCAGCACAAAAAGAACCATTTCTAGAACTCCACTACGCTTTTCATTAAAGGACTTTAATAATCACTTTTTTTTCTCCCTGAGGAGCCCCAACACAATTCAACCAAAAGCTTCACAACAAATTCTTCCTCTAGTTACCATTCCCAACACTTTTAATAAGGGTTTTTGATGCTTATCAAAAAGGCACCCAACCAAGACTATAATGATATGATCCCCACGGATCACCGAATCATAATACTTCTTATTCTAAATTTGAAACATAGTACTTCCACAAATCTTTCAGCAAGATCAACATATAAATTTCATACCTCCTATCTATTCACGTCTCGATAACCGAACCTTATTCAGTTAAACAACGACTTCAACATGTAAATATTATCTCTACAAGACAAAGTTCATAGCTAGGATTCCATGGCATACATTCATTAAGGATAAAACTCTACATCAGGTTAATTATCCATGGTTCACTCCATCACCACAGGTTACAACACCCTCCATTTAGTCAATGGTTTCCAACAAGTATTCTACACAACTACCACCACTACTAAGTCATCAATAAAAACAAATGGGCATAATCATCAACCGATCAACATTACTTTTAGCTACCCTATACATAGGTGATAACAAAATTACAACATACTCCAACTATTTAAAATAGATTGAAAACTAGCATTGAAGGGTCACAATGCATACTTCCAAATATACTAGTAGTTTGCAACAACATAAATAACCACTCCAATCAACTTCCAAATTAAAGTCACTAGTCTCTACTAATCCGTTAGATTAGCACATCTTTAAACACCAAGCAAAGCTTCTTAACAATATCAGCAGTTTACATCATCTTAATGTTTTAACTATGCATCAAGGTTTAAACTTTTAACATTAACGAGGATCATAAGCACTTTTAAAGCAAGGCAACAGATTCTAAGCATGAACATTAACACTTTCAATCATTCTCGCTAAGAGTGAACTACAACACTAGTAGTCTATTTATTCTCAAGCTTAGAGATTTTACTCACATTGAATTGATTCAACTCAAAATTTAACTTAGCAACACATCAATCCATAAACCACATTGTTACCTACTACATAACATGCTTAAACATCAATTCTTACTAGGGACAAACGATTTCAGTCAAAACACTACTTACTTTGTTTGCATCATTTAGTTTTAAAACTCATCCCAAAATTCATAAGGAAACTTGACTCAAAATTGCAATGAGACAAACCCAAACTTGGTCATGCAAAGGAATTTTCCAAAACACTTTTAAATCTCAAGGACTCCCATAAGGAAAAAGGTTGAAAGACAATTTTCTCGAAAGGGAACCAAGCGCTCAATCAAACCTTTGCAAATAAAACCTTAACTCCAAACCCCTAACTTTCACGACTCAAGAGGGGCTTTCAAAGATGATTTCTTAAACCAGTAAAATGACGAATTCAAACACCACTTACTCCTACAAAGCCACTGAACTTCAGCCCTGATAGCCAGGTCTGGCACAACTCCGAACAAAACTCCTTTAGCCTCGGAGAAAGACAACCACAGGAATAAATCGAATGCTTCTTCACATAAAGAAATCAAGAAACTAAGCATTAAAACTTGGAAAGGCGCCCAAAAGAAGCGCAACACTAGACTCCTCTTCTTCGTCTTCACCCAAGGAAGACAAAACCACACACCGCATACGGAACGATCGGCGAAAGCCCATCACCTTTTCATTTGGTTCAAAACAGCTAAAGCCAAGAAAAGCAACAAACACCGACCGTCAGAACGACAAAGAACATCCGAAGGAAACCACCATTAACTCTTCCTTTTCGTCTCCAATCAACTACCCGATTTACGACAGGAAGGGTAAGCGCTTTTCTCCTACAGGGGTTAACAGTTCTTCGGTGATGGCGCTAACCGGCCACACCGTCAAACCTCACCCTAACTATAAACAACAAGAGGTGACCGAAACCCTTCGGTACCACAACCCCACTCTTATCACCACAACATATATCATTGACATAGCAACATGCATTGTCAAAAGAAGCATTCAACATCAAAGCTTAAATACAACATTTAAGCGTAAAGAAACGATACCCATACCCTTTCCTACTGTGCATCCAGTGTGTGTCAAATTTTAGATTAGTTATACCATTTTTTTGCAAGTTTTAATGTTGCTATCCTATGACAAAGTTTTAGTTGAAACCTAAGCCATGTTTCTAAGTTATTCCACATCATATTTTAGTTGTACCCTATGGCATGACACTAAAATTCACATTCCAAGGACCTACAGCCCGCTCTGATACCAACTGTAACACCCCGGCATTTAATATGCCTGAATGCTACCAAACATAAGCTAAACAACATCTAAATACCACATTTAACATAAAATTCCAGCAAAGGTGCATAGGCTAAAAACCGAGATTTCGGCAGCACCTCCTTTGTTTTAACATGGATTTAAGGAGCAACAACAGTATAGCATTATAAGGCAATATGAGAGACATCTAAAACAGCAATAAATGGAGTCTTAACGACAATATATGACTAACATCAAGCACTTAAAGTCTCCAAGTGTCAAACGAACAATAAATCTCTCATAAACAAAGTTAAACCTTAAAGCAATAATCATCACACGCAATTTATTATCAAACTAATAGAATGACTTGTGGAATCAATATGGTGAAGCTACGTGTGGGCGTGTGACTATTTCCCTTCCCCGCATGCCGTTCTCATGGTACCTAAAATAACAAGAAAACACAAGCGTGAGTTCGAAACTCAGCAAGCATATTGCAATGGACAACAAGAACAATATCATGGCAATAACATCTCCCATCATATATATCATCTCATTCATGAACACTTAACAATATCATCATCATTATGTATGCAATGTAATGCAATGCTCATGTCTCCTTGGGAACTCATACCGGTATGGTTGAGTACACACCCGTCGGTGTGCACCCTCTCCCCCCTTCCATCCCGAAGATGGAGGGTGCCTACTCCTCGCTTCCGTTCACCACGGTGAATGGAATCACGATGTAGGACTTACTCATTGGCTTTCCGGATTAGTCATAACTTTCTCACCGACCTTCCCGGACTAGTTATGACTTTCTCACCGCCCGAGCCATGTAACATGTCATGTATGCAAATATGCCATCATCATCATAAACTTGTATATTTAACACATGGCATCATAGCATACTCATCATATCATAGGAAAACATTAAAGCATGGCAATTGATCATATCATGAAATCCATCTTTCATCTAGTCTCAACAAGCAACATAACATTCGTTATACATTACAACACACTTGCCTCAACCACGGGCAACGGATTGGCGGGAAGTAGAGGGCACTCCCGGGGTTGCACCACCTGCACATAGGTACCACACGCTCACAATCATGTCCACAAAACAGTACGCAAACCCTATCTACCCCGACATTGCCAACTACTCGCAAAACCTAAAACAGAGGTTCTGTCCCGTCGGGACAGCAGCATTGCAAAAGGCATAACTTGAGTTCTGGGACTCCGAATCAATTAAACGAGTACATCCTCGCGTAGCTTAGGAAATTTCCCAACTTCCTCTAGGTATATGGAAAGACTGATTCGGACTCTAAAGTCGTCTAATCTACAGATTACCGTGATCTGTTCCAATTACATCACAGATTTTAACACGCTCGGTAAAACAGCCATAACTTTCAAACGGCTGATCGGAATTTAACGTGCTTTATGTTCACGGAAAGATAATTAAATTATATACAACTTCTTTTAAGTCCGTACGGACAGATTCGGATTCTAAATTGACGAAAACTCGAACCCTAGCCCGACTGCTCAATCTGCCCGAAAACAGAAACGTGGCAACGTCTAGATCTAACCCAAAGAACTCCAACCCAGCACCACCAATTGATCTAAAAACTTCATAAACACCCTAAGAACAGTACCTAGATCAAACCCAAGGATCCCCATGATCATACCTTTGCCGAACGAACGAATCTCCAATAGATCTCCTCGCGGATCGCTCCTCGCTCCTCGCTCCTCGCTCCAACGGATGGATCCACAAGGTGCAGAGGTGTGGAGACCACCCTAGGGCAGCAAGGGGGTGGAGGAGAGGTGGTGGAGAGGTGGGGCAATGGAGGAGAGCAAGGGGGAGGTGCAAGGCTCAAAGGGAAGGTGCGGCTAGGGCTTGGCAAGTGGGGGGAGGTGAGGGGGGCGCACCAAGGCCTCAAGGGGCGCAAAGGCAGCAGGGAGGACGCCCCAAAGGGGCAGGGAAACCCCTTTTACCAGCCCCCACACCCAATTCTAGTCCGTTACGGAGACCTAATCCATCCCACCAAAGCCCACCAAGGCCCAAAACTCCACCGGGAAGGCCCAAAACCCCGAAAACGGCCCGGAAACGGCCCGGAAATGTTATTAACCTCCATACCTTATGGTTTTAACCTGCCATACCATATTTCATAAAGTTTTTGACCTTAACATGCACCATTTAAAAGGTTACGACACTCCGTGGTGACACATCACTTCAAACGGCCCAAAAACGCGAGTAAACCTCAAGCCGAAAGGTTTTATTCTCTAATGTCACACCATACCGTAGTGTCACACCATACATTGCTATACTGTTGTTGCTCCTTTAATTCATGTTAAAACAAAGGAGATGCTGCCGAAATTTCAGTTTTTAGCATATGTACCTTTGCTGGAATTTATGGTAACTTGTGGTATTTAGATGTTGTTTAGCTTATGTTTGGTAGCATTCAAGCATATTAAATGCCGGGGTGTTACAATATATAGCGGCGCGCGGGTGGTGGGTGGCGCGATCACCCATACCACCACTCGTCGTTGCTACCGGGGGGCTGTCGTCTCCGGAGTCGTCGTCAGGCGGGGGGCGGTTGTCATTGTCGTCGTGGTGGATGACGTCTTCATCATCGTCATCCTCCTCCTCCGTCGCGCTCTCCCCGCGGACCCAACCCTCCTCCTCCTCCTCCTCATTGTCCTCCTCCTCCTCCTCCTCATCCTCCTCCTCCTCCTCCCGCTCCTCCTCCTCCTCCATGTCCTTCTCCCGCTTCTCCTCCTCTGGAGGTGGTGATGATGGCGCGCGCCAGAGGGAGAAGAAGGAGCTGCCATAGTTAATTGTGCTAACTAACGATCATCAGTACGTCTACATCCTCACTCGATCTGATGGTTTTATAGGAGGCCGGATCGGAAAACAAGATTTCGGATGAACACGAATTAAGAGTTTCATCGTAAAGGCGCGCGGGATCGAGGGGACACGCGGGAGACGAAGCGCATTAGTACCGGTCAAACACACCAATCGGTGCTAATGTGCTAACATCAGTACCAGTTGGTTACACCAACCCGTACTAAGCAGCACAGGAGCCGAGGACGCTGCTTAGCAGCGGTTTGTTTAACTAACCGGTACTAATAACACGAACATCAGTACCGGTTGGTTACATCAACCGGTGCTAAGAACCCTCCTCAGCTCCTGTGCTGCTTAGTACGGGTTGGTGTAACCAACCGGTACTGATGTTAGCACGTTAGCACCGGTTGGTCTTCCAAACTGGTACTGATGATCCCCCGGACCTGTAGACCGTTGAACCAGGACTGATGTAAATGTCTGTCCCGGTTCATGCATAACCGGTACTGATGTAAATGTCTGTCCCGGTTCATGCATAACCGGTATGGAAGACCAAATCTGTAGTAGTGAATGATGGTCCAAGTATCACTTTGTTAGTTAACCCCTGCTGTCGTCATAAGCTAGTCATGTGCGTGTACTATTCACATACTAGATCATTAAATTCGAGCCGATGGCCACGAACTTTACATGCTTAAAATTCTCCGAAGTGCGGCAAAAGCATGGCCATGTTTTAATAGTTTTATAGCCAGTTCAAATACTGCAGGGTCGGTCAATTACCATCTCCAGACTAAACTTGTAGCATATCTTCTTAAACTAAATGAAGAGAATGAATTAATTATGGAACCAATGTTTGTGTAGAAACTGAATTCATGCTGTATTGGAATTTTTTTTTAAATAATATTTTTTTTTAAAATCAATTGCGGATTTAATACTCAGAAAATAAAAATTGCAAAATTAATACGTGTTCACCGTACCATTCGGCGATTATCCCAAAATACCCTAATTACCCGATTAAAGCCGATTAATCGTCCTCTGTTTGGTTAAGGCTATTTGCGTCTTACCATATGGCGAAAATAGTATTTTCGCCATACCAGCTGATGAAAATTCTATTTTCGCCATACCAGTCGGCGACAATACCCAAATTATGAAATAATTTTCCAAAAATCATGAAATAATTATGAATTATTTGTAGGGTGTAGGATGTCCCATTTTTGCAAAAATATATAGAAATCAATTGAGTTGAATAAACTAAATAAGTATAAGAAATTAAAAGTGCATGAAATTGTTAAGCCTTTTCGGTAGCTTGTAAAATATCACGTTTAAATATAATTTTTTGCAACAGTACTGCAGATTAGCTCTTTGATATATGGAGTGCCATATTCTGAAAAATATTTTATGTACACCTTACGTTGCTACAAAAATAGACCGTCGCAATAACCCTAAGTATTATTGTCAACGATAACTTTGAACCCTTTTCGGCGGCCCATAAAATATCACGTTTAAATGTATTTTCTTGCAACTGTACTGCAGATTAGCTCTTTGATATATGGAGTACCATATTCTGGAAAAATATTTTATGTAAACCTTTCGTTGCTACAAAAATAGATCGTCGCAATAACCCTAAGTATTATTGTCAACGATAACTTTGAACCCTTTTCGACGGCCCATAAAATATCACGTTTAAATGTATTTTCTTGCAAATCATTTACTCTGATTAGCTCTTTGATATATGGAGTACCATATTCTGGAAAAATATTTTATGTACACCTTTCGTTGCTACAAAAATAGACCGTCGTAATAACCCTAAGTATTATTGTCAACGATGACTTTGAACCCTTTTTGGCGGCCCATAAAATATCACGTTTAAATGTATTTTCTTGCAACTGTACTGCAGATTAGCTCTTTGATATATGGAGTACCATATTCTGGAAAAATATTTTATGTACACCTTTCGTTGCTACAAAAATAGACCGTCGTAATAACCCTAAGTATTATTGTCAACGATGACTTTGAACCCTTTTTGGCAGCCCATAAAATATCACGTTTAAATGTATTTTCTTGCACCTGTACTGCAGATTATCTCTTTGATATATGGAGTACCATATTCTGGAAAAATATTTTATGTACACCTTTGTTTGCCTACTAATTATACTATCGCAATAACCCCAATTGACAACTCATGATATGAATAGTTTAGCCCAGGAACACTTTAGCCGAAGTGTTTAAATCATTACAAGCATTGTAAAAAGCATGTAGTTGCAGCCAGTAACCTTAGTAAGCAAACTCAACCTTAGTAGGTTAGATACAACGAAAGTTAAGATGATATTACTAGGATATTACAACAGTGACGAGATTGCTAGAAGAAGTGCGGATAACACTGATTGTCATGGTGGAACAAGTGATCGTTTCGCCTATGTTCGTAGAGTGAGAATGACGCGCCACATTTTCTACATATTACATCACCCGTCAATCTTGTGCGATTTGTTCTCAGACACCGCTGAATCTCTCTTATGAAAGAGCTCCATGGCCGTGCGTAGTGCTCCCAGCTGCTGACGAATGGGTAGCTTATGCCATATGTCTCTGGGGTATGAGAAGTAACTTGTTTGTGTACATTCTGTGGAGTTCTGCCCTCCCATACGGGCATGCCATCCTGATTTTCGGCGCCCCCTATGTTAATATCACCCGGGTTCCCGGATGGTCTTTGTAATGCGTCAAGGATTTGTTGCGTAGTGCGGACCTCGGCCGGCTGCTTCCCCTTGTCCTTTTCTCTTCGAGAGGACGAACCCTCTTGCCCTTCGGGAGACTTGCCTAGACGCCTCCTCTATTTCGGCTCGCACTCCACTATATGGTGCAGGAGGTGTGTGTTGGGCTTCTTGTTGTACAACTGTAAGCGTGCCCTACAGTCAATGCAATATGCCTGCTGTGGTGGTTGAAGAATACCGTATGCGTACTCGGGGTCCGGCTTTTCTGGGAGGTAGTAGCACCACGGTGAGGGTTGCTCTCCCCAGTTATCGAATACGGGAAGTTTGAGATGTGGGTGGTACGTCTCCGGGTCCACCCAGTTGAAGTAGCAGCACCATTCATCCTCGGGTAAAGGGCACCGGTAGAATCTTCGGTCTGCTAGATCCTCATGACAGGTATCAACCACTGCCTGCAGGCCATGGTCGCACAGTTCGGGGCTTTGGGGTAGCCCTTGAGGAGGATGTTCCTGCCTTGACTTGAGCAATTTTGCAAGCTTCTTTTTGAATTCCTGTACGCGATGAACTGGTTTATAATGACTACTTTGAGACTGAAACATGAGCATGTCGCATGAAACTCACCAATTGGTTCGTCCCTTGCCCACCGACCCTTAACTCCGGTCGATCCATATAGGGGACATATCCCGGCGGCCTCTCCCACCGGATGAAGTTCTCGGGCGAAGTGGGGTAGGCGTCGTGGCAATTGTAGACAAATTCGTAGTCACATCGTTCCGGCCCGTCGATCCATTGGAAGAAGCAACACCGGTCCTTGTGCTAAAAAAACAAAGAACAATGCATGAATTGGTAGTGTTACCCTAATTTGTATTGAGACCAATTGGTTTACCTCGTAGCTGTGGCCACAGCAGTAGTGAGCGCGGGCGGCCGTATTTCTGTGCGTAGGCTGCATCATCTTCGCCGAATGGTTGCAGTCGCATTTCGGCCGGGGCAACTTCGGCAGGACTAGAGCGTCAACGCTACTCGCATCCGGGTATTCGGGGGGGGTTAATTTTCGCTTCCTGAAGAGGTGATGGTAGAACGACATCGTGGCCTAATGGGGGTTAATTTTTGTTTGCTAAAGTTTATTGCAGTTTTGGCAGTGCGATGCACATATCCCTCCCTCGGTTGGTTTTTATAGTGCTGGTGAGGGGCCACCCAAAGGGGAGAGTGGCGGACTTAAGAGAAGTTCAAATCCGTGAGCATCGGATTCTTCTGCAGCTTTGCATGTGATGGGACATGAGCCTGGCTATGGCCATAGCTTTAGACAGGGAATCTCTCCCATAGTCGTCTAGAAGGCTAGGTCATGCAGCTTTAGGCAGCTGAGAAAGATGATATGACAAAAGCTGGAAAAGTTGATATGACTAAAGCTGAAAAAGCAATAATGACAAGAGGTTGATATGACAAAAGCTGACAGAAATATATAATCAACCACGTAATATGAGAAAGTACACAAAATAGATGGTAAAACATAATATGAGAAAGTACCCAAAATGGGCAATACCACAAAAATTATGTCACGGAGAGCCTAATCCTGATCACCCCCAGTGGTGGATCCTGACCCCTACCCCCACCCCTACATCTCTGCCGACGTGCTGAAGGGGGTGCATCATCGAGAGGTCGTGGGTGAAGCGCCCGCGACGGTCCCGCCTGGCCGTAGTCTGAAGGTCTTTGGGTGACGCACGCGTGGGGGTGGCAGGTCCTGCGTAGCTGTAGGAGGCTACTACTTCAACACCTCCTAACAGGGACACCCACTTCAGATACATATATAAATAATAGTACATAACAACATATATAAATCACAAGCCATGAGCGTCAATATTACATTACATGCAATTAATGTGACAACATGCATATAATTACATAATTCGATACATATTAACGATACACACATCGCCCAAACCCATGACATAGCCACCACCGCGTTCAGAACCTACAAGCTACGTGCACTGGTTTGCCTTGTGGCCATACTGACCGCACTCAGAACACCTCCTAACAGGACCACCCACTTAAGATTCATCCATGTCGTCGCGAATGCGCCTGGTCTGTGGATGACCAGACTGCCCTTCCGCACACCTCCGCAAGGTCGGATCCGGCAAACAGATGCGCTCATCTCAGTTAATCGCAGTGAAATCACCGTGTGCACGAAAACCACGGAACTCACCGGACCAGGTATGGACAACATGATCCTTCAAGTAGAAAGAGGACATGTATTATGACGTGTTCATCCCAATTTGCCCACAAGCAGCCATCACGTGTGAGCAAGGAATATGGAGAAGTCTTGTCTTATTGCAGGTGCATTCACACCATCCAGTTGCCCCTTGGCCTAGATTAACCTCGTGCGTAATAACCGCTGTGTCGGTTCCCAAACCCCTTTTGCACCGAAGAGTCACCTCGAAGCGGTACTCAGTGATTCCGAAGCTATGCACAATATGCTGCTGAGCTTTCATGGTTCGTTCCTCCATGTATGTCATCATCCGCGAACAATACGGCGTTTGCAATGTCGAGGCATGAAGTACCGCTTCGGCATGCCTTTTCTGGTAGTAGGCAACTATGCCGTGCAACATGCCTTCAAGGATGGCCACAAGCGGTAGCGGACGGAGGCCTTTGATGACCCAATTGTAAACCTCGGCTATATTCGTTGTCATGACACCAAACGTGTTCAATGCACACCGGTTTAGCAAACCAACCCCATCTGTTCGGCGGTAATACCTATCTTAAGGTAGTAGACGACCCTGGCGCCTCCAGGGTCATGGAGCAATGCCCACGTCTCTAGAGGTTCCGCCTCTATCCAGTGCGAGAAATATTTTATGTTCCTTTACGTTCGTCTCCTCACATTGGGAGGATCGAGCTCCCCAAGAGGTGTTAGCCTTTTAGGTGGGCATTCGTTCGGTGTAGGTGGTTGCTTCTTTATCTCCTCGATATGTGCACTTGTGTGCTTATCCAACTCAACCAACAACGCGTTGAACTTACATGCCTGATTCTGCTTGCATAACCTCTTAAATAGGTTCATCAGTTTCTTGCTCTTAAACTGCTTAAAGAAATTTGCTCCCAAATGCCTCATGCACCACCTATTCTGCAAGTCAGGCCATGAAAATGGTTCATCTGGGTCCTCCTATAGAGTCTTAATTCCCGAAAGGATACCTTTGTGACGATCATGAATGATGCACATGTTGGGCCGATCACCAACTACCCCCACCTTCAGATGTCTGAAAAACCACAACCAGCTATCCCGGTTCTCACCCTCAACAAATGTAAAGGCCAATGGAAGTATGTGGTTGTTCGCATCAAGTGCAATGGCTGTTAGAATTTGCCCCTTGTATTTTCCAGTCAAAAAAGTACCATCCACACAAAGCAATGGACGACAGTACCTGAATGACGCAATGCAAGGGCCCAATGAAAAAAAGCACGACGAAATGTACAGATCCCATTTCCATCTGCTTCACTTTCTTTGAAAGCGGTGTATGTGCCAGGATTGGTTTGCTTCAATACTTCAAGCACACGAGGTAGGTTGCAATACGAAGCCTCGTATGTGCCAAACCTCTTCTCTAATGCTTTCTGCTTCGCATGCCAGGCCATCGAGTAGCTTTATCTGATACTTAAATGTTCGTAAGATTGCTTTCTAAATATACGAACACTCAATATCCCGCTTCTCAATGATTTCATTGAACATCACGCTAGCTATTAGAGCCTCATTCAAGTTACGGTGCTTGACAAGAACATTTTCTAGTCTGCATGTGTGCTCCTCCACTCTTGATGCAATCCAATACGTCTTACCCTTCGGCTTGTATGCATGAACTCGAAATTCACAACACAACCCGAAACTCTCTCTACAACGCTAGTGCCCATAGCCTCACTGCCAACTTCAATTCAGAATTGTTCGGGAACCTTTGATTCAACCGAATGGCACCAGTACCATACTCACAATGCGAATCATGGCCCCACAAAGCTTCCATACCATCTTTGTTCTACCTATTCCATTCATCGGGGATGGGTAACTCCGCTGAGCCAGTACTACCATGCATTTCATCATCTTCCTCCCCTTCGTCATCTTGGCCGCTGGTATCATCAGGCTCCAATATTTCAGCTTCCTCTTCTATCGCCATACGGTCCACCCAATCCAAATGATCCACAAGTTGACCGATCTCCTCCCCTTCATCAGCCCGACCTTCTGCGACTACTGCATCACTGTGATCATCCCCCGCTGCTACCTCAATCGGCACCACTGGCTGAACTTGTTCAGCTGTAGCCGATGTGCTGCTCTCGCTCAAACCAGTAGTACCCACCTCTTCCCTAGGGCCCAATTATTACTTCACCATTGCCATAATATACTCTAAATTTCACTGGTTCCGACATCACTGCGACGACATAGACAAAATACATTTTTCCATCACTACTGACATGTAAAATCAGTACCGTAAATTGAACAATGCTAATTAACTATCCCGCTATCGATACTCTAATATTATAATATTATAGCGCACGTGTAACATCGCTATTTGCTACAACATGTAGTCTTCAAAACAACGGCCGATTGGCCGATTAACTGGCCGATTAGGTTCTGATCAGAGCCCTAAAGATTCGATTTTACAGTTTTCTGTGATTAAACTTGGCAGACCGATTAATCGGGGCTAATCTCGATTTTTTTTGTACTTTAGTAATTGCCCTTGCTGACCATCTGATTAATGATCTTTAATCTTAGACCCGAATAGCTACCGATTAATGATTTCTAATCTTAGTCCAGTTAATCTTCCGATCGACCAATTAATCTCTAATCTTAGACCCGATCAGCTACCGATTAATGATTTCTTCAACATTTCTAGTATGTAAAACCATTACTGCAAATTGAACAACATTATAATATTCAAACTAAAATCCCTACCCTAAACTAAAGAACTAGAATCGATACTCTAAATTACACACCTAAATCGCTACTCTAAATTACACACCTAAATCGCTACTCTAGATCACACAACTCAATCACTAGTCTAAATTACACAACTAAATCGCTACTCTAAATTGAAGAACGCGAAATTAAGCAAAATTGCGATGTTACCTCCTCCTTCTCCTCTCCTCCTTCTTCTCCTCTCCTCCTCCTCCTCCTCCTCCTGCTGCTTCTTCTTCTTCTTCTTCCTCTTCCTCTCTCTCTCCCCCTCCTTCCCTCTCCTTCCTCTCCCTCTTTTTCTCTTATTCTGGCCGGCGGCGCCCCCTCCCTTTTTTTTTCCTTCGGTCGCTCGCTCTCTGCAAGATCGATCTGGCTTCGGCCGTGTTTTACTGAGCTATTTTCACCATACGGTTTGGCGACAACCTATTTTCGCCAAACCGTACGGCGAAAATAGGGTCTTCGCCAAATCGTACGGCGAAAATAGCTTTGATTCCTGTGTAGCAGATTAACTGCGGATTTAGGGTATTTTCGCCACACGGTTCGGCGAAAATAGCGTATTCGCCGTAGGGTATGGCGAAAATAGGGTATTCGCCGTACGGTATGGCGATAAAATATTAATTTTGCAATTTTGATTTTTCGAGTATTAAAACAGCAATTGATTTTAAAAAAAGTATTATTTTTTTAAAAAAATTGTTGTATTACAATCGCCGCAAGTTCTATATGTTGGCGTATTAGCCAACAGACCCCTTCCGACGAGGGGTATACTAAGTTCTAACCGGGGCTTTCGTGGAGATTGTTCGATGAAAAGAGAATCGAGGGCCAAGTATGCGAGGTGAGTCTGGCCTTTTGTCAGGTTCGGGCCCTCCTGAGAGTAATAGCCCTACTCCTGTCTTCTTGTATTTTTCGGTACCTCTGGAGAGAACTGGAAGATGAACAGCAGCCCCAAAAGAGCTCAGACCAGTCCACCCAGAGCGGAGAGTCTAGCCTGAGGAAAAATGATCGAACCCCCTCTCCCATGCACACCAGCTCCCTTTTATCTTGGGGCTGGCCGGGGCGCATGGGTCTTACAATGGTACACCCTCTCGAGTACATGCCTTATCGCATTTAATGTATTGTCACTATTCTTACAGCGCATTTAATGCCTGTCACACCGTCCTCTCCTGCCGGGCCTCAAGACGCCGGCTTTGCCCGTTCTGCCGAGGTGGGAAATTGCACCATGACGTCCCTCGTCATTATGGAGCGCGTTGGGAACACACGCCGCCACACTGTGGTCTTTATTGCCCCCATTTAATGCGCACGATACGCATTAAATGTCTTTGACCTCCTGTGCAGATGCGCGGGCCGCTCAGTGGCCTCTGGAACGGAGCACCAACAGCGTGGCCTGGTCGCCACCTGCCACTGGGCGATCACACAGCTGACCACCAGCGGCGTGGCTTGGTCGCCACCTACCGCTGGGCGATAACACAGCTGACCGCCAGCGGTGTGGCCTGGTCGCCACCTGCCGCTGGGAGATCATCTGGTGACCGCCCGGTAGTGGCTGGTCGCCACTCATTGGCGATCACACGGTGACCGCCGGTAGTGGCCTGGTCGCCACCGCCGGGCGATCACAGTACCGACCGCCAATGAGTGGCCTTGTCGCCACCTGCTCGCTGGACGGCGCCTTCTTCAACCTACTAATGGCGCGGCCTGGATGCCACGTGTCTGCTAGCGGTTTCTTTTTTTACTAAAGTGTAGTGGGCACCCTGGTGTAGAATACGCCGACAGTAGCCCCCGGACCTACCTTGGAGCGCTCTTTTTGCCTTCTTCAGTCTCCTGGGTGGGTCCAGGAAAAGTGCCCACAAAACATTGCGGATTTTAAAAGCCGCCGCCGTTTCTGGGCACCGAGGAGGATCGTGCAGCCGCCCCTGACTCGTGAATCGCGCTGGTCTGGGGAGCATGCCCATACCTCTTCCAATTCTTTTGGGTTTCCCGCCAGCGAACCGCCGCGCCTCCTCGAGTATCCCGTTGTTTGAACTGCCACGCCTCCTTGGGTTCCCCGCCGAGGCGCCCTTTTGTGTGCATAAATATAGGCGCTCCGGGGGGGAACGGTTCGTTCCTTCCCCAGTCTTTGCCTGCTGCACCCTCCACGAGATGGTGAACCCTGCGCTGGAAGCGATGGCCGAGGACGTGGCCGCCGAAGCCGACGCCGCCCGTGGAGGACCAGGGTCATGAGGCCGCAGCGGACGAAGACTGATGAGCTTTTCTCTTGCTGATATGTTGCCTTCCCTTGTAGCGAACTTCTGCGAGCTTTAGGATCTTTTTCTATAAATATGTGTATTTTCCTTCACACGTCTTACGCTTGGGTGCCTGTTGACGCTTCCATTATGCCGACTCTGAGTGAATAAAAAGGCAACGGCGCACGCTAAAGGTTAGTTAGAGTGCAGGGCCTGGATCCCTCGTGCCGGAAAGCCGATGTACCAGGGCATTAGGGCTCTTGTGAGATTAGTTACCCTCGTGGTCTCTTAGGGCCGAACACTTGGTGAGGTGTGGCAGGGTAGTAGGCCTTCGGAGATGGTGTTTGAGTCGCAGATTTTCACGGGGGCGCACTGAGCGTCATGACCGTATTGAAAACCGTGCCAAACCAACCGTCCGACCACCCATCCCTGCACGCCACGCTCATCCAGTGGGCCAATTGTGAAATCATGTGCTGAAAAATTGGCTTAGAATTGAATTTGCAAATATGTTTGTTCATGTGTTTTGTCAATTTGACAAGAAGCAGTAAGTTTCGCTTTTGCGCCGGACCAAGATCTCAAGAAACAGTAAGTTTCCCATCTACGACGGACAAACTTTGTTGGTCTGTCGTGGACATGCTTTTGAACTCATTGAGCCAAACTCAATTTTCCTCAAAAACCAGTAAGTTGTGCATGTACGACGGACAAAGTTTTTGGGTCCGTCGTGAACGTGTTTTCGCCAGAATGATTTCTTCTTGGAACCGAAACTTTCACTTGTACAACGGACCGATTTTGTCTGTCCGTTGTGAATGGTTTTTTGAGTGATTTTTCATGTGTACGCCGGACCATATTTCCTTGTCCGTCGTGAATGCGTTTTTGCTGAATTAGGGTTTTGAGCAGAATTGAAATAATTTGAATTTGAGATTATGAAATTTGTGATGATTTCATGATGCTTCTTTTGAAGTGGACTTTATGCAATGCTCATGTGAGTAGTTGCATGGATTGACATTGAGTCAAGTCGTGGACTTGTGCTCGGATTTGTTTTGTGGTTTGTTCATGTGCAGGTATTGCTCGAAGACGAATGTGGTCGATGACGGGACCGGAACTAGGTTCATGGAGGAACTGAGGTTCGAGACTAGGTTCAGGAGGAACCGAGGTCTTGGTGGTCAAGGATGTCATGCGGGACGTTCGGGCTAAGAGAATGGTGCACATGAAGAATGGTTAGTCACGTGAGAATGGCAGGAGGTCATTCGCGTGCAAAGTGTTAGTCACGTGAGTATGGCGGTGGCCATACTGGCGTGCAAAGTGTTAGTCACGTGAGTATGGTAGGGTTGCCATACGCGTGCAAGAGTTGTACTCGGCCAGGTTGGGCCAAGTAGAGTTGTGTTGGATACGGATTCCTTCTAGGGAATAGGAATCGTATTCAGAACTCCTTGTGGGTTGGTGCTTTAAATAGGTGGGGGGTCTCCTGTTGAAAGGCACCAAGTAGAGCTGAGCGCATCAAGCTTTGAGCTTGGTTTTAGGGTTTGTACTCTTTTGATGAGAGTACTTTAGACAAAAGAAATAAAGATCAATTCTTCCAAGATTTATGCGTGCTACAGTAACCACGTTGCTACAGTATTTTCTGTTTTGGTTCTTGTTTGCATGCTTGTTCTAGTTCTAGATTGGTTTTTGTTCTTTAAGTTTTATCTTGATTTGATCCATCAAAAACCTCTCTAGGGTATTGATCTAGTGTTCCTCAAAGTTTTGTTGATAAATCTTTTGTTGTTCTTGATCAATCTACAAGTTTCGATTAGATTGATTTTCGTCAAGTTCTGGAACAGTAAGCTTGCGAAGCTTATAACTTTTGATCCGTAAGTCCGATCGATCTGATTCTTTTTGGGTTCGGTTCGTACTGGAATCTAGTTTCTTGTGTCCAAATTTCAGATCGATCCGACGGTTGGATCTCCGGGAATTTGCGTTTTACCGAACCTCTGTCATTCTGTTTTTTTCGAAAACGAGGCAATTATTTGGTTCTATTTTGGGGTGAACTTTTAGTAGATCAAGAATTTGGTTTTAGCTTCCGCACAATCATTCACCCCCCCTCTGATTGCTATATTAGTATACTTCGATCCTACAAGTGGTATCAGAGCGAGGTCTTTCTAATCTATCTTAACCGGTGATTAGATTAATGGATCGTTATTCGACAAAACCGTGTGTGTTCGATGGTGTTGATTTTCAGTTTTGGAAGGCCAAGATGGAGGCGTTCATCCAAGCACAAGGCTTCACAATTTGGGAGAAGGTGTACAAGCCATACCAAGTCCCTGCAAACGACAACATCAACGACACCAATCGCACACATGTTGAAGCAAACAGCAAGGCGCGCAACTTGATCATCCAAGGCTTGGGACGCAGCGACTTTGATCGTGTGGTTCATATTCGATCCGCATATGAGGTATGGAAATCTCTCTGTGATTACCATGAAGGTTCTAATACTGTGAAAGAGGTTCGCCAAGACATCTACAAAAAGAAGTACATGCGATTCGAGATGAAACCAGGTGAATCGGTAGATGACTTCTTTGCACGTTTTAATAAGATTCTTAGCAATTTGCGTGCTGTTGGAGTTAGCTTTGATGATGCTGCTAATGCTAGACAATTGCTTAGTGCTTTGGACATGTCGGTGTGGGAGATGAAAGTAACATCTATACAAGAATCTACTACCATGAGTACACTTACTTTAGATGTTCTTTATTCTAAGTTGAAAACTCATGAGTTGGATGTTCTTGCCAGGAAGGGTAATATTAAATCAATTGCTTTGATCTCTAACCCTAACATGTCAAATGCAAATTCTTCTTCTAGCTTTGCCTTGTCCTCTTTGTCTTCTTTAACAGATGAACAAATTGAAGAATTTCCTGAAGAAGACTTGGCACTACTCTCTTCTCGCTTTAACAAAGCTTTACATAGTGTGAGAATGAGAAAGAGAGGTGGTCCTCCAAGGTGCTATGAGTGTGGTGATCTCAACCACATGAGATCAAATTGTCCAAAGCTTACAGGTAAAGCATCATGGGAGGAAAAGGACAATGACAGAAGAAAAGAGAAGAAGAAGTTCCCTTCAAGTGATAGAAAGAAGAAAAGCTTCATCAACCGCAAAGTGGTCCACCGAGTTCTTTCCGCTCTTGAACAAGTAAATTTGAGCGATGTGGATTCGGAGAGCAGCGAGGACGATGCAACTCCAAGCAAACATGATTTGGTGGGATTGTGTCTCATGGCAAGCAGCAAGGATAGCTTCACCGAGGACGACCACGACAGCGACTTCAATGAGGTAGATCCCTCTTATGATGAATTAGCTATTGCTGTTGCTCGTCTTGGAAAATTGCTTGACAAACGTGATAAGAAAATTAAGAAACATGATTTCATTATTGAATCATTGAATGCTGAAATTGCTAGACTTAAGACTTTGATTCCTAGTGATGATACTTGCAAATCATGTGACTTAATTTACAATGAGCTCACCTTGCTTAGGAAAGAACATGCTCTTTTGTTGCATCTAAATGAGAAAAATGAGAAACATGTTGTACATGCTAGCTGTTCCACTGATGATTTGCATAGTTCAACTTCTTGTTCTAAATGCTCAACTCTTGAATTAAAATTGAAAGATGCAAATGCTAGGGTTTCTCAATTAACTGATAATTTGCTTTCACATGAAATTCTTTCATGCTCAACTTGTCGCAAGCAAAAAGGAAAAGTGGATGTTCCCTGCAATAATTGTTTAATTCTTGCTAATAAAGTTGATTACTTGCAAAACTCTTTGGAACGATTCACTAATGGCAAGAAAAAGTTGAACATGATTTTGGATCAATCTAAGGTTAGCTCAAACAAGAAAGGTTTAGGTTTTGATCTTCATGCTTCATATGAAACTAAACCTCGCTCTGTTGTTTATGCTCCTTGCAATGACAAACTTGAGATTTCAAATGAGCCTATGAAAATTGTCTTCAAATCTGCTGGCCTTTTATCTTCTACTATGATGAATGCAAATGTTGCTTCTACTTCCAAAGCTAAACATAATGTTAAGTACACTTGCACTCATTGTGGTAGAGATGGACATTTAGTAGACTTTTGCTTTAGACTAGCTAAACAACAAAAGAGAGAAAGGTTTAATGCTAGGTCTAATTTCAGAAAGGCACACTCTACTTCTCATTATGTGCCTAGGGTGAAACAAACACCTTTTGTTTCTAAAAACACGGAAAAGGCAAATCTGTTTTTGTACATAAGAATACTCGTGTTGTGCCTATCTTTGTGCGTCGTGTGTCTCGATCTTTGGATTCCTAAACATCTTATTTCTAACCCGATCGAGGCCTCGACAATTTCTGCTTCTATGTAGGCTTCTCACGAGGAAGGAGAACATGTGGCTAGTGAATTTCGGATGCTCACTTCATATGTTCAGTGATAAGTTTTGGTTCTTCTTCACTCGTGCATCTCATGCTAAAAGTGTTGCTTTTAAAGATACTTCTTCCATTCTGTTTTTACAAAAGGCACTAGTCCAAATGATGCAGTGCAGTGCATATGTTCAGGGAGAGTGTCTTTGTTCATAAAAGATGATGATGATCTGTTGAGGTTGAGATAATTGGAAGTTTACATGAGAGACTCTTCCCACGTGCTTGTGTGCTTGTTTTCAAGCTTCCCACGTGCTTCACATCGACAAGGTGTCAAAAGGATTTTCAGGTATCTTCATGGAACTCAAGATTTTGGCATTTGGTTTTCTCGCTTCCTCATGCATTAGTTTGAGATCTTTTACGATGCTGATTTTGGAGGATGTAGAATTGATAGGAAAAGCACTTTTGGTTCATGTCACTTCTTGGGAAATTCTCTCATTGCATGGTCATCTAGAAAGCAATCTTACATTTGCACAATCAACTGCTGAATCTGAATATGTGGTTGCTGCTAGTTGTTGTTCTCAAATTCTTTGGATAGTAGCTACACTTAAAGATTATGGGGTTAATTTGGATAGTGTTCCTCTTTTGTGTGATAACACTAGTGCAATTTGCATTGCTAAGAACCCTGTGCAACATTCAAGAACAAAACATATTGACATCAGATTTCACTTTCTTAGAGATCATGTTGAAAAAGGCAACATTGTGCTTCATCATGTGGATACTGAACATCAATTGGCAGATATTTTCACAAAACCTTTGTCTTCTTCTCGTTTTGCTTTTATTCGGGGAGAACTTGGAATTGTTCATCCAATGGGATTGTTTTGAGGGGGAGTTTCCTTGCCAAGTTCTTTCACTTGATGAGCTCACTTTATCATATTTCTTTATATACTATATAATTGAGCTAATATATGATAATCTAAATTGTCTCACTTGAACTAAGAATGACATTGCGGAATTCCCTGATCTGATTGCCTATAGCTAAATACTCTGTGATATCTTACTCTTCTAGGCTTGATATTGAATCCTCTTGACAAATTTGGGCTATGAAGCAAGTGTGGTTTCAACTTTACTCTTTCATAAGACCATTTAATCACTTTTGCATGTTTATAATCAAAGAAAAATGAAAAGAAAAGGGAATCAATAAAAAAGGGTTGTTAAAAGCAAAAGCCTCAAGTTATGAGCTTCAGGATGCTTTCCCTAAAAGATAAGATGTATGCTTCAAGCATGCCATTCCCTCAAAAGACAAGATGTATGCTTCAAGCATGCCACTCCAAGGAAATAAAAGAAGTATGCTTCAAGCATGCCACATGCGATTCTTGTTTAAAGATTAAATTGGTCCACTAGATTGGAGTTGAAACTACTTGCTCGCCCTGATTTGTTATTTGCTTCAACTTTGAGCCTTTGTTTTTCTACTAAAGGTTTTGCTTAGTACTTGGCTATAGTTGACTAAATTGAGGTTGAGATGCATGTCATTCCCTAACTTGTTAAAATCACTTCAAGATCATGTATTTTGCATATTATGTGATATATAAGGTTATATGATCGAATGAGCTCATCTTTTCCTATCTTGGCACTCCCTTGTTTCTCCTTGTGAAATCTTTGCTACAGGAAAAATTTTGAACCTGTTCTCTCTTTTACTCTTGATGAATCCATTGTCAAAGGGGGAGAAATTTGGAAATCATTGAAGAGTTTAAGGAAAAAGGGGGAGAAGAAAAAGGGGGAATTGTTTTTGGATTTTTGAGATTTTTTTTTGGAGAAGTTTGGAGATTTTTGGAATTTTTGGGCACATTGCACATTCACACACATTTTCCTTCTCAGGGGGAGATTTTGTTTTGCATTTTGTCAAAGGGGGAATTCTGTGTTTTCTTTTTGGTCCTTGATCCTTTGGATTTCAAAATCTTTTGTAAAGTGAATGCCAAATGTTCAATTCTAAGTGGTGTTGCCAATGTTTTCATCAAGGGGGAGATTGTGAAATCATGTGCTGAAAAATTGGCTTAGAATTGAATTTGCAAATATGTTTGTTCATGTGTTTTGTCAATTTGACAAGAAGCAGTAAGTTTCGCTTTTGCGCCGGACCAAGATCTCAAGAAACAGTAAGTTTCCCATCTACGACGGACAAACTTTGTTGGTCTGTCGTGGACATGCTTTTGAACTCATTGAGCCAAACTCAATTTTCCTCAAAAACCAGTAAGTTGTGCATGTACGACGGACAAAGTTTTTGGGTCCGTCGTGAACGTGTTTTCGCCAGAATGATTTCTTCTTGGAACCGAAACTTTCACTTATACAACGGACCGATTTTGTCTGTCTGCTAGAATGGTTTTGAGTGATTTTTCATGTGTACACCGGACCATATTTCCTTGTCCGTCGTGAATGCGTTTTTGCTGAATTAGGGTTTTGAGCAGAATTGAAATAATTTGAATTTGAGATTATGAAATTTGTGATGATTTCATGATGCTTCTTTTGAAGTGGACTTTATGCAATGCTCATGTGAGTAGTTGCATGGATTGACATTTAGTCAAGTCGTGGACTTGTGCTCGGATTTGTTTTGTGGTTTGTTCATGTGCAGGTATTGCTCGAAGACGAATGTGGTCGATGACGGGACCGGAACTAGGTTCATGGAGGAACTGAGGTTCGAGACTAGGTTCAGGAGGAACTGAGGTCTTGGTGGTCAAGGATGTCATGCGAGACGTTCGGGCTAAGAGAATGGTGCACATGAAGAATGGTTAGTCACGTGAGAATGGCAGGAGGTCATTCGCGTGCAAAGTGTTAGTCACGTGAGTATGGCAGGTGGCCATACGCGTGCAAAGTGTTAGTCACGTGAGTATGGTAGGGTTGCCATACGCGTGCAAGAGTTGTACTCGGCCAGGTTGGGCCAAGTAGAGTTGTGTTGGATACGGATTCCTTCTAGGGAATAGGAATCGTATTCAGAACTCCTTGTGGGTTGGTGCTTTAAATAGGTGGGGGGTCTCCTGTTGAAAGGCACCAAGTAGAGCTGAGCGCATCAAGCTTTGAGCTTGGTTTTAGGGTTTGTACTCTTTTGATGAGAGTACTTTAGACAAAAGAAATAAAGATCAATTCTTTCAAGATTTTTGCGTGCTACAGTAACCACGTTGCTACAGTATTTTCTGTTTTGGTTCTTGTTTGCATGCTTGTTCTAGTTCTAGATTGGTTTTTGTTCTTCAAGTTTTATCTTGATTTGATCCATCAAAAACCTCTCTAGGGTATTGATCTAGTGTTCCTCAAAGTTTTGTTGATAAATCTTTTGTTGTTCTTGATCAATCTACAAGTTTCGATTAGATTGATTTTCGTCAAGTTCTGGAACAGCAAGTTTGCGAAGCTTATAACTTTTGATCCGTAAGTCCGATCGAGCTGATTCTTTTTGGGTTCGGTTCGTACTGGAATCTAGTTTCTTGTGTCCAAATTTCAGATCGATCCGACGGTTGGATCTCCAGGAATTCGCGTTTTACCGAACCTCTATCATTCTGTTTTTGTCGAAAACGAGGCAATTATTTGGTTCTATTTTGGGGTGAACTTTTAGTAGATCAAGAATTTGGTTTTAGCTTCCGCACAATCATTCACCCCCCCTCTGATTGCTATATTAGTATACTTCGATCCTACACCAATATTTACCGTCGAGAACTCAGAGATCCTTAATGTACTGAGGGCGAGAGCGCGGACACGGCCCATCGGGGCGCAAACCAAAAGAGAACAAAGGCGATAACTGTTTTGAATAGAGACTAGACATTGAATGAAACAGAGGTTCCCCCCGACCAGCCTGTGGGGAGGAAGACTCACTTAGCTGGTCGAGGCGTAGAACTCTGTACTTACAACCTTTTTAGGGGTAGAACTTGCGAAGAAGTTCTATGTTTTGAGAGTTCGCCAACTCCTCTCCGTCCTCAGTGACCAGCCTGACCGCCCCGGGATGAGAGACTGAGACCACCTTAAAGGGGCCCTCCCACTGGGGAGACTGTTTATACAACCCGGCATGCGTCTGGATTCTGCGCAAGACCAGGTCGCTCACTGCCAGTGTCCTCTCTTTAACCCGGGTGGCGTGGTACCGCCTGAGATTCTGCTGATACCGGGCAGCACACACGGCTGCGCGGTCTTGTACTTCTTCGGTGAACGCCGCCACGCGCGGCGATCCTAAGGCCAACTCTGACGGTAGGACCGCCTCCGCACCGTAGACCAGGAAGAAGGGCGTTTCTCCGGTGGCCCAGCTGGGAGTGGTACGAAGCGACCACAGCACCGTCGGGAGCTCTTCAGTCCATCGGGCTCCACGCTTGTGGAGTCGATCAAACGCCGGGGTCTTGAGGCCCTTCAGCACCAGCGCATTGGCCCGCTCGACTTGGCCATTGCTTCTCGGGTGAGCCACCGAGACGAAACAAACTTTGGTGCCTATTTCTTCACAGAAGCCCAAGAAGGCAGCGCTGGTAAACTGCGCGCCATTGTCGGTGATAATGCGGTTGGCGACCCCAAAGCGGGCGAAAATGCCTTGTATGAACTTGATTGCAGCGGCGGCGGTGATCGCCCTTACTGCTTCGGCTTCCACCCACTTAGTAAACTTGTCGACGGCGACGAACAGATGGGTGTAGCCCCCTGTGGCCCGCGGGAACAGGCCCAGGATATCCAACCCCCAGACCGCAAAGGGCCATGAGAGTGGGATGGTTTGCAGAGCCTGGGCTGGTCGGTGGACTTGCTTGGCGTGGTACTGGCATGCCTCACGCCTCCTCATCAGCTCACAAGCATCCTGGAGGGCGGTTGGCCAATAGAACCCTTGGCGGAAAGCTTTTCCCACCATCGTTCGACTGGACATATGGCTCCCGCACACGCCTCCATGGATATCAGAGAGCAAACTGCACCCCTCTTCCCGAGTGATGCACTTCAGAAGAATTCCGTTTCTACCCCGGCGATACAGGTCCCCGCCCACCAGGGTATAGCACTTGGCCTTTCGTGCTATCTTCTCTGCTGACGCATCATCGTCGGGGCACACTTGATCCCACAGGTAGGCCAGGATCGGAACCATCCATGTGCCTTCTCGGTCAAGTGTGGCGGCCACTAGGTGATCGCCCGGGTACTCCGCCTGGCCAGGCGTTTCCACCGGCACTACTTTCCCCTCTGAAGCAAGGGCTGAAGTAGCGTCACCATCGTCCTCGCCAGAAATGGGGGCTGCGACGGACGGTCGCGGAATCCTTTCTTCAAAGACTCCGACCGGAACAGTGGACCTGGTCGAAGCGAGCTGTGCTAGCCCGTTTGCCAAGTAATTGTCACGTCGGGGGATATGGGTATACCCCAACCCGTCGAAGTGTCGCTCCATCTTTCTGACCTCTGCCAGGTACTCTGTCATGACAGGATCAGCGCAGGCAAACTCCTTTCTTGCTTGGTTGACGACTAGCAGCGAATCGCCCTTGACTTGCAGACGCCGAACACCGATGGCCGCAGCGACGCGAAGTCCAGCCAGCAAGCCTTCATATTCAGTGATATTGTTGGTGGCCTTGAAGTCCAGGTCGACCACATATTTGAGGAGATCCCCGATTGGAGAAACCAGGAGGACTCCAGCACCCGCGCCTTCGAGCCTGAAGGAACCATCGAAGTAGAGTGTCCAGGGGAGGGCGCGGGAGTTTCTTCATCTTCAGACTCGGCAGGAGTCCACTCAACAACGAACTCCGCTAGCCTTTGACTCTTGATCGCTGTGCGCCGGGCAAATTTGAGACCGAACTCTCCTAGCTCCACAGACCACTTGGCAATGCGGCCTTCAGCTTCACGGTTGTGGAGGATCTCGCGCAAGGGATAGGCGGACACCACCGTGATCTCTCTTCCTTGGAAATAATGCCGCAGCTTCCGGGATGCCACTAGCACGGCATACACTATCTTCTGAGCCTGCGGGTACCTTATCTCGGCATCATGCAGCAACTTGCTGACGTAATAGACTGGCCGCTGGACCCCTTCACGCTCCGCCACCAGTGCCGCGCTCACAACCACCGGGTTGGCCGCTAATACAGCGATGGCGGCTCGCCGGCTTTCGAAGCGACCAGCATCGGAGGGGAGGAGAGGTATTGCTTCAGTTCTTCGAATGCTTGCTGCGCTTCTGCAGTCCACTCGAAGGAGTTAGTCTTCTTCAGCAGCTTGAAGAAGGGGAGACTCTTTTCTCCCAGCCTGGCGATAAACCAGCCGAGAGAGGCCAGACGACCAGCCAGGCACTAAACTTGCTTGAGCCTTGTGGGTGGTTGCATGCGCTTGATGGCCGTGATTTTTTCCGGATTAACCTCGATTCCACGGTTGGAAACAAGGAATCCGAGCAACTTTCCGGACGACACACCAAACACACACGTCTCAGGATTCAACTTCAGACAATACTGCCGTAGGTGGGAGAAAGTCTCCTCTAAGTCCTCTACGAGCCCAGCAGACTTTTTGGTCTTCACTACCAAATCATCAACATATACTTCGAGATTTCTCCCAATCTGCGATCTGAATACAGTATGCATGGCGCGCTGGTAGGTTGAGCCCGCATTCTTCAACCCAAAAGGTATGCAGATATAGCAGTATACACCTAGGGGGGTCACAAAAGCAGTCTTCTCTTCGTCTTCCCACGCCATGCTGATCTGGTGGTAGCCGGAGTAGGCGTCGAGGAAGCACAAGATCTCGCACCCCACTGTGGAGTCGACGACAAGGTCTATCCGCGGCAGGGGGTACGGATCCTTGGGGCAGGCTTTGTTGAGGTCGGTGAAGTCGACGCACATCCTCCATGTCCCGTTCGACTTCTTGACGAGTACGGGGTTGGCCAGCCACTCGGGATAGGCAGCCTCCCGTACAATTCTCGCTTGCGGCGATTTTTCCACCTCATCCCGGATGGCATCTTGCCGCTCACGGTGCCTGCCTCGGACCTTACGCGGGCCAGGTGCACTCCAGGGAGCGTTGCCAATCGGTGCTCAATCACCTCCCTAGGGACCCCGTTCATTTCAGATGGTTCCCATGCGAACACATCTAAGTTAGACCGGAGGAAGGTGATGAGCGCGTCTTCCTATTTGGTGCTGAGGCTGGCACCAATTTTCACAACCTTCCCAGAGCCGTCCTCGCCCACGGGGACCACCTTCACCTCACCCGAGGAGCCGGGTGAAGCGCGGGCCTTGACCGGGGGAAGCTCTGGGCCGTCATCCTCGCTTCGAGCCGTACAGGTGGTGCCGGCCAGGTCCTGCACCTGCTTGCTGAGGCGCAGGGCTTCCAGCCGATCCACCTTCACGGTAATCGGGCCTCCAGGCCTGGGAATCTTCATCATCATGTAGGCATAATGCGTGGACGCCATGAACTTGACCAGAGCTGACCGGCTAAGCAACGCATTGTAGGGAAGGTCGAAGTCCGCAATCTCGAAGTTGATTCTCTCCGTCCGGAAGTTTTCCACTCTTCCGAACGTGACGTGCAACCGAACTTGCCCCAGGGGCGTCAAGCCCACCCCGGGGGCAACTCCGTAGAAGAGAGGGGCCGGGCGCAACTCCTCATAAGGGATTTGGAGTGCTTTAAATGCCCCTACGGACATGAGGTTGATGGAGCTTCCTCCATCCACCAGCACCCGCCCGAGTCTCGCATTCCGGACCGTGGGGGAAACCACGATCGGGAGATGGCCCGGGCCTGCAGTGCTTTCCAGGTGGTTGGCCTGACTAAAGGTGATCGGCTCCTCCGACCACTTCAGTAACCTGCTCGCCCCGGGCGTTGGTACAGTGGTGCACACTTCCTCACCTCTCGCTTGTACTGCGAGTTGGAAGAGTAGGTAGTGGAGCCACCGTGGATAAACACCACCGTGTGATCCGCTTGCTGGAAGGCCAGCGGGGCAGGGTCTTCGTCTACGTCGTCTTCACGGCGCTCCTTAAGCCGCTGTTCCACAAACTTGGACACAACCTGGAAATCCGCCAAGTCATGCCCATTGGTCCTGTGGATGGGGCAGTAAGGCCTGCCTCCATCGTCTTCTCGGTGGGGGGACCGGCGGTCCCCACGATCACCTTGAGGGCCTCGGCAATCACCCCTCCTGTCCCGACGATCACGCTTCTGGGGCTTGTCCTCCGGCTCGGTGACCAGGACCTCTCTGGCACCGATCTCCTTGCGCTTCTTCTTCTTCTTGTGCTCGGAAGCCTTTGAGGCTCCCGCCTCGCTGTGACCGGACGGCCCCGCCGTGCGCTCCCGGGCCTCCGCTGCCCTGGCGCACTTATGGGCCAGGGAGAACAGTTCGGAGGTGGTCGAAATGGTGCTGGTAGCCATCTTCTCCCGCATCTTCTGGTCCCGGACCCCCTGCCGAAAGGCGATGATTACTGATTGCTCAGAGATCCGGGGGATCGTATTCCGGCGATGGCTGAACCGCCCAATGAACTCCCTCAGGGACTCCTCCATCATCTGTTCCAGGGCGTGAAGGTCGTCCTCCACGCCCGGTTGAGTGTAGGAGCCCTGAAAGTTGGCGACGAAGATGTCGCACAATTCCTCCCACGAGTTCACGGAGCCTCGAGGGAGGTTCAGCAGCCAGGAGCGGGCGGAGCCCATCAGCGACGCTGGGAGGTAGTTGGCCATGATCTTCTCGGACCCTCCAGCGGCACGCACCACCGTGGTGTAGATCTGCAGGAACTCCTCCGGGTTGGTGGTGCCGTCATACTTCTCGATGGACGCCAGGCGGAACCTCTCCGACCACGCAGCTTGGCGTAGGTGGAGGGAAAGCGCCTGGCATCCTACGTTGTAGGGGGAGCAGCGCCGCCCGCCCGCCCCTCGGTCCCGAGATGGAGTCGAGGCGTGCGAGTCTGCGCTCCCCTTGGAACCAGGGAGCGAGGTCTCCCTCCAGCCACTAGACATCGGGTAGTCCACGCGGCGCTGCCCGTGCGCACGGTGCCCTTGAAGGACATCGCGCAGGTCACCGCCGCGCTGGGACCTCGTTTCGTCTAGGCGGGCCCTCAGGTCCCCATGCCCCCTGCCATCTCGAGGGAACCACAGGGAGAAGTGGGGGCGCGTGCACATCCCCTTGAGCTCACGGGGGCTGCAACCGGCGCACCCTTTCCCTTGTCTCGGCTCTCACGACCGGGACAAGTCGTAGCCGTGCGGCTGGAGGCTTGCGCATCGATCGCGCGCACGCCCTGCCGCCCGACACCAGAAGCCCCCGGCCGACTTGCCGCCTCTACCTGCTGTTGGGCGGCATCCACTAGGCGGGCGATGTCCCGCAGCCATGGAACGGCCGGGGTTTCACCTCCTAGCGCGACCTGGGGATGATCGAGGAGCAGCCGGGCCGCGTGAAGATTCCGCGCCGGGGTGTCGTCTCCCATCAGGAGACGCCGCCGGACGGGCGGGTCCCCTAGCGCAGAAGCACCACGCCGCCCTCCCTGGGAGGAGGGACCCGGGGGGTCCGACGCCCTGAGCGAGCGTCGGGACCGGTCGCAAGTGCTGCTCTCCTCGGGCAGACCGTCATGCTTGGAGCCGGAAGTCACCATGCTCGTAACTGCTGAAGCTTCTCGCAAACTTCGCAAGAAGGTGGAAGAAGGAAGAACAATCTAGCCACTCAGCCCCTACCTGGCGTGCCATTGTCGGCGTATTAGCCAACAGACCCCTTCCGACGAGGGGTATACTAAGTTCTAACCGGGGCTTTCGTGGAGATTGTTCGATGAAAAGAGAATCGAGGGCCAAGTATGCGAGGGGAGTCTGGCCTTTTGTCAGGTTCGGGCCCTCTTGAGAGTAATAGCCCTACTCCTGTCTTCTTGTATTTTTCGGTACTTCTGGAGAGAACTGGAAGATGAACAACAGCCCCAAAGGAGCTCAGACCAGTCCACCCAGAGCGGAGAGTCTAGACTGAGGAAAAATGATCGAACCCCCTCTCCCATGCACACCGGCTCCCTTTTATCTTAGGGCTGACCGGGGCGCATGGGTCTTACAATGGTACACCCTACTGAGTACATGCCTTATCGAATTTAATGCAGCTGTCACTATTCTTACAGCGCATTTAATGACCTGTCACAGCCGTCCTCTCCTCCGCTTTGGGCCCCGCGCACACCGGCTTCGCCCATTCTACCGAGGTGGGAAATTGCACCATGACGTCCCCCGTCATTATGGCGCGCGTTGGGAACACACGCCGCCACACTATGGTCTTTATTGCCCCCATTTAATGCGCACGATACGCATTAAATGTCTTTGACCTCCTGTGTGGATGCGCGGGCCACTCAGTGGCCTCTGGAACGAAGCACCAACGGTATGGCCTGGTCGCCACTGCATTGGCGATCACCACGGTGACCGCCCGGTGCGGCTGAGCAATCACGGTGACCGCCCGGTAGTGGCTGGTCGCCACCTGCGTGAGGCGATCACCACGGTGACCGCCCGGTAGTGGCTGGTCGCCACTGCTCATTGGGCGACACCTTCTTCAACCTGCTAACGGCGCAGCCTGGATGCCACGTGTCTGCTAGCGGTTTCTTTTTTTACTAAAGTGTAGTGGGCACCCTGGTGTAGAATACGCCGACACTATATATCCAGATATAATAAACCAAAAAAACACTATAGTTAGCATCACAAACACGCAATTGGCAAAATTTAGCAGTCCTCTCGTTGTGCAGACGGCCACGTGTGGCAACCATTTGTTCAGAATTTTTGTAACACCCCAAAAATCTAAACTGTTGTACAAGAACAAATCGACAAGATTTCCCTAAAAACAGGATAATACGGAAGCAATTCGAATAGGAATAATCTCACGACATCAAAACTAGAGACAACGAGTCTAATTCAACCAGGTATTAACCATAAATAAAACACATCTCTAAAGGGACAACCATAAACGAGAACAAGTTTAAAGGGAACAACAAAAGGTCTAAATGAAATAAAATTGCATCCAACTAATGAATTATTTAAAACACTAGATCATGTGAGTCGTGATGACAACAGAAAATTTATTGTGTTGCTAGCCCACCCTTCATGCTTACGACTCACGTGCGCTACCTGAAAACATCAAAACAGCAAGTAGTGAGATTGGGTAATCTCAGCAAGCGGAACAACTAATACAAATAAAACATCCACCATATATCTAGCATTCCACATTCCTCATATACAATACCATATCAAAGAGTCCACATTCCTCATATACAATACCACAACAAAGAGTCCACACCACTTCAGTAAAATGCATATGATTGATGCACATGCTTATGCCATGTTCCTCCTCACCGTGCCCTTTCTCAGGAACACACGGTGTTGTACCAGTACGGTCGCACACGCTGGCGTCGACAACTTCCAATGCATGATTATGCAGTTAATGCTTCATGCATGAATTCATTCATAACTCCTCCCACTGAGTCCACATGTTTGCATATCATCATATAGCATGGATAGAAAACAAATATCATAGAGATGAAATGTTTAGACAATTCATCCGGTAAACAACATCATTCTTCACCTTACCTCAAAGCAAGTGATTAAACCATGTATGATTGCTGTAATTGGAGTTTATAATAAAGGCGAAGCAAACAACAATGTATAGCTTAACAATACAACTACTTCCACTTGCCTTTACCGACGTGGGCGATGAACCTAGTTACGCCCAGCAGTGGCACCACCTGAACAAACATTATTTCAGTACATAGCGACATCACAATTCATCACACAATTCAAACACACGCTTCCTACTCCCCGATCCCATTTAAACGCCAAAAACCCCGATCTGTCCGAATCGAACAGCAGCACCCTCTCTTCCCAATTTCATATCTTTTTTCTACTATTCATAAAAATACAAAAAAATTACAGTAGCTATATATTGACGAGATCTACAACTTTCATGAAGGTCACAAATTTCAATTCCACTGTTAAATATGCCTAAACAACCGTCCAACACAGTGGACGAAATCTGTTTCCAGATTCTGTTCGTCATCTTCCAACAGCGATAACTCTCAGACCGACACCCCAAAAATTCTGACAAAATTACAGAAGCTAGGTCTCGACGTTATCTACAACTTTCTAGTTATAGGTTTTTGCAGGAAAAATCATCTATGCCACGTAAAACGCGAAACAATCCGCGCTGCACAATCTTCCCTTCCAAAAACAGCACCACGTGAACATCTACCCTTCTCCCCCATCAAGATCCATCCAAACCACTCACCACCAGATCTAATACACTCCTAATCCCTAGGTAGAACAGGGGTAAAAGATTGGGAATTTTACCTTGAGTTCCCCCTTGCGAACCCACGAAGAACGCGCGACGATCCCCGTAACGGAAATCTGTTCATCCTCCTAGCCTCCACGGATCCTCTTCTCGTTTTCTCCTTCGCGTTTCGCGGTGGATCTTGAGCCACCACGCAGGGGAGGAAGAGGAGGGGGTGCGGCTGCTAGGGGGGAGGAAGGGAGGCGCCTTAGGGTGTGGGGAGGCGCCACTTAAAGGGGGAGGTGGGCCGGCCCACCAAGGCATGGGGAGGAGAGGGGGAAAAAGGAATTCCCGGCCCAGGCCCAGGTTGCCTTAGCCCAGCGGAAACTAGCCCAAAACTCCACTTTTTAATATTAAATTGCCGCATAATCTTCAATTATTTCATTCCCCGACAAAACCCTCTTTCTTTCCGGAACAACCAAGAAATAAAACCCTAGGATCGCTCTCAAATTCTAGGGCATCACAATTTTCACTGAGCAATACGTCTGAAACCCCTTGGCGCTTGTCCGCGGCGAGCTGCCCATTGCTGGAGTGCACGGTGCCTGGGTGCTCGACGTCGATGGATGGCGGCCAAACTGCTTAACGGGACAGGATGACAAGACTCAATTCTCTCTCAGCGTCGAGCTTCACGACCAATCCGTGATTATATTGCATATTTTCTGCGAATAACTTAGCCTTTGGGTACATAAAACACAAGACCATTAACTATAAGAGAGCTACAGGCAGGGATATTACACCTAACGATAAGAGGTAAGCGGTGCTGTGCTGACTGGTGGGGCAGCTGGGGCCTGTCAGATTAAACTCAAGACACACGCACGCAATGGAGAGCAAAACATTGGCTCGATGGGAACGAAATGAAACACCAGAAGAAATTTTTTGTGGTGCTTGAATGCCTCTGCACCTTTTCTGTTCTCTTCTATTTATTTAAGCGTCAAAAGATACATGTGCCTGATTGCATACCTAAAGACTCATGATTGCATACCTAAAGAAACAAACTCCTGATTGCATACCTAAAAACTCCTGATTGCATACCTAAAGAAACAAACTCCTGATTGCATACGCTAATAAAAGTAGTAGATGTAAATCACGCAACAAGATTATCCAACAAACTCCCTATAATCTAGTTGCGATTAATTTTGATGATGCCGATCTTCACATTCAGTTATAGAAGCTTGACACGTCCGAGTGGTTTTGTCAATATATCCGCCAGCTAATCGTCAGTGTTGATGTACTTGACGGCGTCCTTGCCGTCCTTGACACACTCCCAGAAGAAGTGGTAGCTTGTCTCGATGTGTTTGCTCCGGCCATGAAAGACCGGATTCTTGCATAGTTGAATCGCATATTTGTTGTCCACGAAGATGGTGGATACTTCAGTTTCCTTCCCAAAAAGGTCGCGGCGATCGTGCAAGCCAGATACCATAGCATGCTGCAGACGTGGTGGCAATGTACTCCACCTCACATGATAAAAGAGCCACCACCTTTTGTTTTTGCGGCTGCCATGTCATAGGGCTTTGCCCGAGTAAGAAAAACATGTCGGTAGTGCTCCTTCTATCATCGACATCGCCTGCCATGTCGGAGTCGCTATAGCCCACCAACTCTTAATTGGTGCTACTCTTGACATAGCGGCATCCAAAATTGCATGTACCTGTGATGTACCACAACAGATGCTTGACAACACTAAGATGCTCCGTTGTGGGTGCTTCCATGAACCGGCTAACTGTGAAATCATGTGCTGAAAAATTGGCTTAGAATTGAATTTGCAAATGTGTGTGCATGTGGTTCTTTTAGCACCGGACTGAATTTCGCATAAATAGTAAGTTTCCCATCTGCACCAGACCGTTTCTCACATCTACGCCGGACCAAAATTGTTGGTCCGTGGTGAACTGCGTTTTTGACGGTTGTTTCTACATGCACGCCGGACCAAATCTTTGGTCCGTTGTGAACGGCGTTTTGAAGGTCTTTCTTCATGTGTACGCCGGACTGATTTTTGATTAGTCCGTTGTGAACATGTTTTGTGCCGGACCAAGTTTTACAAAAACAGTAAGCTTCCATGTTACGCCGGACTATGCACGCCGGACAAAATTCTTGGTCCGTCGTGAACGCATTTTTTAGCGTTGTTTTTGCATGTACGCCGAACCAAAAATTTGGTCCATCGTAAACGTGTTGTTGAACATGTTTTGCTTTGAATTGAACCGAGATTTTCACGTGTACGCCGGACCGAGTTTTTGGTCCGTCGTGAGTTGCGCCGGACCGGTATTTGGTCCGGCATGAATGGTCTTTTGCTCGATTAGGGTTTTGAACAATTTTGGAATTGAATTTTGGTTTGAATTTGAGATTATGAAATTCGTGAGAATTTCATGATGCTTGTTTTGAAGTGGACTTTATGCAATGCTCGTGTGAGTAGTTGCATGGATTGACTTTGAGTCAAGTCGTGGACTTGTGCTCGGATTCGTTTCTTGTTTGCTCATGTGCAGGTATTGCTCAAGGATGAACGTGGTCGATGACGGGACCGGAACTAGGTTCATGGAGGAACTGAGGTTCGGGACTAGGTTTAGGGAGGAACCGAGGTCTTGGTGGTCAAGGATGTCATGCGGGACGTTCGGGCTAAGAGAATGGTGCACATGAAGAATGGTTAGTCATGTGAGTATGGCAGGTGGGCCATACGCGTGCAGAGTTGTTAGTCACGTGCATATGGCAGGGTTGCCATACACGTGCAAGAGTTGTGCTCGGCCAGGTTGGGCCATGTAGAGTTGTGTTGAATACATACTCCTTCTAGGATTAGGACTGGGACTCATTCTAGGATTAGGAGTAGGAATTATATTCAGGACTATGTATTTGCTCTGTATAAATAGGGGGAGGCGCCTCCTGTTTATGCAATTCGGACATTGAGAGCTTAGAGCTTTGTTTTAGGGTTTGTACTCTTTTGATCGGAGTACTTTAGACAAAAGAAATAAAGATCAATTCTTTCAGATCCTTGCGTGCTACAGTAACCACGTTGCTACAGTGTTCCTGTTTTGGTTCTTGTTTGCATGATTGTTCTAATTCTAAATTGGTTTTTGTTCCTTGAGTTTCATCTTGAATTGATTCATCAAAAACCTTTCTAGGGTATTGATTTCGGTTTTCTCAAAGTTTAGTTGATTAATCTTTTATCGTTCTTGTTTAATTTTGAAGTTTTGGTTAGATTAATTCTCGCCATCTTCTGTCATAGCAAGCTTGCGAGGTTCATAACTTTTGATCCGTAAGTCCGACCGAGCTGATTCTTTTTGGGTTCGATTCGTGTTGGACTTTAGTTTCTTGTGTACAAATTTCAGATCAATACGACGGTGGGATCTCTGGGAATTCTCGATTTACCCAACCTCTATCAATCTATTTTTGTCGAATACGAGGCAATTATTTGGTTCCGTTTTGGGGTGAACTTTTAGTAGATCGAAAATTTGGTTTTAGCTTCCGCACAATCATTCACCCCCCCTCTGATTGCTATATTCGTATACTTCGATCCTACACTAACGTATCCCATGGCGAAGGCAATGTCTGGCCGTGTGTGGACCAGGTACCGCAAACTTCCCATGATGCTTCGGTAGAACTTGGGATCTGTAGGCGGGTTGGAGCTTAACTTGCTCAACTTGAGATGTGTCTCCATTGGCACATGACTTGGATTGCAGTCACTCATGCCTGCTTTGTCGAGGAGCTTCGTCGCGTACACAGCTTGGCTCAATGTGACAGTATTGTTGTCCTAGTGCACCTCAATGCCGAGGTAATAGTAGAGAAGGCCCAAATCACTCATTTTGAATAGCGATTTCATCTTGAGTTTGAACTTGGTGATCTCCGGTGGGTGTGTGCCTGTGACGATGAGATCATCCACACACACGCCAAGAAGCAGGCGTTTGTTGCCGGTCCCACACATGTACACTGAGTGTTCTAAAGAACTTTGCTAGAAGTCAAGCGACCGTAGGCTACTATGAAGCTTCGCGTTCTAGGCCCTCGGTGCTTGACGGAGGCCGTAGAGCGCCTTATGGAGGCTTAATACTTTGTGTTCATGACCTTCACGAATGAAGCCTGGGGTCTGAGCCACGTACACCTCCTCCTCAAGGTCCCCATTGAGGAATACCGACTTCACATCCATATGATGCACCTGCCAATTTGCTTGCGCTGTGATTGTGATCAAGAGCCACAAAAGTTGAGACGAGCTACTAGTACGAACACCTCATCGAAGTCAACCCTGGCACGTTGCATGTACCCCTTTGCAACTAAGCGGGCCTTGTGTTTCACCACGACGCCATGGGAGTCCTTTTTTAATTTGAACACCCAATTGAGGCCAATCGGACGATGACCTGCAGGCAACTCGGTTAGCATCCACATGTTGTTGTCCTCGATCGACTGCATCTCGTCAAGCATGGCATCGCGCCAGTACTTGTGTGCTTCTGCGTTGGCGTAGGTGGCAGGCTCCTCGCCCTCCATAAGGTATAGCTCATCTACATTAAGCTCATGGTGATTAGTGGAGCTGTAGACATCCTCAATGGTGCGATATCGTCGTGGTGCTTCATCAATGATCTCCGAGGCTGGTGTTTCTCCAGTTGGTGGAGAGACGAATTCCACTCCCCCTTGAGACATAGCATTGGAAGTGTTGAGATACATAGCATGCTACGCTAGCATAAATTAAAAAATTTCTACCGCATAACCAGAAAGCTACTTGCAATATGGGGATCATAGATGAGATTACCACTAGACGCATAGTTGTGGAATCCTACGCGCGTCGATGTAGTGGATCATCCTCTCCACGTCGCAGTCATCGTGTCGATGAAGTGGATCGTCCTTCCCTCGCTGCAGCCCTCGTGTCTATGAAGTGGATTGTCCTTCCACGCCGCGATCGTCGTATCGATGAAGCAATTCGTCCTCTCCACGCCGCAGTCGCAGCAGTGTCACCACAGCAGTCCACACATCCGGGATACACTTACTATGTATGAGATACACTTATGACACATAAGAATTAACATTCTCGTAGTGTCCCATTGCGGGTCTATCTAACCCATGTTCTTCAACATGCGTTCACAATATATTGATGATATCTCCATATCCCATGATCTATGAAACATGATCATCTATCAGTACATGTGCTGATCTATTCATCGTTGTCCTCTACGATGATATCCGATTAGAGATATTTATAGAATTATATCAACAAGTAAATAGCTTCATAAGCAAACCACATACATGCTAATCAATATAATGATATACATTTATTAGACCAATAATCATATTATTATTCATAAACATAGTCATGCTACAATCATCTATATGACTGTCTCAAGGGCATAACACTAACAGGAAGATGCTGAAGAAAGAGCCGGTGTCAACGTCTTATCAGGGGCTGCATGGCGTGGTGTCGATGGCGTAGGCGAGATGGGCGAAGAACCTTCCCCATGCTCTGGCGTGCGTCTGGTGCCGTTACTTGCAACTGACCGCACCATGTACTCCATACTGAAGGCCTTCCTGCCACTGTTGGACTCACCATTGTCCTAGTTCCATAGTGCCGCCTCATCAAACATGTCGTCTCGTGTAACGGTAACCCGGTTATCAACGGGATCGTACACACGATACGCCTTGGAGCCATGTTCGTAGCCGATGAAGACCATGGGTGTGCTACGATAGTCGAGCTTCTTGGCATTCGTCTTCATCGTCTTGACGTGCGTGAAATAATCGAAGGTGCTGTCAGCGTACAAGCCAACAGACCCCTTCGGAAGAGGGGTATACTAAGTCCGAACGGGGGGCTTTCATGGAAATTGCTCGTGAGGTGGAGAAGAAGAATCGGTGGCGAAGCATGCAAGAAGAAGACACCGGGGTTTTTCCAGGTTCGGGCCCTCCAGAGAGTAATAACCCTACTCCTGTCTTTGTTCTTGATTGTGTTCTTGGGGGAAACTGGAACTTTCTCCTCTCAAGAAATCTACCGGAGGTCGTCTAATCCAAAGGGACCCAACTATTCTAAAAAGATTCAACCCCTTCTACCATGCACCCCAGCTGCCTTTTATACTCGGGCTGGCTGGGGCGCATGGGGCTTACAATCGTGTATCACACTGAGTACACTGCCACGACGCATTAAATGCACCTATCACTGCTCTTGCAGCACATTTAATGCCCTAGCACAGCCATCCTCTCCCTCGCCTCGGGCCCCGCGCCTGTCTGCTTCGCCCGCTCTGCCGGGGTGGGAAATTGCTCCATGACGTCATTCGTAATAATGGCGCGCGTTGGGAACACACGCTGCCACATCGTGGCCTTCATTACCCCCATTTAATGCGCACGATACGCATTAAACGCCCTTGACTTCCCGTGAGGAGGCACAAGATACTATGCGGCCTCGGGAGTTGAGTGCCAGCAGCTGTGGCCTAGGCGCCACGTGTCTGCTGGCGATCACACTGCTGGACGCCAGCGGCGTGGCCTGGTCGCCACCTGTCCGTTGGCGATCACTGCTTTGGCGCCCGCATGGCTGGCTGATCGCCACTGCCATTTGGAGATCACACTGCTGATCGCCAGCGGCGTGGCTTGGTCGCCACCTACCGCTGGCGATCACACTGCTGATCGCCAGCGGCGTGGCCTGGTCGTCACCTGCCCGCTGGTGATCACACTGCTGGGCGCCAGTGGCGTGGCCTGGCCGCCACCTGCCCGCTGGCGATCACACTGCTGATCGCTAGCGGTGTGGCCTGGTCGCCACCTGCCCTCTGGCGATCACACTGCTGGGCGCCAGCGGCGTGGCCTGGCCGCTACTTGTCTGCTGGGTGATCACATTCCTGGCCGCCGGCGGTGTGGCCTGGACGCCACCTGTCCGCTCGACGGCTCTTACTGAGGTGAAGTGGGCACCCTGGTGTAAAATACACCAACAGTAGCCCCCGGACCCACCCTAGAGCGCCCCAATACCTTTTTTTTTTGAAGCAAAAAGGCGACTCAGTCTCCCGGGTGGATTCATCATAAACGCCCACGTAACGCTGCGGCTTTTAAATGCCGTCGCCGTTTCCAGGCATCGAGGCGAAGCGTGCAGCCGCCCCCGCCTCGTAACCGGCGCGGGCTTTTGGAACGTCCCCGCGCCTTTATTGATTGATTTGTTGGGCTTCCCACCATCGAACAGCCGCGCCCTCTCGGGTCTCCCGCCGAAGCACTCCTCCATGCGCCTATATATAAGTGGCCACCGGGGGGAGCGGTTCAATTCTTTCTTTTCAGCTTCGCCCAACTGCTGAGCCCTAACCTTTGCTCCTTGCGAACTGCTTTTCTTCTGCGCATCGCCTTCCTTCTTGCACCTTCTCTTCTTCGCTCACATGGCGCCTTTGCTCCCTCCGTCGTCCGTCAAGGATGTCGAGGCTGGGAGGTTTTCCCGGCACATCGCCGGTAACCTTATCGCACCGTCTTTGGGACCGCCTTAGCAATTGCCGCCCCGGAGAAATCATCTTCTTCGGTTGGGCGATGTTGGCGGGTCTCCTCCCGCCAATCTCCGACTTTTACCTCGCCGTCCTCAACTTCTATTTTCATTCACAACATTCACCTTCCTCCGAACTCCATCCTCCTCCTTGCCGTCTTCGCCCACTTCTGCGAGATGTTCGTGGGAGTGGCCCCCAACCTTCCTCTTTTCCGCTACTTTTATGCTTTGCGCGCGGCCAGGGACACATCCATCCCATCGGGCTGCTGCCACCTCCGCCTTCGGGATGGCGCGGCCTCGCGCTACATTCCGCTGGACTTCCGCTCCAACTGGAAGACTTGGCGCGATGAGTGGCTATACGTCGAGGACGATAGCGGCGTAGAGGTCCTGGAGTTGCCGACTGGGCCAGCGGTCAGCGACATCACCTAGGGGGCGCACGTCGAGGAGACGCCCGAGCTCCGGACGATGCTGGCCCGCGTGGACCAGCTGCGGACAGCGGGCCTGACGGGAGCCATGGTTCTCCGGGATTTCATATCTCGGAGAATCAGTCCCTTGCGCCGCCGTACCACCCTTATGCAGCGATACCACGAGGCCCTGATGAAGTGACCCGGACGGCTCCCGGAGGTAATTCGCTTGTTTTCCTTCTTTCTGACGCCTTCTAGGACTGCCATCGGGCTAACGCCGGCTTTGTTCTTCTTTCTTTTCCTTTCAGTCATAGGGGACATATCCTTCTCGAAGATTGACTCCTGGATGGGGCTACTGGGAGCCTCTAGCCCCATCCCGCCTTTTCCTGCGAGCGCGCTCCCACTCTGCGAAGTGGAGCCCCGGGAGCGCGTGGCGATCACCCGGGCCATGCCCTCCATGGACGCCATGGGGCCAGTGAACACGCCCCGCCAAGGGGCGTTGACAATCTGGGGCCTCCTCCGGCTGGCGACCAGGGGAGGGGCAAACGCCCTGCTGTCGACGACTCGCCCGGTGCCCGCCCCAGGAGGCTTCACGTCATGACGGGAGGCGCGGCGACCACGACAGCCCCGCAGGGTACAGCTGGAGCGGGGAACTCCACGGCGGCCACTGCCGCACCAGCCGTAACTAGTGCTACCGCGACCGTGGCTCCGCCCGCTTCCGTTTTGCCTCCGCCGCTGCCGGCGCAGGTCAATCCGCCGGCGCCGCCGGCGATAGTCCTTCCACCGCCTCCGCCGGCGCAGGTTGACCCGCCGTTGCCGGCGCCGGTCCTTCCGCCGCCGCCACCGGCGCAGGTTGACCCGCCGGCGCCGGCGCCGGTCCTTCCACCGCCGCTTGGCCAGTGCGGCGAGTCCCAAACCTCCCTCCGACCGCGCCACGTTTCAGAAGACCTGCCGGGTACGTAAACCAACACACATTAAAATGCCAAACTATTAATCTAAGAGGCTTACCTCCTTTTCATTTTTCTTTAGGGCGACTACTTCAGCGCCGCGGCCGTCATACGGTGCGATCGTGGTGGTCGAACACCAGGTTGGCCCTGGCGACCACCAGGTGGACGCTGTTGCGGCAGCCGTCTTACCGCCCGAAGGCGGGATGGGCCTGCTGCCCACTCCGAAAGCCCTCGTCGCCTCGATCCCCTCGGCGGACGCGGAAGCTCTGCTGGCCGCCCTAGGCGAGCTGCACTCCGGCGTGAGCGGCCGCATCACGGCGAGCAAGGAGAGGCTGAGGGAGGTCACCGCGGAAAACAACCGCCTCCGCAAGGCGGCGGAAGACTGGCGCAATCGGAGGCGGGTACCGGAGAGGGGTCTACAGCAGGAGAGGGAGCAGGGAGCCCTCCGCATCGAGGCGATCACCCGAGAGCGCGATGAAGAAAAGGGTGAGCGGCTCTGTGCGGAAGGCGACACCTCCATGCTGCGCCCCGCCTTCGACCGGATGGTGGCCAGCTTGGCGCCGTTGGGGCTGGAGCAACCGGCCCCCATTGAGCAGACGGCCCGGTACTATGCTTTCTGCATGGGCCGGATCGCCAACTTCCTCACTCATCTTCCCGGCGCCTTAGCTGCCTGGTCCAGCCAAGAAGGGCGGGCGATTGTGGTGGCCATGGAGACGTATGTGCTCGCCTGCTGCGCCAGTAAGGACACCAACTTCGACCCCCTGGTCGCCGTCCAGGGGGTGGAAGGGGACTGGGCCCAAGCGGAGGCATAGGTCGCGGCGTCGCGGGCGGTTGCCGAAACCGGCTTGAGATAGTCAACCGGCCCGGAGCGGCGGCCAGGGCGTGGCGCTTAGGCTGGACGCCGACCAGGTGGAGGACCAGGAGACTGCAGAAGCCGCGGGGGACTAGGAGTGAAGATGCTAGGCTCAGCTTTTTGCTTTGTGTTTCTCTGTAAAGAAGGATTTCTGCAAGTTAGCTTTTCTTCTATCTGTAAATATATGCTCTTCCCTTCAGGCGTCTTATGTTTGAATGCTTGTCCGCGCCTCCGCCGCACTGATTCTGGATGGATGAAAGAGGGGCAACCGTACGCTTTTAAGGGTTAGTTGGAGTGGAGGGCCCGAATCCCTCGTGTCGGAGCGTCACTGCCTCAGGACCTTAGGATTGTATGAAATTCATTACCCTCGCGGTCTCTTGGGACCGAACACTTGGCGAGATGGGGCAGGGCAGTAGGTTCTCGGTAGTGGTGTTTGAGTCGCCGGCTCTCACGGGGACACCCTGAGCGTCACGACCGTGTTGAGAATCGTGCCAAACCAGCCATCCGATCTCCCATCCCTACACACCATGCTCACCCAGTGGTTCCGCTTTTACCGTCGAGAATTCAGAAAACTGTAAGGTACTGAGGGCGATCACTCGGGCACGGCCCGTTGGGGCGCAAACCAGGAAAAAGAGTACAAAGACAACAACTGTTTTAAACAAAAGTAAGCACTTGATTAAAACAGAGGCTCCCCCCGACCAGCCCTGGAGAGCAGAACTCGATCCAGCTGGTCAGGGTACACAACTCCGTACTTACAACCGATTTAGGGATAGAACTTGAGAGGCTCTATGTTCGGGGAGTTCGATAGCTCCTCCCCGTCTTGATGGCCAACTGACCGCCCGGGATGAGGCGAGACCACCTTAAAGGGGCCCTCCCACTAGGGAGACAGCTTGTGCAACCTGGTATGCGTCTGAATTCTGCGCAAGACCAGGTCGCCCACTGCCAGTGTCCTCTCGCTGACCCGGGTGGCTTGGTACCGCCTGAGACTTTGCTAGTAACGGGCCGCGCGCAAGGCAGCGCGATCCCGCACTTCTTCCAGGAGATTGGCATCCTCCCGGCGCAGGTCTTCCTGTGCTTCCTCCGTGAACGCCGCCACGCGTGGTGACCCTAAGGCCAGCTCCGAAGGTAGGACAGCTTCCGCGCCGTAGACCAGGAAAAAGGAGGTTTCCTCGGTGGCCCGGCTGGGAGTGGTTCGGAGCGACCACAACACCGCCGGGAGCTCTTCCGTCCACCGCGCTCCGCGCTTGTGGAGGCGATCAAACGCCCTGGTTGAGGCCCTTCAGCACCAACGCATTGGCCCGCTCAACTTGCCCGTTACTCCTTGGGTGGGCGACCGAGGTGAAACAAACCTTGGTGCCCACTTCTTCGCAGAAACCCAAGAAGGCGGCGCTGGTGAACTGGGCGTCGTTGTCGGTGATGATGCGGTTAGCAACCCCAAAATGGGCAAAGATTCCTTGCATGAATTTGACTGCAGCGGCAGTGGTAACGGCTCTGACCACCTCGGCCTCCACCCACTTGGTAAACTTGTCCATGGCGATGAACAGATGGGTGTAGCCCCTATGGCCAGCGAGAGCGGGCCAGGATATCCAGCCCAGACGCGAAGGGCCATGAGGCGGGATGGTTTGCGAGCTTGGCTGGTCGGTGGATTTGCTTGGCGTGGAACTGGCACGCTTCGCACTTCCTCACCAGCTCGCAAGCATCCTGGAGGGCGGTTGGCCAATAGAACTGTAACACCCCTTAAAACTAAACTGTTGAACAAGAAAAAAAATTCGACAGCATCTCCCCTAAAACATGACAATACGGAAGCAATTCATGATAAGCAAATCAAACAGAAATAATAACATGACATCAATACTAGCGACAACAAGTCTAATCCATCCAGGAATCAACCAAAGACATAACACACCTCTAAAGGAGCAGACCATAAACAAACAAGTTTAACGGGACAACAACGGGTCTAAGCGTAATCAAAATTCAGCAAGCTAATGCATTAATTAAAACACTGGTTCATAAGAGTTGTGATGACAATCGAAGATTTATTGTGTTGCTAGCCCACCCTTCATGCTTACGTCTCATGCACGCTACCTGAAAACATCAAACAGCAAGAAGTGAGATTGGGTAATCTCAGCAAGCGGAACAATTAGTACATAAACACTTCCATCATGAATTTAACATACTACAAGCCTCACATTCAATACCACAACATAGATTCCCACAACCTCAGTAGAATGCTCATGATTGTGCACATGCTTATGCCATGATCCTCCTCACCGTGCCCTTTCTCAGGAACACACGATGTTGTCTGCACGATCGCGACGCCAATTGGCGTCGACAAACTTCCAATGCATGAATATGCAGTTAATGCTTCATGCATGAATTCATTCACAACTCTCCACATTGAGTCCACATGTTTGCATACCATCATAACATGGATAGAAAACAAATAACACTGAGATGAACTATCTAGACAATTCAACAGGTAGACAACATCATTCTTCTCTTTACTTGTAATTCATAGTCAAAGCACCTCATCACAATGCTAATCTAAATATTTCAATCATCAAAGCAATTGATTAAACCATGTATGTTTAATGTAATCGGAGGTTATAACGAAGGCAATGCAAACAATGATGTATAGCTCAACCATAACACTACTTCCACTTGCCTTTACCGACGTTGAAGACGATCTAGTTACGTCCAGAAGGGGCACCACCTGAACAAACAGTATTTCAGTACATAGCGACAACACAAATGATCACGTAACTCGAACACGCGCTTCCTAACCCCCGTTCCCCTCTTAAATGCCGAAAACCCCAATCTGTCCGGGTTAAACAACAGCAACCTCTCTTCACAATTTCGTATCTTTTTCTATACAGATCCTAAAAATATAAAAAAATTACAGAAGCTAGATATTGACGAGATCTACAACTTTCATGAAGACCATAAATTTCAATTCCATTGTTAATTATGCCTAAATAGACGTCCAACACAGGGGACGAAATCTGTTTCCAGATTCTGTTCGTCAACTTCCAACAGAGATAACTCTCAGACAATCGTCCCAAAAATTCTGAAAAAATTACAGAAGATAGATCTCGACGTTATCTACAACTTTCTAGTTATAGGTTTTTGCAGGAAAAATCGTCTAGGTCACGTAAAACGTGAAACAAGCCGCGCTTCACAATCTTCCCTCTCAGAAACAGCACCACGTGAACAACTACCCTTCTCCCCCTTCAAAACCCATCCAATCCAATCACCACCAGATCTAAAACACTCCCAATCCTAGGTATAACAGGGGGTAAAATATTGGGAAAATTACCTAAAGTTCTCCCTTGAGATCCCACGAAGAACACACGATGAACACCGAAAACGAATTCTGCTTGTTCCCCACGCCTCCACGGATCCTTTTCTCGCTTTCTCCTTCACGTTTCGCGGCGGATCTTGAGCCACCACGCAGGGGAGGAAGAGGAGATGGGGTGTGGCTGCTAGGGGAGGAAGGGGAGGCACCCTAGGGTTTGGGGGGGTGGCCGGCCACAAGGTGGGGGGGGCGCACCACTTGGTGGGAGAAGTGGGCCGGCCCACTAGGGGGGTGGGGAGGTGGAGGTGGGATGGGGAATTCCCGGTCCAGGCCCAGGTTTTCTTCGGCCTTTTTCCCTAGCCCGAAACCCCAAAATAACAATAAAATGCAGCATTTTCTTCAAATGTTTCATCCCCCGACAAAACCGTCATTCCTCTCCGAGACAAAAAACAAAGAAGAAAAACCCTACAATCACTCTCAAGTTCTAGGGCATCACAAGAACCCTTGGCGGAAAGCTTTCCCCACCATCGTTCGACTTGACATATGGCTCCCGCACACGCCTCCATGGATATCAGAGAGCAGACTGCTCCCCTCTTCCCGAGTGATGCACTTTACAAGAATTCCGTTTCTACCCCGGCGGTAAAGGTCCCCGCCCACGAGGGTATAACACTTGGCCTTTCGTGTTATCTTCTCTGCTGACGCATCATCGTCGGGGCACACTTGATCCCGCAGGTAGGCCAGGATCGGATCTATCCATGTGCCTTCCCGGTCAAGTGTGGCGACCACTAGGTGATCGTCCGGTTACTCCGTCTGGCCAAACGTTTCCGCCGGTACTACTCTCCCTTCCAGAACAAGGGCAGAAGCAGCGTCACCACCGTCCCCACCAGAAACGGGGGCTGCGATGGACGGTCGCGGAAGCCTTTCTTCAAAGACTCCGACCGGAACAGGGGATCTTGTCGAGGCGAGCTGCGCGAGCTCGTCCTCCAAGTAGTTGTCGCGCCGGGGGATATGGGTATACCCCAGCCCGTCGAAGTGTCGCTCCATCTTTCTAACCTCCGCCAGGTATCCCGCCATGACGGGATCGGAGCAGGAGAATTCCTTTCTCGCTTGGTTGACAACCAGCAGCGAGTCGCCCTTGACTTGTAGACACCGGACACCGATGGCCGGGCGGCGTGAAGTCCCACCAGCAAGCCTTCGTATTCAGCGATGTTGTTGGTGGCCCTGAAGTTCAGGACGACAACGTACTTGAGGAGGTCCCCGGTTGGGGAAACCAGGAGGACCCCAGCCCCCGCGCCTTCGAGCCTGAAGGAGCCGTCGAAGAAGAGTGTCCAGGGGGAGGGCGCAGGGGCTTCTTCTACTTCGGACTTGGCGGGAGTCCACTCAACAACAAACTCTGCCAGCCTCTGACTCTTGACTGCAGTGCGGGGGCGAACTTGAGGCCAAACTCGCCCAGCTCCACAGACCATTTGGCAATGCGGCCCTCTGCTTCACGATCATGAAGAATCTCACGCAATGGGTAGGCAGAAACCACTGTGATCTCCCTTCCTTGGAAATAATGCCGCAACTTCCTGGATGCCACCAGCACAGCGTACACCATCTTCTGGGCTTGTGGATATCGTGTTTCAGCATCATGCAGCACTTTGCTGACGTAGTAAACTGGCCGCTGAACACCTTCTCGCTCCGCCACCAATGCCGCGCTCACTACCATAGGGCTAGCCGCCACATATAGCAGCAGCGGCTCACCTGGCTCGGTAGTGACCAGCACTGGAGGGGAGGAAAGGTACTTCTTTAACTCTTTGAGTGCTTGCTGCGCTTCTGTAGTCCACTCGAAGGAGTTGGTCTTCTTCAACAATTTGAAAAAGGGGAGGCTCTTCTCTCCAAGCCTGGCTATGAACCGGCCAAGAGAGGCCAGGCGACCAGCTAGGCACTGGACTTGCTTGAGCCGTGTCGGCGGTTACATGCGCTCGATGGCCGCGATCTTCTCCAGGTTGACCTCGATTCCACGACTGGAAACTAGGAACCCAAGCAACTTTCCAGATGACACACCGAACACACACTTCTCAGGATTGAGCTTCAGACAATACTGCCGGAGATGGGAGAAAGTCTCTTCCAGATCTTCAACAAGCCCAGTAGCATTTTTGTTCTTTACTACCAGATCATCAACATACACTTCAAGATTTCTTCCAATCTGCGACCGAAATATGGTGTGCATAGCTCGCTGGTAGGTTGAACCGGCGTTCTTTAACCCAAATGGCATTCGGACATAACAGTATACGCCTAGAGGGGTCACAAAAGCGGTCTTCTCCTCGTCTTCCCACGCCATGCTGATCTGGTGGTAACCGGAGTAGGCGTCCAGGAAGCACAATACCTCTCACCCTGCTGTGGAATCAACGACAATGTCTATCCACGGCAAGGGGTAGGGGTCCTTGGGGCAGGCTTTGCTGAGGTCGGTGAAGTCGATGCACATCCGTCACTTCCCATTCGACTTCTTGACGAGCACAGGGTTGGCCAGCCACTCGGGGTAGGCGGCCTCCCGTACAATACTTGCCTGTAGCAGCTTCTCTACCTCGTCCCGAATGGCATCTTGCCGCTCTGGTGCCTGCCTCTGGACTTTCTGCCGGACTGGGTGCACTCCAGGGAGCGTTGCCAATCGGTGCTCGATCACCTCCGTAGAGACCCCGGCCATCTCAGATGGTTCCCAGGCGAACATATCTAAATTAGACCGGAGGAAGGTGACGAGTGCGTCTTCCTATTTGGTGCTGAGGCTAGCACCGATCTTCACGACCCTCCCAGAGTCGTCCTCGCCCACAGGGACCACCTTCACCTCACCCAAGGAACCGGGTGAGGCGCGGGCCTTGCCTGAGGGGAGCTCTGGGCCGTCGTCGTCGCCTCGGGCCGAGCAGGTGGTGCCGGCCAGGTCCTGCACTTGCTTCCTGAGGCGCAGGGCTTCCAGCCGGTCCACCTTCACAGTAATTGGACCCCTAGGCCTCGGGATCTTCATTATCATGTAGGCGTAGTGCATGACCGCCATGAACTTGACCAACGCTGGTCTGCCAAGCAGGGCGTTGTAGGGGAGGTCAAAGTCGACGATCTCGAAGTTGATCTTCTCCGTCCGGAAGTTCTCCATGCTCCCGAAGGTGACGGGCAGCCGGACTTGTCCCAGGGGCGTCAAGCCTACCCCAGGGGCGTCAAGCCTACCCCAGGGGCAACTCCGTAGAAGAGAGGGGCCGGACGCAACTCCTCATAAGGAATTTGGAGTGTCTTGAACGCCGCTACGGACATAAGGTTGATGGAGCTCCCTCCATCGACAAGCACTCGCCCGAGTCTCGCATTCCAGACCGTGGGAGAAACCACGATTGGGAGATGGCCCGGGCCTGAAGTTCTCTCCGGGTGGTCGGCACGACTGAAGGATCGGCTCCTCCAACCACTTCAGTAGCCTGCTCGTCTCGGAAGTTGGTACGGTGGCGCACACTTCCCTCAACTCTCGCTTGTACTGCGAGTTTGAGGAGTAGGTGGCGGAACCACCATGAATGAATGCCACCGTGTGCTTCGCTTGCTGGAAGGCCAACGGAGCAGGGTCTTCATCCTCGTCGTCATGGTCATCTTCACGGCGTTTCTTAAGCCACTGCTCCACCAGCTTGGACACGACTTGGCAGTCCGCCGGGTCATGCCCGTTGGTCCTGTTGATGGGGCAGTAAGGCCTGCCCCCGTCGTCTTCCCGGCGGGGTGAACGGCGGTCCCCGCGATCGCTCTGGCGGTTCCGTGATCAGCCCTCCAATCCCGGCGATCGCGCTTCGGGGGCTTGGCCTCCGGCGCCGGCCTCTTTGCGCTTCTTCTTCTTCTTGGGGTCAGAAACCTTGGAGGTTCCCGCCTCGTTGTGGCCAGACAGCCCCGTCGTGCGCTCCCGGGCCTCCGCCGCCCTGGTGCATTTATGCGCCAAGGAGAACAGTTCAGAAGTGGTCGAAATGGTGCGGGTAGCCATCTTCTCCCGCATCTTCTGATCTCGGAATCCCCTCCGGAATGCGATAATCACCGACTGCTCGGCAATCCAGGGGATCGTGTTGCGACAGTGGCTGAACCGCCGGATGAACTCCCTCAGGGACTCCCCCTTCATCTGTTCCAGGGCGTGGAGGTCATCCTCCACACCCGGCTGAGTGTAGGAGCCCTGAAAGTTGGCAACAAAGAGGTCGCACAATTCCTCCCATGAGCGCACGGAGCCTCGCGGGAGGTTCAGCAGCCACTAGCGGGCATAGCCCGTTAGTGACGTCGGGAGGTAGTTAGCCATGATTTCTTCAGACCCTCCCGCGGCACGCACCACCGTAGTGTAGATCTGTAAGAACTCCTCTGGGTTGGTGGTGCCATCGTACTTTTCGATGGACGCGGGGCGGAATCTCTCCGGCCACGCGGCTTGGCGCAGGTGGAGGGAAAACGCATGGCATCCAACGTTGTAGGGGGAGCAGCGTCGCTCGCCCTCTCCTCGGCCCCGAGGAGGGGTCGAGGAAGTCTTGAGTCACGCTCCCCGGAGTAGGGGAGCGAGGGCTCCCCTCGACCGCTAGATGTCGGGCGGCCCACGTGACGTTGCTCGTGCGCGCGACGCCCCCGAAGGACGTTGCGCAAATCATCATCGCGCTGGAGCCTCCTTTCGTCTAGACGGGCCCTCAGATCCTTGTGGCCCCCAGCCGACTTGGGGGTGCCACGAGAAGGGGCGGGAGCATGTGCACATCCCCCTGTACCCGAGGGGGCTGCGACCTATGCTCCCTTCCCTTTGTCCCGGCCCTCGTGGCTAGGAAAAAATCTGTTGGGGCGGCTGGAAGCTTGCGCTTCGGTGGCGCGCGTGTCCTGCGCCCGACGCTGGAAGCCCCCGGCTGGTTTGCTGCCTCCACCTGCAGCTGGGCGGCGTCCACTAGGCGGGCGATGTCCTGACCATGGGCGGTCGGGGTTTGCCCCCTAACTGTAGGGGTGATCGAGGAGCAGCCATGCCGCATGAAGATTCCGCGCTGGGAAGTCATCCCCCAGCAGCAGACGCCGTCGGATGGGCTGGACTCCTTGCACGGAAGCCCCACGCGTCCCTCCCTGAGCGGAGGGACCCGGAAGGTCCGACGCCCTAGCGGAGCGCCAGGACCGACTGCGAACGCTGCTCTCCTCGGGTAGGCCATCATGCTTGGAGTGCGAAGCCGTCATGATGACAATCGTCGAGGCTTCTTGAAAGCTTCGGAAGAAGGTGGAAGAAGAGAGGACAATCTAGCCACTGAGCGCGCTACCTGGCGCGCCACTGTCGGCGTACAAGCCAACAGACCCCTTCAGAAGAGGGGTATACTAAGTCCGAACAGGGGGCTTTCGTGGAGATTGCTCATGAGGTGGAGAAGAAGAATCGGTGGCGAAGCATGCAAGAAGAAGACACCGGGGGTTTTCCAGGTTCGGGCCCTCCGGAGAGTAATAACCCTACTCCTGTCTTTGTTCTTGATTGTGTTCTTGGGGGAAACTGGAACTTTCTCCTCTCAAGAAATCTATCGGAGGTCGTCTAATCCAAAGGGACCCAACTATTCTAAAATGATTCAACCCGTTCTCCCATGCACCCCAGCTACCTTTTTTACTCGGGCTGGCTGGGGCGCATGGGGCTTACAATCGTGTATCACACTGAGTACACTGCCACAACGCATTAAATGCACATCCTTTGCTCTTGCAGCACATTTAATGCCCTGGCACAGCCATCCTCTCCCCCGCCTCGGGCCCCGCGCCTGCCGGCTCCGCCCGCTCTACCGGGGTGGGAAATTGCTCCACAAACGTCATTCGTAATAATGGCGCGCGTTGGGAACACACGCCGCCGCATCGTGGCCTTCATTACCCCATTTAATGTGCACGATACGCATTAAACGCCCTTGACTTCCCGTGAGGAGGCACAAGATACTATGCGGCCTCGGGAGTTGAGTGCGATGGCCGTGGCCTATCGCCCGCGTGTCATTGGCGATCTCGCTTCTTTGGCGCCCGGCGTGGCCTGGTCGCCACTGCCCGTGGCGATCACATTCTTGATCGCCCGGTAGCGTGGCTAATCGCCACGCCTTGGCGATCTGCTTCTTTGGCGCCCGATGGCGTGGCTTGGCCGCCACTGCCCATTGGCGATCTGCTGTTGATCGCTAGCGGCGTAACTAATCGCCACACTGCCATTGGCGATCACCTTCTTTGGCGCCCGGTAGCGTGGGCTGGCCGCCACCTATCCGCTGGGCGATCACATTCCTGGCCACCGCCGCCGTGGCCTGGACGCCACATGTCCGCTCGACGGCTCTTACTGAGGTGAAGTGGGCCCCCTGATGTAAAATACACCAACAGGTGTGTAAGAAGTGCATGTTCAGTTTGTGACCATGACACACCCCATACGTCGTCATGCCATCCACGCTTTTGGTTGTGGAGCGATTAAGGAGAAAAATGGTAGTTGTCACTGCCTCCCCCTAGAACACGCCCGGCATTTTCTTGGCTTTCAAGGGCCATTGTGTCATCGCCACGATGGTCTGATTTCAGCTCTCCATGATGCCGTTGTATTGCGGTGAGTACGACGCTGTGAGATGCTGCATGACGCCGCGCTCTACACAATATTCACCGAATTTGTCGGGACCCGAATTTGCAAATCCGGACCCTCTGTGTATTCAGCACTAGTCCAGGATCACGCTAGTGCACACAGTCTCAACATTGGTAAATATCACAATCATACTCAACGAAATAGAACGTACCTTAATTATAGTAACCAAACTCGTTGCTCAACCTTAAGGTCAAGTTACAAAAGTACGCCTCGCAGGGCGAAAGCTTATTAAAAGAGAAATAACAGCAGCGGAAAAATAAGATAACTTCGTGGCACCATCCAGTATACCACAGGCAACTGACTGGGCTCGGTCCCTAGTTAGACGGCTCCTCCAGATATTCCTCTTCCAAAGCTGGCGTCGCCTCTTCTTCAACTGATGTTGTTTTTGTGGCAAGGGTGAGTACTTGGTACTCAGCAAGTCATGCACAGAATCCAAGCTAATATACTACTTGCATGGCTTAATACAAAGGAATAGCTCATGGTTCATTTGCAGTAACAGCATTTAACAAGTAACATAAGTAGATTTGAAAGTAATAGAAACATTATAATATCAATAACTTTTCCAGGAGTTAAATAAACATCTTTCCCATTCCTAGTCCACATTTCCATCAACGTCATCAATTAACCCAACCAAACTTTCCAAGTCCAAGTTATTTTCATGGAAGTCTAACCCTTGACTGTAATTCCCGAGCAATGTCCAATACCGCGGACATGGCTATTCGAATAGATTTGACACTCTGCAGAGGTTATATATGCACTTTACCCACAAGATACAGACAAACACCACAAAGGCGAGTGCCTGTAACAAAGCCTTTCGGCAACTGCTAACTACACAAGTGAACCTTTCCGGTTTTTGCCATACACCATCCCTTCCCTTAACAGAGGCGAAGTATGGGACTGACATACCGTTGGACGGGTACAAGGCCATAGCCTTGGTACGCTCCCCATTCAAGCTACACAAAAGGTGTAGTTGACACCCGAGGTATCGCATGCAAGTCATTAGTAACTTACTCAACTAGGACCGTCCCACTCCGGTCATGTGGTTGCACGATTGACTCAGTTCAAAGGCTTGCAAGGTTAAGTCCTTAGGTTGACCAGGGCAAGACTACCCAAAGAACCAAATCATCCTTCGCGATACCACAACTGGCCCACCCGATCATTTCTTGCCACATGCCCCGGTTGAAAACTATTTATCAAACCCCAGTTGATTACCATGCACCACGTGCCATTAACATCATCATCAATAACACATGACACTTCTCAAAAACATGTCCATATCTCATTAAGTCAACGTTAACGAGTAATTGTCAAAATCATGTCAGATATACGTGGCAGGTCCAAGCATTATACTACCACGGTCTAAATACCCAGGTTGGCAATTCAATAATGTCCAACTATTTAATCCTCAACTAGGGTGACAAGGGGTTCATCGCATACAACTATTTATGTCAAGGTGGCATACAGCAACTGGGCAATTAACTAATCTCCCAAAATTAATTTAAGCATTTTCTAATTGAACTAGCATGCAATAATTTAAATCAAAATAATTTCAAAAATGGGATCAACATGGTCAAAGCACAACTTGCCTTCAAACAGTACTTGATCTTGGTCCTAAGATGGCTCCTGGGTCAAAACTTCACCTTCGAAGCCTTCGGGCACTTCAACGTCTACTCGTAATACGTGCAAATAGCAATAAATAAATAAAACAGTAAACAAAAGTATTCAAAAGTTCAAATAAAATTCATAAATAGAGTGGGCATAATTTTATGAATTTTAAGGAATTTGAATCGTCAAAATCGGAGTTCAAATGCAAAAGTTATAATCGTTTAAAGTTTAAAGAAACCATTAATTAAATATAAACAGAGAAATATTCATAATCAAAAATTAATTAAAATTCATATTTGAGTAGGTCTCAATTTTATGAAAATTTAGAAATTTGAATCACTCGAATCGGAGTTGAAACGCAAAAGTGACAAGCGTTTGAAGTTTGAAACTATATTTAAAATCAATAAACCGAATTAAACAAATAATTTATTTTTTGGAAAATAATTTATTGCGTCAGCACCGACACGTGTCAGCACCTCATTGGTGCTCGCGGACCTGCTGACGTCAGCACTGGCCCAACCCCACGATTACGTCAGCATGACGTCATCATGCCACGTGGACGCCGGTGCACAGACCCGATCCACGCGCACGGCCCGGTCCATAGTGGCCCTGGTCCACCGGACCGGTGCCACTGACAGGCGGGCCCGCCCTGTCAGCGACCCATGCTTATGCCCACGCGGACGCGCCGGTTCGGCTCCCGCACACGTGGCTAGATCTCGACCGTTGGTTTGAAAATCAACGGCCCAGATTGAATCTGGATCCCACGCGTTGTGAATAACGCAGTTGATCCGAGCCGTTCTATTTAGATCGGACGGTCCAGATCCAATCAGGCGTTGGCCTCACCGTGGGGTGGCGTGGCATGACCCGGCGTGCGACACGTGGCTCGATCTCCACCGTTCGATTTCGATCGAACGGCCGAGAACGCATCTAACGCTATAATACGGGTTAACCCTAGCCGTATGATCTAAATCTAACGGCTGAGATCCAACCAAGCACGGTGCGGCGACAGCTACGTGGTTCGGTCTACGCTGTTGGATCTAGATCCAACTGTCAGGATCTAACCTAGGTCATCTCGGTTAAGGCTACGCGATGCGATCTAAACCGTTAGATCTGGATCTAACAGTCCACAACGCATCTGGGTTTTACGGGGTTAGGGCGCACGTGGCTAACCTGGATCGTTGAATGGAGATCGGACGGTCCTTGAAGCTCACGAATACGGTGATGTCGCGGCGGTGCTGGCTTGCCGGAGACGAGGACGAGGACGAGCCCGACCGCGCTCCCGTGCAGTTCCGGTGAGGTGGGTGATCACGTTCGGCAGCGCTGGACACAGGGACTCGGTTGAGCACCACGGCGGTGGAGGCGGCGGCGGCGGCAAGCGGTGAAGAACCGCGGCGGCAACCCCACCTACCGGCGGCGATTCACGCGAGGGCGGCGGCGGCTTTCGAACGCAGTAGCTAGGGCAAAAGAGGCGCACGGGAACGGCGGTCCTCGGGTGATGTCCCACGCCTTAAATAGCCTCGGCTTCCGCGCTTAATCCGAAACCCTAACAAACACGGCGGAGAATGCGGCGGCGCAGTCTGTATCGGACTCGGCGGAGACGAAGCAATCTCGACCGTCCACGTGTCCCATCCAACGGCCGGGATTCGCCCGGGTGCGGTCGGATCCGATCCGGCCTGGGCTCGGATGACGTGGCTCGACGCGGGCCGTTGGATCATGATCCAACGGTCGCGCGATTTAGGGTTGATTCCGGCCTGGTTTAGCTCGACCGTGGTCCGGGTCGGACTCGGACTCGAGTCTGACTCGGACTCGGTCGGAGGAACAGTACAAACCAACTCGCCTTTTGCCAATGATTATATTCTTTAATTTAATTTCCAGAAATTCATTTAATTCAAGAAAAATAGCAAAATACTCAGAAAAATTCTGGAAAATATTTTAGGGCATTTGGGACTCAAATAAAATATTTCCAACAAGATTTTATTTGTAAATTAAATTCTTTAATTATTTTAAAAGGGGATAAATTCAAATAAATTCCAATTAAATCCAAATAAATCCTAGAAAATTCCAAAAATTCCCAAAAGTGCAAAATATCATTAAAATTCATGAAAAGCAAAATTTGGGGTGTTACAGAATTCAACCGAGGTGAACTCGCCACCATGGTCAGTGTAGAGTACGTGCAGTCTCCTCCCAGTCTCCACCTCAACGCTTGCTTGGTACTTCTTGGTCGCGACCGGTGCTTCGTCCTTGTATTTTAGCAGCATAAGCTAAATATATACCTGCTAAAATCATCGATGAGTAGAAGAAATAAGCATTTTTCTCGGTATGTCATCGGCGTGATTGGGCCGCAAAGGTCACCATGGACTAGATCGAGACGGTGTTCAGTATGATACTTGGGTTCTTGTGAGAATGAGGCTCGGCGTGGCTTCCCGGAGAGGCAACCATTGCAGATCTAGTCCATATGGTTAATTCGTGGGAGTCCACGCACCATTCCACGACGAGCTAGCTTGCATAGAGCATCAAAGTTGAGATGGCCAATGCGAGCATGCCAGCGCCAGGCATCGTTGACGAGGCTGCAATCATGTAGACAGGCTTTGTCACCTTCAGTGACACGATGTACAGCCGATTGCTTGTATGCTTGACCTTCATGAGCAGGCAATGTTGGCAATCATGGATTTGCATGTATCCATTCTCAACTTCTTTGGCAGCCTACCTCATCAAGCTAGCAGAGGCTCGGTATGTTGGAGCGCTTGATTGAGGTATGAAGTAGATGCCTATGAGCACACAGTGCCTCCCTTCTTGCCGGTGAAGACCATCATACCGCGCCCATGAATGTCAATGATAGAGCCATTGCTGAACTTGATGTTCTCGACTACACCTCTGTCCAGCTCAAAGAAGGCAGACAGGTCACCCGTCATGTGGTTAGATGCACCGGTGTCCAGATACCATGACTGGTTGATTTGTCCGCTGTCATCGTTGAGATCGGCGTGTTCCTCATTTGACACATGTGCTTCGTGTTTTTCATGCAAGAGCATAGCACCAGTTGCATGTGTTGTATGTTCATGCAAATGCTCAGTAGTTGCCTGCTCGTTAGTCATGTTGTGCACGTACGCGCCATGTACGCCTTGATTCACCTCGGCATGTTCGTCATTGAGATGCATATCACCATGTGAAGATGTCAGCCCCTCGGTAATGATGTCCATGAGCGCCATGAGCAGCATCGGTTCGACATCGTTAGACTGCACCAGATGTGCCTCCTCGTGCTTCTTTTTGCGAAAATCTCGGGCCTAGTGGCCGATCTTGCCGCATTAGCGACACTTATCTTTTGACACGTCGCGACCACCGCCATGGTACTGAATTTCTCTGTTTTCGCGTCTTATTTCTTTGTCCTTCCCGTGGCCACGCCCGTCGTTACGACGATGGTTGCCATTCCCGCCACCATTGCTACTACCGAAAGGGCCGTCTTGCTCGTGCTTACGCATGCGTGCGAGCCATTCTTCCTCAGATAGCAACAGATGCCCACCAGTGTTGCCACCGGTGTCAAGCTCGAACCTCTCCTCTGCCACCTTCAGGTGCCCGGTCAACTCCTCCACAAAAAGCGTGGAGAGATCAATCAGCGTCTCAATGGAGAGTGCCACCTAAGAGTATCATTTGAAGTGCGGCCTTACGAGAAACTTCTACACCGCATTCTCTTAGGAAATCGTGCCACCGAGGATGGTGAAGGTGTTCATCATGCCAATCAAGCGCATGGCAAAATCATCGACGGTCTCCCCATTGTGGAACTTGATTCCCTCAAACTCTTTGCATAGTGATTGTGCCTTCTCCTTACGCACTCGCTCGATCTGGCGGCTGTCTTGATGGAGTCCCAGGCTTCCTTCGCCATCCTCTTTGACAGCAAGGCTTGCTAGCATCTCAGGTGGCACGGCACAGAGGATGGCCTCCAGTGCCATGTGATATTCACAGTAATCAGCTTCGTCGGTGATGTTGGCGCCGATATCGACCACCATCCATAGGCCTCTCACCTATAGGATGACCCTCATGAGCAGGGCCCAATCACCGTAGTTCATTCTTGCCAACGTCGGGTAGGCTGTCGATCCTCCAACTTCCTTCACCACCCGCGGTATTGCCAGTTCATGACCAGCGCCACTACCACCTACGCCATTGTTGCTGTGGAGCCTAGGACGCGGATACACTAATAAAAGAAGTAAATGTAAATCACATAACAAGATTATCCAACAGGGCCACAGGTAAGTGAGAAGGAAGTTCACTACAGCTCAGCTTCTTCCAGACAGTTGCTTAAGGCATTAATTTCTAGCGTCAAATCAGTACATGAATTTTTGCCAAATTTTATTTAAAGTTTTCAGAGAGTTGTACCTTCACAGTAAAAGTTTGAGATGAATATAACTTGTAGATGTGTTTATAAAATTCTGACTTTAATGACTGCTCAAACTTTCATTTTCTATAATTAATTTATTTGAGGGTCTAAATTTCATTGTCAATTTTTGATATTTTTTGTCTAGACTTATCAGAAGCTGGATAACATTATATAAAATTTAAAATTTATTTATTGAGTAGTTATTTTGTAGTAAATCTGTCCATATATTTTTTAGATTTTCATATTTTTAATTCTTGAATTTTTATAGGCATTAAAGTAAGTATTAATTTCTAGGACTTTTATCACAGGTAGATATTTATTTGAGGATTGTTTGGTAAATCCTTAGCTTCAGATAAGGTTCGAATTATTTTATATAAATCTATCATGACTATTCTTGATAATAAAATTTATTGATTTTTGATAATTATCTTCAAATTAATTCTTTCACATTCATTTCTGACTACAGTAAAAGTAATTTCAGAACAAATTTACTTTATTGTAAGTTTTTATTACCTTTTACTTTTAGTACATTACTTTTTTTATCTTTTTATCATTTTATATACTGATTTCCTTTTCAGGATAAACTCCAAAAATAAGAAACAAAAATCACAAATTCGGATTGAATCACACTCACATTTTCAAAATGCACATTTTATTTCTTACTACTTTTTAGGATGTTACATTCAACTACATAAAAGTTCATATTTGACATGTATAAATCTAAAATAAAGATACGTTTAGAATGATCTAAAGAAAAAATATTACATATAAATATAAATTATACCATTGCGAAGATCTTGTGAGCTGATACCAACAATGCAGAAGATAGGGAACATGAAAGGTTTGTACGTCTTGTGGGCCTCACAAATCATGCTGAATCTGCAGCCACCGGAATAAAATTCATCTACCAGCTTGAGCCAGGTGGTTGTCTTACATGCATGCAACGCGGGACCCCATTTAACGATGGAATTCATCCCAGCGTTGAACCAGCCGACACTATACTATTTTCTTGATTGACGCTAGGCGTACATGGAGAGGTTTACACGCAGGACAGGTCAGGTTATTGCTGCACATCGTGGCAAAGACGGAGAATCGCAGCATACGCTCCATCGAGCACTATCGCCAACGGACTCGACGCCATCCCATGATAGCATCGAATAGCTTCTCCATCATGACACCCACGAATCGATACTTCCGCGATGTACAGCGAAGAGGTTGGGCTAACGCCTGCGTGCGATACAAGGTACTCTGGCGGGTGCCGAAATCCCGCACGCAGGAGCATGTCCCGAAGGGCCACCTGCAAAGAACCTACGTAAATGGCGCGGGTGTAGAAACACGGTTCCCAGCGTCCCATCATCTGGGTTCAATGGAAGGAAACAAACTCAGCAAAGACCCTAGTTGATCTAAAGCTGAAAGGAATTAGAGGGCAAACATACAGTCGAACAAGTTGAGCTGACTCCCAGCTACTTCGCTTAGCTGGTTCAACCGACTAACCCACAAGCAAAGGGTTAGTATCAAAATTTGAATAAAGGGAAAGGGCTAGAATTAATTCTTTTCCCAGGTTCGTTCTCTTATTTAGAAAAATTCCCTTTTGATGTTCAGGTAAGTCCAAATCATTTTGAAGGATAAAACAAGGTAAGAGGCTACAGATGGGTTAGATTAGCAGTCTATGCTTTACAATTAAGAATTTATAACCCCAAAATAAGTTTCAGGAAATTTGACCCTTACTTATATCGACCATTCTATCCAAGTCTCCCCTACAGTCACTGTTGGCATCGAAAAACTTGACGACGGGTTGATCGCCGCCAACGCACGAGAACACCGGGTTCAGGTTTGCGGGCGTGCCAGCCAATTTGATCATGCAATCGGCAAGAGACATATCTCCTGATGTGATCGTTCAGAAGAACGATCCGAGACTTGGTAGTAAGACAATCCTAACTGGCTCGGGATGAACCAGCGTACATCAGGATGACTCAATGGATCTAATCAACCCTTACGAATTGATCAGATGGGGTAAAAGCCTACTTCCCCCGAAAAAGGCGATGCGCAGTAAGATCGGAAAGAAACTAGGGCTTGGTGGGGCGTAACGTAGCAAAGATCAATAACTGGTGATGTGCAACTTGTATTGATCAAAGTGTATTACAGAAGAAAGATTATAGAAACTACGATGGCTACTCCTAATGCGACAAGAGTAAAGTAGAAATAATTGATAGATTGGTTGTGTTTTTTGATGTCCCCTTTGACGTAGCACGCCATCCTCTATTTATAGCCCGGTGAGTTCAATCGTATCCGTCATGGTTTCTTCATAATCGTATCAGCCTCATGTTCAGCCTTCCATCTTGATCGTAACCGTATGGGGTCCAAGTTGTATTGGCTCTGGCCTTTCCTTATAATCTTCACATGATCGTATCTTCCTGATTTTGTCTTGTTCCATCACCCGTTGCCGGCCCGGTTCACGTCGCTTTTCCCCAACTCATGTCAAGACCATACCTATCCCGGTCGGTCGAATTTGGGTGCTAACATATGCCACCCATTTTTGGGATATACTTCATGTCCCAAAAATCACCTGCCGATGCCTTGATAAGCCGCCACCCTTCTCTCTTCTGGCGGTTGTTGCCTCGAGTTGTCGCATCATGATGTCATCGAACTGCTCCGTATTCTGCTGACATTTACTTGAAGGATGCTTCATTCTCCGTATTATGGCGACCTTACTGTAAGTTTGGCTCTATAAGTACTCGGTAAATCATGGTTTGACTTGTACTGCACTCGAATAGCCTTTGCTACAAGCATCATGTCTTCGTCTTCTTCCTCTTTCTCTGATTCCGGTTCGGACTACTCTTCATCAGACGATGACTCTGCCATTGCAGCGGCTCTCCAAGAGGAGTTATCGGCCGAGGTTCGGGCCGAGGAAGAGGTGGCTGATGACGAGGCCATTGCTCGCGCGCTCCAAGAGGAGCTCAATGCGGACGCTGCTAGTGCCCCTCCCGCCAGAGCCGTTGACGCACCGGTGGGAATAGCTCCCGAGGCCACCAATCCTCTTCCAGCCGATGCCGCGGGAGAGTCGATCAGCAGCAGTGGCCATGATCATCGTCGCTCTGACGATGAACCGTCATGTCCACCAGCCCCTCCTGCTGGCGTCGCTCTCCGGGAGTCATCAAGCTCTAGCAGCAGTTCCAATGTTGGGAGTGCACCTGACAGCAAGCGCAGTCATCTTCACTAGGCGTAGGAGTTTTTTTTAAGGTTGCCACAATCTCTGAGCACTTTGCCTAGGGATTGTTATACTTCTTCTCCTTCCAGTTCTGCTCGTTTATTGAGATCTTTGTTCTCAACCGTTCTATCTTTTCTAGCCAATACTGTGAGTTTTCTGTACGTCTTCTGGCCTACTGGTGTAATTGCTACTTTACCCTTCAGGCAATTATGTAAATGACCTTTTAATGAAAAGCATTGATATCTGGATATTCATCTCTCATTGGCTTCTATGCACGATTCAACTTTTATTCCTGTCTTTTATCGGCTCACGATGACCCAGTATGGGGCGCTTTAGAACCAATCGGCTTTAGAGAGCGTTAGACGAGCGTATTTGCCCATCGGCCGATGTGGTTTGAACTGACCATTTCTCCGCTGGTCATTCCTTCCTATGTACGCCACCCAGTAGATGCGTTACTTTTCTCTTTCTTCATTAACTGCCTTGCAGCCATATTGTCCTGTCACCTACTCGTTTAGTGGGTGCGAGGCTTGGGGTGCGATTTACGGGGTCGTTCCGGGCGAAATTCACTTTATATAGCCTCTCCCATTCTTTGTGCGCTCTTGCCCTCCTCTTCTGAACTCATCGACCTTCACCCGACCAGCTACTGTGGAAAGTTTGCTTCATTGGCTCGGCTTTTCTTCCATCATTCCTCTTGAACTCTGACAATTCATCCCCGGATCTTGTGACTGTAAGTTCCTTCTGCTCTTGTGTCAATCATCGGCCCATTACACTCTTGCCGTCTTCATTTTACTCCCTTCTCTTGTAGATGGCCGATTATCGCTCGATGATCCTGGTTCCGGCACCTAGGGCGGCTAATCAATTCTTGCTTGGTCTCGAGGGGGATGAAGACCCAACTGATTACATCAACTGAGAGGCAATGAGGATTCCTTTAAATGCCGCCAGGCACAACTTGACAGGGTGGAGAGACAGCTTCAGGGCTTGGCCTGTTGGGGTCAAGGGTTGGAAGAATTGGTACAACAGAGTAGCCAATAGTAAAAGAGCGGACTGGGAAGCCTGGGAGATAGCCGATTGCATCGACCTTCGCTATCAGTATGCCTGAAGATGAATCCTTGATAGCCGCTGCTTCTTACTTTTGGTCAGATGCCTTTAATGCCTTTTCCATTCGCCCTGGGTTCTTTAGCCCGACCTTGGTGGACGTAATGGTGCTTACTGGTCTCAAACCAACGGGTCACCAATTCCATGCGTTCGAAGTGGCTCCCACTCACCAATTGTTAACCAAGATTTGCTGGTCCCGATATATCCAGGAGCATAGCCGATCATCGGGCCCGGTGGAGCCTCGCGAGCATACCGCCTTCCTGATTATGTGGCTGGACAATTTTCTTTTCTGTGGTGCTACTCTGGGTCCTACCACCAATTTTCAAGCCCTGGCTGAAACTTTGGTAGTAGGCAAGGATGTGGCTATGGGAAAGCTTATTCTGGGTGAAGTTTATCGGATGATGCACCTTATTGTCTCGAGACTGAACGGGGCGGCCAACTCTCATGCCGTCGGGCATCAGGGAGGTCCTCTTTGGTTCGTCCAACTATGGCTGATGGCCCAATTCCAATTATCCTTCGGTTATGCTCTTTCCTCGAATCTCCGATTCCCACATGAGGATTTACCGGAAGACGAGACAGCGGACGAGGAGCCGTCCTTTAGGCGCTGCCGATCATACGGAGAGGATTTGTCTCAAATCCTGCCAGGAGGCCAGAAGCTGGATATGTCAAGTTTCACCAAATTCTTTTCTCATTTCTATAGGACTGAAATCATCCCCCTTGTCGGGACCCGAATTTGCAAATCCGGACCCTTTGTGTATTCAGCACTAGTCCAGGAACGCGCTAGTGCACACAGTCTTAACATCGGTAAATATCACAATCATACCACTCGATACTAATAAAGTACTTTAATTAAATAGTCAAACTGGTTGCTCGACCTTATGGTCAAGTTATAAATATACGCCACGCAGGGCGAAACTTAATAAGAGAGAAATAATAGCAACACAAAAATAAGATAACTTCGTGGTGCCATCCAGTATACCACGAGGCAAGCGGTGGGCTCGCTCCTAAGTGAGCGGTTCCTCTTGGAGCTCCTCCTCCAAAGCTGGTGTAGACTCCTCTTCAACTGGTGTTGTATTGTGGCAAGGGTGAGTACTTGGTACTCAGCAAGTCATGCACAGAATGCAAACTAATATACTACATGCATGGCTTAGTACAAAGGAATAGCTCAGGGTTTATTTGCAGTAAAACGGCATTTGACAAGTAGCATAAGTAGATTCGAAAGCAGTAGAAACAAGTATAACATCAATAACTTTTCCAGGAGTTTAATCAGCATCTTTCCCATTCCTAATCCATATTTCCATCAACATCATTGTTTAACCAAACCCAACCTTTCAAGTCCAAGTTATTTTCAAGAAAGTCTAACCCTTGACTGTAATTCCCGAGCGATGTCCAATACCGTGGACACGGCTATTCGAATAGATTTTACACTCTGCAGAGGTTATGCACTTTACCCACAAGATACAGTCAAACACCACAAAGGCGAGTTCCCGTAACAAAGTCTTTCGGAAACTTTTAACAATACAAGTGGTCCTCCCTGGTGTTGCACACTAACCCTTCCCTTAGCTAAGGCGAAGTTTAGGCCAATCAACCGTTAGATGGGTACCCGGCCGCAGCCCGATGCGCTCCCGTACAACTTACACAAAGGGTGTAGTTGACATCCACGATGTCCCACAGTGCGTTATTAGCAACTTAATCAACCAGGTCCGTCCCATTACGGACATGTGGTTGCAGCTTGATCGATTCAAAGGCTTGCAAGGTTAAGTCCTTAGGGTGACCAGGGCAAGACTACAGAAGAACCAACACAGCGTTCGGTGCCACAACTGGCCCACCCGATCATTCTTGCCACATGCCCCGGTCAAAAGCTATTTATCAAACCCCCAGTTGATTACCATGCACCACGTGCCATCAACATCACATGATACCTTTCCAAAACAGGTTCAATATATCATTAAGTCAATATTATCATTTGATTGTCCAAAATCATGTCAAGGGCACGTAGCAGGTCTAAGCAATATACTACAACGGTCTAAAACCCATGTTGGCAATTTTAGTAATGTCCAACTAGTAAACCACAACTAGGGTGACAAGGGTCATGGCACATATTTAATTAACCAAGGTGTCATACAGCAATTAGGCATTTATCTAATTACCCACAATTAGTAAAGCATTTTCTAATTTAAACTAGCATGCAATAATTTGAATCAAAATAGGTTTCAAAATGGGATCAACATGGTCAAAGCATAACTTGCCTTCAAAAAGTACTTGTTCTTGGTCCTGAGCTAGCTCCTGAGTCAACACTTCTCCTTCGAATCCTTCCGGCACTTCAACGTCTACTCGTAACGTGTGCAAATAACAACAAATGAATAAAACAGTAGACAAAAAGTGTCCAAACATCCAAATAAAGTTCATAAACAGAGAGAACGCAATTCTATGAATTTTTAGAAACTGGAATCGTCAAATTCGGAGTTTAAATGAAAAAGATACAAGCATTTAAAGTTTAAATAATCAATTAAATAATATTACAGAGAAAAACTTTAGTCCAAAAATTAAATAAAATTCATCATTAGACAGATCTCAATTTTATACAAATTTAGAAATTTGAATCACTCAAATCGGAGTTGAAACGCAAAAGTTATAAGCATTTGAAGTTTGAAACAAAATCTGAAATCATTATTTCGAATTAATAAATCATTTTCTTTTTCGAAAATTAATTACTGCGTCAGTAAGGACACGTGGCAGCTTCTGATTGGGCGGCTGACGTCAGCCGGCCCACGGGCTCGGTCCACGCTCGGCTCGGGTTCACCGTGGACCCGGTCCACGGCTCACGTGCGGCCCGGCGGTGGGACCCGCGGTGTGGCGTCATTCTTGGCGTCGGCGGGGACTCGACCCGCTGGCGGCAGTGGGACCCGGTGATGTCATTCTTTGGCGTCACCTTGCGGCTGAGGTGGCGGCGGCAGGTGGGCCCTCGACACGTGGGCCGGCGTGTCGAGACACGTTCCACGCCGCGGCGGCCGCGGCGGTCAAGCTTCCCGCCACGTGGCGCAATCTCGCCCGTTGGTTTGAAAATCAACGGCGCGGATTAGATCTAGCGTAACGCGTTGGAAAACAACTCCGCTGATCTGGACCGTTCTATCTTGATCGGACGGTCAAGATCCAATCTAACGAAAACAACGTGGGTTAACGCTAACCGTTCGATCTAGATCTAACGGCTGAGATCTATTCTAGCTTGGTGCAGTTTAGGCTACGTGGCACGATCTAAACCGTTGGATCTAGATCCAACGGTTGGAAATAGATCTGAGGAAAGCACGTGGGATCTCACCGGGGTGTGACGTGGCGCGATCTGGACCCTTGGATCTGGATCGGACGGTGAGTGGAGCTCGAGGTCGGCGATGGCTTGCGGCGGGTAGTTCACCGGGAGGCGAAGGCGGCGACCACGGCGCGGCGGCGTTGCGGGGCTCCTCCGTGAAGTGAGTGGTCTCCTGCAGTGCGGCTTGACCTCGCGGTTCGGATCTGGGCTCAGCGGCGGAGGGCGGCGGGCGGCGGCGAAACTTCTGATTGAGCAGCGGCGAGCAGCTCCTCCAACTCCGGCGAGCGATTACGGCGCAACCACGGCGGCTCTGGCGGCGTGAGCTAGGGCTATGGGTGCGCATGGAAATCGACATCACGGCACGGGTGGCGGTGCATTAAATAGGGCCCTCGGCGTCCGTGAAACGCGCGGAAACCGAGGCCCACTCCGTTGCGACGGCGGAGTCCGACGGCGACACGGAGAGGGTGACGTGGCACGCGCACAGCCGTTGGATCAAGATCCAACGGTGCGTGGGTTTGGGTTCGGGTCTGACTCGGGCGAGCTGGCTGGCTCGGTCGGGCTCGGGCTCGGGTCCGGCGACGTGGCTCAATCGTGGCCGTTGGATCAAGATCCAACGGTCATGCGGGTTTGGGTTCTGCCGAGCGGGTTCGACCGGGTCGGTTGGCTCGGGTTGGACTCGAGTCTGACTCGGACTCGGGTCCGGTCGGATGAACAGTAAAACCCACTCGCATTTTTCCAGCGATTAAATAATTCAAATTAATTCCCAGAAATTCATTTAAATCATTAAAAATAGCAAATGACTCAGAAAAATTCCAGAAAAATTCTGGAAAATATTTTGGAACATTTCAAACTCAAATAAAATATTTCCAACAAAATTTTATTTGCAAAGTTAAATTCTTTAATTATTTCAAAAGGGAATAAATTCAAATAAATTCCAAATAAATCCAAATAAATTCCAGAAAATTCCAAAAATTCACCAAAGTGCCAAATCACTCATGAATTTAAGAAAAGAAAAATTTTGGGGTGTTACAAACCTCCCCCTTAACAGAATCTCGTCCCCGAGATTCAGGGCTTTCTAAAGAAATAGGTTCGGAAACTCTTTCTTCAAATCCTCTTCGCGCTCCCAAGTTGCTTCACTCTCTGCATGGTTGCTCCATTGAACTCTGCAGAAGCGGGTTGACTTGTTTCTAGTTTCTCGATCCATTGTGTCCAGAATCTTCACGGGGTGCTCCTTGTAGGTCAGATCTTCTTGCAACTCAATTGACTCTAGCGGTGTCTGCTCCTCAGGCACTCGGAGGCACTTCTTCAGCTGGGACACGTGGAACACGTCATGCACTCCTGCTAGTGATTGCGGTAACTCTAGCTGATAAGCAACTTCACCTTCTTGGTGAGAACCTTGAATGGTCCAACATATCTTGGCGCGAGTTTTCCTTTGGCATGGAATCTCTTAACTCCTCTGAGCGGTGTGACTCTGAGATACACGAAATCCTCTGGTTCAAAACTTCGAGGTCTCGGCGGCGGTTGTCGACATAACTCTTACGTCGCGATTGGGCTATCTTTAATCTCTCACGATCATGGCAATTTGTTCTTCGGCTTCTTGAAGGATATCCGGCCCAAAGACACGGCTTTCACCTGTCTCATTCGGTTCAATGGCGTCAAGCGAGTCGACCATCTGATGCCTCAAAAGGTGACATATGTAGGCTTGCCTAAAAACTGTTATTGTAACTGAATTCGGCATACGGCAGACTTTTATCCCAAGAGGTAGCATAAGCCAATGCACACGCTCTTAACATATCCTCCAGAATCTGATTGACTCTTTCGGTCTGACCATCCGTCTGTGGATGATAAGCTGTACTGAAGTTCAAACGGGTTCCCATGGCTTCATGCAACTTATTCCAGAATCTTGAGGTAAATTGGGTACCTCTGTCCGATACAATCCTTTTTGGCACTCCGTGCAAACAGACGATCCTGATCATGTACAACTCTGCTAACTTATCTCCCGAGTAAGTGGTCTTCACAGGGATAAAATGGGCGACCTTGGTCAAGCGATCCACTATAACCCATATAGAATCATATCCTCCTTGAGTTTTCGGCAAACCGGTAATGAAGTCCATTTCGATTTCCTCCCACTTCCACTCAGGTATCTTCAATGGCTGTAGCAATCCTGCTGGTCTCTGATGCATTGCCTTGACTCTCGGGCATATGTCGCATAGCGCAACGTGCTCGGCAACCTCACGCTTCATGCTCGGCCACCAGAATCTTTCCTTCAAATCTTGATACATCTTGGCGCTTCCAAGATGAATTGAATACTTTGAGTCATGGGCTTCTTCTAGAATCAACTGCTTCAGCTCCTTCTGGTTCGGCACACAAATGCGATCCTTCATCCATAACGTGCCTTGCTCATCCAACTTGAAGTCCTCTGCCTTGCCTTCATCCATGTTGGACTTAATCCTGCGGATCTTGTCATCATCCTCCTGTCCTTCTCGGATCTGACCTTCCAGGTTAGGCTTAACTTCCAATGCGGCTAAGAATCCTTCTGGTACCACTTCAATCTGCATTCTCTGGAAATCCTCACACAGCTCATCCTGACTTGTGGCTAGCAACATGTTCACGGTATGGCTCTTCCGACTTAGAGCATCGGCAACTACGTTGGCCTTTCCGGGGTGATAATGGATTCCAACATTGTAGTCCTTGATCAACTCTAACCATCTCCTCTGCCTCATGTTCAGGTCTGATTGGGTGAAGATGTACTTAAGACTCTTATGGTCCGTGTATACTTCACATCTGTTTCCCATTAAATAGTGACGCCATAATTTCAAGGCATGCACTACGGCAGCTAGCTCTAAGTCATGTGTCGGATAATTCTCCTCATGTGGCCTCAACTGCCTAGATGCATAAGCGACGACCTTTCCATTCTGCATCAGCACACATCCAAGTCCTTGACGTGATGCATCACAATAAATATCGAAGTTCTGATTGACGTCCGGTAAAACCAACACCGGGGCTGATGTCAATCGCTTCTTCAGCTCTTGGAAACTTTTCTCGCACTCTGGTGTCCATGCAAACTTCTTCTCCTTTTTCAGCAATTGCGTCAGAGGTTTCGCAATTGTTGAAAAGCCTTCAATGAAACGGCGGTAGTAACCTGCCATTCCAAGGAAACTCCGGATCTGGGTCACGGTCTTCGGTTGCTCCCAATGTAACACAGCTTCCACCTTGCTTGGATCAACGGCGACTCCTTCTGCGGTCATTACATGTCCGAGGAATTCCACCCTGTCCTTCCAAAAATCACACTTACTGAACTTGGCGAAGAGTTGCTGTTCCCTCAGCTTTTCCAAAACTCGCCTCAAGTGCTCTGCATGTTCATCCTCTATCTTGGAGTAGATTAGAATATCATCTATGAACACAACAACAAACTTGTCCAAATACTCCATGAACACCTTGTTCATCATATTCATGAAATATGCTGGCGCATTCGTCAGACCAAAGGACATAACGATGGCTTCGTAATGTCCGTATCTTGACGAGAATGCGGTCTTGAATATCCTACGATCGGATCTTCAGCGATGGTATCGACCTTAGATCAATCTTGGAGAAAACTCCGGCTCCTCTCAGCTGATCAAACAGATCATCGATCCTGGGTAGCGGGTACTTATTCTTCACGGTGACTTCATTGAGTGCGCGGTAGTCAATGCACATCCTGAAACTCCCATCCTTCTTCTTGACAAACAGAACTGGCGCTCCCCACGGCGACGAACTTGGTCTGATAAATCCTTTCTCCATCAACTCTTCAAGCTGCTTCTTCATCTCTACCAATTCCTCGGTGGACATCCGATAAGGTCTCTTTGCTATCGGTCTTTGTGCAGTACAAGCTCTATCACAAACTCTATGTCCCTGTGCAGCGGCATACCAGGTAGATCTTCGGGAAAAACATCTGGGTACTCATTCACTCTTTGAGACATCTTCTATGCTGATTGCCTTGGTGCTGTTAACCATCAACTGTCCATCTCTAACGGCGGTAGCTTGAAATTCCACTTTCTTCCCACACGGGCTCTCAACTGAGATAGTCCTTCGTCCACAATCCAATACGGCCTTGTGCTTGGATAACCAATCCATTCCCAAAATAACATCTAAGGTGCAGGTCTCCAAAATAATAAGGTTCGCTAGGAACTCTATCCCCTCTATTAGTATTCTCACCCCGGAACATCCTACTTTCGTTCGGAGTTCGGAACCAGGGGTTTGAACTAAAAGTACGCATTTAAGTCTTGCAATCTCCAAATCATTTTTAGCAGCAAAGCCTTGCGAAACAAGCGAATCTGAAGCTCGCAATCAAACAAAATCATTGGTGTCTTGAGTTAACAAGTAACTTACCCGATCACGGCGTCCATGGCATTCTGCGGTGCATCTGCGGTGACATGGTTGACTCGACCTCTCACCACGATGCTGAGTGCTTTGCTCACAGCTGTCTTTGTCCCTCGGCTAGGACATGGGGGAGCGCTCGGAGAAGAGGTCACAGTTTTTTCGGAAGGTGCTCCCCAAGCTCAAAGAGCACCAAAGGTATCGAGACAAGATCAACGAGATCGGCGACGAAAGGTGGAAAGAGGTCCATGGGCTGGAGGCCCAGTGCATGGCACTCCGAGAGGAAAAGGCGGAGCTTGATCATACGCTCGAAGGTAAGATTCTCCCCCGGGTTTGGCATGGACACTTTCTTGGACAATTGGGAAGAATTACGGCACCCTCGTGTTTCAGGACGCGACTCAACAATCGCTGAGCTGAGGGCGCAACTAGAGGCTTCAGAAAGTTCTAACCTCGAAACTCAGGCTAGCTTGGAGAAGACACAGCGAGAGCTGGAGGGTAGGCTTCTTTGATTTGAATTGGACGTGCTTGGGGCTGGGTGCAGTTTCTGATGGCAGCTTGGCTTTGGTGCAGAATGCAAGGAGAAGATGACCGCTGCGGAACAAAGCCGCAGCGAGCTCCGCGTCGCCTGCGAGCTAGTCCTGCACCTTCTGCGAATCGAGGGAGCCGAACCAAGCCAGGGAGACGATGCCGTTCCACTTCTCTCGGGAGGAGCTGACAGGATCAAGGCTTACGCAATGGAGTCGGCGACCATGAGTGCTAACCAGGCGTTGGTAGTGGTCAAATCTCACTATCCGAGAGTTGACCTTGAAGCTGTTAAAGAGGGTTTTGCCTGTGATGAAGACAAGGCCAACGCACTCCTCGAAGAGGTCTCCGGTACATCGCAGGCCTTGTTAGAGAATCTTGAATTCTGACTTCGATGTGAACCTTCATGCCGAGTGCTGGCCCTCCTTGTTTGAAGCATTGTATTTGTTACTTGAATATAATTTGTCTGCTTTGTTCTCCAGTAAGCGAGCTCACAACTTCTTTCGCTCTTTTCAGCTCGTCTGAGTTGTTAACACATAGGACCGCGGCCTTTTGGCCCTCGTTACGCCTTTCTGGGTGGCCTTCAGCCGACTGGTATGCCACCCAGGCTCCGGGTCATTGGCTCGTGGCCTTCTCACCCCAGAAACGCTTTTTCGAGTGGCTGGCATGCAGCTCTTGAGCGTCGGGACTTACGTTGTGGCCTCCTGGCTGAGTGGTTCCGCCCCCAAGTTTACGTCGTTGCCTCCCGGACCCCAGGCTTCTCGCTTAGTTGGGCCAAGCGGCGGGAAGGTCAACTTAATTTGAGCTGCGCCTGACACGTGTCTGGCAAAATATCTCTTCATTCTGTTCAACGTGTTGATCTTCTTTGGTATTTGCGCAACTGCTTTGTTTTTTGTGCTTCATTGATTGTGAGGTGGCGCGTTTGATTGCCCTTGGAGACTCTTCGATTTCCGGAGCTGGGATGGTTTATAAATAGAGCATCACCGCAAGTAAAGCGATCGCCCCTTTGTCAAACTTTTTCTTCTTCTCCGAGATTTTCTGTAGTGCCGCTTCCAATGTCGGACAGCGATTCGGAGAACGCAGAGCTCTGGTTGGACCTCGACTTCGCCATGATGGAGTTGGCGGAGGAGAGGGCAGCGGCGAAAGACGCGGCCGCCGTCGCCGCTCTCATCGAGGCTGTGCTGGCGCTTGCGGAGGTGGAGGACGTGCTGAAGGAGATTCTCGGGCGGGAGCGTCGTGACGCCACCGCCGTGGAGGCCCTTCTTCGTCTTGTGCCTTCACTCTGGGTGGTTGCGGACTTGATCTGCGAAGCCCTGGGGCGGGCGCGTCGCGGTTAGCCGCTTGCACCCAGCTCCGCGGCACCAGCACCAGCAGGATCGGCGGCAGGAGCCGCCCCTCCTTTTTTTTAGCGCGAGAAAATGAAAAAAGAAGTTAGTAATGTAAATTACTGTTATTATGGAATATAAATCGGTGCCTTTTTACTCTTCTTAGTTTGATCGTTTTTCTTTGAGTAGTTTACACTAGTCGACAGCCCCAGCCCCCGCAGCGAGGTGTTGGAGGGCTGAATTTTTATCGACTAGAGTTTAGTGACCCCAATCTCTGTCTAGTAAAATTCCTGAACTATCGATCGTTGTTCTCGAGTGGTTAGTACCTTCTTCTAGCTTAGTCTTTTCTATCTCGTGCGCTGGTGCAGACGTTCGGATGTTGCCGCTTGCTGCGGTCTCACCTCGAACATGCATTTCCGCATATTTTGTACCGGCACGGCTCGGATCAGACAATACGTTAGTAGGGTGGTAACCAATCAGGATTGACCGGGTCACAATAGTCAAAATTGATCAAAGAACCAGATAGTCAGGAGCTTTATTTAATGCATGGGAGCAGGATACATAGCTTAAGCGTAGAAGCGACGCAGCTGTTCGGCGTTCCAGGTGTTCACCAAGACTGCACCGTCTTCACGTCTGAGTCGATAGGCACCTGGTCGAACTGTCTCCTCTACAATGTACGGACCTTCCCAAATCGGAGAGAGCTTGTGCTCACTTTTCTGGTTCCTTCTGAGGACCAAATCTCCTTTTGAGAAGGTACGACTTCGGACATTGCGAGAATGGTAGCGCCGAAGTCCCTGGAGGTACTTGGCCGACTGGATGGCTGCAACATTTCGAGCCTCCTCTAGTTGATCAACCTCTACCACTCGGCTTTCCTCGGACTCGGCTTCCTTGTAATTCCGAACCCTCGAGGATCCAAATTCCAACTCGGTTGGCAAAACCGCCTCTGCCCCGTAAACTAGGAAAAAGGGAGTTTGCCCAGTTGCTCGGCTAGGAGTGGTTCTGAGCCCCCAAAGTACTGATGGTAACTCTTTCACCCATCGGGCAGCATAAGGCTTGAGGCGATCGAAGATCCTGGCCTTGAGACCCTGAAGGACCAAGCCATTAGCTCGCTCAAGCTGCCCATTGCTCCGCGGATGACCCACCGAGGCGAAGCAAATCTTGATCCCGATGCTTTCGCACCACTCTTGAAATTCTTCGACCCTGAATTGGGTTCCGTTGCCTGTAATGATCCGGTTGGGAACTCCAAACCTGACCACAATATCCTGGAAGAATTCCTTTGCCTTGGCCGTAGTGATCGTGGCGACTTCGATCCACTTGGTGAACTTGTCGATGGCTACGAAGAGGTAGGCGAAGCCGCCTTGTGCCTTCTTGAGGGGTCCGACTAGGTCGAGCCCCTAGACCACGAAGGGCCAAGAGATGGGGATGGTTTGTAGCTCCTGCGCCGGCAAATGTGTCTGCCTCGCATAGAACTGTCAGCCCTCACATGTTCGAACGATCTCTCTTACATCCGTTACCGCCGTAGGCCAAAAGAAGCCCTGCCGGTAGGCTTTCCCAACCAAGGCGCTTGACGCCGCGTGATGGCCGCACATTCTCGAGTGGATTTCTCTGAGCAGGTCCTTTCCCACTTGTTGCGGAACGCACCGCCTAAGAATGCCGGAGGCGCTCTTTCGAAAGAGCTCTTCCCCAATCACCACATAGGACTTGGCTTGTCGCGAAATGCGCTCAGCCAGAGTGGGAGTTCCAGGAAGTTCATCTTTCAAGAAGTAATCTAGATATGGAGCCGTCCAGTCGGGGTTAATGGACAGGACTTCAGTCTCAGGATTCTTACTTGGCTCTCGTCGTTTAATGCTTTGTTGGCTCGTAAAGATCCTGGACGAAGATTCCACTCGGGACCTCTGCCCGAGTGGCTCCCATCTTGTCCAACTCGTCCGCTGCTTCGTTCTTGCGGCGCAGGACATGGACCAGCTCCAGATCGTCAAACTTGCCTTCCAATTCTCGGACCTGTTGACAATACGCCGTCATAGTCTGATCGACACACGACCAGTCCTTCTGCACCTGGCTCACCACAAACTGCGAATCTCTGCGAATCGCCAATCGTCAGACCCCGAGCGATATGGCGATGCAAAGCCCGTGGATGAGTGCCTCGTACTCCGCGGCGTTATTCGAGGCCGGAAACTGAATCCGAAGGACGTACTTGAGTCTATCGCCTCTCGGCGAGATGAGGAGAATTCCCGCCCTGGGCCCGCCGAGTATGAGAGATCCATCGAAGTGCATGGTCCAATATTCCGGCTCTTCTTCGATGCGGGGAGCTTGGAATTCAGTCCACTCGGCCGTAAAGTCGGCCAAGGCCTGGGACTTGATGGCGGTGCGCAGCTTGAACGAGATGTCGAAGGCTCCAAGCTCGGCCGCCCATTTTGAGATTCTCGAGAGTTTCGATTATGGAGGACCTCTCCCAAAGGGAAAGAAGTCACTACCGAAATCGAGTGTCCTTGGAAAAAATGCTTCAGCTGCCGCGATGAGATCAAGATTGCGTACAGCAGCTTCTAAACTTGAGGATATCGCGCCTTGGATTCGCCCAGTACTTCGCTGAAAAAGTAGACCGGGCGTTGTACACCGTAGCGGTGTCCTGACTCCTCCCGCTCCACAACTATCGCGGCACTGACTACATGAGTTGTTGCCGCTATGTAAAGCAGGAGAAGTTCACCTGGCACTGGCGAGACCAGGATTGGAGGGGTGGAGAGGAACACCTTGAGTTCTTCGAAGGCTTGCTGTGCCTCAGCTGTCCACTCAAAACGGTCCTGCTTCTTGAGGAGCTTGAAGAAAGGCATCCCTCGAACCCCCAACCGGGAGATAAACCTGCCAAGCGCTACCATGTAGCCAGTAAGCTTTGGAACATCTTTCTGGCTGGTAGGTGGCGCCATCCTCATGATGGCCCCGATCTTCTCCGGATTTGGCTCGATCCCGCGATGAGAGACAATGAATCCGAGTAGTTTCCCGGAAGAAACTCCGAAAACACACTTCTCAGGGTTTAACCTCATCTGGAACGCCCTTAGACTTTCGAACGTCTCGGCCAGATCGGAGGTGAGACTGACCTTGGTCTGCGTTTTAACCACTACATCATCCACATATGCCTCTACGTTGCGTCCGAGCTAATGGTGAAAACACCGCTGTATCGCGCGCTGATAAGTTGCGCCAGCGTTTTTCAGCCCAAACGGCATCGTGACATAGCAATATGCTCCGAATGGAGTGATAAACGAAGTCTTCTCGCAATCCTCTTCTCAAAGCCGGATTTGGTGATAGCCTGAGTAGGCGTCCAGAAAACTGAGGAGTTGACATCCAGCAGTGGAGTCCACCACTTGATCGATGCGGGGCAGACCAAAGGGATCTTTCGGGCAAGCCTTGTTGAGGTCGGTATAATCAACACACATGCGCCAACTTTTATTCTTCTTTTGAACGAGTATAGGGTTTGCCAACCAGTCAGGATGATACACCTCTTTGATAAAACCTGCGGCTAACAGCTTTGTGATGTCCTCCCTGATGGCCTCTCGACGGTCTTGAGCGAACCGTTGCAACCTTTGTTTGATCGGCCTGGCCGCTTCCTTTATGTTCAGCGCATGCTCGATCACCTCCCTGGGGACTCCGGGCATGTCCGACGGCTTCCAGGCAAAGACGTCTTTGTTTGCCCGCATGAAGGTGACGAGCGCGTCTTCCTATTTCTCTCCGAGCCCTGTCCCAATCAAGGCCGTTCGAGCCGAATCGGATGGGTCGAGAATAATTCTCTTGGTACCTTCTTCGGGGCCAATTCCGGGGTTCGGCGCTTTGCGGGTAGGGACGCTACCTTCTGGCTTGTCGGAATCCGCCTCTTGCCGGATCCTCTCCCGACCCGTTCGCGCCTCCAGCGACTCGGCTATCTCGCAGCTCTCCTTGTCGCAAGACAAAGACTGCCTGATATCACCGCGCAAAGCGATAATACCACTCGGCCCTGGTATTTTCAGTGTTAGGTACGCATAGTGGGGTACTGCCATGAACTTGGCTAGTGCTGGTCTCCCCAAGATGGCATGATACGCTGTCGCGAAATCAGCCACCTCGAAGCTAAGGTTCTCTGTCCGGTAGTTGTCTCTTGTGCCGAAAGTGACCGACAGAGTGATTTGTCCGAGTGGTGTCGCCGACGTTCCGGGTATCACGCCATGGAAAGGCGACGACCCGCATTTAAGCTCCGACCGAGGAATTCCCATGTCGTCGAGATTTTTCACAAAGAGGACATTGAGTCCACTTCCACCATCAATCAATACCCTCTTGAGCTTGATGCCGCGGATAACCGGCGCCAAGACAAGCGGATATCTACCGGGGAATGGGACTCGATCCGGGTGATCCAAGCGGTCGTAAGTTATCGCGACCTTGGACCATCGTACATACTGGGGGGTCTCCGGCTCTATTGCGTTGATGTCTCGGGCGGTAAGATTTTGCTTCCGCTTGGACTCGTACGCGGCCGAACCCCCGAATATGTAATTGAGCTCGAGATCGGCTTCCTGATAGTCTTCCTCAGCTTCGGGAGGAGGTTGCTTGGTGGCAGGTCCACTCGGACCTTGTCCGGCCTGCTTCTTGCTCTCCCGGGCGAACCTCTTCAAAGTGAAATAGTCCTTGGCGGCATGTCTTCCCTTCGGATGGAAGGGGCAAAGCGAGTTCATCACCTTGTCATACCCATCCTCTTTGAGCGCATGAGGGCGGGCATGTTCAGTGACTGCCACTAGCTCCTCACCTTTGCGCTTCTTCTCCTTCCGTCTGGAGGGCTCGGCCTGATCCTTCTTCTCGTCATGCCGTTCCGCCAAGGCCTCGGAGGCGGAAGCGTAGTGGTCCGCTAGGGCGAACAGCTCACGAACCAACGTTGGTGGCTTCCGGGACATCTTCTTGATGAGATCAGGGTCGCTGATTCCCTTCTGGAAGGCAGCTATCACAAACGCATCCGTGACATCCCGGACAGTGCTTTTCTTGTGCATGAAGCGCTTGACGAACTCCCGCAAGGACTCGTTCCTCTTTTGGTCCAGCTGGTACAGGTCCCAGGGGGTGCCAGGGCGCTCGTACGTGCCTTGGAAATTCGAAATAAACTGCTCACACAGGTCTCCCCAGGAATCTATAGAGTTCGCTGGGAGCCCGGTGAGCCATGCTTGGCCCAGGGGCGAGAGAGTAACCGGCAAGTAATTTGCCATTACTTTCTGATCCCCTCCGGCAGCCCTGACTGCCAGAGCGTACACCTGTAACCACGCCTCTGGGTCCCGCTTACCATCGAACCTAGTGATGCCCTTGGGGTTAAACCCCTCTGGCCAGACCACTCGGCGCAGGTGAGGGGTAAACACTCGAACCCCTTCAATGACCCCCCGACAGCCCCCGGGCGGTGATCGACGTGGAGGGGATCGGGCCTGGCGTGCTTCACGATCTCTTGGAAGGATGCCGTAACGTTCGTACTCGTCGGCATGACGGTGTTGCTCCTCCCTCTCTCAGTCGCGGCGCCTGGCGTCGAGGTCGGAGCGGAGATCGCGGTTGAGGCTGTGTCGCAAGTCGTCCCCGCGGGGAGGAATATGACGTCCCCAGTGGCGGGCTTCACGACCCGGCCGACTGCTTGCCGTCTGGGTCCCGGTAGAATGCGTGGCGTGCCTTTGCCCGGCTGGTCGATGCAGGCTCTTTGGATCATTGCCGCCGTCACCATGGCCTTTACTTGGGCCACGATCGGGGCAGCTGGATTACCAGCCCCCAGCATGGGGCTCAAAGTATCCAGGAGTGTCTTGGAGGCGACGATATTCTGCTGTGGAGTATGGAAGACCGCTTGGTCCCCCATCTTGGCTTGCAAAATGTCTTCATTGACGCCACGGGCGCGGTCTCGTAGGGTACGCGCCCGCGCGTCCAGCTCTGTTCTTCGGCTACCTTCCAAGTCGGCGGCGGCGGAGGTGTCGAGGCGTTGTTGCGAATCCGCCCGCGAGCCTTCGATCGCGCAAACTCTGCGAAAATTCCAACAGCTCTCCAGGCTCTCTTCTGACTCGGCTGGTGAGCTGGGTGAGCTCGAAGGGGATAGCTCCAGGCGCTCAGAGGTGCCGAGTGGTTTGGCGGTGAGAACCCCCACCATTCGTGTCTCGGCGCCCGTGGATCCGACTCCCTGGCGGGACCGGGTCTTCAGTTCCCTGCCCAGTGCTTCTGAGCACGAGACAGGGGGACTTCCCGATCCGCGCGGAAGTCACAAAGAGGATAGCTCCCCGGAGACCTCGCCGTGCCGGGACGCAGCCTCCTCAGAGAGGGAGAGATTCCCAAGGCTGTTGGCGATAAAGACCAGGCCTCCAAAGCGGAAAACCTGGCCTCAGGAGAAAACTGTGGAGACTTCGCTCGTCGCAACCATCAAGCTCGACGAAGATCTTGGCACAGAGCCCCTACCTGGCGCGCCAACTGTCGACGATTGGTTCCGCCGGCAATGAGATTTGTGATTCTAGGGGATTCGTGCGAGATCAAAGCAGGATGGTAACACAGGATGCGAGGACGATCTTTTTAGACAGGTTCGGGCTCTCGCGGAGGAGAAAATACCCTAGTCCTGTGTTCTTGGATATCTGGATGTGGTCTCCTTCTCTTCCTCTTTCTTTTTTTTCCCTCCCTTTTTAGGGTTGTTCCCTCCTCCTTATATACTAGGGGAAGGGTACGTTACAAATGGGCGCCAGCTGGCCCTGAACACGGTGGCTTCATGAGTATGTGATTTGTATCTATTGGTTGAGCCCCACTACGTCCAGGGGATGTGGTCGGTCCTTTCCCGACCCACGCCTGCCAATCCGCCAGGTTCTGGTGCCTGCAGGCTCTGCCGGCGCCAGGTCGCAGGCTTTTCTTTTGTGAGGGTTGTCGGGCCAGCGACAAAGCTTAGCAGAAGTCGACCGGTGCCTTGGGGAAGAAGTTGGGCCATGCTATGGGCTCCTCGTGGTGCTTCTAGGCTCTGGGCTTACTGCACCGTCCTCGGCCCAGTCGGGTATAGGCTCCTCTTGCGGGACCCCTACCTCAGGCATCCCACAGTTGGTTTGATCAGGGCCGGAATTATTAGAATCCTTCCAGCCGATAGCCGCCCTTCTTGCTGAGGTTTCTCCCTGTCTTTCGGCATCGTCCATGGACAAATTCCACTAACTGCATTGTTTCTCTTCGAAGAGGGATGTTGTCCAACTGGCACTGGGCGACGCCATCGGCGTAAGGAGATCACAAAGGAGCGTGCTGAGCTTGACATTCTAGTAGCTGCCGAGAAATAAAAGAAAGCCGTGTTTGATGCTGCGATCTCTTAGGCCCAGACTTTAACGCCAACGAGGGTGGCCTTGATTGGTGAGATTGCTCGTTTAAAGCAGGCTCTGATTGAAGCCGAAGCCCGCCTTTTGGAAGTTGATCGTGATATTAACTTAGCCCAAACAAACCTCCAAATGTGTCAAGCTGACTTGGTGGCAACCTTCCGGTTGGTTGAGACCAAGGCTAAGGCCATCTTACCGGTCCCGAGCAGCGAATCGGATGACGAGGCTCTGATCTCAAGTGTGTGCCAGGCTGTAGAGGCTACTGCTGATAGCATTACTCATCTCATATAAACGATGTAGCTGAACGCTTTCTTAGAGCCTTCCAGGCATACATCGTCTTTTGATCGCTCTTGTGATGTTCGCAATATATCGGTTTTGCGGTCGTAATCAACTGTGTCAGTTTAACTCGGCTTCACTGGTAGTCACCCTCATCGTACTTTCTATCAAGACCCGATCCATATACTAGGATGGTACTTCTTTAGGTATTTTCCGTTGATGGCTTTGGTGAACGACTCCCCTTCTAGGGTCTCTAGTATGTACAAGTTGCCCTGCACTAGTCAGTTGATTTTGTATGGTCCTTCCCACATTGGCGACCATTTTTCGTACCTATTGTCCCTTGCCCCGACTGGCAAGATGATCTTCCACACTAAATCACCCTCCTCGAATGACTTGGGCACGACCTTCTTGTTGTATGTTCTTGCCACCCTGGCCTTGTTCTTTTGGATTTGTTCTAACGTTCTTAGCCTTAATTCCATTAAATCCTCTAAATTGTCGGCCAGCGCATTCCTGTAATCCGTAGTTGATAGGGTGTCCTGTTTGGCTATTCTGAGCGAACTTATGCCGATTTCTATTGGCAATACCGCTTCTTACCCATATACTAATTGGTATGGGGACACTTTGGTGACTCTATGGCCGGACACTCTGTATGCCCACAATGCGTCGGCTAACGTTGTGTGCCATCCCCTGGGTCTGTCGGCGATTTTCCTCTTAATTAACTTGATCAATGTTTTGTTTGATGATTCGGCCTGCCCGTTGGCTTGAGCGTAGTAAGGTGATGAATTTAGCATCTTGATCCCTTGGCCTCGGGCGAAGCTTTGGAATGCTTCGGACATGAACATAGTGTCTTTATCGGTTGTAATGGTCTGTGGGATTCCGAACTGATAGACAATGTGCTCCTGGACAAATGCTACTACCTCCATACTGGTAACTTTAGTGGGATGGCTACGACCCATTTGGAGAAGTAGTGCGTGGCAGCTAAAATGAATCTGTGGCCTTTACTTGAGGCTGGGTATATATGCCCGATTATATCAATGCCTCATCCGCGGAATGGCCAAGGTTTTACTACTGGGTGTAAGGCTGCAGCAGGAGCATTCTGTAGATTTCCAAATTTCTGACAATCTTGGCATCCTCTATAATACCGGAAATAGTCTTCTAGCATTGTCGGCCAATAATAACCAGTGCGTCTAAGTAACCACTTCATCTTATGGGCCAAATGATGCGCTCTACAGATCCCCTCGTGAACATCTCCCATAGCCATTTTTGCTTCCTCGATGCCGAGGCAACAGAGAAGCAATCCTTCCAGTGTCTGATAATACAGGATATTATCGATCATTACATATCTTAGCGCTTGCCTTTTAGTCTTTACATTTGTTTTGGCTGACGGGTCTATCAGATAGGCTGCAATCTTCGCGCGCCAATATGATGTTGTCAAGTACATTATTGTTTTTTCAATTGGCCCACAATCGATCGACCGTTCAAGAGGTACGTACCCCAATGCTTGCTGGGCCAGTGCGTTAGCCCAGTTGTTTTCTTCTCGAGGTATATGGCCGATTGTAAAAGAGCTGAAGGTTTTTATTAATTTGCGACAGCGCGTCAAGTATCTGGTTAGGACTTCATCGTAGCAATTGAATTCCCCCCGCACTTGCTGAACTACGAGCAGGGAATCCCCATAGGCTTCGATGGAATCTGCCCTGATATCGTGCAGCATGTACAAACCTCTAACCAGAGCTTCATACTCAGCTTGATTATTTGAGCATCGATAGTTCAGTCTGAAGGCGAATTCATAATAACACCCCTTGGGAGATATCAGAACCACTCCGATACCATCTCCCTCCTTGCAAACCGACCCGTCGAAATAAAGCCGCCATGGGGCGAGACTTACTAGTTCACAAGTCGGAGTATGGTCTGTAACGAAGTCGTCTATTACTTGCCCTTTCACAGCTTTAGCCGATTCGAACGTCAGGTCGAACTCAGTGAGTCTATAGGCCCATTTCCCAAGTCATCCTTTCATTATAGGGGTGGATAGCATATACTTTATGACGTCGGTCTTTCCCACGACTGTGCATGTTGATGCCAATATATAATGCCTCAACTTTGTGCATGTGAAGTAGAGGGATAAACAGGGTTTCTCAACTATGGGTACCTAGTCTCTTCGTCTACCAACCGTCAGCTCAGGTGTAATATCGGCTGCTCTTTTCCCTCAATCTCTTGCATGAGGACTGCTCCGATTGTCGCTTCTCCTGCCGATACATATAACCTGAATGGCACCCCTTTTCGTGGTGCTATTAACACCAGAGGTTTCGACAAATACCTCTTGATATCGTCAAAAGCTTCTTGCTATTCTTTTCCCCACATGAACTCTTGATTTTCCTTTATTCTTAGTAATGGGGTGAACGCATTGATCCGACTGGATAAATTTGAAATGAAGCGCCTTAAGTAATTGATCTTACTGACCAATTTTTGCAAATCTTTCTTGTTCTTTGGCGATTGAGTATAGGTTATGACCCTGACTCATTCTTGGTTCACTTCTATCCCTCTCTCATGCACCATGAACCCAAGGAACTGTCCAGCTGATACTCCAAATGCACACTTCAGTGGATTCATCTTCAAGCTGTGCGCCCGCGTTCTTTTGAATACTTCTTCTAGGTCGGCCAGATGTTTTTGATCTCCTGCCGACTTCAGCACCACGTTGTCTATGTATATCTCTACAACGCGGCCGATCAACTAATGAAATATCATATTCATGGCCATTTGGTAAGTAGCTCCAGCATTCTTCAATCCGAATGTCATGATGACCCACTCGAACAATCCCAGCACTCCAGGGCATCGGAAGGCCATTTTGTGAATATCAGTTTCGGCCATGAATATCTGGTTGTACCCCGCATTGCCAACAAGAAAGCTGATGACTTTGTGCCCTGATGCAGCATCGATGAGCATATAGGCTATGGGCATTGGGTACTCATCTTTGGGGGTAGCTTTATTTATATCCCTGAAGTCAACGCATACCCTAATTTTTTTGTTCTTCGTTATCGGAACGATGTTGGAAACCCATTCAGCATACCGACATGGTTTGATGAACTTAGCCTCTAACAATCGTTCTATTTCTTCTTTGACTTTTTCGTATATCACCGAATTAAAACTCCTCGGGGGCTGTTTAAACGGCCGATATCCGGGTTTCACCGGTAACCGATGCTCAACCAGTTGTCGGTCTAGACTGGGCATCTCGTTGTACTCCCAAGCGAAGCAATCATCATATTCTTTCAATAGTTTTACAAGCTTTTCCTTGTATTCGGCACATAACCTAGCATTAAGAAAGGTTGGCCTTTTTCGATCTCCGTCTCCTTCGTCTATTTCTTCTAATGGATCGGCCGAAGTAAACACTTGCCCGAGCCTTTCATCGTCTTCGAAATCTCCAATAGCCTCGGAACTATCGGTCGCGTGCTGGTAGCTTCTCGCTTTTTCTTGCAATAGCTTTGCGCTTAGGCCGGCCTCCATCTTTGTATAATTTCATCAGTCCGATCAACTGTGTTGGGTCCTACGCTGATCGGCCTTTTCCTTGCATCATTAATGCAGATGAAGTCGCAGTCTTCAAGTACTTTGCCTGAGATACACCTAGCTCCTTCGTGCGGCCAATTTGCATCAGGGTTGGCCATGACGATGTGAACCGACGTGTCGGCATCCACTACCTCGACAGTATCGCTGTTCCACTATATCAGCTTCTGGTGCATAGTGGACGGGATGCAACAGTTGGCGTGGATCCAATCTCTTCCTAAAAGCACACTATAGCTGCCCTTGGCGTCCACTACAAAGAAGGCGGTCGGCAAAGTTTTGCTACTGATTGTTAATTCAGTGACCATGATGCCTCTGGCTTTCGTGGGATCTCCTGTGAAATCATTCAGGACCATATTGGTCTTGATGAGGACCTCATCGGATTTTCCTAACTCCTTGCATGTTGAATATGGCATCAAATTGACAGTTGCGCCTCCATCCACAAGCATCCTAGATATTGGCTTGCCGTTGATGTGCCCTTTCAGATACAACGGCCTTAGGTGCTGATGGTCTTCTCGTGGCTTCTCAAAGACCGCTTTTTGGGATCCTAGGAACAGTTGTGTGCAGGACTCCAGAGCTGCAGTGGCCCGAGCTCTAAACTAGGCCGGCAAGGCGAACACCATGTTGATGCCCACTAGAGGGGGCATTTTGCTTCGTGCTGTAGATAAACCCATGCTATCTGCCGCAGGTGTACCCGCATTATCGGCCGTGGGTGTTTCCACGTCATCGGCTGTGGATGTCTCCACGTCATCAGTTTCCACATCCCTTGTCATAGGTGGACCTTCTGGAGTGACCTCTTTTCTGCGCCACTCCTTGGAGGTCTTTACGGGGCGCAACTTATTGAAAATTACGTCTCTCTGCTTCTCTTCCTCGATTTCTCTTAACTCTTGCGTTCTGAGGCGCTGGAGATGACGTCTTTGCGATTTTGTTAGTCCAGAGGGACACCACCGCTGCTTTGGTTCTACCGGTTGATTGATTTTCCCAGCCAACTCGGCTGTGTCTGCTTTTTCATCCTTCTGGGTATCCTCAGAGGTTTTTTCTTGGACTGGTCTTTTCAGACTTTTAGACATGACCGGCCCCGACAGATCGGACTTGCGCTTTCTGTCGAGGAACGCGGTATGCTACTCTAGCACAAATTAAGAATTTTCTACCGCATAACCAGAAAGCTACTCGCGAGATGGGGATCATAGATCAATTACCACTAGACGCGCAGTTGCGGAATCCTTCGCACGTCGATGTAGTGGATCGTTCCCGCTGCAGTCATGGATCGTCCTCGCCTCGCCTTGGATCGTCCTCGCCTCATCCGGCTGCGGATCGTCCTCGTATGCCGCAGTCGCAGAAGCGTCACCACAGCAGTCCACACGTCCAGGGATGGGACGCCGTGCGTCGGTGTGCAAGCACCGGATCGCTCAGCAGGGGCAGCGAGAGGAGGTGGCTAGGGTTTTGGGTGAGGCACTTCAAAACCACACGGGAGAGAGTCTCTCCTGCGCCCAGCCTCCTCCCCTCCTTATATAGACACGAGGTGAAACCCTAGGCATTCAGGGCCCATCTACGCGCTAAGCCCACGAGGTCCATTAATTACGGATCCAATCCGAATTAATGAGTCCCACTGCTAAGTGTGTGACCTCAGAGGTTCATGCGCATTTGTACATGGATTCGAAAAACCCTTTTCTAATCCAATAGTCGGTAGCGGCTCCTTGCAGAGCATGCCAACTCCCAAACGCATATGAGTAAAGTACTGATGTAATAATCCCTTTGCCAAACTATATGAAGATCAAACTCAAGGCTAGAAGAATGTCATCCTTTGACAGTTCAATCCATCTCTCGTATCCGTGATATATTAATAAGTTGTGATTGACTCCTCAATCATGACATGGCCATGCACTTCCTTAATAATATCACACGAGTGGCCTAGACATACATCTCCGTTACACCGGAGTGGCAAATTCCATCTTGATCGCTCACTTCCCTCTGCATGTTTCATAGTGAACATGAAAGCTACCTTTATAACTATCCAGTTAGGAAATAGTGTTTGGTAACCCCAAGGTAAACTATTACACATGTAGGAAATATGACAATCTCAGGTCTAAGGATCATACATCTACTATGTATGAGATACACTGATGACACATAAGAATGTAACATTCTCGCAGTGTCTCATTGTGGGTCTACCTAACCCATGTTCTTCAACATGTGTTCACAATGTATTGATGATATCTCCATATCCCATGATCTATGAAACATAATCATCGATCAGTACATGTGCTGATCTATTCATCGTCGTCTACTACGATGATATCCGATAAGAGATACTTACATAATTATATCAATGAATAAAGAGTTTCATAAGCAAGTCACATACTTGTTGATCAATATAATGATATACATTCATTGGACCAATAATCATATTATTATTCATAAACATAGTCATGTTGCAGTCATCTAGATGACTGCCTCAAGGGCATAACACTAACACTTTCCTCCCGGCAGTCACCTGATCCTTCTTTGGCCAAGAGATTCTCTCGTGAACCGATCTTCTGTGTCCTTCTTGTTCGGCTGGTTTCGATCCCTTGGCCTTGCACATCTCCGTTGGATGCTTGAATACCTGATCTGGCCTGGTGATCCTTTCGTGAATCGGCCTTCTGTATCCTCCCGGTTGCCGGTTGGGCTTTTGCCTTGATGCCGCATCTGCTAGAGGATAGAGACGTTCTCGGTTTTGTCCCGGGTAATGCTACATCGGACAAATGTGGGGAGATGGCAGTGCCAATCTCTTCTCCCAGCAGAAGAGCTAGAAAGGGCACTGTTTATGGGCCTTTTCAGCAGCAGTCAGTCGATGTTCCTCTATTGGCACCCGTTGGGGTGTATTTCTCGCCCTTTAGCCTCTTAGCTCGTACTTAGCCAATAGCTGGGCAAAAGTCGGCTTATCATTCTGCGTTGGTTTCTTCGGCGGCAATTTCCTTTCGGCCTTGCGCCATTTATCGGTCTCGGGTGTTCCTTTCACCCTGACTGTCCTGGAAAGTTTTCCTTCCCGATCGGCCTCTATTTGAATTGAGCCGATCGTAATCTGCACTGTCTTTTAATCATTCACTGTTTTCTTATCGGCTTGTATGGCCGATACGGATAATCAACGGGTTTCGTCCCGCCTTATTTCCTTCCCTTTGGACGTGCAGCTGACCATGTTGACCGGGAAGGGATCGGTATCGATCTATAGGGCTTGTTCTTCCGCAAACTTTAGTCGTCCGTCTTCTATGGCCGACTGTATCTATTGACGAAAGATATTGCAATCATTAGTATTGTGCGAGAAGGAGTTATGCAACTTGTAATACCTGCATCTTCTTAACTCCTCGACCGATGGTATGACATGCCCCTCAGGGATACGTACCAACTTCTCTTGTAAGAGCCAGTCAAAGATGCGGTCGCATTTGGTCACATCAAACGAGTATTTGACCTCCGATTTGGCTTTACTCGGCTTTAACCAGGAACATATTAAAGGTTTCTTGTTTCCTTTAACCCATTCAGCTATATTAATGCCCGTTTCCTCGTCATCAGCCGAGTCTTCGGACTTGTACTCCATGAGGTTGACTTTTGGCTTTTCCTTTTCTTTATTACTTTAAATTTGTGTTTAAACCCCTTATTTTCATAGAATCAGCCTTCTTGGGCCGATACTCTGTGCAAGAGGTGGTTTAGGTCGGTAAACTCTTGACCACCGAATTTCTCCCGTAGAGGGGGAATCAAGCCCTGGAAAGCCAGATCGGCGAGTTGATTGTTGGGTAGAGTGACGATAAAGCATCAGTTCTGTACGTCCCTGAATCTCTTGATGTATTCTGCCACCGATTCCCCGAATCTCTGCCGCACAGAGCTTAGATCGGAGATCCGTAATTCTAAGCTTCCACAAAAGAAGTATTCATGGAATAGGCTTTCCAAATCAGTCCAAGTATTAACCGAATTTGGGGGCAGGGCAGTGAACCAAGTGAAGGCCACCCCAGATAGGGATAGTGGGAAAAGTTTTACCCGGAGCCCATCAGAATGTGCTGCTTCCTCGCATTGCACTATGAAGCGTCCGACGTGCTCCATAGTGGTGGTCATGTCATCCCCTAAAAATTTAGCGAAATCTGGCACCCGGTACCCATTAGGATATGTGATTCTCTCAATATGATCAGGGTAGGGCTTTCTGTAGCCAAGAGTTCATCCTCTCAGCTGGATGCCGAACTGGTCTTGTAGGACGGTAGTGATCACGTCTGTCCAGTCGGCCCCTCTGAGCGGCGCGGCCTGTAATAGGTGCTGGTCGACCTAAACCATGCTGATGCCCCTGGCGCGAACTCAAAGTGTTCGTGGTAATGTCCCCTGAGTGGGAGCTCGGGCTAATCGCGACCCTGTCCCCCCCCCCCCCGAGTGCAAACTCGGGTTAGTTCACTGGCCTGAGTTGCCGGTGGTTTTGCATGGCTTCTTGTAACACCCCAAAATTTTGCTTTTCTTAAATTCATGTGTGATTTGGCACTTTGGTGAATTTTTGGAATTTTCTGGAATTTATTTGGATTTATTTGGAATTTATTTGAATTTATTCCATTTTGAAATAATTAAAGAATTAAACTTTGCAAATAAAATTTTGTTGGAAATATTTTATTTGAGTCCCAAATACCCTAAAATATTTTCCAGAATTTTTCTGGAATTTTTCTGAGTCTTTTGCTATTTTTAATGAATTAAATGAATTACTGGGAATTATTTTAATTATTAAATCGCTGAAAATTCGAGTTGGGTCAAGTACTATTCATCCGACCGAGTCGGAACCCGAGTCAGACTCGAGTCCGACCCGAGCCACGTGACTTGATCGAACCACGTCCAAACCCTAACCGTTGTGGACCGTTGGATCAAGATCCAACGGTCAGGATTTCACCGTACCGGTTCGAGCCGCGTCCGACCCGAACCCGGTTACGCCCGCGCGATCGTGGCCGTTGATCGTGCCACGTGTACGGCCCTCCGTCATCGTCTTCGTCCGAATCCGAGCCGGAGAGCGCCGCCGCGTAGCCGCCGCGTCCGATTAGGTTTCCGTTTTGTGCGCGCATGCCGAGGCCATTTAAGGCGTGGATCATCGCCCGAGGCGCCGCTTTTCCCTCAAGTCTCCGAGCCCGAGGCGCCGCCGGCTAGTCGCAATCGCTCGCCGTAGTTGGATCACTCCTCCGCCGCGGTTATTGCCTTTTTCCGCCGCCGACAGCAGCCCTCCGCCGCGCCTGAGCCCGGATTCGAGACCCCCAGGTCAAGGCGCATCGGATTGGACCACGCACTTCGCCGGATCTGCCCCGAGGCGCCGTCCCGTGTGTCGTCGTCCTCAAGTCCGGCCAGATCCCGTCGACCAGCGCCGCCGCGATCCCGCGAGCTCCGTCAGCCGTCCGATCCCGATCGCACGCACGAGGTGAGGCCACGTAGCCCTTTACTGTTCCAACCCCAGATCTCGTATCACCCGTTGGATCTAGATCGTGCGGTCCAGGTTAGATCACGTGATATAGATTGGATCCTTTAGCGGTAGTTAGATCTTGATCCTAGGGCCGAGATTGTGCCACGTGGCTCACCTGAAGATCAGGCGGCCAAGACGCGTGAGCCGCTGACATACGGGCCCGCATGTCGGCCGATCGCGGCGCTATGAACCGGATCCACCGTGGACGTGCGCCGCCTGCGTACCCACCCATGGACCGACACGCGGGCAAAGACTGAGTGGTGCCACGTGTCATGCTGACGTCAGCATGACGTCATCACGGGATCCGTTCGGTGATGACGTCAGCCGACCAATCCAGTGCTGACACGTGTCCTCGCTGACGCAATAATTAATTTCCGAAAAAGAAAATGATTTATTAATTCGAAATAATGATTTCAGGTTTTGTTTCAAACTTCAAACGCTTATAACTTTTGCGTTTCAACTCCGATTTGAGTGATTCAAATTTCTAAATTTGTATAAAATTGAGACCTACCTAAATATGAATTTTATTTAATTTTTGGACTAAAGTTTTTCTCTGTAAAATTATTTAATTGATTATTTAAACTTTAAATAATCATAACTTTTGCATTTTAACTCCAAATTTGACGATTCCAGTTTCTAAAAATTCATAAAATTATGTTCTCTCTGTTTATGGATTTTATTTGGATGTTTGGATACTTTTTGCCTATTGTTTATTCGTGAATTTGCTATTTGCACGCTTTACGAGTAGACGTTGAAGTGCCGGAAGGATTCGAAGGAGAAGTATTGACTCAGGATCCAACTCAAGACCAAGAACAAGTACTTTTTGAAGGCAAGTTGTGCTTTGACCATGTTGATCCTATTTTGAAACTTATTTTGATTTAACCTATTGCATGCTAGTTCAATTAGAAAATACTTTATTAAATATGGGGGATTAGATAAATACCAATTTGCTGTATGACACCTTGATTATTTAAATATGTGCCATGACCCTTGTCACCCTAGTTGTGGATTACTAGTTGGACATTATTAAATCGCCAACATGGGTTTTAGACCGTTGTAGTATACTGCTTAGACCTGCTACGTGCTCATGATTTTGGACAACCAAATGTTAATATTGACTTAATGATATATTGAACCTGTTTTGGAAAGGTATCATGTGATGTTGATGGCACGTGGTGCATGGTAATCAACTGTGGTTTGATAAATAGTTTTCGACCGGGGCATGTGGCAAGAATGATCAGGTGGGCCAGTTGTGGCATTGGGGATGTTGATTTGGTTCTTCGGATAGTCTTGCCCTGGTCACCCTAAGGACTTAACCTTGCAAGCCTTTGAACTGGGTCTAACGTGCAACCACATGTCTGTAATGGGACGGACCTAGTTGACTAAGTTGCTAATAACGCACTGTGGGACCTCGGAGGTCAACTACACCCTTTGTGTAAGTTGTACGGGGAGCGCATCGGGCCGAGGCCAGTACCCATCTAACGGTTGATTGGCCTAAACTTCGCCTTAGCTAAGGGAAGGGTTAGTGTGCAATAACCGGGGAGGACCACTTGTATTGTTAGAAGTTTCCGAAAGACTTTGTTACGGGAACTCGCCTTTGTGGTGTTTGACTGTATCTTGTGGGTAAAGTGCATAACCTCTGCAGAGTGTACAATCTATTCGAATAGCCGTGTCCGCGGTATTGGACATCGCTCGGGAATTACAGTCAAGGGTTAGACTTTATCAAAAATAACTTGGATTTGAAAAGTTGGGTTGGATTAATAATGATGTTGATGGAAATGTGGATTAGGATGGGAAAGATGTTTGTTAAACTTCTTGAAAAGTTATCTATGCTTTACTTGTTTCTACTGCTTTCGAATCTACTTATATTACTTGTCAAATGCTGTTTACTGCAAATATACCTTGAGCCACTCCTTTGTATTAAGCCATGCATGTAGTATATTAGCTGCATTCTGTGCATGACTTGCTGAGTACCAAGTACTCACCCTTGCCACAATACCACACCAGTTGAAGAGGAGACTACACCAGCTTTGGAGGAGGAACTCCAAGAGGATCCGTCTACTTAGGGAGCGAGCCCAGTCAGTTGCCTGTGGTATACTGGATGGCGCCACGAAGTTATCTCATTTTCCGCTGCTACTATTTCTCTCTTAATAAGTTTCGCCCTGCGAGGCGTACATTTGTGACTTGACCATAAGGTCGAGTAACCAGTTTGGTTATTTAAATAAAAGTACTTTATTAGTATCGAATGGTATGATTGTGATATTTACCAATGTTAAGACTGTGTGCACTAGCGCGTTCCTGGACTAGTGCTGAATACACAGAGGGTCCGGATTTGCAAATTCGGGGTCCCGACAGAGGTGGTATCAGAGCCATACTGACCGTAGGCTCAACCCTAGCTAGAATGGTCGTAGTGAGGATAAAACCTATTTTCTAAAAGAGTAAAATTTGTCAAGATAAGAAATGACATCTCGACTTATCCCCTTCTCTCTTTTCTTGTCTCTTGCTGAATTTTTCCTTACCTTGTCACAATTTAAAAATTCCGAGTTCTTACGTGAGCACTCTTGTGACAGATGGAGGGAGAGTTCAACTACGTCGATCTGGAGGTTGGTCACGCCGCAGAACTTTGGCGTATGCTACAGACTCTCAGAGATTTTGAGAAGCCGCAATACCAAGTGGAAGTGATCAGACAAGCAGGATTGATCAAGGCTTGTGACGTGAAGATTGAGGTACCTGCTAGGAAGAAGGGCCAGTGCAATCGCTCGATACACCGTGACCGCCAGGAGGTCTACAATGCAGATGGGTATCCAAGAAGTATCACGACGAGCAATGCGGCACATTACTCGTATCTACGCTAGAGAGTTAGAGAGCACGGTGTTCCGTTATCACCCGCGCAGCAATAACCTTCTTGACCCGAAGGCGATTCAGGATGAGGATGCCATGGTTACACAGTTGGCATGACTTGTTGTCGCCCAGGAGGATGTACTCGATGATACAAGCAAGGAGCTACAGAAGGCCCGCAAGGAGATCACAACAGAGAAGAACAGATGGCGGGAAGCTCAAGAGTATGTGTCACACCTTCTGCAAAGGATTGACGAGTTGGAGATGGCTTTGTACGGACCGTAACTGCAGAGCCAAGATTGAGCTACACGAGCCAGATCCGGAGGAGTCAGATCTCGATGAGGACACTGCTTCTTCGACTACCACAGATGACACAGTTGCGGGACATGGCAATCATTTCGCGCCTATGCCGCAGCATCCGTACCCAGGCCGTGGAGGTTTTCTCGATGAGTGAGCGTAGGTTCTATAGTGAGACTCCTTCGCCGAGTCGCGTCATAGAATAAAGAGTCACCTTTAGGCGTTAGACTCCAGTGTTAGTTCGATTTGGATTTTCATTGCTTGCTGAGTGTGCAGTATGTGTTGCAAGGCCCTTAGGCATTGTAAGCAACCATACCAAGTTATTAATATCAATAATAAAGTTGGACCTTAAAGTTACACCTTTCGCCCCGCATAAGTTCCATATTACTTGTCTATCTTGTTTCCCTCTCATCTCTAAAACCTAGAGCAAATCGACAGATGGTGAACACCCACGGAAACTTTGGAGGCAATGGGAGTGGTTCTCGCCCAACAGAAAACCCTAATGATGGAGCACCAGCACCGCCACTAGATATGCAGAATTTCGGAGCTTTTCTTGCTGCTCAGACTCAGTTGATGCATGCTATGATGCAACAAATGCAACACGTCACTGCCCAGGCCACTGCTAATCAAGTTAATCAGGGACAACGCCAGAATACAAGACTGTCAGAGTTCATGAGGACTCACCCACCCACTTACTCTAGGAATGCCAATCCATTGGAGGCCGACGATTGGTTAAGGTCAATCGAGAGGAAGCTACACATAGCTCAATGCATAGGAAATGAGAAGGTACTCTACGCTTCTCATCAGTTGGAAGGAACAGCCGCTGAATGGTGGGAGAACTTCTGTGCCACGCAAGAGAACCCTCAAGATATCACTTGGGAAGAGTTCACGGCTGCGTTTCATCAGTATCACGTGCTAGAAGGAATCATGGACCTTAAGAAGGAGGAGTTCAGAGCACTGAAGCAAGGTAATCAGCCAGTGGCCGACTACCTGAACAAGTTCACACAGCTAGCACGCTACGCACCTGAGGATGTAGCGACAGATAAAGCCAGACAGTCTCGCTTCATGAAGGGACTTAACTCAGGACTACAAGTAGGACTGATCACCCACACCTTTCCAGATTTCCAAGAGTTGGTGAATAAGGCGCTTATTCTTGAGGACAAGCGCAAGGAACTGGATGAGAACAGGAAGCGCAGAATGCAACAAAGAGGGATCACGCCAGGAACGCAATAGCCGCTGAGAGTTGCACCAAATCAATTCTTGATTCCAGCCACAAAATGCAACAAGGACACCGGCTACCAGACTCAAGACCCGTCAATCAAAACTACTGCACCCAGCTTCGCTAGAAACGCTGCTCCAGTGCAAATAAAGAAGGAACAGTGAGACGCCGCTACAATCGCAACGAGCCAGACACTTTGCCAACAGCTTGTCCAAAGAAGACAGCAGAGTGACCCCGATTCGCTTCAATCTAGGAACCACCCAGCTAGGACGCCAAAGATCAGGAGCCACACCCTGCATCGTGGGTGAGAGGCCGAGTCAACCATGTCACCGCAGATGCACCGCAGAATGCTACGACGTCATCTTGGGTAAGTTACTTGTTAACTCGATACACCTGCTTGATTTTGTTTGATTCTGGAGCTTCGCATTCGTTTGTTTCACAAGGCTTTGCTGCTAGAAATGATTTGAGGATTGCAAGACTTAAGTGCATGCTTTTAGTTCAAACCCCTGGTTCCGAACTCCGAACGAAAGTAGGATGTTCCGGGGTGAGAATACTAATAGATGGAATAGAGTTCCTAGCGAACCTTATTATTTTGGAAACCCAGACCTTAGACGTCATTTTGGGAATGGATTGGTTATCCAAGCACAAGGCCGTATTGGATTGTGGACGAAGAACTATCTCAGTTGAGAGCCCGTGTGGGAAGAAAGTGGAATTTCAAGCTACTGCCATTAGAGATGGACAGTTGATGGTTAACAGTACCAAGGCAATCAGCATAGAGGATGTCTCAGTAGTGAATGAGTACCCAGATGTTTTTCCTGAAGATCTACCTGGTATGCCGCCAGACAGGGACATAGAGTTTGTGATAGAGCTTGTACAGTACAAAGACCGATAGCAAAGAGACCCTATCGGATGTCCACCGAGGAGTTGGTAGAGATGAAGAAACAATTTGGAAGAGTTAATGGAGAAAGGATTTATCAGGCCGAGCTCGTCGCCGTGGGGAGCACCAGATTACGTTGCGTCAAGAAAAAGGACGGGAGTTTCAGGATGTGCATCGACTACCGTGCACTCAATGAAGTCACCGTGAAGAATAAGTATCCGCTACCCAGGATTGATGATTTGTTTGATCGGTGAGAGGAGCCGGAGTTTTCTCCAAGATTGATCCGAGATCGGGATACCATCGATTGAAGATCCGATCAGAAGATATCCCAAGACTGCATTCTCGTCAAGATATGGACATTACGAGTTCTGATTATGTCTTTTGGATCGACGAATGCGCCAAAGATATTTCATGAATAAGATGAATAAGGTGTTCATGGAATATTTGGACAAGTTTGTTGTCGTGTTCATAGATGATATCCTAATCTACTCCAAGACAGAGGATGAACATGCCGAACACTTGAGGCGAGTTTTGGAAAAGCTGAGGGAACAGCAACTCTTCGCCAAGTTCAGTAAGTGTGATTTTTGGAAGGACAAGGTAGAATTCCTCGGACATGTAATGACCGCAGAAGGAGTCGCCGTAGATCCAAGCAAAGTAGAAGCTGTGTTACATTGGGAGCAGCCGAAGACTGTGACCCAGATCCGGAGTTTCCTTGGAATGGCAGGATACTACCGCTGTTTCATTGAAGGCTTTTCGACAATTGCGAAACCTCTTACGCAATTGCTGAAAAAGGAGAAGAAGTTTGCATGGACGCCAGAATGTGAAAGGATTTCAGGAGCTGAAGAAGCGATTGACATCAGCACCGGTGTTAGTTCTACCGGATGTTAATCAAAGCTTTGATATTTATTGTGACGCATCGCGCCAAGGACTTGGATGTGTCTTTGATGAGAATGGAAAGGTCGTCGCTTATGCATCAAGGCAGTTGAGGCCGCATGAGGAAAATTATCCGACGCATGACCTAGAGTTAGCTGCCGTAGTGCATGCCTTGAAGATATGGCGTCACTATTTGATTGGAAACAGATGTGAAGTGTACACGGACCATAAGAGTCTTAAATACATATTCACCCAGTCGGATCTGAACATGAGGCAGAGGAGATGGTTAGAGTTGATCAAGGACTACAATGTTGGAATCCATTACCATCCCGGGAAGGCCAACGTAGTTGCCGATGCCTTGAGTCGGAAAAGCCATACCGTGAATATGTTGATAGCCACGAATCGGGATGAGCTATGCCAGGAATTTTAGAGAATGAAGATTGAGGTGGTACCTAGCAGATTCTTGGCCGCATTGGAAGTAAAGCCTACTCTAGAGGACCAGATCCGAGAAGGACAGAAGGATGATGACAAGATCCGCAGGATTAAGTCCATCAAGGAGGAAGGCAAGGCAGAGGACTTCAGGTCGGATGAGCAAGGCACGTTATGGATGAAGGATCGCATTTGTGTGCCGAACAAAAAGGAGCTGAAGCAGTTGATTCTAGAAGAAGCCCATGACTCCAGGTACTCAATTCATCCTGGAAGCGCCAAAATGTATCAGGATTTGAAAGAAAGATTCTGGTGGCCGAGCATGAAGCGTGAAGTAGCCGAGCATGTTGCATTGTGCGACGTATGCCAGAGAGTCAAGGCAATGCATCAGAGACCAGCAGGATTGCTACAGCCACTGAAAATACCTGAGTGGAAGTGGGAGGAAATCGGAATGGATTTCATTACCGGTTTGCCTAAGACTCAAGGAGGTTATGACTCCATATGGGTTATAGTGGATCGCTTGACCAAAGTAGCCCATTTTATCCCCGTGAAGACCACTTACTCAGGAGATAAATTAGCAGAGTTGTACATGATCAAGATCGTCTGTTTGCACGGAGTGCCAAAGAGGATTGTATCGGACAGAGGTACCCAATTTACCTCAAGGTTCTGGAATAAGTTGCATGAAGCCATGGGAACCCGTTTGAACTTGATCTGACTTATCACCCACAGACGGATGGACAGACCGAAAGAGTCAATCAGATTCTGGAGGATATGCTAAGAGCATGTGCATTGGCTTATGCTACCTATTGGGATAAGAGTTTGCCGTATGCCGAGTTCAGTTACAACAATAGTTACCAAGCTAGTTTACAGATGTCACCTTTTGAGGCACTGTATGGTCGACCCTGTCGGACGCCATTGAATTGGAATGAGACCGGCGAGCGCCGTGTCTTCGGGCCTGATATTCTTCAAGAAGCTGAAGAGCAGATTGCCATGATCAGGGAAAGGTTGAAGATAGCCCAATCACGACAGAAGAGTTATGCTGACAATCGTCGCCGGGATTTGAGTTTTGAACCGGAAGACTTTGTATACCTCAGAGTTACGCCTCTCAGGGGAGTTAAGAGGTTCCATGCCAAAGGGAAACTTGCACCCCGTTATGTTGGACCATTTAAGATTTTGAGTCGCAGAGGCGAAGTTGCTTATCAGCTGGAGTTGCCGCAGTCGTTAGCAAGAGTGCATGACGTATTCCATGTGTCCCAGTTGAAGAAGTGTCTCCGAGTACCCGAGGAACAGACACCGCTAGAATCAATTGAGTTGCAAGAAGATTTGACTTACAAAGAGCATCCCGTAAAGATTTTGGACACTATGGATCGAGAAACTAGAAATAAGTCAACCCGTTTCTGTAGAGTTCAGTGGAGCAATCATGAAGAAAGCGAAGCGACTTGGGAGCGCGAAGAGGATTTGAAGAAAGAGTTTCCAAGCCTATTCTGTAGTGAGCCCTGAATCTCGGGGACGAGATTCTATTAAGGGGGGAGGTTTGTAACACCCCAAAATTTTGCTTTTCTTAAATTCATGTGTGATTTGGCACTTTGGTGAATTTTTGGAATTTTCTGGAATTTATTTGGAATTTATTTGAATTTATTCCATTTTGAAATAATTAAAGAATTAAACTTTGCAAATAAAATTTTGTTGGAAATATTTTATTTGAGTCCCAAATACCCTAAAATATTTTCCAGAATTTTTCTGGAATTTTTCTGAGTCTTTTGCTATTTTTAATGAATTAAATGAATTCTTTGGGAATTATTTTAATTATTAAATCATGGAAATTCGAGTTGGGTCAAGTACTATTCATCCTGACCGAAGTCGAACCGAAGTCGGACTCGAGTCCGACCGAGCCACGTGACTTGATCGAACCACGCCCAAACCCTAATTGTGGACCGTTGGATCAAGATCCAACGATCCAGATTTCACCGCATCGATTCGAGCGCGTCAGGCCCGACTAACCCGTTACGCTCGCGATCGTGGCCGTTGATCGTGCCACGTGTACGGCCCTCCGTCATCGTCTTCGTCCGAATCCGAGCCGGAGAGCGCCGCCGCGTCCGATTAGGTTTCCGTTTTGTGCGCGCATGCCGAGGCCATTTAAGGCGTGGATCATCGCCCGAGGACCGCCGTTTGTGTGCGCACCTTTTCCCTCAAGTCTCCGAGCCCGAGGCGCCGCCGGCTAGTCGCAATCGCTCGCCGTAGTTGGATCACTCCTCCGCCGCGGTTATTGCCTTTTTTCGCCGCCGACAGCAGCCCTCCGCCGGATCTGCCCCGAGGCGCCGTCCCGTGTGTCGTCGTCCTCAAGTCCGGCCAGATCCCGTCGACCAGCGCCGCCGCGATCCCGCGAGCTCCGTCAGCCATCCGATCCCGATCGCACGCACGAGGTGAGGCCACGTAGCCCTTTACTGTTCCAACCCCAGATCTCGTATCACCCGTTGGATCTAGATCGTGCGGTCCAGGTTAGATCACGTGATATAGATTGGATCCTTTAGCAGCCGTTAGATCTTGATCCTAGGGCCGAGATTGTGCCACGTGGCTCACCGAATCAAGACTGCGGCGCGCCAAGACGTGAGCCGCCGACATACGGGGCCCGCATGTCGGCATCGCGGCGCTTATGAACCGGATCCACCGTGGACGCGTCGCCTGCGTGGACCCGATCCATGGGCCGGACACGCGTGGCAAAGACTGAGTGGTGCCACGTGTCATGCTGACGTCAGCATGACGTCATCACGGGATCCGTTCGGTGATGACGTCAGCCGACCAATCCAGTGCTGACACGTGTCCTCGCTGACGCAATAATTAATTTCCGAAAAAGAAAATGATTTATTAATTCGAAATAATGATTTCAGATTTTGTTTCAAACTTCAAACGCTTATAACTTTTGCGTTTCAACTCCGATTTGAGTGATTCAAATTTCTAAATTTGTATAAAATTGAGATCTACCTAAATATGAATTTTATTTAATTTTTGGACTAAAGTTTTTCTCTGTAAAATTATTTAATTGATTATTTAAACTTTAAATAATCATAACTTTTGCATTATAACTCCAAATTTGACGATTCCAGTTTCTAAAAATTCATAAAATTATGTTCTCTCTGTTTATGGATTTTATTTGGATGTTTGGATACTTTTTGCCTATTGTTTATTCGTGAATTTGCTATTTGCACGCTTTACGAGTAGACGTTGAAGTGCCGGAAGGATTCGAAGGAGAAGTATTGACTCAGGATCCAACTCAAGACCAAGAACAAGTACTTTTTGAAGGCAAGTTGTGCTTTGACCATGTTGATCCTATTTTGAAACTTATTTTGATTTAACCTATTGCATGCTAGTTCAATTAGAAAATACTTTATTAAATATGGGGGGATTAGATAAATACCAATTTCTTTGTATGACACCTTGATTATTTAAATATGTGCCATGACCCTTGTCACCCTAGTTGTGGATTACTAGTTGGACATTATTAAATCGCCAACATGGGTTTTAGACCGTTGTAGTATACTGCTTAGACCTGCTACGTGCTCATGATTTTGGACAACCAAATGTTAATATTGACTTAATGATATATTGAACCTGTTTTGGAAAGGTATCATATGATGTTGATGGCACGTGGTGCATGGTAATCAACTGGGGTTTGATAAATAGTTTTCGACCGGGGCATGTGGCAAGAATGATCAGGTGGGCCAGTTGTGGCATTGGGGATGTTGATTTGGTTCTTCGGGTAGTCTTGCCCTGGTCACCCTAAGGACTTAACCTTGCAAACCTTTGAACTGGGTCTAACGTGCAACCACATGTCTGTAATGGGACGGACTTAGTTGACTAAGTTGCTAATAACGTACCTGTGGGACCTCAGGAGGTCAACTACACCCTTTGTGTAAGTTGTACGGGGGAGCGTACCGGGGCTCACCCATCTAATGGTTGATTGGCCTAAACTTCGCCTTAGCTAAGGGAAGGGTTAGTGTGCAATAACCGGGGAGGACCACTTGTATTGTTAGAAGTTTCCGAAAGACTTTGTTACGGGAACTCGCCTTTGTGGTGTTTGACTGTATCTTGTGGGTAAAGTGCATAACCTCTGCAGAGTGTACAATCTATTCGAATAGCCGTGTCCGCGGTATTGGACATCGCTCGGGAATTACAGTCAAGGGTTAGACTTTATCAAAAATAACTTGGATTTGAAAAGTTGGGTTGGATTAATAATGATGTTGATGGAAATGTGGATTAGGATGGGAAAGATGTTTGTTAAACTTCTTGAAAAGTTATCTATGCTTTACTTGTTTCTACTGCTTTCGAATCTACTTATATTACTTGTCAAATGCTGTTTCATTGCAAATATACCTTGAGCCACTCCTTTGTATTAAGCCATGCATGTAGTATATTAGCTGCATTACATTGCATGACTTCTTGAGTACCAAGTACTCACCCTTGCCACAATACCACACCAGTTGAAGAGGAGACTACACGGCTTTGGAGGAGGAACTCCAAGAGGATCCGTCTACTTAGGAGCGAGCCCGATCGGTTACTGTGGTATACTGGATGGCGCCACGAAGTTATCTCATTTTTCGCTGCTACTATTTCTCTCTTAATAAGTTTCGCCCTGCGAGGCGTACATTTGTGACTTGACCATAAGGTCTAGTAACCAGTTTGGTTATTTAAATAAAAGTACTTTATTAGTATCGAATGGTATGATTGTGATATTTACCAACGTTAAGACTGTGTGCACTAGCGCGTTCCTGGACTAGTGCTGAATACACAGACGGTCCGGATTTGCAAATTCGGGGTCCCGACACTTCTTGGTTGACGACTTGGTGTCTTACGGGTTCCGACAGTGGTATGAAGTGTTCCGAGTACACGATCACCTGGTGGGGGTATTGTGTACTCAGGAGTGAGTTAGGTGCGACACCCATTTTGGCACCATCTGTATAAGCACGGTACTGCCTGACCTCGCTTGTCCCGGGGTCCTTGGGCAGGGTGATGGTCGGCTGTGGCGGCGTGGGTGTAATGACTGCGGTCAATGGCTTACTTTCGACCATCAACTCCACCCCCTGAGTACTTAGTCCAATTGAAAAGACCGGATACGTGGGGAGGGCTTGTGGTGGTTCGAAAAGAGACTCGGCCGTCACGAGCTCCTGTGTCCACTCTTTTACGCTATTTGATATCAATGGCCTAAGCGTGTTAACCAGGGCCGATGATGGGTTTAGTAGTGCATGGTTTATAGATTGATTGATCATATCCGATAATTCTGCTTGCGCGGGCAAGTATCGGCTTACCGTGGCTCCATCGCCAGTGCTGGGGGCGACCGTCCTGAAGGGATTGATCGTCGGCAGCGTTGTCTTCTGAGTAATGCCACACCGCGTCTTTTGGTAGCAGCTCAACATCATCTGCTCAAACGCCGCCTTTTGATCTTCGATTTCCTTGCGCTGTTTTGGCGTTAAATCGGCCAAAGTTGGCGCGATTATCGCGTCAGTGTTGACGTCAGCGGAAGCAACGGTCTTTCCTAATGATGTCATAATGGCTTTATTCGGGTCCCACCGGGTGTGCCAAAAGTGTGTTGGCGTCGAAAAACATGACGACGGGTTGATCGCCGCCAACGCACGAGAACACTGGGTTCAAGTTTGCAGGTGTGCCAGCCAATTTGAGCACGCAATCAGCAAGATACGTATCTCCTGATGCGATCATTCAGAAGAATGATCCGAGACTTGATAGTAAGACAATCCTAACTGGCTCGGGACGACATCAGGATGACTCAATGGATCTAATCAACCCTTACGAATTGATCAGATGGGGTAAAAGCCTACTTCCCCCAAAAAAGGTGATGCGCAGCAAGATCGGGAAGAAACTAGGGCTTGGTGGGGCGTAACGCAGCAAATATCAATAACTGGCGATGTGCAACTTGTATTGATCAAAGTGTAACACCCCGGCATTTAATATGCCTGAATGTTTCCAAACATAAGCTAAACAACATCTAAATACCACAAATTACCATAAATTCCAGCAAAGGTACATATGCTAAAAACCGAGATTTCGGCAGCATCTCCTTTGTTTTAACATGATACGAAGGAACAACAACATTATAGCAATATATGGAGTATGAGAGACAACTAAAAACAGCAATAATTAACGACTTAGCAACGATATAAGTCTAGTTCCAAACATATAATGTCTCCAAGTGTCAAACGAAAAATAGAACTCTCATATAGCAAAGCTAAACCTTAAAACGATAAACATCACACGCAGTTTATTATCAAAACTAATTGAATGACTTGTGGATTCAAAATAAGTGAAGCTACGTGTAGATGTGTGACTATTTCCCTTCCCCGCATGCCGATCTCATGGTACCTAAAACAACAAGAAAAACACAAGCGTGAGTTCAAAGACTCAGCAAGCATATTGCAATGATACAACAAGAACAATTCATGGCAATAACATCACCCATCATGTATATCATCTCATTCATGAACACTTAACATTATCATCATCATTATGTATGCAATGTAATGCAATGCTCATGTCTCCTTGGAAACTCATACCGGTATGGTTGAGTACACACTCGTCGGTGTGCACCTTCTCCCCCCTTCCATCCCGAAGATGGAGGGTGCCTACTCCTCGCTTCCGTTCACCACGGTGAATGGAATCACGATGTAGGACTTACTCATTGGCTTTCCGGATTAGTCATAACTTTCTCACCGACCTTACCGGACTAGTTATGACTTTCTCACGGCCCGAGCCATGTAACATGTCATGTACGCAAATATGCCATCATCATCATAAACTTGTATATTTAACGCATGGCATCATAGCATACTCATCATATCATAGGAAAACATTAAAGCATGGCAATTGATCATATCATGTAATCCATCTTTCATCTAGTCTCAACAAGCAACCTACAATTCGCTATTCATTACAACACACTTGCCTCAACCACGGGCAACGGAAAGGCGGGAAGTAGAAGGCACTCCCGGGGTCGCACCACCTGCACACAGGTATCACACACTCACAATCATGCCCACAAAACAGTACGCAAACCCCCATCTAACCCGACATTGCCAACTACTCGCAAAACCTAAAAACAGAGGTTCTGTCCCGTCGGGACAGCAGCCTTGCAAAAGGCATAACTTGAGTTCTGGGACTCCGAATAAATTAAACGAGTACATCCCCACGTAGCTTAGGAAATTTCCCAACTTTATCTAGGTATATGGAAAGACTGATTCGGACTCTAAAGTTGTTTAATCTACAGATTACCGTGATCTGTTCCAATTGCGTCACAGATTTTAACACGCTCGGTAAAACAGTCATAACTTTCAAACGGCTGATCCGAATTTAACGTGCTTTATGTCCACTGAAAGATAATGAAATTATCTACAACTTCTTTGACATCCGTACGGACATATTGTGACTCTAAATTGACGAAAACTCCAACCCTAGGTCGACTGCTCATGCTGTCCCAAAACAGAAACGTGGCAACATCTAGATCTAACTCAAAATTCTCAAATCCAGCACCTCCAATTGATCTAAAAACTTGATAAACACCTTAATAACAGTACCTAGATCAATCCCAAGGTTTACCATGGTCATACCTTTGCCCGACGCACGAAAACTACAATAGATCTCCTCGCTCCTTGCTCCTCGCTCCTCGCACGTCGCTCCTCGCTACTCGGATGGATCCGCAAGGTTGCAGAGGTGGGGAGGCCACCCTAGGGCAGCAAGGGGGTGGAGGAGAGGTGGTGGGGAGGTGGAGAGGTGGAGGGGGCAAGGGCAAGGGGGCGCAAGGCCAAAGGGGTGAGGGGGGGTGCGGCTAGGGCTAGGGGAGGTGGAGTGGGGCGCAAGGAGGGGAGGTGGGGCGCACATAAGGGCAGGGGAGGCCCCCTATCAGCACCCAACAAGGATTCCTAGTCCTAGAAGGACTCTTAATCCATCCCACCAAAGCCCACAACCCCCTCTTTTAGGCCCAATTTCCCCAGGAAAGGCCCAAAACCCCGAAAACGGCCCGGAAACGGCCCGGAAACGTTATTAACCTCCATACCCTATGGTTTTAACCTTATTTCCACATCTCATACTGTTTTTGACCTTATCATGCACGTTAAATAAGGTTACGACACTCCATGGTGTCACAACACTTCAAAAGGCCCAAAAACGCGAGTAAACCTCAAGCCGTAAGATTTTATTTTCTAAATTCACATTTTATAATGTCACACCATACCGTAGTGTCACATTCTTCCCCCCTTCAACAGGATTCGACCTCGAATCCGAAGGACGCCAAAAACCACAACAAAATCCCCAAGGGACAAAAGACTTCTCTGCAGCACAAAACATTCGCACAACGACTAAAACCGGAACAAACGACAAACACTTCACACTTCTATCACAACCAACCTGACTACCACACTCCAATAAAATCAACATGGTATAATCAAAGCAAGTCACAATTCCTTTAACGACTCCTCTACATTCCTGAAAATTTCCATCGAGGGAAATAACTCATTAAGGCACACTTGCCCTTCCGATACACGATCATACTAACATTTCCTTCCATCCTCTCCCAAGCAAGGCTCAAACCCAAAAACGATTAGTGAAGACAATTACTCACGGCAGGACAATTATCACCGATCTACCGTCAACTTCACTTCCACCCATCGCTACTTTTAATAAAGGTTAAACCCTTACATCATCAACCTCCATCACAAACCACCCTTATACCACTAAGGTTCGACACCTAGCCCCAAGCTAGGGTCGAAAAACTTTACCAAACCACAATTGGTTCCTTTCTTAAGAGGGTCTCGCCCTCACACAAAAACACTTAGCTATCAAGCCCAAGTGTACTCACGACAACTCAAACCCAAAGCGTTAACAACAATTTTGGAAATAATTTGGCAACATCCAAGCCAAATCACAAAGGAAGCATAAATCCCCTACAACCAAAATACCATAATTTCTTCATTCTTTCTTTTCATACTAGAAAGAAATGGACATCTCGATTCATGACATGCATGCACACTTTTCAAGAGCACTCCGGATTAGTCATATATCCTTATATGACTTTCTCACCGACCTGGCTCAACGACTCATTTAACATTTAACATCTAAAAACGATGTCTTGTTTACTTTTCACCATTCATTCATCATATAACAACAATACCGAAAAGTCATTCACCAAAAGACTCCTTCCTCGGTATCACATGAATAAATCTCGAATAACATCGAGAGTTGCGCTAATTCTAAACTATGACGGCAGCATAGTTAACAGTAAGGCACCACATCATATCAGAACCCACCAACGATAGATAGCTAAACTTTGCAAAACATCGCATTTTAACCAAAATCAACGTTTTGGAAAAGAACATTGACTCCAAAGTTAGACATCTGCACAAACAACTGCCATAAATTTTATCAAAAGAGAGGGAAACTCAATCCCAAAAGAAAACTCTTCTCTAACCAAATTCACTTATGGAACATTCATAAAAATCCAGACTTGTGAAACACACTTTTACAGACACATTTTCCAAATGACTCCAACTCTAGCCAAATAGAGTTACACATCAAGGGCTTAACTCAAAAGTTTCCAACACAACCCTTTATGACCATCTGCTTCCTTTTAAAATTAATTCCAAAGATAATTCAGTGCGAACGCGAAAGGGCGTGATCGACTCAAAAACTTTTGGATGTAAATCCAAACTCACAACACGAACTAAACAAATTCGCCAAAACCAAAGGTCGACACCAAACACTACGAGTTTTGGGGAAACTTTGAAACACAGCATATTGAACACCTTGACCGAAAACCCTTCAACCAAAATGGCAAACAACCAAACCAGTCCAAAAGCTTTTAAACACAAGCTCAGCATAAAAAGAACCATCTCTAGAACTCCACTACGCTTTCCATTAAAAGACTTTAATAATCACTTTTTACTCCCTGAGGAGCCCCAACACAATTCAACCAAAAGCTTCACAACAAATTCTTCCTCTAGTTACCATTCCCAACACTTTTAATAAGGGTTTATGATGCTTATCAAAAAGGCACCCAACCAAGACTATAATGACATGATCCCCACGGATCACCGAATCATAATACCTCTTATTTTAAATTTGAAACATAGTACTTCCACAAATCTTTCAGCAAGATCAACATATAAATTTCATACCTCCTATATATTCACGTCTCAACAACCGAACCTTATTCAGTTAAACAACGACTTCAACATGTAAATATTATTTCTATAAGACAAAGTTCATAACTAGGATTCCAAGGCATACATTCATTAAGGATAAAACTCTACATCAGGTTAATTATCCATGGTTCACTCCATCACCACATGTTACAATACCCTCCATTTAATCAATGGTTTCCAACAAGTATTCAACACAACTACCACCACTACTAAGTCATCAAAATCAATAATTTGATTATCATCAATCAACACATTGCTTTTAGCTATCCTATACATAGGTGATAACCAAATTACCACCACACAACATACTCCAACTATTTAAAATAGATTGAATACTAGTATTAACACTGCCCTTAACAACATCATTAAGAATAAGTCTTATGTCTTCTCAACTGATATCAATACTAGCATTTATAGGAACACATACGCATACTTCCAAATATACTAATGGTTTGCAACAACATAAATAGCAACTCTAACCAACTTCCAAATTAAAGTCACTAGGCAACACGATTAAATTCCTCTTTTACTCCATTAGATTAGAACATCTTTAAACAACCAGCAAAGTTTCTTTAACAGTAACAGCAGTCTACATCATCTTAATGTTTTAACTATGTATCAGGGTTTAAAACTTTTAAACATTATCGGGGGTCATAAGCACTTTTATAACAAAGCAACAGATTCTAAGCATGTACATTAACCCATTCAATCATTCTCGCTAAGAGTAAACTACAACACTAGTAGTCTATTTATTCTCAAGCTACAGATATTAATCACATTGAATTGATTCAACTCAAAATATAACTTAGCAACACATCAATCCATAAACCACATTGTTACCTACTACATAACATGCTAAACATCAATTCTTACTAGGGACAAACGATTTCAGTCAAAAGACTACTCACTTTGTTTGCAGCATTTTAGTTTTAAAACTCATCCCAAATTCATAAGGAAACATAACTCTCAAAATTACAATGAGACAAACCCAACCTTGGTCATGCAAAGGAATTTTCCAAAACACTTTTCAATCTCAAAGACTCTCACAGGAAGGAACCAACCGATCAAATAAACCTTTGCAAATAAAACCTTAACACCAAACCCCAAACTTTCACAACACAAGAAGGGTTTTTCAACGTTGATTTCTTAAACCAGTAAAATAACGAAATCAAACACCACTTACTCCTACAAAGCCACAGAACTTCAGCCCTGACAGTCGGGTCTGGCACAACTCTACAATAACTCCTTTAACCTCGGAGAAAGACAGACACGAGAATAAATTTGAATGCTTCTTCCCCATAAAGCAATCAACAATCTAGGCATCAAAACTGGGAAGGCGCCCAAAAGAAGCGCAACACTAGACTCCTCTTCTTTGTCTTCAACCAAGGAAGACAAAAACCACACACCGCATACGGAACGATCCGCGAAAATCCAATACCAAACACTTTTCTTTTGGTTTCCATCAACTAAAACCAAGAAAACCAACCAAGACCGACCACAGAACGATAAAGAACATCCGAAGGAAACCACCATCAACTCTTCTATTTGATTCCAGTCAACTACCCGATCAAGGACAGAAGGGATAAGCACTCTTCTCCTACAGGGGTTAATAGTTCTTCGGTGATGGCGCTAACCGGCCACACCGTCAAACCTCACCCTTACTATGAACAAAAAGAGGTGACCGAAACCCTTCGGCACCAAAACCCCACTTTTATCACCACAACAGGAACAATTCAATCATTTATCTCATTGACATAGCATCATGCATTGTCAAATGAAGCATTCAACATCAAAGCTTAAATACAACATTTAAGCGTAAGGCAACGATACCCATACCCTTTCCTACTGTGCATCCATTGTGTGTCAAATTTTAGATTAGTTATACCACTTTTGCAAGTTTTAATGTTGCTATCTTATAACAAAATTTTAGTTAAGACCTAAGCCATGTTTCTAAGTTATTCCACATCATATTTTAGTTGCAACCTAAGGTATGACACTAAAAATACATATTCCAAGGACCTACAGCCCGCTCTGATACCAACTGTAACACCTCGGCATTTAATATGCATGAATGTTACCAAACATAAGCTAAACAACATCTAAATACCACAAATTACCATAAATTCCAGCAAAGGTACATATGCTAAAAACCGAGATTTCGGCAGCATCTCCTTTGTTTTAACATGATACGAAGGAACAACAACATTATAGCAATATATGGAATATGAGAGATAACTAAAAACAGCAATAATTAACGACTTAGCAACGATATAAGTCTAGTTCCAAACATATAATGTCTCCAAGTGTCAAACGAACAATAGAACTCTCATATAGCAAAGCTAAACCTTAAAACGATAAACATCACACGCAGTTTATTATCAAAGCTAATTGAATGACTTGTGGATTCAAAATAAGTGAAGCTACGTGTAGATGTGTGACTATTTCCCTTCCCCGCATGCCGATCTCATGGTACCTAAAACAACAAGAAAAACACAAGCGTGAGTTCAAAGACTCAGCAAGCATATTGCAATGATACAACAAGAACAATTCATGGCAATAACATCACCCATCATGTATATCATCTCATTCATGAACACTTAATAGTATCATCATCATTATGTATGCAATGTAATGCAATGCTCATGTCTCCTTGGAAACTCATACCGGTATGGTTGAGTACACACCCGTCGGTGTGCACCCTCTCCCCCCTTCCATCCCGAAGATGGAGGGTGCCTACTCCTCGCTTCCGTTCACCACGGTGAATGGAATCACGATGTAGGACTTACTCATTAGCTTTCCGGATTAGTCATAACTTTCTCACCGACCTTACCAGACTAGTTATGACTTTCTCACCGCCCGAGCCATGTAACATGTCATGTACGCAAATATGCCATCATCATCATAAACTTGTATATTTAACACATGGCATCATAGCATACTCATCATATCATAGGAAAACATTAAAGCATGGCAATTGATCATATCATGTAATCCATCTTTCATCTAGTCTCAACAAGCAACCTACAATTCGTTATTCATTACAACACACTTGCCTCAACCACGGGCAACGGAAAGGCGGGAAGTAGAAGGCACTCTTGGGGTCGCACCACCTGCACACAGGTATCACACACTCACAATCATGCCCACAAAACAGTACGCAAACCCCCATCTAACCCGACATTGCCAACTACTCGCAAAACCTAAAAACAGAGGTTCTGTCCCGTCGGGACAGCAGCCTTGCAAAAGGCATAACTTGAGTTCTGGGACTCCGAATCAATTAAACGAGTACATCCTCGCGTATCTTAGGAAATTTCCCAACTTTCTCTAGGTATATGGAAAGACTGAGTCGGACTCTAAAGTTGTTTAATATACAGATTACCGTGATCTGTTCCAATTGCGTCACAGATTTTAACACGCTCGGTAAAACAGTCATAACTTTCAAACGGCTGATCGGAATTTAACGTGCTTTATGTCCACTGAAATATAATGAAATTATCTACTACTTCTTCAAGATCCGTTCGGACAGATTCTGATTCTAAATTGACGAAAACTCCAACCCTAGGTCGACTGCTCATGCTGTCCCAAAACAGAAACATGGCAACATCTAGATCTAACCCAAAATTCTCAAATCCAGCACCTCCAATTGATATAAAAACTTGATAAACACCCTAATAACAGTACCTAGATCAATCCCAAGGTTTACCATGGTCATACCTTTGCCCGACGCACGAAAACTCCAATAGATCTCCTCGCTCCTCGCACGTCGCTCCTCGCTCCTCGGATGGATCCGCGAGGTTGCAGAGGTGGGGAGGCCACCCTAGGGCAGCAAGGGGGTGGAGGAGAGGTGGTGGGGAGGTGGAGAGGTGGAGGGGGCAAGGGCAAGGGGGCGCAAGGCCAAAGGGGTGGGGGGGTGCGGCTAGGTCTAGGGGAGGTGGAGTGGGGCGCAAGGAGGGGAGGTGGGGTGCACATAAGGGCAGGGGAGGCCCCCTATCAGCCCCCAACAAGGATTCCTAGTCCTAGAAGGACTCTTAATCCATCCCACCAAAGCCCACAACCCCCTCTTTTAGGCCCAATTTCCCCCGGAAAGGCCCAAAACCCCGAAAACGGCCCGGAAACGGCCCGGCAATGTTATTAACCTCCATACCCTATGGTTTTAACCTTATTTCCACATCTCATACTGTTTTTGACCTTATCATGCAACTCCTCCTCTTCCTCGGCATCTTGGAAGTTCTCTGATGATTACAATGTTGGTGTAGCACGTGAGTACAAAGGTACTCAGCAAGTCGGAAAGTATGATCATGAGGGGCTTTCCAAAGGAAGCTTAATAGGATTTATTTGCATAAAGCCACATTTGATTAAATCATACTTAAGTAAGTAATTTCACAAAGCATCTTTTACAATTCTTTTTAATAATTGAATTATTTAATAATGTAGTGAGGTTCTAACCACCATCACTAACATAAAGGCTCTATCCGCCAACAGTTTAAAGGATCAAAGTTAATCATGTGACTCCATCCGTCAAATGTAAAACAGGTTCTATCCACCTGGGTTGGCTCTTTCCGCCAAACAACATTCGAGAGTTCTAACCACTCCCGAACCCCAAAACAAAACACTTTTCGGTTTTACAAACAAAATCAAAGTCTACCAATATGAAAGCATTCTTCGCTTTGCCTTTGACCGTAGGCACGGCTATTCGAATAGTTTTACTCTGCAGAGGTGTACAACTTTACCCACAAGACACGATCATCTCTTCATGCCAAGCTATTAGCACACTTCCTTTGGTGTGCCGGTAGAGAGATCGTGACAAGGCCGTTACAATGTATCTACCTAGCTAGACCCACCTGCTGAGGTTTCACCGCTGTTAGGGTTCTCTCCACCCAGTACAGAAGCCCCCTCTTGCGCCGTGTGAGCAAAACAATAATCACAACAATGCCTCCTTCCGACTCTCACACAACAACCGAATGGTGAGTCTAAACTAGGCTTCTACAAATTAGTGGACCAGGTCGTACCATTATAGACATGTGGTAGTACGGTTATGCTTAAAATGGCAATCATAAGCGTCGGTCCTTATATGACTTGGGGCGGTACTTGCACAAAAGGATCAAGGCTTGATCCGCTCCCACCCGACATTCCATGCCGCCCAAGTCGAAATCATTTTCCTTTTCTTTTTATTTTAGAAAATAGTACTAAACTCATAGTAATAAACTTCAAATCACATTTGTTAACATTCTTTTTGAATAATCCCACCCATGGGTTGTTTTCGTCGGAAAAGGTCCTAAGCAATTCTACCGTACTACTTAGCAAAGGACACCATATAACATAAACATGGTATAAACAATGTTCTAGGGTTACAATGGATATGATTAACAATGTCAAGGAGGAATCAACAATTTCGGTATAACTAACACTTATATTTGACATATTTCATTAAACATAGCCATGCAACTTTATAAACAATTTTAAATCAGTTCGCAAACATAGGAGCAAAGTGCATCAAGGAGACTTGCCTTCTGTCCCGGGTAGGTCTTCGTACGCGGGAGGATCGGCGGCGGAAACGGCGGTCGCAGCGGGATCGTCGACTACACGCAAAACGAGGCAACAAATAAATAACAGAAAATAAATAAAATCCAAAAATTATAAAATTAGTACTGGCAGGTAGATCTTGATTTTAGATTAATTTAGAAATTTGAATGGGGTCAAACGGAGTTCGGATGAGAAAGTTATGAGCTTCCGAAGTTTGAATTTCGAATAAATGGGAAAACCCGAGAATATTCTCAGAATATTCCTCTCTGGTTTGACTTGGTCAAACGTTGACCGAGGACTTTGACTGGATGTGTCTATTACATGTGGGGCCAAGGTGTCATCCCCTCAAAGGGATTGTCTTCAAGCTTTGCCATGGCAAAGAAGAAAACAGAGGAAGGGGAAGGAGGCCATGCGCCGTGAGTCTTGTGGCGGCAGGCCGGCGGCAGCGGCGGCAGCGGCAGCGGAGTGGGACCAGGTGGGACCAGGCGCTGGGGCCAGCTAGGAGGCTGGGCGAAGCGGGCGCTTCAGCAAGGCGAAAGTCTGTGAGCACGAAGCCTGGCCGGCCGTGGTCGTGGCCGGAGCAACTCGGCGATGGCTCAGCGTCTTGGCCAGCATGGCCTTGTGAGCATGGCGCCAGCGGCCGAGGCGCAGCGAGGAGCCGGCGGTGGCCTCGGCAGGACCGGAGACGGCCGGAGCGGGCGGCAGCGGCTCGCGCGGCGGGGACGCCGGAGGCGACGGCGGCGGCGGCCGGCAGGCTGGGCGAGATACAAGAAATCCAGTTCACTCTGTCATAATCCATTCTTCAAGATACAAGAAATCCAGTTCCTCCATTTAGACCCAAAGCCTCTTTTATCCAGAATATCTAACAAGAAATTCCAGTTCACTCTGTCATAAGCTTTTTCATAATCAAGTTTCAACACTAACCCTTTACCTTTCTCCTGATGAATTTTATGAATTATCTCATGAGCAGTAACAACACTTTCCAGAATATATCTATTTTTAATAAAGGCAGTCTGATTTTGAAGAATAATCCTATTACAAAGGAGACCAATTCTGTTTGTCAAAACTTTAGTGATGATTTTATAACTACAGTTCAAGAGACTAATAGGTCTAAACTGCTTAATATTTTTAGCATTGTTCTCCTTAGGAATAAGTGAGATCATAGCAAAGTTAAGTCTAAAAACATCCAAATCACCTCTCTCCAAGTCATTAAACAAGTCTAGTAAATCCTTTTTGATTATATCCCAAAATTTCTGATAGAACATGAATGGTAGGCCATCAGGACCTGGAGCTCCGTCCGAATAAGAGTCCAAGACAGCTTTTCTAACCTCTTCCTCAGAGAAAGGAGCTTCTAGCAAAGTATTCTCATTATCCGAGATCATATCCTCATTTCTAAAAAAATTATCACCTAGATTAATATTAGGTTTATCTTCAAAACCAAATAGGGTTTTATAGTAGTCACTAGCTATTTCCAGCATACTGTTAGTGTCATGAACAGGGCCCTTAGGACCTTCAAGAACGGAAATAAAATTTTTCCTTCTTCTTTGATTAGCATTGCATGGAAGTATTTGGTATTCCTATCCCTTCCTTTATATCTTTTTCCCTAGCCCTCTGTCTAGCTTTTGTCTCTTCGATATTCCAAATTTTCTCTATTTCCTTCCTAACAAATAACAACCTGACATTCTCATTCACTGAAAGGGATCTAGACTCTGAAAGGATATCCAAATTATCGAACTCTTCTAAAAGAGAACTTTTCTTTTTCTTAGTCTCAGAGTCAACATTACGACTCCAACCTCTGGTAACTTTCCGCACATTTCTAACTTTAGTTTTCCATTTATCTATCGCACTACCCCCTCTAATATGAATATTCCAAGCTTTAGAATTAACACTACTAAAGTCTTCACGAAGTAACCACCATTTCTCAAATTTATAGCTACTTTTGTTATGGTACACTTTTTTACCAGAATCCCATAATATCGGGGTGTGATCACTTCCAACCCGAGGAAGAGTGGAAACTAGAGCCAAAGGAAACTTCTCCTCAAAAGAGGTACTACAAAAGACTCTATCAATAACCGACATAATAGGATTATTTTGATTATTTGACCAAGTAAAATGTCTTCCTGTTAAGTGTAACTCCATAAGACCCCATATATCAATCCATTCATTAAATTTATCACACCACTTGTGATCTACTCTGTTATTACTCTTGTCAGACTGAAATCTAGTTAGAATAAAATCCCCTCCCAATAAAACAGGAGTATGCTCATCACCAATAAGGATTTCATGCAATTCAGAAATAAAATCTTGTTTACCCTCCTCATAAGGGGCTCCATACACCGTAACTAGTCTCCAAATAAACTCATCCTCCTTTGACTTAATCATACATTGAATATAATAATCTTTAATATCAACATGCATAATTTCCATCACGTCAGCATTTATCCCGACCAAGATACCACATGCAGTGGCTTTCGACGGTAACCAATTCCAAACTAGATTTATAGACCCACTAATATTATTAAGAAACGAAGTACTAAACTTATCTTTCTTCGTTTCTTGTAACCCAACAAAATCTAACCTATAATCTCCAATCAGATCTTTGATACATTGAGTTTTCCCCGGTTGTCCTAAGCCTCTAATATTCCAGAAAATACCCCTCATTTCCTTTTATTTTTCATGGGGTGCTTGCCCCGTTTATATGTACCAACCTTAGTCCATCCCTCACAATCACTAACATTTAAATTGTTCTCCTTCAGAGAATCAATAATCTTCTCACAATTAACTAATGAACTATTCTCACACTCAACACTTTCTTCAGCATGTGAACTATTCTCATATTCATCATACTTTCCAGCATGTGTATTATCCTCATAGTCAGCACTTAATTCGGTATGTGGACTATTCTTATAAGAATCATCATCACAATAGGTTCTTTCTAAGAACGGATTGTGATAACCCGTTTCCTCATCACAATCGGTTCTGAAAAAGAACCGATTGTAATGAGGGGTCTCATTACAATCGGTTCTTTTTCAGAACCGATTGTGATAATCCGTTTCCTCATCACAATCGGTTCTTTCTAGGAACCGATTGTAATGAGGAACCCCTTATCACAATCGGTTCTTTTTCTGAACCGATTGTGATGAGACTCGCAATGTTTATATCCTCTCGGGATGAACTCTCCTCTGTTGTTGGTGTTTTAGAGCAAAAAATAACCGTCGCCACCCCGAAAAATAGAACATACTCTTGTTGAAACTTAGACTTGTGGGAGAAAAATCTGAAATCCTTAAGGATGTGTGTTAAGAGGGCAAGTTGAAGCCCCAGCTTGAGAAGATTTCCCCTCTATTTTCTCTCAGTTGAGGTTTTTAGCATATTTATAAGCAAGCACTTAGTGGTGACGCATTTACACACATGGAACAAATTACATGCGTGTAGATCATTAAAGAGGGTTGTATTGTAAATAAAGTTGTAAGATTGCCATGTCTAATTGAGACAAGCTAATGCCATTTCAAGGGTAAAGTACCAGCAAAGTAAAAGTACAAACTTGCCAACTTGTTAATTTGTTGTTGAACCTATTTTAGTTAAAATATACAGGACAATACTTCCATAAGGAAGGAAAGGGAAGAATTTTTCCACTCAACGCATAATTATTAGTAATTACATGCACATTCTTTCCACTCCATCTAAGAACAACACATAATTCCAAACAATTATTAAAACAATACCAAGAATAATAGAACCGATTGTGATGAGGGGTGTGATCACAATCGGTTCTATCTCAGAACCGATTGTGATGAGGGGCCCCTCATCACAATCGGTTCTCAACTTGAACCGATTGTGATAACGGTGTCATTACAATCGGTTCTTGTTTAGAACCGATTGTGATGTGCTCGTGACCGCCAAAGTGAAAATTAGGCGCCAAAGTGAAAATTGGGCATTATAGTAAAATTGGACACTTAGTTAAATTTTGGAGCACCCAAGTCAGAGTAAATTCGAAGTATAAGAATACTAACATTAGTGTTCGGGTGCTTTGTGGGGGTTAAGGGGAGGGAGACGCGTTATATTTTCAAATGCTATCATACCAACACTACGGTACTAAATTGGACACTTAGTTAAATTTTGTAGCACCCAAGTCAGAATAAATTCGAAGTATAAGAATACTAACATTAGTGTTCGGGTGCTTTGTGGGGTTAAGGGGAAGGAGACGCGTTATATTTTCAAATGCTATCATACCAACACTACGGTACTAAATTGGACACTTGGTTATATTTTGGAGCACCCAAGTCAGAGTAAATTCGAAGTATAAGAATACTAATATTAGTGTTCGGGTGCTTTGTGGGGTTAAGGGGAGGGAGACGCGTTATATTTTCAAATGATATCATAACAACACTACAGTACTAGATCATATAAGAACTCTGAAGTTAAGCGTGCTTGGGTGAGAGTAGTACTAGGATGGGTGACCTATCGGGAAGTGCTCGCATTTGCATTAAAATTGGCGGCAAAACTCATTAGTTAAGAATGCTTAGGCGAGGGTAGTACTAACTAGGATGGGTGAGGGTGACCTCCTAGGGAAATCTCTTCGTTTTGTGTTAAAACCGTCATAACAATGTTTAATAGTGAAAATGGCTCATCACAATCGGTTCTTTCTCATAACCGATTGTGATGAGGGGGTCATCACAATCGGTTCTAGCATAGAACCGATTGTGATGAGGGGGTCTCATCACAATCGGTTCTAGCAAAGAACCGATTGTGATGAGGGGTATCACAATCGGTTTTTCCCAAGAACCGATTGTGATGAGGGGTCATCACAATCGGTTCTTTGCTAGAACCGATTGTGATGAGGGGCTTATCACAATCGGTTCTTCGCAAGAACCGATTGTGATGATTGTTTATCACAATCGGGGAGAAAACCGACTGTGATAGCTATTCCTCATTACAATCGTTGGACTTTCTATCGCCACCAAAACCGATTGTGATGACGAAAAAGAACCGATTCTAATGTGTATTCTTGTAGTAGTGTACGTTGGCCGCCGTCTCACTGCCGTTTCCGTCCCATCACCAATGGTCTGTGCTGCTACCTGCGCCGAACGGTATTCTTATCTTCTTTTCCCTTCCTGCGCGCTCCATCTCTAGCGATCGTTTGATCTCGTCTATATATATATTGGCGCGGGTATAGGTATACATATTAGTTTCGACTGAACGCAGGAATATCTGTTTATACCACCGAATGCTTTTACATGTTAGTATATGTGTATATCTACGCATATACTGGACTGCATGCATGTATATATGTATATCCTAGAGTTTCAGCCGCATGTATACATATAGGTATATGCTAGGACGCGTGAGAGTTTACATATATGTGCTAGTATATATCTGTATAAAGATACTCGTAGTATGCGTGTTTTTATTTTAGTCATAGCTTGAATACATGCATATATACATATACCCACTATATATATATATATATATATGAGGATAGCTAGTGTACTATCGATAGCACAGATCCTCCGTGCTATAGGGTTGTGTTTGCAAAATTCGAAAACGAAACTATTGATCCGAACCGTGCATTCTATTCATCTCATTGAAATCTCACTACCCACCAAATTTTATATTTTTTGAATTTTTTCTCCTATTTATTTTGTATTTTTCAAAATCCACGATCTAATTAGTTGTGGGGCGTCCAATGAAGCTAGTTTTTGAAAATACAAAATAAATAGGAGAAAAAATTCAAAAAATATAAAATTTGGTGGGTAGTGAGATTTCAATGAGATGAATAGAATGCACGGTTCGGATCAATAGTTTCGTCTTCGAATTTTGCAAACACAACCCTATAGCACGGAGGATCTGTGCTATCGATAGTACACTAGCTATCCTATATATATATATATATATATATATATATATATATATATATATATATATATATATATAGGAAAATGGTTCCATTACTTACAGGAGTACATACTCCCACTCATATACCGCTTAAATGATATTATTATACCTCTTTATCATTTTGAGTATACTCTAATACTGATTATAAGATACTCCAAAGTGAGTTCCATGAAAAATTTCATCAAAGTCCACCCTTTATAACATAATTTATTTATATACTCTTTTTACATAAGAAAAAAAGGTATATAGCAAAAAATAAAGGGCTCTAATGAATTTTTTTAACAATGTTGTGTTGTAGTATCTTAGAATTATTATTGGAGTATACTGAAAGTGATAAAGGAGTATAACATATTCGTTTAAGTGGTATACTGGACGTGGGAGTATGTACTCTCAGGAGTACGGAAAAGGCTTCCTATATATATATATATATATATATGTATATATATATATATATATATGTATATACATATTATATGTATATATATATATATATATATATATATATATGTATGTATGTATGTATACCTGCGGTTATATTCGGTGATCCGTATGTATATTTAACGTGAACAGTACTACGAGCATACATGCATTCGACATGTATATATATACATACGTGTGTATATATAAACATGTTTTGTATTCCGTAATAACCCTTTCTGACCCTTTCTGGATCAATTGCGCGCAAGGAGTATATGTGTATACAGTGCCATGCTTGGGAAGAATGAGAAACTAGTTTGCATGTGTTAATTTCCAGAAATCGCGAATTTTGTCTTTTTCGCTAAAAATTCGTTCTTAGTCCGAATCACTTACAACAAATTTTGTTAATTAGTAGAAATTAATACCTTTCTACAGTAATTTTTATGAAATTTTATAATTTAATTTATACTGTTAAATTATTCGCAGAAAGTCTAAACTTATGAATTTTGTAGCTCTTGAACTATACGTTCAAAAATAGCAAAATAAATTTTGTAAATCTTAGAAAATGCTAGACTAATTATATGGAAATTTTCATGAAATTACGCGCTAGTTTGATTTGTAGTATTTTCCGAATGTGTGTTTAATTGGTTGTTTGCTACGCGTAGACGTTGAACTGTGCGAGAGTGCGGAAGTTGAAGACCCAGTTCAAGATCAAGTCTTAGATCAGGATCATCAGCTTTTTGAAGGCAAGTTGTGCTTTGACCATATTGCTCCTAGTTTTTCAAACATATTTTGATTTAAATTATGCATGCTATGTTGATTAAAATGAGTAATTTAGTTTGGGTTAAGTAGATAATCAACCTAGTTGTTAATTCCACCCTTGATGATTAATATTTGTATGTCATGTATTCCATTGTCACCATAAGTTGGGCTAAATTAGTTGGATGATATGATTGTGCCAACACGGGAGGCTAGACCGTGAGTAGTTGCTTAGCCATGCTTACGTGAAATGTGTTTCAAATGGCAAAATAATATTGACTAATGTTATATGAAATGAATTTTGGAGTTAGTGTAATCTTGCCACGTGATGATGTGAAGTGTAGGTACCCTTGTGGTTCTACATGGTAATTTATATTATTTTTGGCATGCGTTGCACAATAATCAAGCTGGGGTGATAAATAGATTTAGACCGGGGCAAGTGGTAAGAACGGTAGGGTGGGCCATGATTGGCACTGGGAAAGTCGTTTTGGTTCTTCGGGTAGTCTTGCCCTGGTCACCCTAAGGACTTAACCTTGCAAGCCTTTGAACTGGGTCAACCATGCAACCACATGTCTATAATGGGGCGGACCTAGTTGAGTAGGTTGCTAATAACTTGCATTTGGTACCTCAGGGTGTCAACTATACCTTTTGTGTAGTTGAACGGGAGCGTTGGTGCTACTGACTAAGTACCCTATCCAACGGTTGGCTGACCTATACTTACTTTGTACTAAGGGCTGACCTATACTTCGCCTGTACTAAGGGAAGGGATAGTGTGCAACAACCGGAGAGGTCCACTTGTATAGTTAGAGGCTTCTGAAAGGCTTTGTTATGATCACTCATTCGCATACTCTTGTATGGCGATTCACGGCAGACGTGGTGAGTTGATCGTATCTTGTGGGTAAAGTGCATAAACTTTGCAGAGTGTAAAAATCTATTCGAATAGCCGAGTCCACGGTACTGGACAACGCTCGGCGATTACAGTCAAGGGTTAGATTTTCTAAAACAAAAATATGGGAATGGGTGGCCGAGTGCTAGAAAGCTCTTGAAGTAAATTAGAGCTTTGAGCCGAATTGTTAAAAAGAGATTGATAACTTATTATATAAGATGATCTCACAACTTTTGAATCTATTAAGATTATTTAATCAATGCAAAATGTTGTTTGATGCAAAACAACCACTTAAGCCATTCCTTTGGAAGAAGCCATGCATATAGTAATAGGATTGCATTCCTGTGCATGACTTGCTGAGTATGTTGTATACTCACCCTTGCTTTCAACACAAATATCAGCTGAGGAGAAGACTACAACTTCAAAGAAGGCAAAGTTCCACGAGGGGGCGATTATCTAGGAGTTGAACCTTGTCAGTTGCTTGTGGCATACTGATGGGAGTCACCGACGTTCTTCATTCCGCTGCTGATTATTCACATTTGTTGTTGTAAGCCTTGTGAGGCAAACTATTTGTAATATGACCTTAATGTCTTGTAACCAGTTTATATTAATGTTGAAGTACTTTATTTATATTTCCACTGCGTATGGACGTGATATTCAACCCTGTACGACTGTGTGTACTAGCGTGATCCTGGACTAGTACAGAATACACAGAGGGTCTGGATTTGTAGATTCGGGTCCCGACACAACTCATGTCAAGATCGTACCTATCCCGGTCGGTCGAATTTGGGTGCTAACAGTCACATATGGGCTCTAATACCACCTCTTGTGGGGGCTCCAATCATTACGACAATGATCAGGGTACTTACTTTTGCGTCGGACTGGAGTTAACGCAACCCGTCAATAATTCGATCACTAGTCCCAAGAACGTACTCGGATTGAGTCCAATCGGTCGGCAATTCACAGCTGTGACAACACAACAACTCATCGAAACCAATACGAGCTTCCCGCAGATATGCGTCCAATGCTAGTTCCCTGGATCAGTAGCCTAGCACCCACATATTCCAAACAACAGGATGCATCATTTCACATACATAAAAGTTAAGGACATATCATAACATAACAGGTATTATTACAGCATTTTAATTACAAGAGAACGAGTTTGCTCATTGGCTACAAAATCAGAAAGCAGCAAAAGAAAGATTGCAACAGCGACAGTGTGCCCTCCAAGACCCATAGGCAACTGACTAGGGGGAGTAGACCCAGATAGCCGTCTCAAAAGTCATCGGGTCCCATGTAACATCCCAAAATTTGGGTTTTCAAAAATTTTGGTTTAGTTTAGCTACCCAAAAATTTTCGTTGATTTTCTCGCGTTTATAAAACTTGATTTGAATTTTTCTAAAAGCTAAAACAATTTAATTTAATTATTCTAAACATCAAATAAAATTTATTTAATTTTATTTGGATTCCTTGTGCTTCAAGAAGTTTTCCTGTAATTTTTGAGATTTTTCGGAGCTCGTTTGCTATTTATTGGATTTATTCGGAATCGATTTGTATTAAGCCCTTTTATGGAAATTAATTAATTATTTGAAAAAGTTTATATAAAGTTTTGTTGAAAATATTTTATTTGAGTTGGAAATATCTCAAAATATTTTCTGGAATTTTTCTAGAATTTTTCGGGTATTTTTATTGCCTCTAGTGATTTATTTGATTTATTGGAATTGTTTTATTCGCGAAATGCTGGAAATTCCGAAAATTGCTCTGGGCTGTTTTCTCCCACGCCAGCCCACTCCCGCACGAGGCCCAGCCCAGCGCGCCACCGAGCCAGCCGGCCTCCACGCTGTCGCCCCTCACTTTGGCGCGCCCCGCCCGCCATTGCCGCCTCCGCCTCCGCGTGTTGGGCTGCGCTGCTGCGTTGGCGCGCTGGCCGCTGCTCAGCTGACGCGCCAAGACGCTACCGCCTCCGCCAGGCCACGCCCGACCACGCGCCACGCACGCGCGCGCCGAGCTGGGCGCGCCCAACCTGCCCCCACCCGGCCACGTGTCGGACTCCGGTGAGGCCACGTCGCCGGATCCGTCCCATGCACGGTAAGTGCTCGATAAAATGCCCAAACCGACCCAAACACCTCCAAACGCGTCCAAACTTGATTTTTCTTGATCTAGCCTCTTCCCCAAACCTATATAAGTGCCCCTAGACCTCTCCCACGGATATACAACCTTCGGATCATCTCCAAAACTCCGAGATCCATCCAATGTCGCCCGAACGTCGCCCAACGCCGGCCGAACTTTGGAGCCGCGTCCCGGGCAACTCGTCGACTCTTTTCGAGATCCGTCTTCTCCGTGGTGTGCCACAAGGTACCATCTACTTGCTGTCCAAAATTCAGCCAATTTGGTCCACGGGATCAAAAGTTACGGCCGTTTCAATCTCGAATCTTGCCGAGGCCATAACTCCCTCAATTTTTCGAGTTTGACGGTGAAATTTTTTGTGTAGACTCCTGGGGATGTCCTCTACAGGATGCACATCTTGCCCCAAGGTTTTGCCCTCTGGATTTGGCGCAGTAAATTAATTTCTCCGTTCGGACTGCGTTCCAGACAGCGGCAAACTTCCTCACGCGTCCCCCGCTGTTCCAGAAGGTATTTCTTCGAGCCACCTGCGTCACGGTGTGCCTCTTGGTCCCATCTAGCTCTCGGTCAAATTTCGTTAAGTTCCGATCATTATTCTAGAAGTTATGGCCGTCCAAAGTTTTGATCCAAACCCGTTAATCGCCAGTTTGTGATTAATCCGGAAGGGCGCCGCAAAATCCGCCTATACCGTTGAGATCGTCTCGCCGCGTTCTACGCAGTAGACATTCTCCCTTTGCCATCCCATCCTCCGGATTTTTTATATATTTAGGCCACCGCTTTGCCGTCGCGCCGCTTTTTAGCGCCGGTTATTTTGGTTCGCTCCGGCCGTGTTGTCGCGTCCGGAGGATCATCTTGTACTGTTTTGGTCCATCATTAAGGTTCTTTTGGTCTCCGTTTGCCGTCGAAGCCCGATTCCGACCTAAACCCGTCGTCTTTCAACCTAGCCCGTGCCGCCGGTTCGCGCACCGGTTAGCCGTCCTTGGTAGCGTTCTACCGCGGCCATGTCGTTGCACCGACGGTCGCTACTTCGCTTCATGAAGTCTCCTATCATTGTTGACCTCCACCGTTAACGTTCGCCGTTAACGTTCCACCGTTAACGTTCTGCCGTGCGTTACGCCGATGCGTTTCCCGTTGCGTTCTTCCGTTAACGCCTGCTAACGTTCCTCCGCTAACGTTTTGCCGACAATGTTTCACCGTTAACACTCGCCGTTAACGCTCCGTCGATAACGTCTTGCCGTTAACGTTTTGTCATTAACGCCCGTTAATGTTCCTCCATTAACGCTTTCGCCGTTAACGCCGTCGTTAACGCTCCTCCGTTAACGTTCGCCGTTAACGATCCACCGTTAACGGTCGCCGTTAACGTTCCTCCGTTAACGTTTTGCCGTTAACGCTCTGTCGTTAACATTCCACCGTTAACGTTTCATCGTTAACGTTCCATCGTTAACGTTTCATCGTTAACAATGGGCTCTCTTCGCCTCGTTGTCATCGCATGCGTGTATTCTTGCACAAACCCTAGTGCGATGCCTTCACCTGTTCTATCATCATGACGTGAGCCTAGTCTCATCGTCATATCATCTTCAAGCCGAATCAAAACCTAACCTAAGACCGGTTTGATGAACTAAGTTTATCGTGAGCCGCGTTGTTATCTTTGCAATCTTTCCCGTTGTTTCAACCGTGGTAAGACACTTGTCTTGTCTTATCCCTGAAAACCTAATCTGCCATTAATCGAGAATTCCTTCGTGGACTTGGTCGATAGACCATTGGCCATCTGTCATACCCCTATGCCCGATCTATCCGTCTCTCTTTTGTGTGACTGTGTCCGTTCGGTCAACAAAAGTCAACTTCGAGAATCAGTTTAGTTCACTGCGAACTAACATATCCGTATGGACCTGATCTATAGATCGAGAGCCCATATGTCGCTATCTGTCCAATCAAGATAATAACTTCGGAAGAAATATTCTTCGGAATATTATTCTTTCTTTCCCAGTTATTAATCTTTCCCTTTTCGGTGTTTTTCCGAAAGCCCGTCCTCTCTTGTCCAATCTTTGATCCAATCCTTTCAAGTTCCTAATTTTATCCCAAGCCGTTGTGCCCAATGTTGTTCGTTCTTAATTTGGAGTTTACTTGATTTGTCTTTTGAATTGGTTTGTATTTGCTTCTTCTTTAATCGTTAGACGTGTCGTCCGGAAGTCGTTCGAACGAGCTGAGGATCGAGAAAGTGGAAGTTGAAGCTCGAGGATCAAGGATCAAGGATAAAGAGTAAAAGACAGTAAAGTTTGCAAGGGCCAGGCAAGTTGTGCTTTGACCATGTTGATCCTATTTCGAAATCTATTTTGATTTAAATTATTGCATGCTAGTTTAATTAGAAAGATACTTTGTTTAAACATGGGGGTTAGATAAATACCAATTTGCTATATGACACCTTGATTACTTAAGTATGTGCCATGACCCTTTGTCACCCTAGTTGTGGTTTACTAGTTGGACATTATTAAATTGCCAACATGGGTTTAGATCGTTGTAGTTTGCTGCTTAGACCTGCTACGTGCTCATAACATGATTTTGGATAATCAAATGCTAATATGGACTTAATGATATATTGAACCTGTTTTGGAAAAGTATCATGTGAAGTTGATGGCACGTGGTGCATGGTAATCAACTGGGGTTTGATAAGCTGATTTCGGCGGGGCATGTGGCAAGGGTAATCAGGTGGGCCAGTGTGGCACTAGGGATGATGATTTGGTTTTTCGGGTAGTCTTGCCCTGGTCACTCTAAGGACTTAACCTTGCAAGCCTTTGAACTGGGTCATACTTGCAACCACATGGCTGGAATGGGACGGCCCTAGTTGACTAAGTCGCTAAGGACTCACTTGTGGAGCCTCAGGGTGTCAGTTACACCGTTTGTGTGATTGTACGGGGGAGCGTATCGTGGCTGTGGCCAGGTACCCATCTAACGGTGTGTTGGTCCCATACTTCGCCTTGGCTAAGGGAAGGGATGGTGTAGAGCACGAACCGGAGAGGACCACCTGTGTTGTTTGAGGCTTCCGAAAGGCTTTGTTATGATCGCTCATTCGCATACTTTTGTATGGCGATTCACTACCGACGTGGTGAGTGGATTGTATCTTGTGGGTAAAGTGCATAACCTCTGCAGAGTGTAGAATCTATTTGAATAGCCGAGTCCACTGTGATCGACAATGCTCGGGGATTACAGTCAAGGGTTAGATTTTCTCAAAAATAACTTGGATTTGGAAAGTTGGGTTGGTTTAATGGAAATGATGGAAATGTGGTTTAGGATGGGAAAAATGTTTATTAAACTTTTTGAAAAGTTATTTATGTTTTACTTGTTTCTACTGCTTTCGAATCTACTTATATTACTTTTCAAAAAGCTGTTTACTGCAAATATACCTTGAGCTATTCCTTTGTACCAAGCCATGCATATAGCTATTAGACTTGCATTCTGTGCATGACTTGCTGAGTGCTTTATGTACTCACCCCTTGCAAAACAAACAATCACCAGTGAGCAAAAGTCTACATCGTCGAAGAAGAAGAAGTTCCGTGAGAAGGCGATTATCTAGGAGTCGAACCCTGTCAGTTGCCTGTGGCGTATTGATGGGATTCACCGATGTTCTTCGTTCCGCTGCTTATTTGGAGTTGAAGCCGTCAGGGTTTCACAAATGTAAGGTTGACCTTAAGGTCGCTCAATAGTTTATATTCTATTATTGAGTTATTTTTACTATTCCGCTGTGTATGATTGTGATATTCATCTATGTTGAGACTGTGTGCACTAGCGTGATCCTGGACTAGTGCTGAATACACAGAGGGTCCGGATTTGCAAATTCGGGTCCCGACAGAGGTGGTATCAGAGCCATACTGACTGTAGGTCTTGACCTTAGATAGATTGGCCGTCTTTAGGAGCTTCAAAATTATTTTCTAAAGAGAAAATTTAACTTGAAAGAATAATACATTCTTGACTCATCTTATTCTTCTATTCTTTCCCCTTTGCTGAAAGTTCTATCCTTCCCACCGATTTAAATGGAAATCTTACCTGAGTTGTTCCCAATAGTTAATGATGTTTCACACTTAAGGAGAAAGTACTGGATGTCGCCGTTAACCCTGAAGATCGTGAAGTCAGGAATCATCAAGCTCGAAGAGAAGTGGATCGATGAAGTGTTCTAGAAGCTTGAAGAACCAGTGTTTAGTTGAGACTCATGTGTGAGAGTCACGTCTCTTAAGATAGGAGTGTTACCCTTTAGACGCTAGATTATTGTGTGCTTAGGAATTTGGATCTTTCTTTATTGCTGAGTGTGCAGTATGCGTTGCATAGCTTTTAGGCTTGGATAAGCAACCATACCAAGTTCTTAATAATGTTTGTACAAGTTTTTGGGTTAAACCTGTTCTCCCCGCAATAGGATTCTTGAACCTCATCTATGCTTTTTCCCTCTTACCTAAACCTTGGAGTGATCAACAAATGGAGAGGACCAACTACAACAGTGATTCCGAGGCAATTCAAGTCAGTTCAGTTGCTACCACCTGTGTCAGTGTTAAAGCAGACTATGACCAACAGCTGTCCCCTGCACCAACCGTGACAATTCGACACTTGGATCAGTTTGTAACCACCCACGTTTGATGGATCAGCAACTCTCAAAGACGCAGAAATATGGCTTCGTGTCATAGAAGAGAAGCTAGCTTTGGTGTAATGTGAAGATGAGGAGAAGGTCCCCTACGCTACTTGTCAGTTAGAAGGAGATGCATTAGCCTGGAAGAGAGGTTTCTACGCCACCTCGGAAGATGGACATACTATCACTTGGTTGGAAATTGCCACCGCCCTTCGTCAGTTTGTTGCGTCATCAGAAGATAGTGTGACTACCGCGAGTTCAGAGAAGAGTACAACCCCTGCACCTAATACCATACCGAGATGTTGTTCTTTGAAGTGTTGTCAGCCAAACAAGTTAGAAGACCGTGCATGCATCCGATGTGGAGAAATAGGATACACTGCTGATGAACATGCAATCAATTGTTCCAGCTGTGAAGGAAGCCATTTACCCGGAGAATGTCCTATGCGCCATATCACCTGCTATCTTTGCGAAGGTCGTGATCATTGCCCAGCTCAATGTCCCTTAGATAAAATAGTGACCGCTGTGACTCGGCATCAGCGAGAGAATTTTCGAGCTGTCATTGCTCAAGAGTTAGCAAAAAGAGAAGGATTGTCATCCGCACCAGCTGTGCCACGTGAAGAAAAGAAGAGGAAACATGTCAACCCTATCCATCTACCTCAAGAAATCAGTAATACTTGGTCACCATGGAATTGTTTCTTGTGTGATAAATAAGGTCATTGGCCTAGAGAATGCCCCATCAACCCAGCACGATGACCCAAACGGCGAGTCAGGTCATTTGCTAAGGAATGCCACAGAAAGATCAAGCAATTTCGAAAGCCATGATCATCCCAGAAATTACATCAGTAAAGATTTTAACACAAAAAGTGAATGGTAAGGCTATGGAAGCAACTTGCTTAAGGAGTCAGTTGAAGCAAGAAGAATTGGTTAACAAAGGCCTTAACCTGAAAGATGAGTGCAAGGAATTGGAGGACCACCGCAAGCGTCAGAAAGTTTGTCAAGAAGGACCACCGCAACAGCGAATGAGGAGTACCCCTCAACAATTTAGTTGCCATACTGCTCAGACTTTGTTAGAGACACCTTCACCTGTGCCTCGCCCTGATGGTTAGAGTTTCCATAACATCGACCTAGTGAAAAGTTCTCAAGGAAGAAGCCTGGTTTCTAGAGTCTGCTTTGCCTACCGTCAGCCAGGATATTTTTCTAATCACTGCTCTCAGAAGAAAGTGGTCACCGCTGATCGCATCGATCTCAGCTCTACCCTACCAAGATTAGTACCATGTCAGGAGAAAGCCAACGGATGTCAGTCAAGTGTTGCTTCAGATGCAATGAGCCGGGACACTTTGCTAATAGTTGTCCTAGGAGAAAAGGTGTTATACCTGCCCACTTCAATCCTAGTCCTACCCCTACCGAGACACTTGCGTCAGAAAGTGAATTGTGAAGGAGTATTCAGTTGATACAGAGTTTCAGTCAAAGAATCAAGCCGACAAGGATAGTGCCAGACCAACCGGAATGCTATTCAAGTCTTGTCGAAGACCACGTAATTGCAATTAAGCTTTGTTGTCAGATACAGTCTGTCCAATTTCTACGAGAAGCCAAAAATCAAGTGTTTAGGAACAGAAGCAAGGAGTCTATCAATGGAGTTACCAGAAACGTCAGCATGAGTGCAGAAGATGTTCAAGATTTCCCGACAAAGTTAGTATCAAGATTTTCCGTAGAAGAAGTGCCTCGTGGTAAAAAGGCATACGCTTGGAGTCGGTGGACTTGTAAGAGGATCTCATCGACAAGGAGCGACTGCAAAATTTTGGATGTTACCAAGCCGCTTGTTCGTGGTTTACCCTCGCCCAAAGGTGTAGTTGCTTGGAAGTTCGAGGAAGCTCAAGAGTTGAGTCCCCTGAACCTAATTCTATAGTCACCACGAATCTCGGGACGAGATTACATTAAGGGGAGATTTGTAACATCCCAAAATTTGGGTTTTCAAAATTTTGGTTTAGTTTAGCTACCCAAAAATTTTCGTTGATTTTCTCGCGTTTATAAAACTTGATTTGAATTTTTCTAAAAGCTAAAACAATTTAATTTAATTATTCTAAACATCAAATAAAATTTATTTAATTTTATTTGGATTCCTTGTGCTTCAAGAAGTTTTCCTGTAATTTTTGAGATTTTTCGGAGCTCGTTTGCTATTTATTGGATTTATTCGGAATCGATTTGTATTAAGCCCTTTTATGGAAATTAATTAATTATTTGAAAAAGTTTATATAAAGTTTTGTTGAAAATATTTTATTTGAGTTGGAAATATCTCAAAATATTTTCTGGAATTTTTCTAGAATTTTTCGGGTATTTTTATTGCCTCTAGTGATTTATTTGATTTATTGGAATTGTTTTATCTGGAAATTCCGAAAATTGCTCTGGGCTGTTTTCTCCCACTTGACCCACTCCAAGACGAGGCCCACCAGTGGCATGCCAGCCGGCCTCACACGCTGCGTCGCCCCTCACTGGGCCGCGCCCGCCTCGCCGGCCATTGCTCGCCTCCGCCTCCGCGTGTTGAGGCTGCGCTGCGCGTTAGGCGCGCCGCTCCCGTAGCGACAAGACGCCGCCGCCGCTTCGCCTCAGCCACGCCCGACCCACGCGCCACGCACGCGCCAGCGCCGAAGCCGGGCGCGCCAACCTGCCCCCACCCGGCCACGTGTCGGACTCCGGTGAGGCCACGTCGCCCGGATCCGTCCCATGCACGGTAAGTGCTCGATAAAATGCCCAAACCGACCCAAACACCTCCAAACGCGTCCAAACTTGATTTTTCTTGATCTAGCCTCTTCCCCAAACCTATATAAGTGCCCCTAGACCTCTCCCACGGATATACAACCTCCGGATCATCTCCAAAACTCCGAGATCCATCCAATGTCGCCCGAACGTCGCCCAACGCCGGCCGAACTTTGGAGCCGCGTCCCAGGCAACTCGTCGACTCTTTTCGAGATCCGTCTTCTCCGTGGTGTGCCACAAGGTACCATCTACTTGCTGTCCAAAATTCAGCCAATTTGGTCCACGGGATCAAAAGTTACGGCCGTTTCAATCTCGAATCTTGCCGAGGCCATAACTCCCTCAATTTTTCGAGTTTGACGGTGAAATTTTTTGTGTAGACTCCTGGGGATGTCCTCTACAGGATGCACATCTTGCCCCAAGGTTTTGCCCTCTGGATTTGGCGCAGTAAATTAATTTCTCCGTTCGGACTGCGTTCCAGACAGCGGCAAACTTCCTCGCGCGTCCCCCGCTGTTCCAGAAGGTATTTCTTCGAGCCACCTGCGTCACGGTGTGCCTCTTGGTCCCATCTAGCTCTCGGTCAAATTTCGTTAAGTTCCGATCATTATTCTAGAAGTTATAGCCGTCCAAAGTTTTGATCCGAAACCCGTTAATCGCCAGTTTGTGATTAATCCGGAAGGGCGCCGCAAAATCCGCCTATACCGTTGAGATCGTCTCGCCGCGTTCTACGCAGTAGACATTCTCCCTTTGCCATCCCATCCTCCGGAATTTTTTTTATATATTTAGGCCACCGTTTGCCGTCGCCGCGCGTCGCCTTTTGACGCCGGTTATTTTGGTTCGCTCCGGCCGTGTTGTCGCGTCCGGAGGATCATCTTGTACTGTTTTGGTCCATCATTAAGGTTCTTTTGGTCTCCGTTTGCCGTCGAAGCCCGATTCCGACCTAAACCCGTCGTCTTTCAACCTAGCCCGTGCCGCCGGTTCGCGCACCGGTTAGCCGTCCTTGGTAGCGTTCTACCGCGGCCATGTCATTGCACCGACGGTCGCTACTTCGCTTCATGAAGTCTCCTATCATTGTTGACCTCCACCGTTAACGTTCGCCGTTAACGTTCCACCGTTAACGCTCGCGTTAACGCCGCGTTAACGCTTCCCGTTAACGTTCTTCCGCTAACGCCTGCTAACGCGTTCCTCCGCTAACGTTTTGCCATCAATGTTTCACCGTTAACGCTCCGTCGGTAACGTCTTGCCGTTAACGTTTTGTCATTAACGCTCCGTTAATGTTCCTCCATTAACGTTTCGTCGTTAACGCTTCGTCGTTAACGCTCCTCCGTTAATGTTTCCCCGTTAACGCTCCGTCGTTAACGTTTCGTCGTTAACGTTCCTCCGTTAACGTTTTGCCGTTAACGCTCTGTCGTTAACATTCCACCGTTAACGTTTCATCGTTAACGTTCCATCGTTAACGTTTCATCGTTAACAATGGGCTCTCTTCGCCTCGTTGTCATCGCATGCGTGTATTCTTGCACAAACCCTAGTGCGATGCCTTCACCTGTTCTATCATCATGACGTGAGCCTAGTCTCATCGTCATATCATCTTCAAGCCGAATCAAAACCTAACCTAAGACCGGTTTGATGAACTAAGTTTATCGTGAGCCGCGTTGTTATCTTTGCAATCTTTCCCGTTGTTTCAACCGTGGTAAGACACTTGTCTTGTCTTATCCCTGAAAACCTAATCTGCCATTAATCGAGAATTCCTTCGTGGACTTGGTCGATAGACCATTGGCCATCTGTCATACCCCTATGCCCGATCTATCCGTCTCTCTTTTGTGTGACTGTGTCCGTTCGGTCAACAAAAGTCAACTTCGAGAATCAGTTTAGTTCACTGCGAACTAACATATCCGTATGGACCTGATCTATAGATCGAGAGCCCATATGTCGCTATCTGTCCAATCAAGATAATAACTTCGGAAGAAATATTCTTCGGAATATTATTCTTTCTTTCCCAGTTATTAATCTTTCCCTTTTCGGTGTTTTTCCGAAAGCCCGTCCTCTCTTGTCCAATCTTTGATCCAATCCTTTCAAGTTCCTAATTTTATCCCAGCTGTTGTGCCCAATGCTGTTCGTTCTTAATTTGGAGTTTACTTGATTTGTCTTTTGAATTGGTTTGTATTTGCTTCTTCTTTAATCGTTAGACGTGTCGTCCGGAAGTCGTTCGAACGAGCTGAGGATCGAGAAAGTGGAAGTTGAAGCTCGAGGATCAAGGATCAAGGATAAAGAGTAAAAGACAGTAAAGTTTGCAAGGGCCAGGCAAGTTGTGCTTTGACCATGTTGATCCTATTTCGAAATCTATTTTGATTTAAATTATTGCATGCTAGTTTAATTAGAAAGATACTTTGTTTAAACATGGGGGTTAGATAAATACCAATTTGCTATATGACACCTTGATTACTTAAGTATGTGCCATGACCCTTTGTCACCCTAGTTGTGGTTTACTAGTTGGACATTATTAAATTGCCAACATGGGTTTAGATCGTTGTAGTATACTGCTTAGACCTGCTACGTGCTCATAACATGATTTTGGATAATCAAATGCTAATATGGACTTAATGATATATTGAACCTGTTTTGGAAAAGTATCATGTGAAGTTGATGGCACGTGGTGCATGGTAATCAAGCGGGGTTTGATAAACGATTTTCGGGGGCATGTGGCAAGAGTAATCAGGTGGGCCAGTGTGGCACTGGGGATGATGATTTGGTTTTTCGGGTAGTCTTGCCCTGGTCACTCTAAGGACTTAACCTTGCAAGCCTTTGAACTGGGTCATACTTGCAACCACATGGCTGGAATGGGACGGCCCTAGTTGACTAAGTCGCTAAGGACTCACTTGTGGAGCCTCAGGGTGTCAATTACACCGTTTGTGTGATTGTACGGGGGAGCGTATCGTGGCTGTGGCCAGGTACCCATCTAACGGTGTGTTGGTCCCATACTTCGCCTTGGCTAAGGGAAGGGATGGTGTAGAGCACGAACCGGAGAGGACCACTGTGTTGTTTGAGGCTTAGAAAGGCTTTGTTATGATCGCTCATTCGCATACTTTTGTATGGCGATTCACGGTGACGTGGTGAGTGGATTGTATCTTGTGGGTAAAGTGCATAACCTCTGCAGAGTGTAGAATCTATTTGAATAGCCGAGTCCACAGTCTTGGACAATGCTCGGGATTACTGATCAAGGGTTAGATTTTCTCAAAAATAACTTGGATTTGGAAAGTTGGGTTGGTTTAATGGAAATGATGGAAATGTGGTTTAGGATGGGAAAAATGTTTATTAAACTTTTGAAAAGTTATTTATGTTTTACTTGTTTCTACCGCTTTCGAATCTACTTATATTACTTTTCAAAAAGTCACATCGCAAATATACCTTGAGCTATTCCTTTGTACCAAGCCATGCATATAGCTATTAGACTTGCATTCTGTGCATGACTTGCTGAGTGCTTTATGTACTCACCCCTTGCAAAACAAACAATCACCAGTGAGCAAAAGTCTACATCGTCGAAGAAGAAGAAGTTCCGTGAGAAGGCGATTATCTAGGAGTCGAACCCTTTCAGTTGCCTGTGGCGTATTGATGGGATTCACCGATGTTCTTCGTTCCGCTGCTGCTTATTTGGAGTTGAAGCCGTCAGGGTTTCACAAATGTAAGGTTGACCTTAAGGTCGCTCAATAGTTTATATTCTATTATTGAGTTATTTTTACTATTCCGCTGTGTATGATTGTGATATTCATCTATGTTTAGACTGTGTGCACTAGCGTGATCCTGGACTAGTGCTGAATACACAGAGGGTCCGGATTTGCAAATTCGGGTCCCGACATCCCACGACACCAAGCTTGTCGTCGATCTCGTTGTCATTACCTTCGGCGCCGTTTCTATGCATGTTGTCAGTTTAGAGCAAACGGTGAGTACACGTATGTACTCACAAGACTTTAGTGTTTGCAAGTATTATTAAATGCAGGTTGTATCAATGGGTAGGTTTCTAACTGGTTTCACTTTGCGTGAAGCTGACTTTATTTGCAATAGAGCACTAACTTAAAACATTGCAAAATTTGATGAATAAATGAAATGAAAGACAGCTATTCCATGATTAAGTAAACATTTGTAACAATTCATAAATCCACCCATCCAAGATCCCACCGAGTGATACACTTCCAAGGAATCCATTCTCATTTCCCATCCACCATTTCCAAAGCCATAAACCATTTTCCAAACCGAAGTTCCCAGATCGTTCCCATTTCCCAACCATTTTCCTTTTAATAAATCCCAAGCCCAAAACCAAAAGTCTAAATTTGACAATATTTTTCCAAGTTGCTCTTGCTCATGAGCACGGCTAATTGATTAGATTTATTCTCTGCAGAGATTGTAAGCAATCGTGTCAGCCACGCCACGCGATACTCCCCGTTTTGTGGCACAATCGTTCTTTTCTTTAGAGTTAAACTTACACTAGCCTAGTGATGTTGACCCCTGCTATGTGTGAGAGAAGCCACGATGGTTTACACCCCATTGCTCTCCTAGACAAGTTGGAAGTCAGGCTCGTACATAGGGTACTAACGATGGTTTACACCCCATCACGGCCTTCCAACCCTGACCACTCAGGTTTAACGATGGTTTACATCCCATCGTGTCCTTTACCCCATAGCAAGGCATGCACCGTTGTACCGGCATGCTCCCAGTCTGATAAATCCTCCAGAATTGAGCCTGCCTCAAATGGTATCTAACGTCGATACCATTCGTACATCCCAAATTATTGCAGCACAAGCTTGGACCCCCAACTACTGTACTAGACTGAGGTTGTCCCATACCAGCTCATATGGTTTTACTGATTGCCTCGGTAGATAATATCAAGTGAGGTCCGTAATTGACTCGGATGAGATTATCTACCAATCCAAACCAAAATCGTGCAAGTCCAACCCTTGCACCCTTCACAACCACGTGCAAGTCCATCCCTTGTACGCCAAACCGAATTTCCAAACCAACCCATCCATCCCACATCATATCTCACCGGTGTCTAACACACGCCTTCCCATTTATGCCAAAATGTCCAATTCAGAGTTCCCAAACTCTGATTCCAAACAAACCATTAATCCAAACTGAAGTTGAACATTTGATTGGATTTTTATTGATATTGAATCCTAATTCTAAATTTATTTCTTCTCCAGCTTGGCTAAGCATATGCAACATATTAAATAGTTATATCCCTTCAACATTCATTATCATGTTTAAACTAGTCCTAAGGTTAACAAGGTTCTCAATCCAATGCGATTGAGGTGATTCATTGAATCGGATTTAATTACTACTTCCCACAAATTAATATTTTACGAAATAAGTAGCATGCACCATAATTTTGAACATTTCAAGTTAAGTTTTGCAATTATGGGATCAACATGGTCAAGGTGGTGCTTGCATGTTTGCTCTTCTCCGACTATGTCCTCCGGAACGTAGTTGGGGTCCTCGTCGGCTGTTTTCGACACGTCAGCGTCTACGCGAGCGACCGAAAAAGAATAACGAGAAGAACAAATAAGAATGAGCGAAATAGGGCAAATAAGCATCAAAGCAATAGCTGGAGTAATCTAGCGAACAAAGAACAAATTAAATTTAACGAAACCTACTCTTTCTAGGAATCCCGGCAGTACCGGAGTTATCTGGCCGGTAGTGCCGCCCTCAGGCCGGCAGTATCGGCCACTTGGCCCGGTAGTGTCGAAGGCCAAAAGGGAGCTCTTTGGAAAATAACTACCGGCGTTGTAGTAGCAGTACTGCCGCCCAAGCGGTAGTACCGGCCCTAGAACGTTAGTAGTGCCAACCTCAAGCGAAATTAGGGTTTTGCAAAAAGGGATTTTGCGCAAACAGAGTTGAAACTTCGAGATGATTGCATGGCTAGATTCCTAACGATGCTAGGGACCCATTCACGTAGGTCTCGCAAGGTTTTGAGTTTGTTTAACCCAAATTTCACTTTTAATTCCTCAGGAACCCTAATTTTCTGCCAGATTTTGATTTTCGTCTCGAATCATATTCAAACTTGATTCTTTTTACGAAAATCGAACCCTGACGATATCGGATATACTAAAACATCATTTTCTTGGATTTTAGAGTTAGGGTTCTCAAGGGAAGCTCGAAAATTCAAGAAATGATCTTTTTATCAAACACATTCGACAAAAGTCAATTAGGGTTTTCGAGCTTGAATCTATTGCTCTAACTACTTCCTCTAGACCCCACCTAAGTCTAGAAACCCAACCAAACCCTAATCCACCACTAGAAACAAGATTTCTAGGGTTAAATCAAAAGGAAGAAAAGAGGGAAATTAGAAAAACTAGGGTTTTGAGCTCAAATCTCGATGGATTGATCTAGGGTTTGATTCCACCAACCTTGAGGCTTGCTTGGGGCTTAGTGAAGCTCCTCCACACCTTGGCTTTCTCCCACTTGAGCTCAAAGTCACCGGAGAGGGAGAAGAGAGGGAGAGCTCGAGTGAGGAGAGTAAGAACGGGAGAGGGAGAGAGCTAGGGTGAGGGAGAGTGAGGGAGATCAAGTGAAGGAGAGAGATATGGCTGGGGGGACTAAGAGGCGTGGGAAGCCTCTGGAAGCCAGTGAGGTGGCGACGTCGGTCAGCCGGGCAGCAACATGGGCGCCGCTGCCCCTGCCCCGACCTCTCGGCCGGCACTACCGCTCCTCAGAGGCGGTAGTGCCGCAGGTCCGGCAGTACCGGCCTTTGGCCGGCGGTACTGCCACTCCAGCTCCAATTTTTTTTCCGATTCTACGCAAAACACTTCGAAACTCGGGGCTTTCTTCGAGAATCTTCAAGGAAGGATCTAGGGATTCCAAGGGAAAGTTTGCAGGTTTTGGTGGCTACATAATTCTAACCAGAACACGATTCAAGGTTTTGGACCAAAATCGATCGGAACAGCTGGAATGATTTAGCCCTGGCACGGTTAACACCAAAATAAAAGCCAAACGACACACAAAGCACTATTAAACACTTAATTATCTAATCACACAAATGAGGACGTTACAAAATATGAATCGGAGATTCTATTAAATAAAGGTATTATTGCTGGAATAAATCGGAGTACATTGTGATCATTAACGTTGATGAATTAAGAGAAAGCTAAAGGTTGTTGCCGTTCACCCACGCCACGCCCTTGTTCAGGCCCAGGAGGTCCACCACCACGGCATCTTCACCAACCGGAGCTTCGAAGGTAGCCTTCAGGGGGAAAAACAGAGAAGTAAATTAGATTCCGCAGCGCAACGCAGCATAGCACCATAGCACGGCAATGCTGATTGCTAAGCTAAAAGAATGTGATGTGAGTTGCCAAATTAAGTGAATTGTACCTTGTACCAGGTGAAGGGCCTGTTGATGGGGATGGTGCCGTTGTGGCTGTGCCATTTGTAACCAGGCTTGTCAAGATGGATCTGCCTGTACTCTCCAGCCAAACCAGCCTAGGAAGAGATAGAAAGATTGAAGTAATGTCATGATCATAGCTATATAGTTGAATCTTCATTAGGAAAATAAACAGAGTAGATAGAGATGTTTTGTACCTTGTAAGACCAAGAGCTGTGGGAGAGATCGATGGCGGTGCCGTTGGCGTCGACCAGCTTGACAGGTCCTCCAACAATGCCGGCGGGCATGAGCTCAAACAAAGCTCCGTAGTTCTGTTTGACAAGGAGGAACAAACATCTCAGTATGCATGATCGGGAAGAAAGAGATGGGTTCGTTGATCTGATGAAGATTGGAACCTTCAGTCCAACGGTGGCGCTCAACAGAGAAAGGTAGTTCTTGCCGTCATGAAGATTGACCGGAGACTCGAGTTGGAAGATGAAAGCTCCGTTAGGAGAATGGTGTTGCCCTGTCAAGCACGTTTTTCTCAAACAATCATTAGCTTCGTCAAATAGCAAAGTTTGTAGAGCAAAAATACTATTGAGATAGAAGGAAAGTACGCACCAACAAGCTTCCCATTGACAAAAGCATAGAGCTCATGTCCGGTTGTGTTCACATACAGCTTGTCTCCCTTGTGATCAAAGCTGCATTTCATCAGAGATCTTCAGATTTAGGTCAGTCCATATATCTATATAGATAAAAATAACCGGTGATATTTGACGTAATTCTTCATTTTAAGAACAAGAAAATCTCATAATAATCCTAAAAGATAAAAAGTTCTAGAAAAAATTCTCACGTTAATCAAAAGAAAAGGAGAAATATCTCCATGACTTATTTTGACGGGCCGGATGATATTTTTATTTACTTCCTTATTTGTATGAAGCGGGTGATATTTACTAACCTCTCACTTGGTAAAAAGCTACCAATGACTACAAAGGATAATATGGGCTTTGCAACAAAGGAAAAACCAGTAATGATATTCTCTTTTCCTTTGGTTTCTCCGAAGGCCATATGAGAATTCTATGTATAGCAAGTTAATGGCCATATCATGTATACTATGTGTCTATCTTGCTTTATAAACATGAACAAAGGGAGTCAAAACAAAGTAAAGTGACGAAATAATGGAATAAAGGGGTAACATTAATTAGCACCATGATATTTTTTCCTTATTTAATGTTGTGCGTTAATGATATTTGTATTTACTTCATCATTTGTATGAAATGCAAAGTCATATTACCCTGAGTCAACTCATCGGTAGCCTTCTGCCTAGTGAGAGGTAATAGTAAATACCAGCCATTCGATCACACGAAATCAATGGCTCATATTAGTGTGGATGTACCGTAAACTTTTCCTTATAGATTACCTTGTCCTGTACCACAAGTAGTCGCTCAGATCAGTAGATGTGACGATCTGCTCCAAGAGCTGGTTCTTTTTTAAGCTTCCCCTCTCATCGGTCATGAAGGGCTTCAGGTTCTCAGGCATCCACGACCATTTCAAGCTCTCTGGCTCCTGCTCCACCGTGCTGGGCTTCTTCAGCATGACCGACGTCTGCGTCTTGATCTGACGGTACCATCATTGTTGCACCACAAGGAAAAACCAATAAGTAACAGTGAATTGATCACTGTCATATACAGTAAAATCAACAATGGTCAGAGGAAAATACCTACCTTAGCGCTGTTGAACACGACGTTCTTGCAGTCAGGTAGGATGCTGACGGACCAAGCAGGTACGACGTGAGTAGTTCTATCGAGGGTCACATTGACATCCCTGTCGTCGAATTGGTTGCTGATGAAGCAAGCAGAGGAAACATCCAAGATGTACTTAGCCACACAAACCTCTTAAGATACCAATCATACACTTCAACTTAAGCCAAACAAATTAAGACCCGTTCAGCAGGTGGCGGAGTACACCGTGCCCGCGTGTATGGCGACCGAGCAGTTCAGTTTTCCTCTAATATCCCATCGACCTCTGCTGCTAATTTAGAGACATGCATGCATGCATGACTATAAGAACATGACACATATCCTCAACCTTGTGCAGTTGTAGACCCAAACCCAAACCCAATATATATACTCTCTCGAAATGAACTTGTTTTCCGGAGATAATGTCAATTCCTCAGTTTATATATCACGCTCTCAAAGGTGCTCAATTCCTCAGTTTATATATCACGCTTTCTCAAAGGTGCTCATGTATTACGTACGTGCCGTAGTATCAGTTGGCCGATTGCCATTCATGTGTGAGCAAGTACAAGCCATGCATAGGTCCTTTGGGCTACACAAGTAAAGCGTGACAAATTAAGCCTAGTAGTATCATACACAGCAACAACAGCTCAGGACATGGTGATGATCGATCTGAAGTTGTCTTCACTCATTATGAATTGCACTAGCTCGGGCCACTTTGTTTTTGCTTTGGGTCCTCTAAAAGCTTATTGTGGATTGTGATTGTAGAGAAGTTGATTATCTAAAAGTTAGAATTTAAAAATGCATATGAAATGGATTATGGATTGCATTGCATATGGCTGGGCTGAATTTTAAGAATTAATTCCTATAATTGGGCTATTTATTTTTGTTCAGCTTTTGGGCCCAGAATCCATAATCAAAAGAAAAAAATAGGCCTTAACCAAGAGAATCAATAGTTTTGGATGAAGTGTAGTTGAATGGTTTCCGGAGATATTCTCAATTCCTCAGTTTATATTTCACGCTTTCTCAAAGGTGCTCATGTATTACGTACGTGCCGTATCAGTTGTGTCGATTGCCATTCATGTATACAAGCCATGCATAGGTCCTCTGGGCTAAAACGTGACAAATTAAGCCTAGTAGTATCATACACAGCAACAACAGCTCAGGCCATGGAGATGATCTATCTGAAGTTGTCTTCACTCTACTACAGATCTGACCTTCCATACCGGCCCATCAGAACCAGTTATATATGAACCGGGATTGACAACTACATCAGTACCGGTTCAACAGACTACTAGTCCGGGGGGCATCTCAGTACCGGTTTAATATACCAACCGCTACTGATGTTCTACCATCAGTACCGGTTGGTTACACCACCCGGTACTAATGTTCTACCATCAGTACCGGTTGGTTACACCACCCGGTACTAATCAGCCGTGAACCCAGCAGGATACGTAGTACTGGTTGGTGTAACCAACCGGTACTGATGATCCCACATCAGCACCGGTTTAATATACCAACTGGTACTGATGGTCTAACATCAGTACCGGTTGGATATGCAACCCGGTACTAAGCAACCGTGGGCCCAGCAGGCTGCTTAGTACCGGTTGGTGTAACCAACTGGTACTAATGATCCCACATCAGCACCGATTGGTGTTTTAAACCGGTACTAAAGCTCTTCGTCTCCCGCGCCCAACCTCGATCCCGCCCCGCGCTCCTTTTCGATGAAACTCTTTGTGTTCATCAGAATTGAAGTGCTTTCTCTTCGTCTTCCGATTTCCACCTATAAAACGATCAGATGACTGAGGGAGACGTACGAGCAGTGACACATATAGTTACCCAATTAAAATGGCAGCTCCATCTCCTTCTCCCTCTGGCGCCGCACCATCACCACCCCCATCACCACCCCAGAGGAGGAGGAGGAGGATCCGCTGGGGGAGCTCGTCGGAGGAGGAGGCCATGATCCGCTGGGGGAGCTCGTCGGAGGAGGAGGTGGTGGAGGGGGGATGGGACGACGACGACGGCAGCCCCCCCAGCAGCGACGACGAGTCGTGGTATCCGTGATCGCGCCACCCGCCACTCGTCACTAAATATTATATATTTATATATATATTGTAATTAATATATTGTAATGCAATGAATATAATATTTTGTGTTCTATATGTCATGTTTTACATTCAATTTTCGTGCCATTATCGCAGCAATAATGAGCCAAAAATTATGGTTGCTGCAATTATGAAACGTTAAAAAAAATTATGAAATGTTAAAAAAAACGTTCAAAAAAAACTATGCCACAATGAGAGAAAATCGTTCAAAAAAATCGGCTTCGAGAAACATTCAAATGTGAAAAAGTAGGCCATTGTCGCAGCATAATGAGCCAAAAATTATGGTCGCCTCCCATCGCCTCAACCGTTAAATACAAATATTTAAACAAATTATGAAACGTTCAAAAAAATTATGCCACAATGAGAGAAAATCGTTCAAAAAACCCGGCTTCAAGAAACATTCAGGAGAAAATTGGATTTTTTTTTCTTCAAAATTTTGGTTCAACGGTCACTAGGGGGCACATCAATACCGGTTTACAATACCAACTGGTACTGATGTCCCCGAGGTTAACGGCTTATGGGGCTTCAGTACCGGTTGATTTTACCAGCTGGGACTGATGCTCCAATATTACTGCCGGCTGCTCGATCAAGAACAGTGCAGCGCCAGAGCTTCAAGAAGGGGGAGGTGCTGCCAAAATTTCAAATTTTTGGTCATTTTACTCCACGCCAATTTAACCAAGGTTAGTAACATCGTTCCTCACTACATTTAGTATAAAATGGAGCTTCTTTTTTGCTTGAAATGTGAAGAAAATTTCATCTTTTCTCATGATCGATGAAAGATTAAGAATGTAGAGATCTAGCTCGATCTTTTCATGTATGTTGCAATAAATTGTTGTGTAAGTTTGGAATTTGCTTGGATTAGATGTAGCTCGCATTGAAGGTGTGGATCTAGCTCACATTTAAGCTTTGGTTCCATCGATCGATGAAGATTTTTGCATCTAGACTTTGATCTACCAATTCTTACATTTTAGGTGTTGATCTAGCTAAAATTTTGGTTTTGGTTTCATCGATCGGTTGGAATGTGTATGATTTATTACTTTTATTAAGCAAAGAAGAAATAATTCAATTTACATAACAAGATGAAATGTTATCATGAAAATTGAAAAATTATTAATGAATTTGAACACATTAGATATATAAAGAATAATCCTTTTCAAAATATGTAATGAAGTATTGATATTTTAGAAATATTAACTTTTTAATGAAATTTCACCTAAAATTAAATTTATCCACCTAAAATTTTTAAATAAATTTAATATTGGTTTAATATGAATTTTGGGAAATGTTCAAAAAATCATTATTGGAAAATGAGCTAACAGCTGCTTTGATGTAACATAATGTAGATAGACCGGCAATAGATGTACATGGACCAACGCTCCTCGGAGTTCTTGCAGGGTTTGCAAGCTTTTCTTCGTGCGACCGATGCATACACGAAGTCAGGCTACATATGTTGTCCATGTATAGATTGCAAGAATGAGAAGGAGTGGCTAAAATCTAGCCACCTTCACTTCCATTTGCTCTCAAGAGCTTTCATGCCAAACTATACCTATTGGACCAAGCACAGTGAAGAAGAGACTATACGGGAAGATGGTGAAGAAGAAGAAGAGGGAGACAATAATATCTCGGATGCTGTCCAACACGGTTCGTTTGAAGATACATTGGGGGAGTTTGGCGATGATGACGTAGACCAGATGGTGTTTGATGGAGAGGGAGAATACACCGATGAAAGACATTACAAAAAGTTCCAATGCCTGTGGGAGGACCACGGAACCCTACTGTACCCAAACTGCCGACAGGGCCACAAAAAATTGCGTACCACACTAAATCTGTTGCAATGGAAGGCGACCAATGGATTGTTTGATGAGGGATTCGACGAGTTGTTATGCCTCATAAAGAAGTTGCTTCCGGATGGTAACACACTGCCTGAAACTACGTACGACGCCAAGCAAATTGTTTGCCATTTGGGGTTGGAGGTACAAAAGATACGTGCATGCCGTAATGATTGTATCCTTTATCGCAATGAGTACGAGGATTTGGAAGCTTGTCCGGTGTGCAAAACTTTGCGGTATAAGACCAGGCGTGATGACCCAGGTGAAGAAGATGGGCAGCGTAAGAAGAAGAGACCCACAGCTAAGGTGGTGTGGTATTTCCCTATAATCCCCCGGTTGAAGCGTTTATTTGCGAGCAAAGCTCATGCCCAGATGATGCGCTGGCACAAAGAATATCGTAAGAACGATGGAAGGCTAAGGCACCCCGCTGACAGCTCCCAGTGGAGGAAAGTCGATAGAAAGTATCTGAACTTTGCTGAGGATGCGAGGAACATAAGATTTGGGTTGAGTATGGATGGGATGAACCCGTTCAGCGAGATGAGTAGCAGTCATAGCACTTGGCCCGTGACTCTATGTATGTACAACCTTCCTACTTGGCTGTGTATGAAGCGAAAGTACATTATGATGCCATTGCTTATCCAAGGGCCAAAGCAACCTGGAAACAACATCGACGTGTACCTCAAACCATTGGTTGAAGATCTACTAACGCTGTGGAACGATGGTGTACGTGTGTGGGATGAGTACAGAAGAGAGCATTTCACTTTACGTGCATTGCTATTCGTAACAATCAACGACTGGCCTGCACTTGGTAACCTGTCTGGCCTATCTATCAAAGGATATAAAGCTTGCATCCAGTGCTTAGAGGATACGGATAGCAAGTATCTGAAAAACTCACGAAAGGTCGTGTACATGGGCCACCGTAGGTTCCTCCATACGAAGCACCCGTTACGAAGGAAGTGTGAGAATTTTGATGGGACAGAAGAGAAACATAAGAAGCCTCTGGATCGCAGTGGGACACTTGTATTTTCTCTGGTAAAGGATCTGAAAGTAGTATTTGGAAAGGATCCTGGTAGCAAATCTGCCCCGACTGAACAAGATCATACAAAACCCATTTGGAAGAAGAAATCAATATTTTGGGACTTACCGCCTTTTAACCGTGAAAAGAGGCCGGAGTCTCTGAATACCATTGTGCATGTGTTAACTGAACTAGGGATCCATGAAGAAAAGAAGTGCGAACAAGTCCATGGATAGCGGCACGCCGAAAAAGACAACGAGTGCATCCATGAAAGCAACCAAACTAGCTTTCTTTTGGGGCAATATACTACTAAACTAGTTGCGTTTAGCTTTTCTATTTGTGGCATGTTTTGGTGTTCCGAATCCGATCCCATATTTACCGGATATTGGTTGTTCCGTATCCGATCCCGTATCCGAATTCAAGTATCCAAACCTCATCTCGGATCTGACCGGATAATCAAATCCGATCCCATATCCGATCCCAGATCGGGCGGGAATTATCTGACCCGTTTTCAGTATGAACTCCCACAAAAAAAATTTACGACAACTAGAAATTGGGTTAGTTTCACAAGTAGTGCTTGTATGCATCACCTTCCAATAAAATTGTATAAATTTTAAAGCAAATGAATGAGTAAATAATTACTATTCACTTTTCATATATATACTTTAATATTTAACAAACTTTTAAACAATGATTTATCGTATATCGACCGCAAGAAAAAGAGCAACCTATAAATGTGTGAGAGGACTCGCCATGAGGCAACACGTTTTGGGGGAAGATGGTCCAGGTAATCCATAGAGATGGTCCAAGTATCACTTTGTTAGTTAACCCTGCTGTGTACCATTTACATGACAGGTCATTAAATTCGAGTCAATGGCCGCGAACTTTACATGCTTAAAATTCTTCAAAGTGCTGCAAAGCATGGCCAAGTTTTAGTAGTTTTATAGCCAGTTGAATTACTAGTACTACATAGTGCAGAGTCGGTCAGTTATCATCTTGAGACTAAACCTGTAGCATATCTTCTTAGACTAAGGTCTTGTTTGGTACGGTTCCAGATTCTAGTAGAAACGGAAACGGTTCTAGATTTTAGTAGAAACGGAAACGGTTCTAGATTCTTGGTAGAAACGTTTCAAGTAGAATCAGAATCAGTGTCTGGAAACCGTTTGGCTAGCTGTCTGGATTCTATGAATCAGGGTGGAACGGGGTTGAGGGCGATTCAACCTCGGTGTGGAAAAAGAAGAAACGTTCCGAGGAGAATCGTTCTGAGCTTTAACCCGTTTGGTTGGGTTTCTTTCAGATTCTAGTAGAAACGGTCCGGTTCCAAATTGCCAAACGGGGCCTAAATGAAGAAAATGAATTAATTCTGGATCACAGTACAACACTTACTTGAATGTACGGAATCAATGTTTGTGTACAAACTGAATTCATGCTGTATGAAAATCGCCGCAGGTTCTATATATCCAGATATAATAAACGGAAAAAATAATATACTTAGGGTTTGTTTATTTTTGCTTTGGATTCTCTAAAAGTTAATTTGATTGTGGTTAGAGAGAAGATGATCGATTCTTTAAAAGCTGAAATATAAAAGCACATATAAAGTGAATTGTAGATTATAATGTATATAGATAGACTAGATTATAATAATCAATTTATAAAGAAAAGGTATTTATTTTTTATTCAGCTTTTAGGTTCAAAATTCAGAATTAAAAGAAAAAACAAAGAGGCCCTTAGAGTCACAAACACGCAATTGGCAAAATTTGAATATTTTTTTTAAATAATACTTTTTTTAAACTGAATTGCGTTTTTAATATACGGAATAAAAAATTTGCAAAAATAATATGTGGTCGCCAAATCGTACGGCGAATACCCTATTTTCGCCGAACCGTGCGGCGAATACCCTATTTTCGCCACACGGTTCGGCGAAAATAGGCTAATTGCGCAATTAATTCTACTTAACCATGGGCTAGGGTATTTTCGCCGTACCGTGTGGCGAAAATAGGGTATTCACCACACGGTTCGGCGAAAATAGGTAGTCGTCGTACCAAACAGCGAAAATATGGTATTCGCCAAGCCATACGGCGAAAATAGGTAGTCGCCGTACCATATGGCGAAAATATACAAAACATGGCTCCAAAAATCATAAAATAATTATACCATATTCATATAGTGTTGGATGTTCCATTTATGCAAAAATATGTAGGTATCAATTGAGTTGAATACCCTATTTAACCTTAAGAAATTTGAAATGCATGAAATACTGAAGCACTTTCGGTAGGATGTAAATTATTTCGGCACGAATACTGCAGATTTGCTCTTTGATACATGGAGTACCATATTATGGAAAAATATTCCATATACGCCTTTGTTCCCTACAAAAATATACCGCCACAATAACCCTAAGTACTATTGTCAACGATAACTTTTAAGCCTTTTCGGCAGCCTGTAAAATGTCACGTTCGAATGTAATTTTCGGCACGAATACCGCAGATTTGCTCTTTGATACATGGAGTACCATATTATGGAAAAATATTTCATCTACGCCTTTGTTCACTACAAAAATATACCACCACAATAACCCTAAGTACTATTGTCAACGATAACTTTTAAGCCTTTTCGGCAGCCTGTAAAATGTCACGTTTGAATGTAATTTTTTGCACGAATACCGCAGATTTGCTCTTTGATATATGGAGTACCATATTATGGAAAAATATTTCTTCTACGCCTTTGTTTCCTACAAAAATATACCGCCACAATAACCCTAAATACTATTGTCAACTATAACTTTTAAGCCTTTTCGGCAGCCTGTAAAATGTCACGTTTGAATGTAATTTTTTGCATGAATACCGCAGATTTGCTCTTTGATATATGGAGTACCATATTATGGAAAAATATTTCATCCACGCCTTTGTTTCCTACAAAAATATACTGCCACAATAACCCTAAATACTATTGTCAACTATAACTTTTAAGCCTTTTCGGCAGCCTGTAAAATGTCACGTTTGAATGTAATTTTTTGCACGAATACCGCAGATTTGCTCTTTGATATATGGAGTACCATATTATAGAAAAATATTTCATCCACGCCTTTGTTTCCGCTCTTAGAAATAGATGGTAAAACATAATATGAGAAAGGACAATAATAAAAGCATGTAGATGCAACTAGCAATCTTAGTACACAAACTCAACCTTAGTACGGCAGATACAACGGATATTACAACAGTGACGACATTGCTAGGAGAAGTGCCAATAACACTGATGGTAATGGTGGAACAAGTGATCGTTCCGCCTATGTTCGTAGAGTGGGAATGATGCCATACATTTTCTACATATTACATCACCTGTCAATCTTGTGCGATTTGTTCTTGGACACCGCTCAATCTCTCTTATGAAAGAGCTCCATGGGCGTGCGCAGTGCTCCCAGCTGCTAACCAATGGGTAGCCTATGCCATACGTCTCTGGGGTGTAAGAAGTAACTTGTTTGTGTGCATTCTGTGGAGTCCTGCCCTCCCATATGGGCATGCCATCCTGATTTTCGGCGCCCCCTATGTTAATACCATCGGGGTTTCCGGATGGCCTTTGTAATGCGTCAAGGATTTGTTGCGTACTGCGGACCTTGGCCGGCTGCTTCCCCTTATCCCGTACCGGGCGAGAGGACGAACCCTCTTGCCCTTCCGGAGACTTGCCGAGACGCCTCCTCTGTTTCGGCTCGCACTCCACTATATGGTCCAGGAGGTGTGTGTTGGGCTTCTTGTTGTACAACCGAAAACGTGCCCTGCAGTCAATGCAGTATGCCCGTTGTGGTGGTTGAAGAATACCGTATGCATACTCGGGGTCCGGCTTTTCTGGGAGGTAGTAGCACCACGGCGAGGGTTGCTCTCCCAGTTATCAAATACGGGAAGTTTGAGATGTGGGTGGTACGTCTCCGGGTCGACCCAGTTGAAGTACCAGCACCATGCATCCTCGGACAAAGGGCACCGGTAGAATCTTCTGTCCGCTAGATCCTCCTCGCCGGTATCAACCACTGCCTGGAGGCCGTGGTCGCACAGTTCGGGGCTTTGGGGTGGCCCCTGAGGAGGATTTTCTTGCCTTGACTTGAGCCATTTTGCAACCTTCTTTTTGAAGTCCTGTATGCGATGAATTGGTTTAGAATGGGTACTTTGTGGTTGAAACATGAGGCACATGAAACTCACCGATTGGTTGGTCCCTTGCCCACCGGCCCTTAACTCCGGTCGATCTAGGTAGGGGACATATCCCGGCGGCCTCTCCCAACGTGTGAAGTTCTCAGGCGAAGTGGGGTAGGCGTCGTGGCAGTTGTAGAGAAATTAAATGATCACGTCGTTCCGGCCCGTCGATCCATTGGAAAAAGTAACAACGGTCCTCGTCCTAAAAAAACAAATAACGATGCATGAAATGGTAGTGTTACCCTAATTTGTATGGACATCATTTGGTTTACCCCGAAGCCGCGGGCACAACAGTAGTGAGCGCGGGCGGCCGTATCTCCGTGCGTAGACTGCGTAACCTTCGCTACCAGGTTGCAGTCACATTTCGGGCGTGGCAGCTCCGGCAGAACTGGGGCGTCAACGCTACTCTCATCCGGGTATTGGGGGGGTTAGCCTTCGCTTGCTGAAGAGGCGACGGTAGAACGACATCGTGGCCTACTGTGTGTGTGGGGAAAACAGACTAAAGTTTATTGAAGTTCTGGCAGTGTGATGCACATATCCCTCCCTCGGTGGGTTTATAAAGAGCTGGCGAAGGGGCAGCCAAAGGAGAGTCTCGCGGACTTCAGAGTAGTTCAAATCCGCGAGCATCGGATGCTTCTGCAGCTTCTGATGACATGAGCCTGGCTATGCCCACAGCTTTAGACAGGGAATCTCTGCCATAGTCGGCTTTTGGCAGCATTATGCAGCTGAAATGACAAAGGCTGGAAAAGTTGATATGACAAAAGCTGAAAAAGCAATAATGACACGAGGTTGATATGACAAAGGCTGACAGAAATATATAATAGACCACGTATATGACATTGTACACAAAATAGATGGTAAAACATAATAGGAGAAAGTACCCAAAAATAATGCACATCCTAATCCTGATCACCCCCCAGTGGTGGATCCTGACCCTGACCCCTAGCGCGAACTCTCCTTTGCCGACGCGCCGAAGGGGGTGCATCGTCGAGAGGTCGTGGGCGAAGCACCCGCGACGGTCCCGCCTGGGCGTAGTCCGAAGGGCTGTACCGAACCGCCGGGCGACGCAGGCGGGGAGGCAACGTGTCTGGAGGAGGCTGCGTGATCTGCGTGGCTGGAGGAGGCGGCGTGTACTGCGTGGCTGGAGGATGCTGCGTGAACTGAGCCCCTGCGAAGAACTGATCGGTCCGATGAGTCGTGACGCCGTGCCTCGATCGGGTGTCCGAAGTAGAGGCATGTCCTGGGAGGCCTACAGTACAGACATTAACATATAATTATAGTGAGAAGATTAGATTCGAAACGAGATCAACTGAATTTTTATCGGCTTACCGGGTGTGGGGACCATGGTAGGCCCGCGTCTTTGGCGCCGCCAGCTGGATCCTCGGTGTGCTCGAGCCGAGGCACTGGGTGTGGAAGCCGGACCCTGGCCGTAGTGGTGGTCGAGAAGGTGGTGTCGAGTGAGCCGAGCCCGGTGGCGGCTGGACGAGGTGCCCGGCCAAAGCGATCGGGTGGGGCCTGCCAAGCAGCACTAATCTCCACGATCCGTCGCGACTGCAGCTCCACACGCCCCATGGCCTCTGATAGCTGGTCTGGTGTGAAAATGGTCCCCTGCTGCAGCCTAGACAGAAAGTCAGTGGCATGCTGGTACAAGTCCCTCGCCTCGTCCACCTATCACGTACAAACAAACGATAAACATAACGACATAGCATTGAAATTACAATTGCATTAATGAGTAAAAGTACAATGAGACTTACCATCTGGTGCAGTGCCACTCCTGCGTGGCTCGAGTACAAGTCTGCGACGCTAGGAGCAAATATCTGGGCTGGCTGCTCCTCGCGTAGGAGACGAGTACGGGTCCGAGGCACGTACCAGGACAAGTACTCCTGGTAGGAGGAGGAGTCGTAGGGCGTGACCTCCTCGACAACGTCCTCCAGCGCCCCCTCCCACTGCGCAAGCCACGGCGCCATCCTCTGCAGCAAGGTCACCATAGACGTCTTGGGTCCCTGGGTGGAGTACCTGCATAAAAGACCTCATTATTACAAATATATCGTAAGCACTTAGCATACATGTAGTGGCGAGTAACTCACGAGTGCACTTTCGCTGGCACGCGTTCCCCCAAAGGAACAGGGACCACCTGGCGTAGTCCGAACTGCCTGAGGACTCGGTGCGGTGCGTAGTTCTCTACGAAGACGTCGAAGACGAGCTTCTTCCTCGTCATCCAGTAAGCCTGGTCCCTGTAGCACAACAGCGACAGCCCCACCGCAGCTCTCTCTCCTACACGCTCGTCGCTGTAAGGGTCCCAGACGACCTGCCCCTCCCTCAGGTGGTCGAAGGCCTCCGTGAAGGAGAGGTACGCCAAGACGCGATACTGCAGACCGCCTTTGTGGCTGCAAGAGTAGAAATAACTGTAAGCACATGGCATTGAAATTACAATTCCATTAGTGAGTAAGAACATGTACCCGTCGCCTGATCCAGAGCGAGCCCATCGTCGGTCGGTCCAGCGCATCACCGCCGTACATGTCGGGGGTGTAGTGTCGTGGGTCGACGTGGGGTCGACCCATGGAGAAGCGCTCGAATGACCAAAGCTGAAGAAGCAATGGCATCCCGGTAAGATTAGGGTTCCTGTCTTTCTTCACGCACGCGTCGCAAAGGGCGCGGTACGTGGAAGAAAGAACCATCGAACCCAAGGATACCTGCGGTACGTCGTCAGGCTCCGAGTCCGCAATAGCCCGTGCGTAGGATATCCAACGCGCGTCCACGGTGTCGCCGTGACACGACGTGAACATCACCCAGCAAAACAACCAAAGCAGATAGGCCTCAAGGTGCCTAGCAACCTAGTAGTCGGTGGGCTGGGACGCCATCCGCTGCACCTGCGACAATTGAAAGAGTGTGATATCACGTTAATGCTATGCAAAGCTGGAGTAACATAGTAATATGTACAATCACTAACCTCGAACTGCGCCAACCACCTCCTCGATGGCCCGTGCTTTGCGCCTATCGGTAGATGTGGGTCGACCTCCGCAACCCCGGTGAAGCGCGCCTGCAAGTCCGCGTCCCACCCAGCAGGAGTCACCTAGGGTCCGATCGGTGCCCCGGTGATCGGCAATCCAGTGAGCATGGCGACGTCCTGCAGCGTCACCGTCACCTCCCCGAAAGGCAGGTGAAAAGTGTGCGTCTCCGGCCTCCAACGGTCGACCAAACACGCTAGCAGCGAGCTGTCGAACGGGAAACGCCGTGACCGCTGCGGATCATCACCCTCGGCCTGTGGGTCATGCTCACCGGGGTCGGCAGCTGAACCCTCCACCATGCGGACTAGCGGAAGGAGCCCGGCACGTGCCAGCCTAACGACGAACAACAGAGTTGAATCAATTGAATGTCATGAACACTAATTATACGAAAAATGTAACATGTACAAGTACTGCAACTAACCTGGTGTGGAAGCGTGGGTCAACGCTCCATGCCTTATTAGGCACACGAATCCGCAGTAAGGCCAACTTGTCATTCCCCTGTGTCGTGTGGACGTGCGCACGGTGCCGCGCATCCAACACAGGGTCCAGGAGTGAGTCGACCTGCTCCATCCCTGCACATAGAAATGTTTCAACATAAATCATACTCCACAACGTACGGCAAACACGACATATATGAATAAAAAACACAACATATATGAATAAAAGACATCCAATCGCGTCAATATTACAATACATATATGTATAAAAGACATAAGGGGTGAACATAAATAAAAGTACACAACATGTGAGAAACACAACATATACGAATAAAAGACCCAATCGCGTCAATATTACAATAAAAGATATCCAACGTGCATATAATTACATATTTCGATACATAGCCATCACCACGTTCAGATCCTACACCCTACTTGCACTGGTTTGCCTTGTGGCCATACTCGCCGCACTCAGAACACCTCCTAAGAGGGTCACCCACTTCAGATTCATCCATGTCGTTGCGAATGCGCCTAGTCTGTGGACGACCAGACTGCCCTTCCGCACACCTCCGCAAGATTGGATCCGGCAAACAGACGTGCTCATCTCTGTTAATCGCGGTGAAATCACCGTGTGCACGAAAACCACAAAACTCACCCGACCAGGTATGGACAACATGATCCTTCAAGTAAAAAGGGGACATGTATTGCGACGTATTCATCCCAATTTGCCCACAAGCATCCATCACGTGTGAGCAAGGAATATGGAGAAGTCTTGGCTTATTGCAGGTGCATTCACACCATCCAGATGCCCCTTGGCCTAGATTAACCTCGTGCGTAATAACCGTTGTGTCCGTTCCCAATCCCCTTTTGCACCGAAGAGTCACCTCGAAGCGGTATTCAGTGACCCCGTAGCTACGCACCATATGCTGCTGAGCTTTCATGGTTCGTTCCTCCATATAGGTCATCATCCGCGAACAATACGGCGTTTGCAATGTTGAGGCATGAAGTACCGCTTCTGCATGCCTTTTCTGTAGTAGGCAACGATGCCGTGCAACAGGCCTTCAAGGATGGCCACAAGCGGTAGCGGACGCAGGCCTCGGATGACCCAATTGTAAACCTCGGCTATGTTCGTTGTCATCACGCCAAACCTGTTCAACGCATAACAGTTTAGAACAACAACCCAAATTGTTCAGCGGTGTTTTGATATTCTAATGTACCATACTAACCTTGCGCCTCCGGTGTCATGGAGCAATGCCCACTTCTCAAGAGGCTCAGCCTCTATCCAGTGCGAGAAACACTTAATGTTCCTTGACGTTCGTCACCTCATATTAGGAGGATCGAGCTCCCCAAGGGGTGTTAGCCTTTTGGGTGGGCATTCGTTCGGCGTAGGTGGTTGCTTCTTCATCTCTTCGATATGCGCACTGGTGTGCTTATTCAACTCGGCAAATAGCGCGTTGAACTTACGTGCCTGATTCTGCTTGCATAACCTCTTAAACAGGTTCATCAGTTTCTTGCTTTTGAACTGCCTGAAGAAATTGGCACCCAAATGTCTCATGCACCAATTGCGCAAGTCAGGCCATGAAAATGGTTCATCTCGATCCTCTGTAGAGTCTTAATTGCCGAGAGGATACCTTTGTGACGATCATGAATGATGCACATGTCGGGCCGATCACCAACTACCCCACCTTGGATGCACGAAAAACCATAGCCAGCTATCCCGATTCTCACCCTCAACAAAAGCAAAGGCCAATGGAAGTATGTGGTTGTTCGCATCAATTGCAATGGCTGTTAGAATCTGCCCCTTGTATTTTCCAGTCAAAAATGTGCCATCAACACAAAGCAATGGACGGCAGTACCTGAATGACGCAATGCAAGGCCCAATGAAAAGAAAGCACGACGAAATGTACAGATCCCATTTGCATCTGCTTCGCTTTCTTTGAAAGCGGTGTATGTGCCAGGATTGGTTTGCTTCAATACTTCAAGCACATGAGGTAGGTTGCAATACGAAGCCTCGTATGTGCCAAACCTCTTCTCTAATGCTTTCGCCATGACGCCAGGCCATGGAGTAGCTTATCTGATACTTAAATGTTCGTAACATTGCTTTCTGAATATACGAACACTAGATATCCTGCTTCTCAATGATTTCATTAAACATCACACTAGCTATTACAGCCGCATTCAAGTTACGGTGTTTGACAAGAACATTTTCTAGTCTGCATGTGTGCTCGTCCACTCTTGATGCAATCCAATACGTCTCACACTTCGGCTTGTAGGCATGTACTCGAAATTCACAACCATCGATTACGCACTTCACTGTGTACTTATCTGGGCTAGACAGGACAACCCGAAACTCTCTTTGCAGCGATAGTGCCCAGAAGCTCACTGCCAACTTCAATTCAGAATTGTTCAGGAACATTTGATTCAACCGAATGGCACCAGTACCATACTCACAATGCGAGTTATGGCCCCACAAAGCTTCCATACCAGCTTTGTTCTGCCTGTTCCATTCATCGGGGATGGGTACCTCCGCTGAGCCAGTACTACCATGCATTTCATCATCTTCCTCCCGTTCGTCATCTTCGCCGATGGTCTCGACAGGGTCCAACATTTCGGCTTCCTCTTCTGTCGCCATGCGGTCCACCCAATCCAATTGATCCACAAGTTGATCGATATCCTCCCCTTCATCAGCCCGACCTTCTGCGCTTGCTGCATCCATGTGATCATCCTCGCCGCTGCCTCAACCGACACCGGCCGGGTGAACTTGTTCAGCTGTAGCCGATGTGCTGCTCTCGCTCACACCAGTAGTACTCACCTCTTCCCTAGGGCAAGCTTGCACCAGCATCACACATTTGAGGCTAGATCCCTTGCACCACCTTAACCATTTCTGCCACAACTGTGTTCGATCTACTGTCTTCAACTCCCACACAGCCGGGTCACCCTTGCTACGCGTGTATACGATTTGGATGATAACAGAATAAACACTTGGATCCGGGGAAAAAAATTGGGTCAACCAAAGTTTTATATCACGAATGCTAACAGTATCGGGGGACAAGTGCTCGGACATGGTGACCGCAAAGCAGCTTAAATCCACTCCATTCTGCCCAATTTTTACTTCGCCATCGCCATAATATACCCTGAATTTCACTGGTTCCGACATCACTGCGACGACATAGACAAAATAAATTTATGCATCCCTACTAAAATGTAAAATCTGTACCGTAAATTGAACAACGATAATTAACTATCGGGATATCGATACTATAATATTATAATAATATAGCGCACGTATAACATGGTTATTTGCTACTAATATGCAATGTTCAGAAAAATCTGCCGATTATCCGATTAACTAGCCGATTAGCTAGTGATCGAAGCCCTAAAGATTCCATTTTTTCCCTTACGGTCAAAAAACTGGGCATAACGATTAATCGGAATTAATCGGAATTAATCAGGTCTAACTAATATCACTACTCTAGATTAAACAACTAGAATCGCTATTCTAAATTGTACTGCTCTAGATCGCTACTATAAATTGTACTACTCTACATCGCTACTCTAAATTGCGCTACTCTAGATCGCTACTCTAAATTGCGCTACTCTAGATCGCTAATCTAAATTGCGCTACTCTAGATCGCTAATCTAAATTACATTACTCTAAATCACTCTCTACAATGAAAAATATGAAATTAAACAAAGTTGCGATGTTACCTCCTCCTCTTTTTTCTTCTCCTCCTCTTCTTCTTCTCCTCCTCCTCTTCTTCTTCTTCTCCTCTCTTCTTGTTCTCCTCCTCTTCTTCTTCTTCTTCTCCTCTCTTCTTCTTCTCCTCCTCTTCTTCTTCTTCTTCTTCTTCTTCTTCTCCTCTCTTCTTCTTCTCCTCCTCCTTCCTCTCCTTCCTCTCCCTCTCCTTCCTCTCCCTCTCCTTCTCCCTCTCCCTCTTCTCTTCCGGCGGCGGGCACTCTCTGTTATTTTGAAACGGCGGGGCAGCAGAGATCGATCGATCAATCGATCTCGGGGCCTTTTTTTACTGAGCAATTTTTGCCAAATGGTATGGCGAAGACATATTTTCGCCAAATGGTACGGCGAAGACCCTATTTTTGCCATACCATTTGGCGAAAATAGGTCTTCGTCATACCATTTGGCGAAAATAGCCTTGATACCCGTGTAGCTGCTTAATTGCGGCGGTTAGGGTATTGTCGCCGAACCGTGTGGCGAAAATAGGGTATTCGCCACACGGTTCGGCGAAAATAGTGTATTCGCCACACGGTTTGGCGACCACGCATTATTTTTGCAAATTTTTTTCCGAGTATTAAAAACGCAATTCAGTTTAAAAAAAGTATTATTTAAGAAAAAATTCGGCAAAATTTAGCTATCTTCCCGTTGTGCAGATGGCCACGTGTGGTAACCGTTTGTCTAGAATTCTCACTGAGCAATACATCTGAAACAGAGTAAAGGCTGGCAAGAATTGATAGAGGTGTTTATTCAGTTATCTCTCTCTCATATATATATATATATATATATAATACAATTACTTAGAGCACCATGTTGCCTAGGCATTATGATACAAAATAGGTATTTTCCTTATGTATATTACATGTGAATTTTTTTAAAAAAATTAGGATGTTGAGTTTAACTAGTTTACTAACTATTTCAACCAAGTTTGAACTGAAATTCAAATTAGATTTTCCTTTTTTTATGGTAGTTTGATCGTAGGTATATGATAATTTTATGTACAAATCAACAAAGCATATGTAACATCCCAATTTTTGCTATTATTGCATTTATGGATGTATTTGAATTTTTGAAATTTTCTAGAATTTATTTGGATTTATTTGAAATTAATTTGAATCAAGCTCTTTATTGAATTATTTAAATATTTCAAAATTTTATATAAATTTTGGTTGAAAATACTTTATTTGAGTTCAAAATGTCTCAAAATATTTTCCATAATTTTTTTTGGTATTTTTGCTATTTTCCCTGGATTACTAGAATTATTTTAAATAAAAAAATCGTAGAAAATCCGGAAAAGCCTTAACGTGCCAAGTCTGTGGACCTAGCCCGTTAGCCCGCAGCCCAAACCCGCTTGAAACCGAAACCCTGACCCACTTGAATGTCGATCGTTGGATTCCAATCTGATGAGATCCGATGAGCCACTTATGCAAGAGTCGTGAGGCCGTTGGATGTGGATCGAATGGCCAACATTAGATCGTACCGGTTCAGGACTCAAGTGCATCACGATCGTTGGATCCGAGGAGCGGTTAGGATCGCATCGGGGCAGAATGAATCCAGGCCGTTCATCGTGACAAATGGACGGTCTTCGGTCATCGTCTTTGACGTGACCGGGCAGGACTCCGGTTGCGCACCACCGTCGTCTTGATTTGGTTTCCTGGCCAAGCACAAAAGCCTAGGGCTTTAAAAGCAGCTCTAACCCTACCACAAGGATCTCCAGGTCACACCGCATCCATAGGTATAGAACTCATCGCCAGAGGAATTGCGGAACCCGAGCAAAAACTCACAAGAATTGGTTAGGTCGCCATTACGGTTTTCTTCAGATTCTATCATCGCCGATGGTCTTCAGTCGCACTTGGGGTCAACTTCAGAGCCCTCTCGTTGAGATGATTCGGAAGGGCTATTGGAGATCGCCGGAAGGGTCCAGGAATGCTGCGATTGAGGTCGTCTTCTTCAACCCTAGCGAAATTTCACCCCTAACATCATCATCAGAGCTTTGCGATCATCGCTGATCATCGAATTTGAATCGGATGACCTAGGTATGTCCAGGCGTCACACTAGCGTTTCACTGCAGATTAGGGTCGATTTTAGCCGTTGGATCGGAGATCGTAGGGTCTAGGTCATGCCACGTAAGCGCACGAATAGCTTGCCATGTGTCTCGGCTATGCGGTGAAGATGATCTAATCTGGACTATCGTTTTCGAACGGAGACTCGAGATTGCACCGCAACCCTAGCCAACCAGAACTCACCACTTGTCGCATGGATTTCGAAACGTCCCAGCTGAGCCGTGCGGGCGTGATGTTAGGGGTGATATCATTCTGACATCAGCAATGATGTCATCACGGGTGGGACCCACCTGTCGGTCTAGGTGGATTTTGTGGACCGAGTCCACGGTGGACCCGAACCAAACCGTGGACAAGTCCATGGACCAGAGGTGACGTGTCAGCACCTGGTTTAGCCACGTGTCAGCTGACGTCAGTGTGACACAATAAACTGATTTTTTAGTAGAAAAATAATTTGGCCAAAAATCGAAATTAGTTTTGATGTCATGATGACATAATAATTCGATGTTTTCAATAGAATATTAATTAGTTTAATTCGGTTTATTTTTTTAATATATTTTCAAAATTTGAATTGCTCGTTCTTGCTCATATGAACTCCGATTGAGGTGATTCTAGAGCCTAAAGATTCATAAAATTGTGATCTATTTAATGGTAAATTTTATTTGATTTTTGGAGTTTGTTTGCTCTCTGTTTTCAGCATTTATTTGGCTATTTATCCGTTTCGCGTAGATGTTGAAGTGCCGAAGTTTACGAGGGTGAAGTTTTGACCCAAGAGCAAGGTCCAGAGCTTAATCAAGAGCTTTTCCAAGGTAAGTTCTGCTTTTTACCATGTTGATCCCATATTTTAAAATTATGTTGTTTCAAACTATTGCATGCTGATTCAATTAAAAGTGATTTTAATTAATTTGGGAATAGTTAAATGACCTATTTGATTATGTCACTTTATCACTATTATTTGTATACTATGATTCATTTGTCACCCTAGGATTGTTGTTTATTAGTTGGAAGATATTAATTTGCTAACATGGGTTATTAGATCGTGATTAATTTGCTTAACCATGCATCGTGTTATTGATATTATTTTGGAATATCAAAATTAATCTTGGTTAATGAGAGATGGAACGTGTTTATGAAATGTGTAGCATGTGTTGTTGATGAAATTGATGGCATGTGGTGTACAGTAATCAACTGGGGTGGTAAAATGATTTAGACTGGGGCAAGTGGCAAGAATGTTTATTGGTGGGCCAGGTGTGGTATTTGGGTGGTCGCATTTGGTTTTTGGTGAATATGAGTTGATATGTGAAAGATTGGTTTATGGAAGTCTTGCCTTGGTCAATTAAGGACTTAACCTTGCAAGTATTTGAATTGAGCCAAACATACAACCACATGTCTGGAATGGGACAGACCTAGCTAATTAATTTGTGATGTCTAGATTTTTGTGCTATCACGGTTGGTGTGGGTTCTGGGTGTATGGGTAGAATCACATAGCGTAAGAGGGGGGCCCTGTTGTGGTGGTGTAACCCTTCAATATTGAAACCATAGCGGATAGTACTGGGTCTAGAAGGAGCATTGTAAATGCTTTGTTATGATCGCTCATTCGCATACTCTTGTATGGCGATTCACTGCTAACGTGGTGAGTTGATTATATCTTGTGGGTAAAGTTATAACCACTGCAGAGTGTCAAACCTATTCAAATAGCCATGTCCGCAGTATTGGACAATGCTCAGGGATTCCAATCAAGGGTTAGATTTTGATAAAAGAACTTGGGAATGGTGGACATTGCGACATGAAAATGTAGAAATTGGTGTAAGGATGTGAAATGGTTTACTTGTGAAACAATTGTGAAATCTAATATTGTTATTACTTATTTTACTACTTTGCAATCTATTATGATGACTTGTAAATGCTGTTTATTGCAAAACAACCACTTAGCCATTCATTTGGAATAAGCCATCCATTTAGTTATTAGACTTGCATTCTGTGAATGACTTGCTGAGTGCTTTATGTACTCACCCCCTTGCAACAATATACACACTAGTTAAGAAGGAGTTGACACCAACATTAGAGGAGTATCAGGAGGAGCCGGTTAACTAGGGAGCGGGCCCAATCAGTTGCCTATGGCATATTATAAGCCCCATGTGCCCCAGCCAGCCCGAGTATAAAAGGCAGTTGGGGTGCATGGGAGAGTGGGTTGAATCCTTTTAGAATAGCCAGGTCCCTTTGGATTAGAGGATCTCCGGTAGATTTCTTGAGCGGAGGAAGTTCCAGTTTTCCCTTAAGAACACAATCAAGAACATAGACAAGAGTAGGGCTATTACTCTCAGGAGGGCCCGAACCTGAAAAACCCTGGTGTCTCCTTCTTGCTTGCTTCGCCACCGCTCCTTCTCCACCTCGCGAGCGATCTCCACGAAAGCCCCCCGTTTGGACTTAGTATCCCCCTCTTCCGAATGGGTCTGTTGGCTTGTACGCTGACAGTGGCACGCCAGGTAGGGGGCTCAGTGGTTAGATTGCCCTCTCATCCTCCACCTTCTTCCGAAGCTCGCAAGAAGTTTCGACGGCTGCGAGCATGACGGCCTCGCGCTCCAAGCATGACGGTCTACCTGAAGAGAGCAGCGCCCGTAGTCGGTCCCGGTGCTCAGGCAGGGCCTCGGGCCTCCCGGGCCCCTCGATCCGGGGAGGGACGCGCGGTGCCCCCGTGCTAGGGGGACAACCCGTCCGACGACATTTGTTGCTGGGGGACGACACCCCAGCGCGGAACCTTCAGGCGGCCCGGCTGCTCCTCGATCACCCCCCGGTGACGCTAGGGGGCGAAACCCCGGCCGCTCCATGGCTGCGGGACATCGCCCACCTAGTGGATGCCGCCCAGCAGCAGGTTGAGGCGGCAAACCAGCCGGGGGCTTCGAGAGTCGGGCGATAGGACACGCGCGCGATCGATGCGCAGGCTTCCAGCGGACCCGATAGAGTCTTTCCTGGCCTCGAGGGCCGGGACAAAGGGAAGGGTGCACAGGTCGCAGCCCCCTCGAGCACAGGGGGATGTGCGCATGCTCCCGCCACTTCTCGTGGCTCCCCCAAGCCGGCTGGGGGCCACGAGGATCTAAGGGCCCGCCTAGATGAGAGGAGGCTCCAGCGCGACGATGATTTGCGCAATGTCCTTCGAGGGCGTCGTGCGCACGAGCAACGTCGCATGGGCCGCCCGACATCTAGCGGTCGAGGGGAAACCTCGTTCCCCTACTCTGGGGAGAGCGTAGACTCGCACTCCTCGACCCCTCCGCGGGGCCGAGGAGAGGGCGAGCGACGCTACTCCCCCTACAACGTTGGATGCCAAGCGTTTTCTCTCTGCCTGCGTCAAGCCGCGTGGCCGGAAAGATTCCGCCCCGCGTCCTTCGAAAAGTACTACGGCACCACCAACCCGGAGGAGTTCCTGCAGATGTACACTATGGTAGTGCGTGCCGCGGGAGGGTCTGAAAAAATCATGGCTAACTACCTCCCGACGTCACTGACGGGCTCGGCCCGTTCGTGGCTGCTGAACCTCCCGCGAGGCTCCGTGCACTCGTGGGAGGAACTGTGCGACCTCTTTGTCACCAACTTTCAGGGCTCCTACACTCAGCCGGGTGTGGAGGATGACCTCCACGCCCTGGGACAGACGAAGGGGGAGTCCCTGAGGGAGTTCATCCGGCGGTTCAGCCACTGTCGCAACACGATCCCCCGGATTGCCGAGCAGTCGGTGATTATCGCATTCCAGAGGGGGGTCCGAGATCAGAAGATGCGGGAGAAGATGGCTACCCGCACCATTTCGACCACTTCTGAGCTGTTCTCCTTGGCACATAAATGCGCCAGAGCGGCGGAGGCCCGGGAGCGCGCGACGGGGCCGTCTGGCCACAGCGAGGCGGGAACTTCCAAGGCTTCTTGCCATAAAAAGAAGAAGAAGTGCGAAGAGGCAGGCGCCGGAGAAGTTCTGGCCGCTGAAACGGAGGCCAAACCCCAGAAGCGTGACCACCGGGATCGGAGGGCTGACCGCCGGGAATCGCGTAGTGATCGCGGGGACCGCCGTTCACCCCGCCGAGAAGACGATAGGGGCAGGCCCTACTGCCCCATCCACCGAACCAACGGGCATGATCTGGTGGATTGCCAGGTCGTGTCCAAGATGGTGGAACAGCGGCTCAAGAAACGCCGCGACGATGACCACGATGACGCGGATGAAGACCCTGCTCCGTTGGCCTTCCAGCAAGCGGAGCACACGGTGGCATTCATTCATGGTGGTTCCGCCACCTACTCCTCAAACTCGCATTACAAGCGGGAGTTGAGGGAAGTGTGCGCCACCGTACCAACTTCCGGGACGAGCAGGCCACCGAAGTGGTCGGAGGAGCCGATCACCTTCAGTCGTGCCGACCACCCGGAGAGCACCTCAGGCCCGGGCCATCTCCCGATCGTGGTTTCTCCCACGGTTCGGAATGCGAGACTCGGGCGAGTGCTTGTTGATGGAGGGAGGTCCATCAACCTTATGTCTGTAGGGGCGTTCAAGGCACTCCAAATTCCTTATGAGGAGCTGCGTCCGGCCCCTCTCTTCTACGGAGTTGCCCCTGGGGTAGGCTTGACGCCCCTGGGACAAGTCCGGCTGCCCGTCTCCTTCGGAAGCGTGGAAAACTTCCGGACGGAGAAGATTAACTTCGAGATCGCCGACTTCGACCTCCCCTACAACGCTTGGCAGGCCAGCGTTGGTCAAGTTCATGGTGGTCACTCACTACGCCTACATGATGATGAACATCAAAGGGCCTGAGGGTCCAATCACCGTGAAGGTGGACCGGTTGGAAGCCCTGCGCCTCAGCAGGCAAGTGCAGTACCTGGCTGGCACCACCTGCTCGGCCCGAGGCAACGACGATGGCTCAGAGCTCCCCTCGGGCAAGGCCCGCGCCTCGCCCGGTTCCTCGAGTGAGGTGAAGGCGGTCCCTGTGGGCGAGGATGGCTCTGGGAGGGTCGTGAAGATCGGTGCTAGCCTCAGCACCAAATAGGAAGACGCGCTCGTCACCTTCCTCCGGTCTAATTTAGATGTGTTCGCCTGGGAACCATCTGAGATGACTGGGGTCCCTAGGGAGGTGATCGAGCACAGATTGGCAATGCTCCCTGGAGTGCACCCAGTCCGGCAGAAAGTCCGAAGGTAGGCACCAGAGCGGCAAGATGCTGTGAATCATGTGATGAAAAATTGGTTTGATTTTGTGCTGAAAAATTGGTTAGGATTAATCTTGCAAAATTGCTTGCGTGAAGGACCAAACATTCAAACATCCAAAAACAGAGACTTTGCATTTGCGCCAGACCAAACATCCAAAAACAGTGAGTTTCGCATGTATGACGGACCAAACTTTTTGGTCTGTCATAAACGTGATTTTGATGCTTTTACGCTTGTTCAAGAAATCGCGTTTTTCGCATGTATGACGGACCAAATTTTTTGGTCTGTCATAAATGTGATTTTGATGCTTTTACGCTTGTTCAAGAAATCACGTTTTTCGCATGTATGACAGACCAAAATTTTTGGTCTGTCATACACATGTTTTTGGCGACCTCGTTTTTCCCATGTATGACAGACCAAATTTTTTTGGTCTGTCATAAACATGTTTTTTGGCGACCTCGTTTTTCCATGTACGACAGACCAAATTTTTTGGTCCGTCGCAAACGGGATTTTTTGATCCTTGTTTTCGCCATGCATGACGGACCAAATTTTTTGGTCCGCCATGAACTGATTCTTCTAGGATTTTGAGACTTGTGTGCGCTGGACTGGATTTTTGTCCGTGATGAATGCGTTTTTGCTCGATTAGGGTTTTGAGCAAAATTGGAATTGTGTTTGATTTGTTTTTGAGATTATGAAATTTGTGAGAATTTCATGATGCTTGAAGTGGACTTTATGCAATGCTCGTGTGAGTAGTTGCATGGATTAATGTGAGTCAAGTCGTGGACTTGTGCTCGGAATTGTTTTGTGGTTTGTTCATGTGCAGGTATTGCTCGAAGACGAACGTGGTCGATGACGGGACCGGAACTAGGTTCATGGAGGAGCTGAGGTTCGGGACTAGGTTCAGGTAGGAACTGAGGTCTTGGTGGTCAAGATGTCATGCGGGACGTTCGGGCTAAGAGAATGGTGCACATGAAGAATGGTTAGTCACGTGAGAATGGTAGGAGGTCATTCACGTGCAAAGTGTTAGTCACGTGAGTATGGCAGGTGGCCATACGCGTGCAAAGTGTTAGTCACGTGAGTATGGTAGGGTTGCTATACGCGTGCAAGAGTTGTACTCGGCCAGGTTGGGCCAAGAGGAGTTGTGTTGAATACATACTCCTTCTAGATTAGGAATTGTATTCAGAACTCCTTGTGTTTTGCTCCTTTAAATAGGAGGGGTGTCTCCTGTTGAAGGGCATCAATCGGAGCTGAGCGCATTGAGAGCCTCAAGCTCAGTTTTAGGGTTTGTACTCTTTTGATGAGAGTACTTTAGACAAAAGAAATAAAGATCAATTCTTCTAGATCCTTGCGTGCTACAGTAACCGCGTTGCTACAGTGTTTCCTGTTTTGGTTCTTATTTGCATGCTTGTTCTTTTCTAGATTGGTTTTTGTTCCTTGAGTTTTTTCATCAAAACTTTTGTAGAGAATTTATTTAGGGTTTCTCTAAGTTTAGTTGATTAAACTTTTGTCGTTTCTGTTAAACCTTCAAGTTTACGTTAGATCAATTCTCGTCATCTTCTATTACAGCAATTTTGCAAGGTTCATAACTTTTGATCCGTAAGTCCGATCGAGCTGATTCTTTTTGAGTTAGATTCGTATTGGAATCTAGTTTCTTGTATCTAAATTTCAGATCGTTCCGACGGTTGGATCTCCGGGAATTCGCGTTTTACCGAACCTCTATCATTCTGTTTTTGTCGAAAACGAGGCAATTATTTGGTTCTGTTTTGGGGTGAACTTCTAATAGATCAAGAATTTGGTTTTAGCTTCCGCACAATCATTCACCCCCCCTCTGATTGCTATATTCGTATACTTCGATCGTACAGATGCCATTCGGGATGAGGTAGAGAAGCTGCTGCAGGCAAAGATTGTGCGGGAGGCCGCCTACCCCGAGTGGCTGGCCAACCCTGTGCTCGTCAAGAAGTCGAATGGGAAGTGGCGGATGTACATCGACTTCACCGACCTCAACAAAGCCTGCCCCAAGGACCCTTACCCCTTGCCGCGGATAGACATTGTCGTCGATTCCACGGCAGGGTGCGAGGTATTGTGCTTCCTGGACGCCTACTCCGGTTACCATCAGATCAGCATGGCGCAGGAAGACGAGGAGAAGACCACTTTTGTGACCCCTCTAGGCGTATACTGTTATGTCCGAATGCCCTTTGGGTTAAAAAAACGCCGGTTCAACCTACCAGCGAGCCATGCACACCATATTTCGGTCGCAGATTGGAAGAAATCTTGAAGTGTATGTTGATGATCTGGTAGTGAAGACCAAAAATACTACTGGGCTTGTTGAAGATCTGAAAGAGACTTTCTCCCATCTCCGGCAGTATTGTCTGAAGCTGAATCCTGAGAAGTGTGTGTTTGGTGTGTCGTCTGGGAAGCTGCTGGGGTTCCTCGTTTCCAATCATGGAATTGAGGTCAACCTGGAAAAGATCGCGGCCATCGAGCGCATGCAACCGCCAACACGACTCAAGCAAGTCCAGTGCCTGGCTGGACGCCTGGTCTCCCTTGGCCGGTTCATAGCCAGGCTTGGAGAGAAGAGCCTCCCCTTTTTCAAGATGTTGAAGAAGACCAACTCCTTCGAGTGGACTACAGAAGCACAGCAAGCACTCGAAGAGTTAAAGAAGTACCTCGCCTCCCCCCCGGTGCTGGTTGCTCCCGAGCCGGGCGAGCCACTGCTGCTGTATGTGGCGGCCAGCCCTGTGGTTGTGAGCGCAGCACTGGTGGCAGAGCTAAAGGCGTCCAACGACCAGTTTACTACGTTAGCAAGGTGTTGCATGATGCTGAAACACGATATCCGCAAGCCCAGAAGATGGTGTACGCTGTGCTGGTGGCATCCAGGAAGTTGCGGTATTATTTCCAAGGAAGGGAGATCACAGTGGTTTCTGCCTATCCCTTGCGTGAGATTCTTCATAATCGTGAAGCAGAGGGCTGCATCGCCAAATTGTCTGTGGAGCTGGGCGAGTTTGGTCTCAAGTTCGCCCCCCGCACTGCAGTCAAGAGTCAGAGGCTGGCAGAGTTTGTTGTCGAGTGAACTCCTGCCAAGTCCGAAGCTGAAGAAACCCCTGCGCCCTCCCCCTGGACACTCTTCTTCGACAGCTCCTTCAGGCTCGAAGGCGCGGGGGTTGGGGTCCTCCTGGTTTCCCCAACCGGGGACCTCCTCAAGTACGTGGTCGTCCTGGACTTCAAGGCCACCAACAACATCGTTGAATACGAAGGCCTACTGGTGGGACTTCGCGCCGCCGCGGCCATCGGTGTTCGGCGTCTACAAGTCAAGGGCGACTCGCTTCTAGTCATCAACCAAGCAAGAAAGGAGTTCTCCTGCTCTGATCCTGTCATGGCAGAGTACTTGGCAGAGGTCAGAAAGATGGAGCGACACTTCGTCGGGCTGGGGTATACGCATATCCCCTAGCGCGACAATTACTTAGCGGACGAGCTCGCGCAGCTCGCCTCGACAAGATCCCCTGTTCCGGTCTGAGTCTTTGAAGAAAGGCTTCCGCGACCGTCCATCGCAGCCCCCATTTCTGGCGGGGACGATGGTGACGCTACTCCAGCCCTTGTTTTAGAAGGGAAAGTAGTGCCGGTGGAAACGCCTAGCCAGGCGGAGTACCCGGCCGATCACCTTGTGGTCGCCACACTTGACCGGGAAGGCACATGGATGGATCCGATCCTGGCCTACCTGCGGCATCAAGTGTGCCCCGACGATGTGTAACACCCCATAAATCTCAACTGTTGTACAAGAAAAATTCGACAGTATTTCCCCTAAAACAGGACAATACGGAAGCAATTCAAATAGGAATAATATCACGACATCAATACTAGAGACAACGAGTCTAATTCAACCAGGTATCAACCATAAGTATAACACATCTCTAATAGGACAACCATAAACGAGAACAAGTTTAAAGGGAACAACAATGGGTCGATATGTAATAAAATTGCATCCAACTAATGAATTATTTAAAGCACTAGTTCATGTGAGTCGTGATGACATCAGAAGATTTATTGTGTTGCTAGCCCACCCTTCATGCTTACGACTCACGTGCGCTACCTGGAAACATCAAAACAGCAAGTAGTGAGATTGGGTAATCTCAGCAAGCGAAACAACTAATACAAATAACACATCCACCATATATCTAGCATTCCACATTCCTCATATCCAATACCACATCAAGGAGTCCACACCACTTCAGTGAAATGCATATGATTGTGCACATGCTTATGCCATGATCCTCCTCACCGTGCCCTTTCTCAGGAACACACGGTGTTGTATCTGCACGTCTTGATCGCGCCAAGGCGTCGACAAAACTTCCAATGCATGATTATGCAGTTAATGCTTCATGCATGAATTCATTCAGAATCTCCCACACTGAGTTCACATGTTTGCCTATCATCTTATAGCATAGATAGAAAGCAAATAACATTGAGATGAAGTATTTAGACAATTCATCAGGTAAACAACATCATTCTTAACATTACTCATGATTCATAGCCAAACCACAACATCACAATGCTGTAATTGGAGTTTATAATGAAGGCGAAGCAAACAACGATGTATAGCTTAACAATACAACTACTTCCACTTGCCTTTACCGACGTGGACGATGAACCTAGATGCGCCCAGCAGTGGCACCACCTGAACAAACATTATTTCAGTACATAGCGACATCACAATTGATCACACAATTCAAACACACACTTCCTACTCCCCGTTCCCATTTAAGCGCCAAAAAACCCCGATCTGTCCGGATCGAACAGCAGCACCCTCTCTTCCCATTTTCGTACCTTTTTTATACTGTTCATAAAAATACAAAACAATTACAGTAGCTAGATATTGACGAGATCTACAACTTTCATGAAGGTCAAAAATTTCAATTCCGCTGTTAAACATGCCTAAACAACAGTCCAAAACAATGGACGAAATCTGTTTCCAGATTCTGTTCGTCATCTTCCAACAGCGATAACTCTCAGACCGACGGCCCAAAAATTCTAAAAAAAAATACATAAACTAGGTCTCGACGTTATCTACAACTTTTTAGTTATAGGTTTTTGCAGGAAAAAAATCATATATGTCACGTAAAACACAAAACAATCCGCACTGCACAATCTCCCCTTTCAGAAACGGCACCACGTGAACAACTACCCTTCTACCCCATCAAAATCCATCCAAATCAAACACCACCAGATCTAATACACTCCTAATCCTAGGTAGAACAGGGGGTACAAGATCGGGAATTTTACCTTGAGTTCTCCCTTGTGAACCCACGAAGAACGTGCGACGAATACCAAATCTGAAAATCTGCTCGTCCTCCACACCTTCTCGGATCCTCTTCTCGATTTTCCCTTCGGGTTTCGCGGTGTATCCTTGAGCCACCACGCTGGGAAGAGGGAGGAGGGGGCGGCTGCCAGGGGGTGGTGGGAGGAGGTGCCTAGGGTTGCAAGGGGCGCCACCCCTCTTGAGGGAAACGTGGGCCGACCCACTAGGGCGTGGGGAGGAGGGTGGGAAGGAATTCGGCCAGGCCCAGGTTTCCTCGGCCCAAAGACTCCAAATTTAATATTAAATTGCAGCCTAAAACTCAATTATTTCATCTCCCAACATTTCCTTCATTCCTTCCGAAACCGAAAGAAGAGAGAAAAAAAACCCCTACGGTCACTCCCAAATTCTAAGGCATCACACGATGATGCGTCAGCAGAGAAGGTAGGACGAAAGGCCAAGTGCTATACCCTGGTGGGCGGGGACCTGTACCGCCGGGGTAGAAACGGAGTTCTTCTGAAGTGCATCACTCGGGAAGAGGGGGCAATTTGCTCTCTGATATCCTTGGAGGCGTGTGCGGGAGCCATATGTCCAGTAGAACTATGGTGGGGAAAGCTTTTCGCCAAGGGTTCTATTGGCCAACCGCCCTTCAGGATGCTTGCGAGCTGGTGAGAAAGTGTGAGGCGTGCCAGTACCACGCCAAGCAAATCCACCGACCAGCCCAAGCTTTGCAAACCATCCCGCTCTCATGGCCCTTTGCGGTCTGGGGGCTGGATATCCTGGGCCCGTTCCCGCGTGCCACAGGGGGCTACACCCATCTGTTCATCGTCGTCGACAAGTTTACCAAGTGGGTGGAGGCCGAGGCGGTCAGAGCCATTACCGCTGCAATCAAGTTCATGCAGGGAATATTCGCCCGCTTTGGAGTCGCCAACCGCATCATCACCGACAATGGCGTCCAGTTCACCTGCGCTGCCTTCTTGGGTTTCTGTGAAGAAATGGGCACCAAGGTTTGTTTCGCCTCGGTGGCCCACCCAAGGAGTAATGGTCAAGTCGAGCGGGCCAATGCGTTGGTACTGAAGGGCCTTAAAACCAGGGCATTTGATCGCCTCCACAAGCGCGGAGCCCGGTGGGTCGAAGATCTCCCGACGGTGTTGTGGTCGCTGCAAACCACTCCCAGCCGGGCCACTGGGGAGACCCCCTTTTCCTGGTCTACGGCGCGGAAGCTGTCCTACCTTCGGAGCTGGCCTTAGGGTCACCACGCGTGGCGGCGTTCACAGAGGAAGCACAGGAAGACCTGTGTCGGGAGGATGCCAATCTCCTGGAAGAAGTGCGGGATCGCGCTGCCTTGCGCGCGGCCTGTTGCCAGCAAAGTCTCAGGCGGTACCACGCCACCCGGGTCAGCGAGAGGACACTGGCAGTGGGCGACCTGGTCTTGCGCAGAATTCAGACGCATACCGGGTTGCACAAGCTGTCTCCCCAGTGGGAGGGCCCCTTTAAGGTGGTCTCAGTCTCTCGTCCCAGGGTGGTCAGGTTGGCCACTGAAGATGGGGAGGAGCTGACGAACTCCCAGAACATAGAGCTCCTGCGCAAGTTCTATCCCTAAATCGGTTGTAAGTACGGAGCTGTGTACAACGACCAGCTGGTTCGAGTTCTCCTCTCCAGGGCTGGTCGGGGGAAGCCTCTGTTTAAATCAAGTGCTTACTTTTGTTTAAAGCATTTATCGTCTTTGTACTCTCTCTTTTTCCTGGTTTGCGCCCCAGCGGGCCATGTCCGAGTGATCGCCCTCAGTATCTTATCGTTTTTTTTGAATTCTCGACAGTAAAAGCGGAACCACTAGGTGAGCATGGTGTGCAGGGATGGGCGATCGGTTGGCTAGTTTGGCACGGTTCTCAACACGGTCATGACTCTCAGGGTGTCCCCGTGAGAGCCGGCGAGTCAAACACCACTACCGAGAACCTACTACCCTGCCCCATCTCACCAGGTGTTCGGTCCCAAGAGACCACGAGAGTAGTATATTTCATAAAATCCTAAGGTCCTGAGGCAGTGACGCTCCGACATGAGGGGTTCGGATCCTGCACCCCAACTAACCCTTAAAAGCGTACGGATGCCCCCCTTTTTCGTCCATCCAGAATCAGTGCAGCGGAGGCGCGGACAAGCATTCAAATATAACACGTATGAAGAGAAAAGCATATATTTACAGATAGGCAAAAAGCTAACTTGCCGAAATCCTTCTTTACAGAGAAAAACAAAGCAAAAGGTTGAGCCTAGCTTCTTCACTCCTCGTCCTCCGCGGCTTCCGCTACCGACTGGTCCTCCACCTGGTCGGCGTCCAGCCTAAGCGCAACGTCCTCGGCCGCTGCTTCCAGCGCCGGGTTGACCATCTCAAGCTGGTCGGCAACCTGCTCGGCGACGTTGCTGACATACGCCTCCACTCGGGCCCAGTCCCCTTCCACCCCCTGGACGGCGACCAGGGGGTCGAAGTTGGCGTCCCAGCTGGCGCAGCAGGTGAGCACGTACGTCGCCGTGGCCGCCGCAACCGCCAGCCCTTCCTGGCTGGACTGGGCAGCTAGAGCGCCAGGCAGGTGAGTGAGGAAGTCGGCGATCCGGCCCATGCAGAAAGCATAGTGCTGGGCCGTTTGCTCAAGGGGGGCCGGCTGCTCCAGCCCCAGCGGCGCCAAGCTGGTCACCATCCGGTCGAAGGTTGGTCGCAACATGGAGGTGGTGTCCCCTTCCGCACGGAGCCGCTCACCCTTTTCTTCGTCGCACTCTCGGGTGATCGCCTTGACGCGGAGGGCTCCCTGCTCCCTCTCCTGCTGCAGGCCCCTCTCCAGCTGTTTCGCCCAGCTGCGCCAGTCTTCCGCCACCTTGCGGAGGCGGTTGTTCTCCGCAGTAGCCTCCCTCAACCTCTCCTTGCTCGCCGTGAGGCGGCCGCTCACGCTGGAGTGCAGCTCGCCGAGGGCGGCCAGCAGAGCGTCCGCGTCCGCCGAGGGGATCGAGGCGACGGGGGCTTCCGGAGTAGGCGGCAGGCCCATCCCGCCTTCGGGCGGTAAAACGGCTGCTGTAGCAGCGTCCACCTAGTGGTCGCCAGGGCCAACCTGGTGTTCGACCACCATGACTGGCGCCACGTCGACCGCTGCGGTGCCCTGGTCGCCTGCGGCTGGGGCGCTTGAAGTAGTCGCCCTGAAGAAAAACGAAAAGGAGCTAAGCCACAGATTGCGAGTTTAGCAGTTTAATGTGTGTTGGTTTACGTACCCGGCAGGTCTTCTGAAACGTGGCGCGGCCGGAGGAAGGATTGGGACTCCTCGCTGCACTGGCGGCGGCGGGGGAAGGAACGGCGCCGACGACGGCGGGTCAACTCTGCCGATGCGGCGGCGGAAGGGCCGGCAGCGGCCAGTCAACTTTCTTGGCCGATGGCGGCGGCGGAAGGACCGGCGGCAAACAGCGGCGGAGTCAACTGCTTGGCGGAGGCGGTGGAAGAAGCTGGCGCCCGGCCAGCGGACAGGTTGACTTCTTGGCCGTGGCGCTGCGAGTTCACCTTTGCTTGGCGGAGGCAAAACGGGAGCGGGCAGAGCCACGGTCGCGGCGGCATGTAACACCCCAAAATTTTACTTTTCTTAAATTCATGTGTGATTTGGCACTTTGTTGAATTTTTGGAATTTTCTGGAATTTATTTGGATTTATTTGGAATTTATTTGAATTTATTCCATTGTAAAATAATTAAAGAATTTAACTTTGCAAATAAAAATTTGTTGGAAATATTTTATTTGAGTCCAAAATATTTTCCAGAATTTTTCTGGAATTTTTCTGAGTATTTTGCTATTTTTTCTTGAATTAAATGAATTTCTGGAAATTATTTTGAATATTAAATCGCTGGAAAATCAACTCGGTCGAAATCTTGTTCATCCGGCCGAAGTCGAACGAAGTCGACTTGAGTCCGACCCGAGCCACGTGACTCGACCGAACCCAACCCTAAACCTAATCGATCCCGACAGTTGGATCGAGATCCAACGGTCAGGATTGGGCCGCACCGTTTCGATCGGATCCAGCTCGGATCTGTGCGCGCCAGGCGATCGTGGCCGTTGATCGGACACGTGGACGGCTCCCGTGTCGTCTTCCCCGTCCGAATCCGAGCCGGAGAGCTCCACCGCGTCGTTTACGAGTTCGTTAGGGTTCCGCGTTTATCACGGACGTCGAGGCCCTATTTAAGGAAGCGACCCCACCGCCGTGATCCTCTTTCTCTTGCGCACCGTTTGCCCCGATCCGTTTTGCTCGAGCCGCCGCCACGCACGCGCAATTGCTTGCCGGAGTTAGATCTAGGGTTTGCTTCGGTTTTCGCCTCGCCCTGCCGTCGTCCGCCGCCCTCTACCGCTTCCGTGGTCAGATCTGGGACCGTCGCATCAAGACGCACCCGTGAGCACCACTCACCTCGCCGAAGAAGCCTCGGAGCGCCGCTGCGTTGGTCGCCTTCCTCCTCTCCAGCCAAGCCCGCGCCGCCGCGACGCCATCACCGCCCCGAGCTCGGTGCACCGTCGGATCTAGATCGGACGGCAACGGTGAGTTCGCGTGCTTTCCGAACCGTAAAACTTAGATCAGATCTGGACCGTTGGATCTAGATCCAACGGCCCACGATCGCCACGTGCTGGAAACTGCGTTAACCTAGGGTAGATCTAGACCGTTGGATCTAGATCCAACGGCCCTAATTATGCCAAGTAGCTCTAGCCGCCGCACCGTGCGCGTGGGAGCACGCCACTGACATGTGGGGCCCCCGTGTCAGCCGCGCCGACCGGGCGTGAGCGAGCCAGCGACAGGGCGGGCGCTGTCGGCGATCATGGCCGTGGGCCGTGTCCACGGTGAACCCGAGCCGAGTGTGGACCGAGTCCGTGAACCGGCTAATGTCAGCGGACCAATCAGATGCTGACACGTGTCACCGCTGACGCAATAATTAATTTCCGAAAAAGAAAATGATTTATTAATTCGAAATAATGATTTCAGTTTTTGATTCAAACTTCAAACGCTTATAACTTTTGCGTTTTAACTCCGAATTGAGTAATTCAAATTTCTAAATTTGTATAAAATTGAGATCTACCTAATGATGAATTTTATTTAATTTTTGGACTAAAGTTTTCCTCTGTATTATAATTTAAATGATTATTTAAACTTTAAATGCTTGTATCTTTTTCATTTGAACTCCGAATTTGACGATTCCAGTTTCTAAAAATTCATAAAATTATGTTCTCTCTGTTTATGAACTTTATTTGGATGTTTGGACACTTTTTGTCTACTGTTTTATTCATTTGTTGCTATTTGCACGCGTTACGAGTAGACATTGAAGTGCCGGAAGGATTTGAAGGAGAAGTATTGACCCAGGAGCCAGCTCAGGACCAAGAGCAAGTACTTTTTGAAGGCAAGTTGTGCTTTGACCATGTTGATCCCATTTTGAAATCTATTTTGATTCAATGTATTGCATGCTAGTTTAAATTAGAAAATACTTTATTTAATTCTGGGGAATTAGAGGAATGCCTAATTGCTGTATGACACCTTGGTTAATTAAATATGTGCCATGACCCCTTGTCACCCTAGTTGTGGTTTACTAGTTGGACATTATTAAATTGCCAACATGGGAATTTAGACCGTTGTAGTATATTGCTTAGACCTGCTACGTGCTCATGACATGATTTTAGACAATCAAATGTTAATATTGACTTAATGATATATTGAACCTGTTTTGCAAAGGTATCATGTGATGTTGATGGCACGTGGTGCATGGTAATCAACTGGGGTTTGATAAATAGATTTGACCGGGGCATGTGGCAAGAATGATCGGGTGGGCCAGTTGTGGCACCGGGAATGTTGGTTTGGTTCTTCGGGTAGTCTTGCCCTGGTCACTCTAAGGACTTAACCTTGCAAGCCTTTGAACTGGGTCAAACGTGCAACCACATGTATGTAATGGGACGGACCTAGTTGATTAAGTTGCTAATAACGTACCTGTGGGACCTCTGGGTGTCAACTACACCCTTTGTGTAAGTTGTACGGGGGAGCGTACCGGGGCTGCGGCCAGGTACCCATCTAACGGTGGATTGGCCTAAACTTTGCCTTCGCTAAGGGAAGGGTTAGTGTGCAATCACCGGAGAGGACCACTTGTATTGTTAGAAGTTTCCGAAAGACTTTGTTACGGGAACTCGCCTTTGTGGTGTTTGACTGTATCTTGTGGGTAAAGTGCATAACCTATGTAGAGTGTAAAATCTATTCGAATAGCCGTGTCCGCGGTATTGGACATCGCTCGGGAATTACAGTCAAGGGTTAGACTTTCTTGAAAATAACTTGGACTTGAAAGGTTGGGTTTGGTTTAGTAATGATGTTGATGGAAATGTGAATTAGGAATGGGAAAGATGTTGATTAAACTCCTTGAAAAGTTATTGATCTTATACTTGTTTCTACTGCTTTCGAATCTACTTATGCTACTTGTCAAATGCTGTTTTACCGCAAATACACCTTGAGCTACTCCTTTGTACCAAGCTATGCATGTAGTATATTAGTTGCATTCTGTGCATGACTTGCTGAGTACCAAGTACTCACCCTTGCCACAATACAACACCAGTTGAAGAAGAGTCTACACCAGCTTTGGAGGAGGAGCTTCCAGAGGAACCGTCTAACTAGGAATCGAGTCCCAGTCAGTTGCCTGTGGTATACTGGATGGCGCCACGAAGTTATCTTATTTTCCGCTGCTATTATTTCTCTTTTAATAAGTTTCGCCCTGCGAGGCATATATTTGTAACTTGACCATAAGGTCAAGCAACCAGTTTGGTTATCTAATTAAAGTACTTTATTAGTATCGAGTGGTATGATTGTGATATTTACCAATGTTGAGACTGTGTGCACTAGCGCGTTCCTGGACTAGTGCTGAATACACAGAGGGTCCGGATTTGCAAATTCGGGTCCCGACAGAGGTGGTATCAGAGCCATACTGACTGTAGGCTCACCCATAGCTAGATTGGTCGTAGTGAGGATAAAACCTATTTTCTAAAGCTAAAAGTTGTCAAGATAATGAATGAATTCTCGACTTACCCCTTTTCTTTCTTGTTCATACCCCTTGCTGAGTTCCTTTTGTCTTCCACATTGATTTTAAAATGTTGCGTTCTTACGCAAGCGTCTTTTGGCAGATGATGATGAAGAACAACTACGCCGAGCGTGAAGGAGGCTATGCCGCCGAGTTGTGGCGTATGCTTCAGTTTCTTGGAGGTTTTGAGAGGCCGCTCTACCGAGGAACTACACTTGTGCAAGCAGGACTGGTCACAGGATGGGACTTCCGGATCACGGTGTATGCCCGAGAGAAGACCAAGTTCAGTCGCCCTTTTCACTTCACCGCCAGGAGGTCTACCTTTGAGATTGGAATTCAGGAGGTGTCGCATCGAGCAATGCAGCAGATCGCTCGCACTTACTCCAGGGAGCTGGAAGGCACAGTGTTCCATCACCACCCACGCCGAGACAGCAGAGCTCAACGGAAGCCGATAGAAGATGAGGATGCTACCGTCACTCACTTAGCCAGATTCGTCGCTGCTCAGGAGGAGCTGATCGAAGACACAGTTCAGGAGTTGAAGAAGGCTCGTGAGCAGGTTGAGGAAGAGAAGAAGCACTTGGAGAATGCTCGTGAGTATGTCGCTTATGCTGCGGAAAGGATCGCAGAGCTGGAGGCTGCACTGTATGGGCAGGGCCCCGACCCAGTGTTGGAGTTGGACGCTCCAGACCCAGAGGAGGAACCAGAAGAGGCGCCACCTGCACCCGCGCCATAGCCACAGCAACAGCCAGATCCAGAGTCATAGGAAGACGCCGCGTCGTCAACCACAGCTGCAGTTGCAGGGCATGGCGATTGTTTCGCGCCTATGCCGAAGCACCCGTACCCAGGCCGTGGAGGTTTTCTAGACGAGTGAGCATAGGTTTTGCAGTTGAGACTCCTTCGTCGAGTCGCGTTATAGAATAAGAGTCACCTTTAGAGGCGTTGGATTTTCATTGTTTGCTGAGTGTGCAGTATGTGTTGCAAGCCTTTAGGCATTGTAAGCAACCATACCAAGTTATTAATATTATTAGTTAATAAAGTTGGATTTTGAGTTACACTTTTCCCCCGCATAAGTTTTTCCTATTACTTGTCTACTCTTGTTCCCTCTCATCTCTGAAACCTTGGAGCAATCGACAGATGGTGAACACCCACGGAAACCTTGGAGGCAATGGCAGTGGTTCTCGCCCAGCAAAAAACCCCAATGATGGAGCACCAGCACCGCCAGTTGACATGCAGAATTTTGGAGCTTTTCTTGCTGCTCAGACTCAGTTGATGCATGCTATGATGCAACAGATGCAAAACGTCACTGCTCAGGCTACCGCTAATCAAGTCAATCAGGGACAACGCCAGAATACAAGACTGTCAGAGTTCATGAGGACTCATCCACCCACTTTCTCCGGGAATGCTAACCCGTTGGAAGCCGATGATTGGTTAAGGTCAATTGAGAGGAAGCTACACATTTCTCAATGCATGGGAAATGAGAAGGTACTCTACGCTTCTCATCAGTTGGAAGGAACAGTCGCTGAATGGTGGGAGAACTTCTGTGCCACGCAAGAGAACCCTCAGGACATCACTTGGGAGGAGTTCACAGCTGCGTTTCGTCAGTATCATGTGCCAGAAGGAATTATGGACCTCAAGAAGGAGGAATTCAGAGCACTGAAGCAAGGCAATCAGCCTGTGGCCGAATACCTGAACAAGTTCACACAGCTTGCACGTTACGCACCTGAAGACGTAGCGACAGATAAAGCCAGACAGTCTCGCTTTATGAAGGGACTTAACTCAGGACTACAGGTGGGACTGATCACCCACACCTTTCCAGATTTCCAAGAGTTGGTGAATAAGGCGCTTATTCTTGAGGACAAGCGCAAGGAACTGGATGAGAACAGGAAGCGCAGGATGCAACATCAGGGATCGCGTCAGGGAGCGCAGCAGCGTTTGAGGGTTGCGCCAAATCAGTTTTTCAGATTCCAGCCACAGAATACAACAAGGACACCGTCACCAGCACCAAGACCCGTCAATCAGAACTATCAGACCCCAGCACCAGCTAGAAATGTCGCTTCAGGCAGTCAACAAGGAATAGTGAGACGCTGCTACAATTGCAACGAGCCAGGGCACTTTGCCAACAGTTGTCCTAAGAAGACAGCAGGAGTGACCCCAGTTCGCTTCAATCCGGGATCCACACCAGCTAGGACGCCAGCACCAGGAGCAGCACCCCAGACCATGGTGAGAGGCCGAGTCAACCATGTCACCGCAGATGCACTGCAGAATGCCACGAACGTCGTACTGGGTAAGTTACTTGTTAACTCAGTACCTGCAACAGTTTTGTTTGATTCTGGAGCTTCGCATTCGTTTGTTTCTCAAGGCTTTGCTGCTAAAAATGATTTGGAGATTGCAAGACTTAAATGCATGCTTTTGGTTCAAACCCCTGGTTCCGAACTCCGAACGAAAGTAGGATGTTCTGGGGTGAGAATATTAATAGATGGGATAGAGTTCCTAGCGAACCTTATTATTTTGGAGACCCAGACCTTAGATGTTATTTTGGGAATGGATTGGTTATCCAAGCACAAGGCCGTTTTGGATTGTGGACGAAGGATTATTTCAATTGAAAGCCCGTGTGGAAGGAAAGTGGAATTTCAAGCCACCGCCGTTAGAGATGGACAGTTGATGGTTAACAGTACCAAGGCAATCAGCATAGAGGATGTCTCAGTAGTGAATGAGTACCCAGATGTTTTTCCTGAAGATCTACCTGGTATGCCGCCAGACAGGGACATAGAGTTTGTGATATAGCTTGTACCTGGTACAGCGCCGATAGCAAAGAGACCTTACCGGATGTCCACCGAGGAATTGGTAGAGATGAAGAAACAGCTTGAAGAGCTGATGGAGAAAGGATTTATCAGACCGAGTTCGTCGCCGTGGGGAGCGCCAGTTCTGTTTGTCAAGAAGAAGGACGGGAGTTTCAGGATGTGCATTGACTACCGTGCACTCAATGAAGTCACCGTGAAGAATAAGTATCCGCTACCCAGGATCGATGAATTGTTTGATCAGCTGAGAGGAGCCGGAGTTTTCTCCAAGATTGATCTGAGATCGGGATACCATCAGTTGAAGATCCGATCGAAAGATATCCCGAAGACTGCATTCTCGTCAAGATACGGACATTATGAGTTTACTGTTATGTCCTTTGGTCTCGATTTAATGCGCCAAAGATATTTCATGAATATGATGAATAAGGTGTTCATGGAGTATTTGGACAAGTTTGTTGTTGTGTTCATAGATGATATTCTAATCTACTCCAAGACAGAGGATGAACATGCAGAGCACTTGAGGAGAGTTTTGGAAAAGCTGAGGGAACAACAACTCTTCGCCAAGTTCAGCAAGTGTGATTTTTGGAAGGACAAGGTGGAGTTCCTCGGACATGTAATGATCGCAGAAGGAGTCGCCGTTGATCCAAGCAAGGTAGAAGCTGTGTTACATTGGGAACAGCCGAAGACCGTGACCCAGATCCGGAGTTTCCTTGGAATGGCAGGTTACTACTGCCGTTTCATTGAAGGCTTTTCGACAATTGCGAAACCTCTTACGCAATTGTTGAAAAAGGAGAAGAAGTTTGCATGGACGCCAGAGTGCGAAAAAGGTTTTCAAGAGTTGAAGAAGCGATTGACATCAGCCCCGGTGTTGGTTCTACCGGACGTTAATCAAAGCTTCGATATTTATTGTGATGCATCGCGTCAAGGACTTGGATGTGTGCTGATGCAGAATGGAAAGGTCGTCGCTTATGCATCAAGACAGTTGAGGCCACATGAGGAGAATTATCCGACGCATGACCTAGAGCTAGCCGTAGTACATGCTCAAGTTATGGCGTCACTATTTGATTGGAAACAGATGTGAGGTATACACGGACCATAAGAGTCTTAAGTACATCTTCACCCAATCAGACCTGAACATGAGGCAGAGGAGATGGTTAGAGTTGATCAAAGATTATAATGTTGGAATCCATTACCATCCGGGAAAGGCTAACGTAGTTGCCGATGCTCTGAGTCGGAAAAGCCATACCGTGAATATGTTGCTAGCCACAAGCCAGGATGAGCTATGTGAGGACTTCCAGAAAATGCAGATTGAAGTGGTACCAGAAGGATTCTTAGCCGCATTGGAAGTTAAGCCTAACCTGGAAGATCAGATCCGAGAAGGACAGGAGGATGATGACAAGATCCACAGGATTAAGTCCAACATGGATGAAGGCAAGGCAGAGGACTTCAAGTTGCATGAGCAAGGCACGTTATGGATGAAGGATCGCATTTGTGTGCCGAACAAGAAGGAGCTGAAGCAGTTGATTCTAGAAGAAGCCCATGACTCCAAGTACTCAATTCATCCTGGAAGTGCCAAGATGTATCAGGATTTAAAAGAAAGATTCTGGTGGCCGAACATGAAGCGTGAAGTTGCCGAGCATGTTGCATTGTGCGACGTATGCTAGAGAGTTAAGGCAATGCATCAGAGACCAGCAAGATTGCTGCAGCCTTTGAAAATACCTGAGGGGAAGTGGGAGGAAATCAGAATGGATTTCATTACCGGTTTGCCTAAGACTCAAGGAGGTTATGACTCCATATGGGTTATAGTGGATCGCTTGACCAAGGTCGCCCATTTTATCCCTGTGAAGACCACTTACTCGGGAGATAAGTTAGCAGAGTTGTACTTGATCAGGATCGTCTGTTTGCACGGAGTGCCAAAGAGGATTGTATCGGACAGAGGTACCCAATTTACCTCAAGATTCTGGAATAAACTGCATGAAGCCATGGGAACCCGTTTGAACTTCAAGATGACTTATCATCCACAGACGGATGGTCGATCGAAAGAGTCAATCAGATTCTGGAGGATATGTTAAGAGCGTGTGCATTGGCTTATGCTACCTCTTGGGATAAAAGTCTGCCGTACGCCGAGTTCAGCTACAACAACAGTTACCAAGCAAGTTTGCAAATGTCACCATTTGAAGCACTATATGGTCGACCCTGTCGGACACCGTTGAACTGGAATGAGACAGGTGAAAGCCGTGTCTTTGGACCAGATATTCTTCAAGAAGCCGAAGAATAGATTGCCATGATCAGGGAGAGGTTAAAGATTGCCCAATCGCGACAGAAGAGTTATGCTGACAACCGTCGTCGAGACCTGAGTTTTGAACCAGAGGATTTCGTGTATCTCAGAGTCACACCACTCAGAGGAGTTAAGAGATTCCATGTTAAAGGAAAACTCGCGCCGAGATATGTTGGACCATTCAAGGTTCTCAGCCGCAGAGGTGAAGTTGCTTATCAGCTAGAGTTACCGCAATCACTAGCAGGAGTGCATGACGTGTTCCATGTGTCCCAGCTGAAGAAGTGTCTCCGAGTACCTGAGGAGCAGACACCGCTAGAGTCAATTGAGTTGCAAGAGGATCTGACTTACAAGGAGCACCCCGTGAAGATTCTGGACACCATGGACCGAGAGACGAGAAACAAGTCAACCCGTTTCTGCAGAGTTCAATGGAACAACCATGCGGAGAGTGAAGCGACTTGGGAGCGCGAAGAGGATTTGAAGAAAGAGTTTCCGAACCTATTCTTTAGTAAGCCCTGAATCTCGGGGACGAGATTCTTTTAACGGGGGGAGGTTTGTAACACCCCAAAATTTTTCTTTTCTTAAATTCATGTGTGATTTGGCACTTTGTTGAATTTTTGGAATTTTCTGGAATTTATTTGGATTTATTTGGAATTTATTTGAATTTATTCCATTGTAAAATAATTAAAGAATTTAACTTTGCAAATAAAAATTTGTTGGAAATATTTTATTTGAGTCCAAAATGTTCCAAAATATTTTCCAGAATTTTTCTGAGTATTTTGCTATTTTTTCTTGAATTAAATGAATTTCTAGAAATTATTTTGAATATTAAATCGCTGGAAAATCAACTCGAGTCGAGTACTGTTCATCCGACCGAGTTGGAACCCGAGTCAGACTTGAGTCCGACCCGAGCCACGTGACTCGACCGAACCCAACCCTAAACCTAATCGATCCCGACCATTGGATCGAGATCCAAGGGTCAGGATTGGGCCGCACCGTTTCGATCGGATCCGGCTCGGATCCGTGCGCGCCAGGCGATCGTGGCCGTTGATCGGACACGTGGACGGCTCCCGTGTCGTCTTCCCCGTCCGAATCCGAGCCGGAGAGCTCCGCCGCGCCGTTTCCGAGTTCGTTAGGGTTCCGCGTTTATCACGGACGTCGAGGCCCTATTTAAGGAAGCGACCCCACCGCCGTGATCCTCTTTCTCTTGCGCACCGTTTGCCCCAATCCGTTTCGCTCGAGCCGCCGCCACGCACGTGCAATTGCTCACCGGAGTTAGATCTAGGGTTTGCTTCGGTTTTCGCCTCGCCCCGCCGTCGTCCGCCGCCCTCTACCGCTTCCGTGGTCAGATCTGGGACCGTCGCATCAAGACGCACCCGTGAGCACCACTCACCTCGCCGGAGAAGCCTCGGAGCGCCGCTGCGTTGGTCGCCTTCCTCCTCTCCGGCCAAGCCCGCGACGCCATCACCGCCCCGAGCTCGGTGCACCGTCGGATCTAGATCGGACGGCAACAGTGAGTTCGCGTGTTTTCCGAACCGTAAAACTTAGATCGGATCTGGACCGTTGGATCTAGATCCAACGGCCCACGATCGCCACGTGCTGGAAACTGCGTTAACCTAGGGTAGATCTAGACCGTTGGATCTAGATCCAACGGCCCTGATCATGCCACCTAGCTCTAGCCGCAGCACCGTGCGCGTGGGAGCATGCCACTGACATGTGGGGCCCCCGTGTCAGCCGCGCCCACGCCACTGACAGGGCGGGCCCGCCTGTTAGCGACCGCGAGCCGTGGGCCGTGTCCACGGTGAACCCGAGCCGAGTGTGGACCGAGTCCGTGAACCGGCTGATGTCAGCGGACCAATCAGATGCTGACAGGTGTCACCGCTGACGCAATAATTAATTTCCGAAAAAGAAAATGATTTATTAATTCGAAATAATGATTTCAGTTTTTTATTCAAACTTCAAACGCTTATAACTTTTGCGTTTTAACTCCGAATTGAGTGATTCATATTTCTAAATTTGTATAAAATTGGGATCTACCTTATGATGAATTTTATTTAATTTTTGGACTAAAGTTTTCCTCTTTATTATTATTTAAATGATTATTTAAACTTTAAATGCTTGTATCTTTTTCATTTGAACTCCGAATTTGACGATTCCAGTTTCTAAAAATTCATAAAATTATGTTATCTCTGTTTATTAACTTTATTTGGATGTTTGGACAATTTTTGTCTACTATTTTATTCATTTGTTGCTATTTGCACGCGTTATGAGTAGACGTTGAAGTGCCGGAAGGATTTGAAGGAGAAGTATTGACCCAGGAGCCAGCTCAGGACCAAGAGCAAGTACTTTTTGAAGGCAAGTTGTGCTTTGACCATGTTGATCCCATTTTGAAATCTATTTTGATTCAATGTATTGCATGCTAGTTTAAATTAGAAAATACTTTATTTAATTCTGGGGAATTAGATGAATGCCTAATTGCTGTATGACACCTTGGTTAATTAAATATATGCCATGACCCCTTGTCACCCTAGTTGTGGTTTACTAGTTGGACATTATTAAATTGCCAACATGGGAATTTAGACCGTTGTAGTATATTGCTTAGACCTGCTACGTGCTCATGACATGATTTTGGACAATCAAATGTTAATATTGACTTAATGATATATTGAACCTGTTTTGGAAAGGTATCATGTGATGTTGATGGCACGTGGTGCATGGAAATCAACTGGGGTTTGATAAATAGATTTGACCGGGGTATGTGGCAAGAATGATCGGGTGGGCCAGTTGTGGCACCGGGAATGTTGGTTTGGTTCTTCGGGTAGTCTTGCCCTGGTCACTCTAAGGACTTAACCTTGCAAGCCTTTGAACTGGGTCAAACGTGCAACCACATGTCTGTAATGGGACGGACCTAGTTGATTAAGTTGCTAATAACGTACGTGTGGGACCTCTCGGTGTCAACTACACCCTTTGTGTAAGTTGTACGGGGGAGCGTACCGGGGTTGCGGCCAGGTACCCATCTAATGGTGGATTGGCCTAAACTTCGCCTTCGCTAAGGGAAGGGTTAGTGTGCAATCACCGGAGAGGACCACTTGTATTGTTAGAAGTTTCCGAAAGACTTTGTTACGGGAACTCGCCTTTGTGGTGTTTGACTGTATCTTGTGGGTAAAGTGCATAACCTCTGCAGAGTGTAAAATCTATTCGAATAGCCGTGTCCGCGGTATTGGACATCGCTCGGGAATTACAGTCAAGGGTTAGACTTTCTTGAAAATAACTTGGACTTGAAAGGTTGGGTTTGGTTTAGTAATGATGTTGATGGAAATGTGGATTAGGAATGGGAAAGATGTTGATTAAACTCCTTGAAAAGTTATTGATCTTATACTTGTTTCTACTGCTTTCGAATCTAATTATGCTACTTGTCAAATGCTGTTTTACTGCAAATACACCTTGAGCTACTCCTTTGTACCAAGCTATGCATGTAGTATATTAGTTGCATTCTGTGCATGACTTGCTGAGTACCAAGTACTCACCCTTGCCACAATACAACACCAGTTGAAGAAGAGTCTACACCAGCTTTGGAGGAGGAGCTTCCAGAGGAACCGTCTAACTAGGAATCGAGTCCCAGTCAGTTGCCTGTGGTATACTGGATGGCGCCACGAAGTTATCTTATTTTCCGCTGCTATTATTTCTCTTTTAATAAGTTTTGCCCTGCGAGGCGTATATTTGTAACTTGACCATAAGGTCAAGCAACCAGTTTGGTTATCTAATTAAAGTACTTTACTAGTATCGAGTGGTATGATTGTGATATTTACCAATGTTGAGAATGTGTGCACTAGCGCGTTCCTGGACTAGTGCTGAATACACAGAGGGTCCGGATTTGCAAATTCGGGTCCCGACACGGCACCAGTTACGGTTGGTGTGGCTGTGGTCGCCGTGGAGCTCCCCGCCCCAGCTGTGCCCTGCGGGGCTGACGTGGTCGCCGCGCCTCCCGTCGCGACGTGGAGCCTCCTGGGGCGGGCACCGGGCGGGTCGTCGACAGCGGGTTGTTTGCCCCTCCCCTGGTCGCCAGCTGGAGGAGGACCCCGGATTGTCAACGCCCCTTGGCGGGGCGTGTTCACCGGCCCCATGGCGTCCATGGAGGGCATGGCACGGGTGATCGCCACGCGCTCCCGGGGCTCCACCTCGCAGATTGGGAGCGCGCCCGCAGGAAAAGGCGGGATGGGGCTAGAGGCGCCCAGTAGCCCCAGCCAGGAGTCAATCTTCGAAACGGATATGTTCCCCGCGACTGAAAGGAAAAGAGAAAAGGAACAACGCTGGCGTTAGCCCAATGGCAGTCGCTGAAGGCGTCAGAAAGAAGGAAAACAAGCAACTTACCTCCGGGAGCCGTTCGGGTCACATCATCACGGCCTATGTACTGCCAGGCAAGGCGGGCACGGCAGCGCAAGGGACTGATTCTCCGAGATATGAAATCCCGGAGAACCATGGCCCCCGTCAGGCCCGCTGCCCGCAGCTGGTCCATGCGGGCCAGCATCGTCCAGAGCTCGGGCGTCTCCTCGACGTGCGCCCCCCAGGTGATTTCGCTGACCGCTGGCCCACTCGGCAACTCCAAGACCTCTACGCCGCTATCGTCCTCGACATAGAGCCACTCGTCGCGCCAAGTCTTCCAGTTAGAGCGGAAGTCCAACGGAATGTAGCGCGAGGCCGCGCCATCCCGAAGGCGGAGGTGGCAGCAGCCCGTTGGAATGGATGTGTCCCTGGCCGCGCGCAAAGCATAAAAATAGCGGAAAAGAGGAAGGTTGGGGGCCACTCCCACGAACATCTCGCAGAAGTGGGCGAAGACGGCAAGGATGAGAATGGAGTTCGGAGGGAGGTGGATGTTGTGAATGGAATAGAAGTTGAGGACGGCGAGGTAAAAATCAGAGATTGGCGGGAGGAGACCCGCCAACATCGCCCAGCCGAAGAAGATGACTTCTCCGGGGCGGCAGTCGGGCTCGGCGGTCCCGGCACTGGTGCGGACAGTGCCACCAGCGATGTGCCGGGAAAACCTCCCGGCCTCAACGTCCTTGACGGACGACGGAGGGAGCAGGGGCGCCATGTGAGCGAAGAAGAAAGGCAATGCGCAGAAGAAATGCAGACCGCAAGGAGCAAAGGTTAGGGCTCGACAGTTGGGCGAAGCTGAAAAGAAAGAATCGAGCCGCTCCCCCCGGTGGCCACTCATATATAGGCGCATGGAAGCGAGCTTCGGCGGGAGACCAGAGGGGGCGCGGCTGTTCGATGGCGGGAAGCCCAACAAATCGATCAATTAAGGCGTGGGGACGTTCCAAAAGCCCGCGCCGGTTACAAGGCGGGGGCGGCTGCACGCTCCGCCTCGATGCCCGAAAACAGCGGTGGCATTTAAAAGCCGCAGTGTTACGTGGGCGTTTATAAGGGACCCACCCGGGAGACTGAGCCACATTTTTTGCTTCAAAAAAGGTATTGGGACGCTCCAGGGTGGGTCCGGGGGCTACTGTCGGTGTATTTTACACCAGGGTGCCCACTTCACCTCAGTAAATGCCGTTGAACGGAAAGGTGGCAGCCAGGCCACACCACCGGCGACAGCATTGTGATCTCCAGCGGACAGGTGGCGACCAGGCCACGCCGCTGGCGCCCATAGTGTGATCGCCGGCGGACGGGTGGCGACCAGGCCACGCCGCTGGCGCCCAGTAGTGTCATCGCCAGCGGACGGGTGGCGACCAGGCCACGCCGCTGGCGCCCAGCAGTGTGATCGCCAGCGGACACGTGGTGACTAGGCCACAGCTGCTGGCACTCAACTCCCAAGGCCGCTTAGTATCTTGTGCCTCCGCACGTGAAGTCAAGGGCATTTAATGCGTATCGTGCGCATTAAATGGGGGTAATAAAGGCCACGATACAGCGGCGTGTGTTCCCAATGCGCGCCATTATTACGAGTGACGTCATGGAGCAATTTCCCACCCCGGCAGAGCGGGCGGAGCCGGCAGGCGTGGGGCCCGAGGCGGTGGAGGGGATGGTTGTGCCAGGGCATTAAATGTGTTGTAAGAACAGTGATAGGTGCATTTAATGCGTCGTGGCAGTGTACTCAGTGTGATACGCGATTGTAAGCCCCATGTGCCCCAGCCAGCCCGAGTATAAAAGGCAGTTGGGGTGCATGGGAGAGTGGGTTGAATCCTTTTAGAATAGCCGGGTCCCTTTGGATTAGAGGATCTCCAGTAGATTTCTTGAGCGGAGGAAGTTCCAGTTTTCCCTCAAGAACACAATCAAGAACATAGACAGGAGTAGGGCTATTACTCTCAGGAGGGCCCGAACCTGAAAAACCCCGGTGTCTCCTTGCTTGCTTCGCCACCGCTCCTTCTTCTCCACCTCGCGAGCGATCTCCACGAAAGCCCCCCATTCGGACTTAGTATCCCCCTCTTCCGAAGGGGTCTGTTGGCTTGTACGCTGACAAGCGGGATCCTAAACTAATGTGGAATACACAGAGGGTCCGGATTTGCACAATCAGGTCCCAATAGCATGTGATCTAAATTCATTCTAATCTTCAAATTTGAGTATATTTTTGTATATTTTTCAAAGGTATGTATTTAAGTTGAATTGTAAACTTTTTGAAAAATATACAAGTATTTGGTGTGAATTTGCGCATTTGAAATCATGGTGCCCCATTTTGGTGGCATATATATAAATATAAAATTATGTATTCCTGAGAGTACGTACTCTCACCCTCAGTATATTGCTTTAAATGATATTGTTATACCTCTTTAATTATCCTTTTGAGTATACTCTAATACTGATTATAATATACTTCAAAGTGAGTTCCACAAAAAATTTAATTTTATCAAAATCCACCCTTTTTAGCATAATTTGTTTATATACTCTTTTTACATATAGAAAAGGGTATATAGCAAAATAAATAAATAAATAAACAGCTTCCTTCGTAATCGCCTCTTTCTTTTCTTTAAGGGACTTATGATGTATATGTTCGAACCCGACTATTTGTTATGTTGGGATTTTTGCTTATACGCTTTTTGCTTTATTTATTTCTTTGGGCCCGCATCCGTTGGGCTCTTTAATGCTGAACCGAAGCGAGGTTGGTGTGGCGGCGTCACGTCTGCTTCACATCCGTAGGACTCTTCAATCACTAGCGCTAGCATTTGTTTTAGGCTCCTTGGCTTCCTCGCCTTGGATAAATGGCGTCGGATTGATTAGTCTCCGATAGATGTGTGGGTGCTTTGACTTCGCCATTTACATTTGCATGGGGCTCCTCAGCTTCCCCGATCTGGCTATACATATATATGCATGCGTGCGGTTTCTATGAAAGTGAACCATCGCTCTTCAAACTCTTTAATCTCGACTTGCTCTACTCCCTTCCGGTAGTTCTTTAGCATTCCGGCAATGGACGGCACCCCTCCAGCTCCCAATGACGAAGATAAACTTCTTGTCGAGCCAGCGCCAGCCGCCGAGGAAGTCCATCCCCTTGTCTTCGGCTTCGAAGTGGCTCCGCCTGTGCCGATTGACGAGGAGGCCGAGCTTTGGGCCCAATTTTACTTGGCGATGGCAGATGTGGCGTGTAACACCCCAAAATTTGGCCTTTCATGAATTTAAATGTTATTTTGCACTTTGGTGAATTTTTGGATTTTCTGGAATTTATTTGGATTTAATTTGAATTTACCCCATTTTGATATAATTAAATAATTTAATCTTATAAATAAAATTTTGTTGGAAATATTTTATTTGAGTCCCAAATGCCTTAAAATATTTTCTAGAATTTTTCTGAGTGTTTTGCTATTTTTCTTGAATTAAATGAATTTCTGGAAATTAATCGGATTAATTTAATAGCTGGAAAATCGAGTTGGTTTCACTGTTCCTCCAACCTGAACCCGACCCGAGCCCGAGTCTGACTCGAACCCGACCCAGCCCTAACCCCTTAGCCGTTGGATCTCGATCCAACGGTCGAGATTGAGCCACGTCGCCCGAGCCCTCGCACGCAACCGTTGGATCTCGATCCAACGGCTCACGTTGCGCCACGTCACCCAATCCGAGTTGGATTCGGATTCCGCGGCCGCAGCCGGGTGGACCTCGGTTTCCGTGGTTTTCATGGACGCCGAGGGCCATATTTAATGCGCCGCCACCCCCGTCGTGTAACCCTTTCCCGTGCGCACCCGTAGCCCTAACTCACCGTCGTCAAGCCGTCGTGCTTGCGCCGCAATCGCTCGCCGTAGTTGGGTTAGGCTTCCACCGCGGTTCTCCGTCGTTTCCGCCGCCGTCCGCCGTTCTCGGCCGTGTTGGTGCCCAGATCCGGAACCGCAAGGACAAGATGCGTCGGGAGGTACCATCCACTTCGCCGGAGTCTCGCCCAAACGCCGTTGGACGTGTCGTCGTCCCCAACTCCGATGCCCTCTGCTCCGCCGTGCCATCGCCGGAACCGCGAAGCTTCTCCGCCGTCGGATCTTCATCGCACGGTTGAGATTCGTCCACGTCATCTCCGGGTAAATTTCCACGTTGCAGTTTAGATCTGTTTCCAACCGTTGGATCTAGATCCAACGGTTTGGATCGTGCCGCGTAGCCGCAACCGCACCGTGCTAGATCCATTGCCAACCGTTAGATCTGGATCGTACGGCTAGGGTTAGCCCGCGTTGTAGTGTTAGATCGTATCTCGACCGTCTGATCAAGATCGAACGGTCCAGATCAACCGAGCTGTTTCTACACGCGTGAGGTTAGATCTGATCTGGACCGTTGATTTTGATTTTCAAATCAACGGCCCAGATCGTGCCGCGTGTCCAGTAGTTGGACCATTGCAGTCAACGCGGTCAACCGCGGTCGCCGCTGACGTCACGCGTGGGGCCCGCGTGTCAGCGGGACAGCCAACCGCACCATGACGTCACCACTGACGTCACGGTGGGGCCCGCATGTCAGCGCCATCTGCCGAGCGTGATGACGTCACCGCTGATGTCATCCGAGGGGTCCCACATGTCAGTGAGACATGCCCTCGTGGGCCGAGTCCACGGTAGACCCGAGCCGTTCCGTGCGCCAGGTCCAAGGACCCGAGGCGACGTGGCGGCTTTTGATTGGTCCACTGTCCTGCTGACGCAATAAATTGATTTTCCAATAGAAAAATAAATGATTTAATTCGGTTTATTGAATTATTTGAATTTTCAAACTTCAAGCGCTTATAACTTTTGCGTTTCAACTCCGATTTGAACGATTCCAGTTTCTAAATTTTTATAAAATTGAGCTCTACTTAAATATGAATTTTAATTAATTTTTGAATATGAAATTTTCTCTTTTATTATTTAATTAATAGATTCTTTAAACTTTAAACAATTATAACTTTTGCATTTTAACTCCGATTTGGGCGTTTCAGATTTCTAAAAATTTGTAAAATCATGCCCTCTCTGCTTATGAACTTTATTCGAAATTTTGGATACTTTTTATCCGCTGTTTATTTATTTATTGCTATGTGCACGCGTTACGAGTAGACGTTGAAATACCCGAGGGCTTCGAAGGTGAAGTGTTGACCCAGGAGCCAGCTCAGGACCGAGATCAAGTACTTTTTGAAGGCAAGTTGTGCTTTGACCATGTTGATCCCATTCTTTTGAAATTATGTTGTTTCAAAGTATTGCATGCTAATTTAATTAGAATTTATGTTGATTAGTGCAGGATTAGTTAAATACCTAGTTGTTGTATGACACCTTGTCGTATATAATGATATGCCATGAACCCCTTGTCACCCTAGTTGTGGAATAATTAGTTGGATACTATTAAATTGCCAACGTGGGTATTTAGATCGTTGCAGTACATTGCTTAGACCTGCCACGTAGTCACAACATGATTTTGGATAATTACATGTTAACATTGACTTAATGACATATGGAACCTGTTTTTGAGAAGTGTCATGTGTTATTGATGTTGTTATCGATGGCACATGGTGCATGGTAATCAACTGGGGTTTGATAAATTGATTTAGACCGGGGCATGTGGCAAGAATGATTGGGTGGGCCAGTTGTGGCACCAGGAAAGTTGATTTGGTTCTTCGGGTGGTCTTGCCCTGGTCACCCTAAGGACATAACCTTGCAAGCCTTTGAACTGAGTCAATTGTGCAACCACATGTCTGTAATGGGACGGACCTAGTTGATTAAGTTGCTAATAACGTACCTGTGGGACCTCGGGGTGTCAACTACACCTTTTGTGTAGTTGTACGGGGGAGCGTACCGGGGCTGCGGCCATGTACCCATCTAACGGTTGATTGGCCTAAACTTCGCCTTTGCTAAGGGAAGGGTTAGTGTGCAATAACCGGGAAGGCCCACTTGTACTGTTAAAAGTTTCCGAAAGACTTTGCTATGGACACTCGCCTTTGTGGTGTTTGGCTGTATCTTGTGGGTAAAGTGCCTAACCTCTACAGAGTGTAAAATCTGTTCGAATAGCCGTGTCTGCGGCATTGGACATTACTCGGGAATTACAGTTGAGGGTTTGACTTTCATAAAAATGACTTGACTTTGGAGGAATGGTTGGTTTGAAATGATAAGTTGGATCTACGATTGGGAAATGCTTTATTTGCGAGATCATTGTGAAAAGTACTCTATACACTATCGTTTTACCGCTTTGCAATCAACTATTGTATTTACTCATGCTACTTTGCTGCAAATGAACCTGTTAGCCTATTCCTCGTATTGAGCCATGGATGTAGAATATTAGTTTGCATTCTGTGCATGACTTGCTGAGTACCAAGTACTCACCCTTGCCACAATACAACATCAGTTGAAGAAGAGTCGACGCCAGCTTTGGAGGAAGAGTACCAGGAGGAGCCGTCTAACTAGGGAGCGAGCCCAGTCAGTTTCCTGTGGTATACTGGATGACGCCACAAAGTCTATTTTATTTCCGCTGCAATTATTTCTCTTTTAATAAGTTTTCGCCCTGCGTAGCGTACCTTTGTAACTTGACCATAAGGTCGAGCAACCAGTTTGGTTATTTCAATTAAGGTACTTTACTATTTCGTTGAGTATGATTGTGATATTCACCGATGTTGAGACTGTGTGCACTAGCGTGATCCTGGACTAGTGCTGAATACACAGAGGGTCCGGATTTGCAAATTCGGGTCCCGACAGAGGTGGTATCAGAGCCATACTGACTGTAGGCTCACCCATAGTTAGAATGGTCGTAGTGAGGATAAAACATATTTTCTAAAGTTAAAAGTTGCCAAGATAATGAATGAATTCTCGACTTATCCCCTTCTTTCTTGTTCATACCCTTGCTGAATTCTTTTGTCTCCCACTTTGATTTTAAAATATTCCGTTCTTACGTGAGCGTCTTTTGACAGATGATGATGAAGAACAACTACGCCGAACGTGAAGGTGGCTACGCTGCCGAGTTGTGGCGTATGCTACAGTTGCTTGGAGGCTTTGAGAGACCGCTCTACCGAGGGACCACCATAGTGTAGGATGGATTGGTCATGGCATGGGACGTCAAGATCACGGTGTATGCCCCAGAGAAGACGAAGTTCAGTCGTCCTTTTCACTTCACCGCCAGGAGGTCTACATTTGAGATGGTGTCGGGACCCCGAATTTGCAAATCCGGACCCTCTGTGTATTCAACACTAGTCCAGGAACGCGCTAGTGCACACAGTCTTAACATCGGTAAATCTCACAATCATACCATTCGATACTAATAAAGTACTTTATTTAAATAACCAACTGGTTACTCGACCTTATGGTCAAGTCACAAATGTACGCCTCGCAGGGCAAAACTTATTAAGAGAGAAAATAGTAGCAGCGGAAAATAAGATAACTTCGTGGCGCCATCCAGTATACCACAGTAACCGACCGGCTCGCTCCCTAAGTAGACGGATCCTCTTGGAGCTCCTCATCCAAAGCGGGTGTAGTCTCCTCTTCAACTGGTGTTGTAGGGTGGCAAGGGTGAGTACTTGGTACTCAGCAAGTCATGCACAGAATGCAGCTAATATACTACATGCATGGCTTAATACAAAGGAGTGGCTCAAGGTATATTTGCAGTAAACAGCATTTGACAAGTAATATAAGTAGATTCGAAAGCAGTAGAAACAAGTAAAGCATAGATAACTTTTCAAGAAGTTTAGTAAACATCTTTCCCATCCTAATCCACATTTCTAACATCATTGTCAATCTAACCCAACCTTTCAAGTACAAGTTATTTTCAGAAAATCTAACCCTTGACTGTAATTCCCGAGCGATGTCCAATACCGCGGACACGGCTATTCGAATAGATTCTACACTCTGCAGAGGTTATGCACTTTACCCACAAGATACAGTCAAACACCACAAAGGCGAGTTCCCGTAACAAAGTCTTTCGGAAACTTCTAACAATACAAGTGGTCCTCCCCGGTTATTGCGCACTAACCCTTCCCTTAGCTAAGGCGAAGTCTAGGCCAATCAACCGTTAGATGGGTACCTGGCCTCAGCCCCGGTACGCTCCCCCGTACAACTTACACAAAGGGTGTAGTTGACCTCCTGAGGTCCCACAGGTACGTTATTAGCAACTTAGTCAACTAGGTCCGTCCCATTACAGACATGTGGTTGCACGTTAGACCCAGTTCAAAGGCTTGCAAGGTTAAGTCCTTAGGGTGACCAGGGCAAGACTACAGAAGAACCAAATCAACATCCCCAATGCCACAACTGGCCCACTGATTACTCTTGCCACATGCCCGGCCGAAAAGCGTTTATCAAACCCGATTGATTACCATGCACCACGTGCCATCAACATCACATGATACCTTTCCAAAACAGGTTCAATATATCATTCGATCAATATTAGCATTTGATTGTCCAAAATCATGTCATGAGCACGAAAGTGTGTCTAAGCAAAGATACTACAACGGTCTAAAACCCATGTTGGCAACTTAATAATGTCCAACTAGTAAACCACAACTAAGGTGACAAGGGGTCATGGCACATACTTAGATAATCAAGGTGTCATACAGCAAATTGGTACTTATCTAATCCCCCATTTTTAAATAAAGTATTTTTCTATTTGAACTTAGCATGCAGTAGGTTAAATCAAAATAGATTTCAAAATAGGATCAACATGGTCAAAGCACAACTTGCGTTCAAAAAGTACTTGCTCTTGGTCTTGAGTTGGATCCTGAGTCAATACTTCTCCTTCGAATCCTTCCGGCACTTCAACATCTACTCGTAAAGCGTGCAAATAGCAAATACACGAATAAACAATAGGCAAAAAGTGTCCAAACATCCAAATAAAATCCATAAATAGAGAGAACATAATTTTATGAGTTTTTAGAAACTGGAATCGTCAAATTTGGAGTTAAAACGCAAAAGTTATGATTATTTAAAGTTTAAATAATCAATTAAATAATTTTACAGAGAAAAACTTTAGTCCAAAAATTAAATAAAATTCATATTTAGGTAGATCTCAATTTTATACAAATTTAGAAATTTGAATCACTCAAATCGGAGTTGAAACGCAAAAGTTATAAGCGTTTGAAGTTTGAATCAAAATCTGAAATCATTATTTCGAATTAATAAATCATTTTCTTTTTCGGAAATTAATTATTGCGTCAGCAAGGACACGTGGCAGCTTCTGATTGGCCTGCTGATGTTAGCCGGTCCATGGACGTGGTCCACGCTCGGCGCGGGTCTACCGTGGACTTGGTCCACGAATCCACGTGAGATCGGCGGTGGGTCCCGCTGACGCGTCATTCTTGGCGTCGGCGCGGCTGGGACAAATCACGACATGCGGGCCCGCCATGACGTCAGCATGACGTCATGGTGCGGTTTGGCCAAGCTGCTGACATGCGGGCCCCGCGTGTCAGCGTTACACCACGCTGGCGTGGGCGCGCTGACCGCGACGGTCAGGCTTCCCGACACGTGGCGCAATCTCGGCCGTTGATTTGAAAATCAACGACCCAGATTAGATCTGGACTCACGCGTTTGGGTTAACGCGTTTGATCTGGACCGTTGGATCTAGATCCAACGGTTGAGAACGAATCTGGGAATCGCACGTGGTTCTCACCGGGGGGATGACGTGGCGCAATCTGGGCCCTTGGATGAAGATCCGACGGCTGAGGGAGCTCGAGGTCCGGCGATGGCGAGCGGCGGCGCTGGGTCACCGGCGCGGGGGACGACGACCTAGCCGACGGCGTTTCGGGCGCGCTCCGGTGAGGTGGGTTGGACTCCCGGACGCGTCTTGACCTCCCGGTCTCGGATCTGGGGTCAACGGCGACGGAGGACGGCGGACGGCGGCGGAATTTGACGAAAACCGCGGCGGCTCCTTCTCCCTACTCCGGCGAGCTCTAGCGGCGCAACCACGGCGGCTCAGGCGACGTTGTCTAGGGCTACGGGTGCGCAATGAAGCGGCGATCCCGACACGGGTGGCGGCGCAATAAATAGGGTCCTCGGCGTCCGTGAAACGCGCGGAATTCGAGGTCCTCTCCGTTGCGGCGTGAGTCCGGCGGTGACACGGCAGGGTGGCGTGGCGCAGCGCGACACCGTTGGATCGAGATCCAACGGTCGCGAGTTTGGGTCCGGTCGGACTCGGCGAGCCGGCTCGGTCGGGCTCGGGCTCGGTGGCGTGGCTCAATCGTGGCCGTTGGATCTGAATCCATGATCCGGCCAGCGGTTAAGGCTTTCGGCCGAGCGGGTTCGGTCGAGTCACGTGGCTCGGGTCGGACTCGAACTCGAGTCTGACTCGGGCTCGGTCGGATGAACAGTACAAACCGACTCGCATTTTCCAGCGATTTAATAATTAAAATAATTCCCAGTAATTCATTTAATTCATTAAAAATAGCAAAAGACTCAGAAAAATTCCAGAAAAATTCTGAAAAATATTTTGGATCATTTTGGACTCAAATAAAATATTTCCAACAAAATTTTATTTGCAAAGTTTAATTCTTTAATTATTTCAAAATGGAATAAATTCAAATAAATTCCAAATAAATCCAAATAAATTCCAGAAAATTCCAAAAATTCACCAAAGTGCCAAATCACTCATGAATTTAAGAAAAGCAAAATTTTGGGGTGTTACAGATGGGAATTCAGGAGGTGTCGCGCCGAGCGATGCAGCAGATTGCTCGTACTTATTCCAGAGAGCTGGAAGGCACAGTGTTCCGTCACCACCCACACCGAGACAACAGAGCTCAGCGGAAGCCGATAGAAGATGAGGATGATACTGTCACGCAGTTGGCCTGATTCGTCGTCGCCCAAGAAGAACTTATCAACGACACAGTTCAGTTGCTGAAGGCTCGCGAGCAGGTCGAGGAAGGGAAAAAGCACCTAGAGAATGCTCGTGAGTACGTCGCCCATGCTGCGGGAAGAATCGCAGTCGAATCTTTATCAGACGGCATGGCCACGATCGATGTTCTGATTGGACACCCCAGAGCCAGAGGAGGACCCAGAAGAGGCGCCACCTGCACCCGCGTCACAACCAGATCCAGAGCCAGAGGAAGATGCCGCGTCGTCAACCACAACTGCAGTTGTGGGGCATGGCGATTGTTTCGCGCCTATGCCGCCGCACCCGCCGCGAGGAGGCAGTGGAGGTTTTCTAGACGAGTGAGCGTAGGTTTTGCAGTTGAGACTCCTTCGTTGAGTCGCGTTTTAGAATAAGAGTCACCCTTAGAGACGTTAGACTCCAGTGTTAGTCGATTTGGATTTTCATTGCTTGCTGTGTGTGCAGTATGTGTTGCAGGCCCATAGGTGTTGTAAGCAACCATACCGAGTTATTATTGTTTAGTTAATAAAGTTGGATTTTGAGTTACACTTTCCCCCGCACAGTTCCCTATTACTTGTCTATGCTTGTTTCCCCCTTATCTCTAAAACTTGGAGCAATCGACAGATGGTGAACACCCGCGGAAACCTTGGAGGCAACGACAGTGGTTCTCGCCCAGCTGGGAACCCTAATAATGGAGCACCGGCACCCCATCTAGCACCGCCAGTTGACATGCAGAACTTCGAAGCTTTCCTCGCTGCACAGACCCAGTTGATGCATGCTATGATGCAACAAATGCAGCACGTCACTGCTCAGGACGCCGCTAATCAAGTCAATCAAGGACAGCGTCAGGGCTCAAGATTGTCAGAATTCATGAGAACTCATCCACCCACCTTCTCTGGGAACGCCAATCCACTGGAGGTGGATGATTGGCTTAGGTCAATCGAAAGGAAGCTACACATCACCCAGTGTGTAGGAAATGAGAGGGTACTCTACGCCTCTCATCAACTGGAGGGGACCGCAGCTGAATGGTGGGAGAACTTCTGCGCCACGCGGGAGAACCCACAAGATATCACTTGGGAGGAGTTCACAGCTGCTTTCCGCCAGTATCATGTGCCGGAGGGAATTATGGACCTCAAGAAGGAAGAGTTCAGGGCTCTAAAGTAGGGCAGCCAGTCAGTGGCTGATTACCTGAACAAGTTCACACAGCTTGCATGCTACGCACTTAAGGACGTGGCAACAGACAAGGCCAGACAGTCTCGTTTCCTAAAGGGAATGAACTCTGGACTGCAGGTGGGACTGATCACCCACACCTTCCAGATTTCCAGGAGTTGGTGAACAAGGCGCTCATCCTTGAGGACAAGCGCAAAGAACTGGACGACAACAGGAAGCGCAGGATGCAACAGCAGGGATCACGTCAGGGAGCGCAGCAACGTTTGAGGGTTGCACCAAATCAGTTTTGAGATTCGGCCGCGAATGCATCGGCGAGGACACGATCGCCAAGATCGAGACCTATCAACCAGAATTATCAGACACCAGCTCGGCCGTAAACGCCGCCGGGCGATCAACGAGGAAGCGATGAGACGTTGCTATACATGCAACGAGCCAGGGCACTTCTCCAACAGTTGCCCTAAGAAGACAGCAGGAGTGACCCCAGTTCGCTTCAACTTGGGCTCCACACCAGCTAGGACCCCAGCACCAGGAGCAAACCGCGGGACAGCACAGCCAGGAACTGTGCCTCAGACCGTGGTGAGAGGCCGAGTCAATCATGTCACCGCAGATGCACTTCAGAATGCCACGGACGTCATACTGGGTAAGTTACTTGTCAACTCAGTACCTGCAACAGTTTTGTTTGACTCTGGAGCTTCGCATTCGTTTGTTTCTCAAGGCTTTGCTGCTAAAAATGATTTGGAGATTGCAAGACTTAAATGCATGCTTCTAGTTCAAACCCCTGGTTCCGAACTCCGAACGAAAGTAGGATGTTCTGGGGTAAAAATATTAATAGATGGGGTAGAGTTCCTAGCGAACCTTATTATATTGAAAACCCAGACCCTAGATGTTATCTTGGGAATGGATTGGTTATCCCAGCAAAAAGCTGTGCTGGATTGTGGGCGAAGGACTATCTCAGTTGAGAGCCCATGCGGAAGAAAAGTGGAATTTCAAGCAACCGCCGTTCGTGATGGACAGTTGATGGTCAACAGTGCGAAGGCAATCAACATAGAGGATGTCTCAGTGGTGAATGAGTATTCTGATGTTTTTCCTGAAGATTTACCTGGTATGCCGCCAGAAAGAGACATAGAATTTGTGATCGAGTTAGTACCTGGTACAGCTCCGATAGCAAAGAGACCCTATCGGATGTCAACCGAAGAACTGGTAGAGATGAAAAAACAGCTTGAGGAGTTGATGGAGAAAGGATTCATTAGACCGAGTTCGTCGCCATGGGGAGCGCCAGTTCTGTTCATCAAGAAGAAGGACGGGAGCTTCAGGATGTGCATAGATTACCTTGCACTCAATGAAGTCACCATGAAGAACAAGTATCCGCTACCCAGGATCGATGACCTATTCGACCAGTTGAGAGGAGCCGGAGTTTTCTCCAAAATTGATCTGAGATCGGGATACCACCAGCTGAAGATTCAATCAGAGGATATATCGAAGACCGCATTCTCGTCAAGATATGGACATTATGAGTTTACTGTGATGTCCTTTGGTCTGATGAAATGCGCCAGCTTATTTCATGAATATGATGAACAAAGTTTTCAAGGAGTACCTGGACAAGTTTGTCGTCGTGTTCATCGATGACATTCTCATCTATTCCAAGTCAAGAGAGGAACACGCAGAACATCTGAGGCTAGTTTTGGAGAAGCTGAGAGAACAGCAACTCTTCGCCAAGTTCAGTAAGTGTGACTTTTGGAAAGACAAGGTGGAGTTTCTTGGACATGTAATGACTGCAGAAGGAGTCGCCGTTGATCCGAGCAAAGTAGAAGATGTGTTACATTGGGAACAGCCGAAGACCGTGACCTAGATTCGGAGTTTTCTTGGGATGGCAGGTTACTACCGCCGCTTCATTGAAGGCTTTTCGACAATTGCGAAACCTCTTACGCAACTGTTGAAAAAGGAGAGGAAGTTTACATGGACGCCGGAGTGCGAGAAAGGTTTTCAAGAGCTGAAGAAGCGATTGACATCAGCGCCAGTATTAGTTCTACCGGACGTCAATCAAAGCTTCGATATTTATTGTGATGCATCGCGCCAAGGACTTGGTTGTGTGCTGATGCAGAACGGAAAGGTCGTCGCTTATGCATCAAGACAGTTGAGGCCACACGAGGAGAATTATCCGACGCATGACTTGGAGTTAGCTGCCGTGGTGCATGCTCTGAAGTTGTGGCATCATTATTTGATTGGGAACAGATGCGAAGTATATACGGACCATAAGAGTCTTAAATACATTTTCACCCAATCGGACCTGAATATGAGGCAGAGGAGATGGTTAGAATTAATCAAGGATTACAATGTGGGAATCCACTACCATCCAGGGAAGGCTAACGTGGTGGCCGATGCTTTGAGTCGGAAAAGCCATACCGTGAATATGATGATAGCCACAAGTCAGGACGAGCTATGCAAGGAGTTTCAGAAGATGCAGATTGAGGTGGTGCACGAGGGATTCTTGGGCGCATTGGAAGTAAAGCCCACTCTGGAGGATCAGATTAGAGAAGGACAAATGGATGATGACAAGATCCGCAGGATTAAGTCCAAAATGGATGAAGGCAAGACGGAAGACTTCAAACTAGATGAGCAAGGCACATTGTGGATGAAGGATCGAATCTGTGTGCCAAATAAAAAGGAACTGAAACAACTGATTCTGGGGGAAGCCCATGACTCCAAATATTCCATTCACCCGGGAAGTGCCAAGATGTACCAGGACTTGAAGGAAAGATTTTGGTGGCCGAATATGAAACGGGAAGTCGCCGAGCATGTTGCATTGTGCGACATATGCCAGAGAGTCAAGGCAATGCATCAGAGACCAGCAGGATTGCTGCAACCATTGAAGATACCTGAGTGGAAGTGGGAGGAAATCGGAATGGACTTCATTACCGGTTTGCCGAAAACTCAGGGAGGATATGACTCCATATGGGTTATAGTGGATCGCTTGATTAAGGTCGCCCATTTTCTCCCTGTAAAGACCACTTACTTGGGAGATAAATTAGCAGAGTTGTATATGACCAGGATCGTCTGTTTGGACGGAGTACCAAAGAAGATTGTTTCGGACAGAGGTACCCAGTTTACCTCGAGATTCTGGAATAAGCTGCATGAAGCCATGGGGACCCGTTTGAACTTCAGTACAGCCTATCATCCGCAAACGGATGGACAGACTGAAAGAGTTAATCAGATTCTGAGGACATGCTACGATCTTGTGCATTGGCTTATGCTACCTCTTGGGATAAGAGTTTGCCGTACGCAGAGTTCAGCTACAATAACAGTTATCAGGGCAGTCTGCATATGTCACCTTTTGAGGCATTGTATTGTCGACCCTGTCGGACGCCATTGAACTGGAACGAGACAAGTGAACGCCGTGTCTTTGGGCCGGATATTCTTCAAGAAGCCGAAGAACATATGGCCATGATCAGGGAAAGATTGAAGATAGCCCAATCACGACAGAAGAGTTATGCCGATAATCATCGCCGGGATCTGAGTTTTGAGTCGAAAGACTTTGTTTACCTCTGAGTTACACCTCTCAAGGGAGTCAAGAGATTCCATGCCAAAGGGAAGCTCGCGCCACGTTATGTTGGGCCGTTTAAGATTTTGAGCCGCAGAGGCGAAATTGCTTACCAATTAGAGTTGCCACAATCATTAGCAGGAGTGCATTACGTGTTCCATGTGTCACAACTGAAGAAGTGTCTTCGAGTACCAGATGAGCAGACACCGCTGGAGTTAATTGAGCTGCAAGAGGATCTGACTTACAAGGAACACCCCGTCAAGATTCTGGACACAATGAATCGAGAGACGAGAAATAAATCGACACGCTTCTGTAGAGTTCAATGGAGCAATCATGCAGAAAACGAAGCAACTTGGGAGCGTGAGGAGGATTTGAAGAAAGAGTTTCCGAACCTATTCCTTAGTTAGCCCTGAATCTCGGGGACAAGATTCTGTTAAGGGGGGGAGGTTTGTAACACCCCAAAATTTTTCCTTTCATGAATTTAAATGTTATTTTGCACTTTGGTGAATTTTTGGAATTTTCTGGAATTTATTTGGATTTAATTTGAATTTACCCCCTTTTGATATAATTAAATAATTTAATTTTATAAATAAAATTTTGTTGGAAATATTTTATTTGAGTCCCAAATGCCTTAAATATTTTCTAGAATTTTTCTGGAATTTTTCTGAGTGTTTTGCTATTTTTCTTGAATTAAATGAATTTCTGGAAATTAATCGGATTAATTTAATCGCTGGAAAATCGAGTTGGTTTCACTGTTCCTCCGACCCGAACCCGAGCCGAGCTCGAGTCTGACTCGAGCCCGAGTCCGACTCGAACCCGACCCAGCCCTAACCCCTCAGCCGTTGGATCTCGATCCAACGGCCGAGATTGAGCCACGTCGCCCGAGCCCTCGCACGCAACCGTTGGATCTCGATCCAACGGCTCACGTTGTGCCACGTCACCCAATCCGAGTTGGATTCGGATTCCGCCGCCGCAGCCGGGTAGACCTCGGTTTCCGCGGATTTCACGGACGCCGAGGGGCCTATTTAATGCGCCGCCACCCCCGTCGTGTAGCCCTTTCCCGTGCGCACCCGTAGCCCTAACTCACCGTGGTCAAGCCGTCATGCTTGCGTCGTAATCGCTCGCTGTAGTTGGGTTAGGCTTCCGCCGCGGTTCTCCGTCGTTTCCGCCGCCGTCCGCCGTTCTCCGCCGTGTTGGTGCCCAGATCCGGAACCACAAGGAAAAGACGCGTCGGTCGGTACCATCCACTTCACCGGAGTCTCGCCCAAACGCCGTTGGGCGTGTCGTCGTCCCCAACTCTGTTGCCCTCTGTTCCGCCGTGCCATTGCTGGAACCGCGAAGCTTCTCCGTCGTTGGATCTTCATCGCACGGCTGAGATTCGTCCACGTCATCTCCGGGTAAATTTCCACGTTGCAGTTTATATCTGTTTCCAACCGTTGGATCTAGATCCAATGGTTTGGATCGTTCCGCGTAGCCGTAACCGCACCGTGCTAGATCCATTGCCAGCCGTTAGATCTGGATCGTACGGCTAGGGTTAGCCCACGTTGTAGCGTTAGATCGGATCTCGACCGTCAGATCAAGATCGAACGGTCCAGATCAACCGAGCTGTTTCTAAACGCGTGAGGTTAGATCTGATCTGGACCGTTGATTTTCAAATCAACGGCCCAGACAGTGCCGCGTGTCCAGTAGTTGGACCGTCGCGGTCGTATGATCGGCCGCGATCGCCACGCGGCGTCACGCAGCGTGGCGTCGGTGTGAACCAGCGTGTCAGCGGGACAGCCAACCTCACCATGACATCACCACTGACATCACGGTGGGGCCCGCGTGTCAGCGCCATCTGCCGAGCGTGATGACGTCACCGCTGACGTCATCCGAGGGGTCCCACATGTCAGTGAGACATGCCCTTGTGGGCCGGATCCACGGTAGACCCGAGCCGTTCCGTGCGCCAGGTCCATGGACCCGAGGCGACGTGGCAGCTTCTGATTGGTCCACGTGTCCTGCTGACGCAATAAATTGATTTTCCAATAGAAAAATAAATGATTTAATTCGGTTTATTGATTTATTTGAATTTCCAAACTTCAAACGCTTATAACTTTTGCGTTTCAACTCCGATTTGAACGATTCCAGTTTCTAAATTTTTATAAAATTGAGCTCTACTTAAATATGAATTTTAATTAATTTTTGAATATGAAATTTTCTCTGTTATTATTTAATTAATAGATTCTTTAAACTTTAAACAATTATAACTTTTGCATTTTAACTCCGATTTGGGCGTTTCAAATTTCTAAAAATTTGTAAAATCATGCCCTCTCTGTTTATAAACTTTATTTGAAGTTTTGGATACTTTTTTTCCGCTGTTTTTTTATTTATTGCTATGTGCACGCGTTACGAGTAGACGTTGAAGTACCCGAGGGCTTTGAAGGTGAAGTGTTCATCCAGGAGCCAGCTCAGGACCGAGATCAAGTACTTTTTGAAAGCAAGTTGTGCTTTGACCATGTTGATCCCATTCTTTTGAAATTATGTTGTTTCAAAGTATTGCATGCTAATTTAATTAGAATTTATGTTGATTAATTCTGGGATTAGTTAAATACCTAGTTGTTGTATGACACCTTGTCATATATAATGATATGCCATGAACCCCTTGTCACCCTAGTTGTGGAATAATTAGTTGGACACTATTAAATTGCCAACATGGGTATTTAGATCGTTGCATTACATTACTTAGACCTACCACGTAGTCACAACATGATTTTGTATAATTACATGTTAACATTGACTTAATGACATATGGAACCTGTTTTTGAGAAGTGTCATGTGTTTTTGATGTTGTTATCGATGGCACATGGTGCATGGTAATCAACTGGGGTTTGATAAATTGATTTAGACCGGGGCATGTGGCAAGAATGATCGGGTGGGACAGTTGTGGCACCGGGAAAGTTGATTTGGTTCTTCGGGTGGTCTTGCCCTGGTCACCCTAAGGACTTAACCTTGCAAGCCTTTGAACTGAGTCAATCGTGCAACCACATGTCTGTAATGGGACGGACCTAGTTGATTAAGTTGTTAATAACGTACATGTGGGACCTCAGGGTGTCAACTACACCTTTTGTGTAGTTGTACGGGGGAGCGTACCGGGGCTGCGGCCAGGTACCCATCTAACGGTTGATTGGCCTAAACTTCGCCTTTGCTAAGGGAAGGGTTAGTGTGCAATAACCGGGAAGGCCCACTTGTACTGTTAAAAGTTTCCGAAAGACTTTGCTATGGACACTCGCCTTTGTGGTGTTTGGCTGTATCTTGTGGGTAAAGTGCGTAACCTCTACAGAGTGTAAAATCTATTCGAATAGCCGTGTCCGCGGCCTTGGACATTACTCGGGAATTACAGTTGAGGGTTAGACTTTCATAAAAATGACTTGACTTTGGAGGAATGGTTGGTTTGAAATGATAAGTTGGATCTAGGATTGGGAAATGATTTATTTGTGAGATCATTGTGAAAAGTACTCTATACACTATCGTTTTACCGCTTTGCAATCTACTATTGTATTTACTCATGCTACTTTGCTGCAAATGAACCTGTTAGCCTATTCCTCGTATTGAGCCATGCATGTAGAATATTAGCTTGCATTCTGTGCATGACTTGCTGAGTACCAAGTACTCACCCTTGCCACAATACAACATCAGTTGAAGAAGAGTCGACGCCAGCTTTGGAGGAAGAGTACCAGGAGGAGCCGTCTAAATAGGGAGCGAGCCCAGTCTGTTGCCTGTGGTATACTGGATGGCGCCACGAAGTCTATTTTATTTCCGCTACAGTTATTTCTCTTTTAATAAGTTTTCGCCCTGCGTGGCGTACCTTTGTAACTTGACCATAAGGTCGAGCAACCAGTTTGGTTATTTCAATTAAGGTACTTTACTATTTCGTTTAGTATGATTGTGATATTCACCGATGTTGAGACTGTGTGCACTAGCGTGATCCTGGACTAGTGCTGAATACACAGAGGGTCCGGATTTCCAAATTCGGGTCCCGACATGGCGGAGGAAGAAGCTCAAGCTAACGATGTGGCCAATGTCGACGTGCTGATCGAGTTCATCCCGAAGCTGGTCGAAGCGAGGGACGCCCTCATCGAAGCTGTATGCCTCGCGCGCCGTGCTTGAGCATTATTATCTCATGTAATGACTATAATGATAAGTTATCATATATGATCCTATGTCAGGCAGCTTTTCCTCTCTTTTCTTCTGCTATTAAAGCAGCGTAGCCGATAAGGTTTTGCTCGGGTTCCTTTGTGATGAAGGTCCCATCTTGCGTAGGGTTGGTGCATGTCACATTATGTCGCTGTAATGTACGTTAGGCGCTTCTGTTATTAGGCTATCGTCGTGAATTTTCGCTCACGCACAGGGCAGGGAGATAAGTGTTTGTGTTAAACCCTTTTGCCCGATACGCAGCTACGAGCATTCCGAGCGAAGGAATGGGTGGATTGTTAGCCCAACCAAGCATTCCGCTATGTCTAGCCCGGCACGAAGCTACGGGTCTTCGGAGCGAAGCGATGGGTGGGACGTTAGCCCGACCAAGAATCCCATTAAGTCCAGCCCGGCACAAAGCTACGGGTCTTCGGAGCGAAGGGAAGGGTGGGACGTTAGCCCGACCAAGCATCTCGTTTAGTCCTACCCAGCGTGAAGCTACGGGTCTTCGAAGTGAAGGGATGGGTGGGACGTTAGCCCGATCAAGCATCCCGTTAAGTCCAGCCCGGCACAAAGCTACGGGTCTTCGGAGCGAAGGGATGGGTGGGACGTTAGCCCGACCAAGCATCCCGTTAAGTCCTACCCGGCGCGAAGCTACGGGTCTTTGGAGCAAAGGGATGGGTGGGACGTTAGCCCGACCAAGCATCCCGTTTAGTCCTACCTAGCGGGAAGCTACGGGTCTTCGGAGCGAAGGGATGACTGGGACGTTAGCTCGACCAAGCATCCCGTTAAGTCCTACCCAACACGAAGCTACGGGTCTTCGGAGCGAAGGGATGGGTGGGACGTTAGCCCGACCAAGCATCCTGCTAAGTCCTACCCGGCGCGAAGCTACGGGTCTTTGGAGCGAAGGGAAGGGTGGGACGTTAGCCCGACCAAGCATCCCGCTAAGTCCATCCCGGCGCTACGGGTTGTCGGAGCGAAGGTATGGGTGGGACATTAGCCCGACCAAGCATCCCGTTAAGTCCTACCCGGCACGAAGCTACGGGTCTTCGAAGCGAAGGGAAGGGTGGGACGTTAGCCCGACCAAGCATCCCGCTAAGTCCAGCCCGTCGCGAAGCCACGGGTCTTCGGAGCGAAGGGATGGGTGGGACGTTAGCCCGACCAAGCATCCCGTTAAGTCCTACCCGGCGCGAAGCAACGGGTCTTCGGAACGAAGGGAAGGGTGGGACGTTAGCCCAACCAAGCATCCCGCTGAGTCCAGCCTGGCGCGAAGCTACGGGTCTTCGGAGTGAAGGGATGGGTGGGATGTTAGCACGACCAAGCATCCTGCTGAGTCCAGCCCGGCGCGAAGCTACGGGTCTTCGGAGCGAAGGGATGGGTGGGACGTTAGCCCGACCAAGCATCCCGTTAAGTCCTACCCGGCGCGAAGCTACGGTTCTTCAGAGCGAAGGGAAGGGTGGGACGTTAGCCTGACCAAGCATCCCGCTAAGTCCTTATGCTCAATTACTTGGAACGCCAAATGAGTCTTCATTCATAAGGGCTTCTATTATTTTATTGATAGAACTTTGTACATTCTTCGCCTTCGTATTTAATCGTCTACGGGTAAAACTTCTTAAGAGCGTCTGTGTTCCAAGTTCTTGGTATGTCTTCGCCGTCAAGCGTAATGAGCTTGTGTGCACCCTTCGCTGTGGAATCTCGGATGATGTATGGTCCTTCCCATGTTGTCTCCAGTTTTGCGAATGCTGCGGCAGCTTTTTTGAGCACCACATCTCCAGGATGTAGCTCACGTCTTTTTACCCTTTTTCCGAAGCTCCGTATGGAGGCCGCGGCGTATGCCTTCATGGTCTTTAAGGCTTCAAGTTTATGTTCCTCTGTCAAATCTTGCATAATGTCGATTTCCTCGTGGATTGGGGCCCTGATTATCCGGAGAGACTTCGCATGGACTTCCGCAGGGGAGACGGCATCCTCGCCGAATATGAGCCGAAATGGAGAGAATCCGGTTGCTCTTGATACAGAAGTACGAGTTGCCCACAAGACATGAGCAAGCTCATCGGGCCATAATCCCTTCGCCGAATCATAGAGCCTCTTCTTGATGCTGTTGAGGAGCAATCCGTTCGCTCGTTCAACTGCCCCGTTAGACTGACGATGGCCCACCGAAGCGAAACATATCGTTGTCCCGAGGCTTTCACAATAATCGCGGAACTTCTTAGAATCGAACTGGGATCTATTGTCAGTCACAATCTGGAATGGGACTCCATATCTGCATATAATAGTCTTCCATAGAAATCTGATGGCCGCATCTGCAGTTATCCTGGCACCGGTTCTGCCTCAATCCATCGGGAGAAGTAATCGATGGCGACGATCACGAACTAAAGGTTGGAGCGGGCTTTAGGGAGCGCACCGATAATATCCATCCCCCATTTGACGAAGGGCCAATTTGGGGGCACCGGTCGTAGCTCACCGGGGGCGCCTTTTTCTGTTTCGTCATCCATTGACATGCGTGACAATGTCGGACTATTTGCTCAGCATCTTGCAACGCCGAAGGCCAGTAGTGCCCCATTCGAAACACTTTCCCCGTGAGATTCCTGGGGGCCTGGTGTGCCCCACAAGACCCCTGGTGTACTTCGTGCAGGGTCTGTATCCCCTCTTCACGGGATATACAGCGGAGCCATGGGGCGCAGAGGCCGCTGCGAAACATGAGTCCATCAATAATGGCGTATTTCCTTGCTCGCCTCTCGAGGCGTTTTTCTTGCGCTTCATCATCTGGTGAAGTTCCCTCGAGGAGATAGTCATATATCTCACTCCTCCAGTCCTCGCTGGTCGCTCGAGTAATGAGTTTTATCTGGGAAGGAATGGAGGCGGTGCGAAGTATCTCAAAGAATACTGTCGAGGGCAGACTCCCTCCGGTGGCGGCGATCTTTGCCAGCTCATCGGCTTGTTCATTTTGGGCTCTGGGTATCACCTCAATGGTGAACCCGATGAAGCCCTTCTCCATTGCCCGGACCGCTTAGACGTACTTCTGAAGCTGTTCGTCCTTCACCTGGTATTCTTTTGAGATATGCCCCTGGATAAGCTTTGAATCGGTGTATATAACAACCTTTTTGCCCCCCATGGTCTTCGCTTTCCGGAGCCCCAGCAAGAGCGCTTCGTACTCAGCCACATTATTGGTGGAAGGGAAATCCAGTTTTGCTGCGAACTCAGCTTTTTCTCCTCCGGGAGCTTTCACCACCGCAGCTACTCCTGCTCCACTTGCCCCCCATGATCCATCAGAGTTGACGGACCACACCACCGAGGCGTCGTCATCTTCGCGCGACGGGGAGGTCCATTCTATCATGAAATCAGCCATGGCTTGGCTTTTTATGGCGGTGTGCGGCACTATAGTTAGTTCGAAAGGCGCCAACTCAACCGCCCATTTGCTGACACATCCAGTGCTTTCCCTGTTGGTTAGCATAGGACCAAGAGGATACGCTGTCGGTACTTTGATGCGATTAGCTTGGAAGTAATGTCGGAGTTTTCGGGAGGCCATCAGCAGGGCGTATGCCAGTTTTTCCATCTCGAAGTATCGCAATTTTGCTCACTATAGGGCTTCAGATACGAAATATATCGAATGTTGTTTTGCACCTTGCGGTCGCACCAGTACTGCGCTTACGGCGTCCGGGCTTGCTGCGAGGTACAGCAGAAGCTCATCACCTTGCTTTGGGCTTTGTAGGATTGGGACTTCCATGAGCCTTTGCTTCAGTCTATCGAAAGCGTGTTGGCATTCTTTCATCCAGGCGAACGCGCTACTTGAACGTAGCGCTTTGAAGACCGGTAAGCTTTGCTCCACTGACTTCGGCAAGAATCTATTTAGCGCTGCAAGTCGCCCCGCCAATCGTTGTACCTCCTTTAGGTTTCTTGGCAGGGCCATGTCTTGGATGGCCCTTATCTTTTCTGGATTTGCCTCAATGCCTCTCTGAGAGACCAGGAAGCCTAAAAGCTTCCCCGCGTCTATGCCGAAGACACACTTGAACGGGTTGAGCCTTACTTTCTTCATCATCATGTTGTTGAAGGTTTCCCGAAGGTCCGCAATATGGTTTTCCTTCTTCTCGCTCTTGACGATGATATCATCGACGTATGCTTCTACATTCCTCCCCAACTTATTGGCAAAGATCTTGGCGATGAGTCGCGCGAAGGTTGCACCCGCGTTTTTGAGGCCGAAGGGCATTCGTATGAAGCGATATGTGCCGAAGGGGTGATGAATGTTGTTTTATCTTTGTCCTCCTTTCGCATGTATACTTGGTGATAGACGGAGTAGGCGTCGAGGAAGCTCATTCTTTCTGACCCGGAGGTAGAGTCAACGAGTTGATCTATGCGGGGCAGGGGGAAGTCATCTTTAGGGCATGCTTTGTTTAAGTCAGTAAAGTCGATGCACATTCGCCAGGCTCCGCTGGACTTCTTGACCATAACCACATTGGCCAGCAAATCAGTATGAGGGGCCTTGCGTATGATCCCCGCCTGGAGTAGCTTGTCTACCTCTTCTTTAGCGGCGAATTGCCTTTCCACAGCAAGCTCCGGAGCTTTTGCTTTTTAGGCTTCGCGTCTAAATTGATGGCGAGAGAGTGTTCGATGGTTTCCCTGTGGATCCCAGGGAGATCTTGGGGCCCCCACGCGAACAAAGCTTTGTATTCTTGGAGAAGTTGCATCAAACGTTTCTCTTCGTCGGGGGATTGCACGGCGCCGAGGGTCATTGTCTTTTCCCCGCCTGGCCACAATGACGCCTGCTTTGTTTCCCCTTGAGGTTGTGGTTTGGGGAGCCATCAACTGTGCGGCATTGGCACAGGGTCTGACTCCGAAATGCAGACATGTTTCACATGGGGAGGATTTTCCATATCTATCTTCCTCGCAAGAGCCTGGTCCCCTCGCACTGTAATGACACCCTCAACAGAAGGAATTTTCATGCATAGGAACCCGTGATGGATTACGGCTCCCATGACCGTCAACGAGCCCCGGCCCAGGACAGCATTATACTGGAAAGGCATGTCCACCACGTCAAACATTACACAGTTAGTGACGCTGGCATGTGGCATCGCGAAGGTGACCTCCAATTCCACTTGACCTAAGGTGCTGACGATGCCCCCCCCAAAGCCCATCAAAGGCACCTCCGACTTCTTTAACCGGTCTTGGGGGATCATCATTTGTCAGAAAATCTCCGCAGACAGAATGTCCGCCGCGCTTCCTCCAACTATTAGCACTCGATGCACCTCGCAATCGGCAATGATTGCGGTCATCACCAAGGAGTCTTGATGTGGGAAATGCACGCCCACGGCATCTTCTTGTGTGAAGGTGATCGGCTCAAATATCAACGGAGGGGGAATAACTGGATTGATCCCAACGTGATTGATTTGCCTCGCATAAGCTTTCCTCTGTCTTTTTTATGAGAGATGCGACGAAGAACCCCCGGCGATGACGTTGATGACGCGACGGAGATGATTTACTCCTCCCAGAGGAGGGGGATGTCGACGTTCGACCGGGGTTGCCTCGGGTGGTGGAGGGCATACCCCAGCTTCTTTCCGCTTGGCCTCAAAGCGCCGATATCCCTCAATCACCTTGCAGTAGGTAGTGTCATGGGTGTTGTTCTCGCCATGATACTCGCAGTGGTACCGCTTTCGCACTTGTCCTTCCGTCTTGATCATTCGAGTTCCTTCATCTTGTCTTTCACGGCCCAAGATAAGACTTTGTCTTTGCTGCTCCGGTTGTCGATCGCCAACAATTCGCCGATTGCTTCGCTCGTCAATATAGTGTATCCTCCTCTCTCCGTCTCTTTTGGATGACTCAGCGTATCGTCCCTTCGCCCCAGTCCTGAGCAGGAGACCCCCCCCCGCCCTCTTTTGCGGGGAACCGGCTCTTGGGCTTCATGTCGGGGCCTGCCATCCCTGCGGAGATTGTCTTCCTTCGCCCGTGCATATTCTCTCATTTTTGCAAAGAGTTCGTCCACAGTGTGCACCTCTTTACGCGCGAGCCTTTCTGCTAATGGTCCCCTTCGCAGGCCGCATCGTGCCGTGTTGATGATGGTGGTATCGCTGACACCTCGGATCTGGCATTTAACTTTGGAAAAGCGCTGAAAATAACTTTTAAGGGTTTCCCCTTCGCGCTGCCTAATCGCGAATAGATCACTCTCCTCTTTCATCCCATCGAAATTGCCTTGGAAGTTGCCTTCCAACTTGCTGCGAAGTCGCAACCAGCTTGTGATCGAGCCGGACTCCAGCGAAGAGTACCAAGACAAGGCGATGCCTTCAAGTGCCAGCAGGAGCCCCTTTGCCTTAATATCGTCATCTCCCCCGCGGCCTCCACCGCCGTATCGTAGACGTAGAGGAACTTCCTGGGATCCGTTTTGCCGTCATACAGTTTAATGGTAGGGAACTTGAAGCTTCCTGGAGAAGGCCATTTTTTGGCCCGTAAGCGAAGGCTAAGGGGGTTTGGATCATCGTCCTCCCTGATCGCCGCCGCATATGTTGGAGATAGCACTTCACGGCTCGAGCTTTCATCTTGTGATTCGTCTCGCCCCCAGTCTTTTTGTTCTTGCAAGCGTCTCACCTCCGCCATGAGCATTAGCCTCCACCAGCGTCCGCACGTTGAGGTCGAGTTCCCCCTGAGTCCTGGTCCCTTCTTCGATGACCTCTCCGCCCCCATGAGTAACCTGATGGCGAGTCGAATGTGCCGACGTTCCCGCTTCATCTCCACCCGGTGTCGAGGTCGTCCGGCCCGCAGCTCGGGGCCGCCGTTTTGGAGCTCGCTTGCGCGTCGCCGCCGGGGTCTGTGGAGGTGATGCTCCTACCGGGGCCGACGGCCGATTTTCATCACCCTGGAGTCGTGGTGGATCGCGAGATTGGCTCCTCGCAGATTGTCTTGATCCTTCCGCTCCCGTCGTCGCCGCCGCTTCCTTGGACGTCGTTCCCTTCTTCGGTGGCATGTTTGCCGAAATTTTTTTTGTTTTTGTTGGTCGGAGAGCTGTGGTTTCACTTGTGGTTAGGGTTCCCCACGGACGGCGCCAGTGTTGTGGAATTGATCCACCAGGTTGTTCTTGGTGTTCTTTTTTTTAGTCTCTCTTTTCGATCACCTGCTCCCCCTCTTTTATATGGAGTGGAGTGGACATGCATGCATCGGTCGGCTTCTTTTTTAACCTACTTGTGAGCCCCTGGATCGACTATCCGGAATCTCCTGTGTATTTCTGTACTAGTCCCAGATCAGTAGCTAGTACACACAGTCCAACAGTGAAGAATCAACAGCCACATCACGATTATATATAACTAAATAAGAATAACACCAAATAAAAGCAAAGACCTTATGGTCAAGGTTTACCATTACGGCCTGGACAGGCTGAACAACTTGAACAACAATAGCGGAAGACGAAAACACCAAGGCAACCCATCCAAATGCCCACAAGCAATCGAGTGGGGAGCGCGTCCTAGTCCTGGGATCTCCTTTGACAGCTTCAAACACTTCTGAGACAGGTTTAGAATGTAGCACGTGAGTACATAAAGTACTCAGCAAGTCTGGGGAAAATGCATATGTGGGGCTTTCCAAAGGAAGCTTAATACAGTTCTTTTGCATAAAGCCAAGTTTCATCAAATCATACTTGTTAATAAGTTTCACAAAGCATATTTGAGCAATTCTTTTTAATAATTGAATTATGTAATATTTCAGTGAAGGTTCTAACCACCATTCACTAATATACAGGCTCAATCCGCCACATCTCAAAAAGATCATGATTCAATCCATCCAGATGGCTCTATCTGCCACGGTTCACAAAAACAGGTTCAATCCACCTACTTGGCTTTAGCCGCCAGAAGCACACCCGAGAGTTCTAACCGCTCCCGGATCCCAAAACAAACCATTGTTTAGTTTGAAACCAAAAACCAAAGTCTACCAGTATGAAAGCATTCAGCAAGCTTTGCCTTTGACCGTAGGCACGGCTATTCGAATAGTTTTAACTCTGCAGAGGTGTACAGCTTTACCCACAAGACATGATATTCCCTTGATGCCAAGCTATTAGCACACTTCCTTAGGTGTGCCGGCAGGGATATCATGACAAGGCCTTTACAATGTATACACCTAACCTGACCCACCCGCTGAGGTTTCACCACTATTAGGGTTCCATCCGCCCAGTACAAAAGCCCCCTCTTGCGCCGTGTGAGAAAAACAGTCTTGCCTCCATCCGGCACTCACATTCCACCATTTGGTGAGTCTAAGTTAGGTTTCTACAAATTACTTAGCCAAGTCGTACCATTATAGACATGTGGTTGTACGGTAATGCTTAGAATGGAGACAGTCATAAGCGTCGGTCCTTAATTGACTTGGGGCGGTACTTGCGCAATGAAAGCTAGTGCTCCATCCGCACCCGCCAGACAAACCATTCCGCCCAAGTCCAAACATTTTTTCATTTTAGTTTTATTTTCTAACCCAATGGCAATACTCCTTGCCTATAACTTCCAACACAAGTTTTCAAGAGTTAAAGTGAAATTCCCACCCATAGGTGAATACTGACCGATTGCGAGTCTAAGCATTTCTACCGAACTATTCTATTCCACCATTAGTTTATTTTATAAAATACAAATCCCCGGGTTTGATTACAATCCTTATAATCAATTGTGTATTTCCAATAATCCTTCTATTGCCAAAATTTTACAATCATACGAATAATCCAATTCAATATAGTATCTGTCGACGATCGGTTTCGCCGGCAATAAGATTTGTGATTCTAGGGGATTTGTGCGGGATCTGAGCTTGATGGTAACACAGGATGCGAGGGCAATCTGTTTTTAGAAAGGTTCGGGCTCTCTCGGAGGAGATAATACCCTAGTCCTGTGTTCTTGGATATCTTGTGAGCCCTCTTTTTTCTTGTTTCTCCCTCCTCCCCTTATATACTGGGGGAAGGGTACATGGTAGATGGGCGCCACCGGGCCCTGAACATGGTGGCCTGGCCGACATGTGCCTTATCCTTACCCGCCCTCGCGCTCTACGTCTTGGAGAGGTGCTTATGCTTTCCCCGACCCACGCCTGCCGCCTTGTCAGGTTCCAGCATCCGCAGTTCCGGCTGATGTCAGCCGCATGCCGTTCTTGGCGGGTTGTTCGGGCGTGGCGCGAAGCTTCCCCGAAGGATCAGGAGTTGCCTTGGGGAACAAGTCGAAAACCTCCTCCGGGCCCGTCGTGGTGCTTCTGGGCTTTGGGCTTTCTATTCCGCCCGTCAAGCCCAGTCGGGTGTAGGCCCCTCTTGCGGGACCCCTGTCTCTAACATCCCACAGCAACCCCCAAGTGCTTTAGGATCGGATTTCCGTCTCTTATCCTGTCATAAGGATTATGCGGGAAAAAGATCATAAAGAACTTGTAGTATGAAGCCACCGTGATTGGCTAGCTCGTGGCCGAGTGGTACCCGCGCCCGTTTACGGTGCGTGGCAACCGGCTTGTTGCTCGGTTGGCCCTCATGGGGCATACCGTAGTCTTTCGGCTCGTGGCCGAGTGGTACCCGCGCCGCTACGGCGCTGGCGACGGCTTGTCGCTCGGCTGGCCCTTATGGGGCGTACCGTAGTCTTTCGGCTCGTGGCCGAGTGGTACCCGCGCCCGCTTACGGTGCGCGGCAACCGACTTGTTGCTCGATTGGCCCTCATGGGGCATACCGTAGTCTTTCGGCTCGTGGCCGAGTGGTACCCGCGCCCGCTTACGGTGCGCGGCGACCGGCTTGTCGCTCGGCTGGCCCTTATGGGGCGTACCGTAGTCTTTCGGCTCGTGGCCGAGTGGTACCCGCGCCCGCTTACGGTCTTGGCGGCCGCTTGTCGCTCGGCTGGCCCTTATGGGGCGCATCGTAGTCTTCGGCTCGTGGCGAGTGGTACCGCGCCCGCTTACGGGCGCGGCAACCGCTTGTCCTCGGCTGGCCCTCATGGGGCGTCTGTAGTCTTTTGGCTCGAGGCGGCGGTACCACTTTTGTTTGCGGTGTGCGGCGATTGGCTTGTGAGACCGAACCGACCCTCATGGGGCATACCTTGGTCATCGAGTAATGCTCGTGTTCGCACAAGATCGCCTGCACCCTCATGGGCGCATTCTCAAGACCGATTTAGTGAAAATCCTCGACGGCACCCAATCACGCTTAAGAAGCGTTGACCAGCAATTGGCCCCAAATTATGGGGCATACCGCTGGGATGTTCGGAAAGTGCCCGCCCCAAACTTCCGTGGCGGCGGCGTTCGAACCATCGTGGGGCGCACTTTATCCCAAACTTGAACTAGACTTGACACACAGTCGCGTTTTGCAACTTGACTTCGGCCCAACATGGGGCGTGCCCTAGATCTGGCCCAGGATCGAAAGCGGAGGCCGTTGCTTTCCCCGCCGTAAGGCGAAAATTAAGGCTTGCTCCTTATAAATGAGGGAAAACTTGCTAGGCGAAGGTACTTCTGTCCTTCCCCCTCCACCGTTGAGAAACCTTTGAGCCTCTTTCGGCGGTTTGGGCAACTTAGGGTTCCTAATTTCGCGCCCAAGGCCCCCGACGGTTCCTCCCTCCAGGTCTCCTTCACAGAGATGTCTTCCTCTTCGGGATCCTCGTCAGCGTCGGGAGGTAGCACCGATCCGGCGACTACGGGGTGGGAGACCTCCATCACCACGACGTCCCGCTTGGAGGGACTGGTCGCCGCCGGCGTCCTCCCTCCGCTGGAGTTGATCTCCGCCCATCCCGCCGCAGGTGACCCTTACCCCACACCTCTGGAGAATGAGATTGTGGTGTTCGAGTCCTTTTTCTGGCGAGGATTTAGCATTCCTGGGAGCGCCTTCTTCCGGGGGCTCCTCCACTTTTACGAAATCGAGTTGATCAATTTGAACCCCAACTCGATTCTTCACATTGCTATCTTCGTTCAGCTTTGCGAGGCGTATCTTGGGATACGTCCTCATTTGGACTTGTTCCGCTCCTTCTTCTTGCTGAAACCTCATCCGAACCGGGCGCTCCCGGCGTCGTTGAAGCGGCAGGGCTCCAGCTGCGGAGGGCTCGAAGAAGCGATATTTTGTCGTTCCCCTCAAGACCTCCCTCAAAGGTTGGAGGCGGGAGTGGTTCTATTGTGCCAATGTTGACCCTTTCCTCGCCCCTTCGCTGGCCACGCTCCTAAAGCTTCCCGATCTTTGGAGCGACGCCCGGATGGAGGCGGTTTGGCCCAAATCCCGAGCTTCTGGCATTGATTGACGATCTGAAGAACCGAGGGCTGACGGGTCCCGGGATCGCAATCAGCTTTGTGAAGCGCCGGGTGCAGCCCTTAAAGGAGAGAGTCCATTTGGGGTTCCAATACAACGGGCCTCTGGACCCCACTCGGGAAACGGATGCGTCCCTGTCGATGGAGGCGCTGGCAGCACGGGTAGTTGATCTCTTCGTGCCTGGCACAGTGATCACCAACAGGGGCTGCCCTCATAAATTTTCGACGGCAAGGCCTCCCCCTCCTGTGAGTGCACTATTCTCTCAAAAAGCTGTTCCATGATTTCTTTGACTGGTGTGTGATTCAAACAGGGTGCGATCGTTCCTTTTTTTAGGAACGCGCGTCCTTCCTCTCTGACGCTCCGGTCGTCGGCCTCTCTCGGCTGAAACATGCTCAGGCGCGGCGAATGGCTGACACCTCGGTCGATGAGCTGCGCCGGGAATCGGCGGAGGAGGCCGCCGGTCTTTCGTCAGTCGGGCCTTCGACCTCCGATGCACCCGGATCACGAAGCCACGAGCCACGACCTATACATCCCGAGGGCAGCCCCGACTGCAGGCGCTAACTTCCCTCCGAGTGGTGCTGGGTCTCGGATGAGACCTAGGATGAAATTCAAGAAATCCAAAAGGTATTCTTTTGGGCGATCCTTTTCTTTTGTTCTTGCTGTCTTGAGGTGTCTTCCCTTTTGCCGATTCGGGACTCCTGCTATGGGCGTCCGGTGGAGAGGTCTCTGAAAAGGAGTCCCAGCGGAGGCTTCCCCAAGGAGCCCCCGCGCCCGGCTAGGTCACCGTCGCCGCCCGGCCGCCGGGCGTCGCCACGGGCGCCGTGACGGTCGAATCCATCCGGTGGTCCGTCCGCTGACGAGATCGACCCGACACCGTCTCCCGGAGTGGAGGAAGTGCCTCGAGAGCCACCGCCGCTCGGTCCTCTGCCGAAGCCCCCGAATCGGACCGTATGGTGGGAAGGGGGTTCCGACTGGAAAGGGATGGAAGAGGACGACGAGATGGAGAGAGCGGCTCGGACGGAGCTTTATGAGCTCACCGTCAGGTGTAGCACGCTCGTCGAGTGAGTTTCTTGTCTTCAATCATTTGCTGCTTGACTTCTCCCTGAGATTACGCCTGTTACCTAGGACATGGGGAGCGCTCGGAGCAAAGGTCGCGGTTTTTCGGAAGGTGCTCCCGAAGCTCAAGGAGCGAAGCGATGCAGGACAAGCTCAGCGAGATCAGCGCGGACAGATGGAAAGAAGTCCACGGGCTTCAGGGCGAGTGTATGACGATCCGGGAGGAGAAGACGAAGCTTGAGCATATGCTCGAAGGTGAGATTCTCCCCTGGATTCGGTTTGGATGCCTTTTTGGATGGTTGGAGAGGATGATGACACTCTCGTGTTTCAGAGCGCGACTCGACCGTTGCTGAGCTGAGGGCCCGACTGGAGGCTTCAGAGAACTCTGGCCTCGAAGCTCGAGTCAGCTTGGAAAGGATGCAGCGGGAGCTGAAGGGTAAATTTCTTTGACTTGGGTTGAACATACTTGGCGTCGGGTGTGCTCTTGATGGCCGTTTGACTTTGTTGCAGAGTGCAAGGAGAAGATGGCCGCTGCCGAACAGGGCCAGACTGAACTGCGCGTCGCCTGCGAGCCAGTCCTGCACCTTCTGCGTATTGAAGGAGTCAAGCCGGGCCAGGGGGACGATGCTGTTCCGCTTCTCTCCGGAGGAGCCGACAGGATCAGAGCTTACGCCAAGGAGTCCGCGGCAATGAGTGCGAACCAGGCATTGGCGATGGTCAAGTCTCATTATCCGAGAGTTGACCTCGAAGCTGTGAAAGAAGGTTTTGCCTGTGATGAAGACAAGGCCAACGCGCTCCTCGAAGAGGTGTCCGGTGCATCGCAAGCCTTGTTAGAGAATCTAGAATTCTGACTTCGATGTGGACCTTGATGCCGAGTGCTCGCCCTCCTTGTTTGAAATATTGTGTCTTCTTACTTGAATATAATTTGTCTGTATTATCTTCCGCTGAGTGGGCTTCAGACCTCTTTCACTCTTTCTCCTTTGTCTGAGTTGTTAGAATATAGGCCCACAGCCTTTTGGATCCTGTTGCGCCTTTCTGGGTGGGTTTCAGCCGACTGGTTTGGCTCCTAGGCGCCAGGGTCTTGGCCCGTGGCTTTCTTGCCCCAGACACGCTTTTCCGAAAGGCTGGCGTGCAGCTCTCGATCGTCGGGACTTACGTTGTGGCCACCTGGCTGAGTGGTTTAGCCCCCAGGCTTGCGTCGTTTGCTAGCTCTCCAGCCCCCAGGCTTTTTCGCTTAATTTGGTAGAATTAAGCGGGAAGGCCGAATGAGCTTGAACTGCTCATGACACGTGTCTGGCGAAATGCTCCTTGATTTTGTTGAACGTACCGATTTTCCTTGGTACTCCGAACGAATTGTCAGTCTTGCGGCGTCGCTTCGTCTTTTGCGTCTTTGAATGGCGTCGCCTCGATTCTGGAGCCAGGTACAGGTTATAAATAGGACGTCACCGCCCTCGAGCGATCGTCTCCTTCTTTTTCTTCTTCTTCCCAGCCTTCCTCCATGGCTAGCACGAGGAGATTCATTGGCCCCTACGCGGCATTCTTCCGCCAGCGATTCTTCGGGCTACTCCATAACTGGGAGGAGGCAGAATTTTGGGAGGAGCTCGACTTCGCCACTCTAGAGGCGGAGGAGGAGGAAGGAGCCACTAGCGACGCCGCCGCAGTGGCCGCTTTGCTGGAGGTGGCTCCGGGGCTCCACGAGGTGGCTGAGATCATCATGGAGATGATCGGGCGCGAGCGCCGCGACGACCTGGCCGTCAGGTCTATCGTCCGCCTCATACCACCCCTTTGGGTGGTTGAGGACGAGATCCTTGCGGCGCTACGTCGCGCGCGTCGCGTCTGATCCCGACGACCTCTCTCCCGGGCCTCCAGGCGGCAGAAGCAGCAGCAACGACAGGATTGGCGGCGGGAGCCGCCCCGCCTTCTCCCCCCCCTTTTTTTTAGCGCGAGAAAAAGAAAAAAAGAAAGTTAGTAGTGTAAATTACTAATACTATGAATAAAATGTGGAATCTTGTTCAATCTATGCCGTCATGTTTATTTCGAGTTTAGGGTTCCGCCCGATCAACTGTTCTAGTCGGTTGCTCCGGTGCCAGCAACGAGGCGCTGGGGCACGAGCTTTTGACGGCTAGAAACTCTCGATCAGGCAAATCTCGGTTAGATTCTGGCGCTGTGAATTGTAGTCTCCGAGTGGTTAGTGCTTTCTACCCATTCCGTTATGCGCGTTGGTATAAACCGCCGGAGTTTTGTGCTCATCGCGGTTTTTATTTCCGTGCGTTTTGTACCAACGCGTCCAGGATTAGGCTTTACACCAGTCGGGTAATAACCACTCGGGACTACCATTACATAGTAGGGCTTCAGAAAATAAAAGGGGATCACCATTTTATTCAGTATGTGAGAGTCAGGTACATAACTTATGCGTAGAAGTGACGGAGCTGTTCGGCGTTCCAAGCATTCGCCAAAATCTCGCTGTCTTCACGCCTAAGTCGATAAGCACCCGGCCGGACCATCTTCTCCACAACGTACGGACCTTCCCAAATTGGAGAGAGCTTGTGCTCGCTTTTCTGATTCCTCCTCAGGACCAGATCTCCTTCTGAAAAGGTTCTTCCTCTGACATTGCGAGAGTGGTAACGCCGAAGTCCCTGGAGGTACTTAGCCGACTGGATGGCTGCAACGTTCCGAGCCTCCTCGAGTTGATCAAGTTCCACCATTCGGCTTCCCTCGGACTCGGCTTCGTTGTAATTCCGAAACCTCGCGGATTCGAACCCTAGCTCGGTCGGCAGAACCGCCTCTGCGCCATAGACCAGGAAAAAGGGGGTTTGGCCAGTTGCTCGGCTGGGAGTGGTTCTGAGTCCCCAGAGTACCGACGGTAACTCCTTCACCCATCGGGCGGCGTATGGTTTGAGTCGGTAGAAGATCCTGGCCTTGAGGCCTTGGAGGACCAGACCGTTAGCTCGCTCAACCTGCCCATTGCTTCGTGGGTGAGCCACCGAGGCGAAGCAGATCTTGATCCCGACGCCTTCGCACCATTCTTGGAATTCTTCACTCCTGAATTGGGTGCCGTTGTCCGTGATGATCCGGTTGGGCACTCGAATCGACCACGATATCCTGGAAGAACTCCTTGGCCTTAGCCGCGATGATAGTGGCGAGGTTTGGCTTCGATCCACTTGGTGAACTTGTCAATAGCTACGAAGAGGTAGGCGAAACCACCTTGAGCCTTCTTGAGCGGGCCCACTAAATCGAGCCCCCAGACTGCGAAGGGCCAAGAGATGGGTATAGTCTGTAGCTCTGTCTTGGCAAGTGTGTCTGTCTTGCATAGAGCGGCAGCCCTCGCGAGTTCGAACAATCTCCTTGACATCCGTTACCGCCGTTGGCCGTAAGAAGCCCTCGCTGGTAGGCTTTCCCAACCAAGGCGCTTGATGCCGCATGATGGCCACACATCCCCGAGTGGATTTCTTGGAGCAGCTCTCTTCCCACTTGTCCCGAAATACACCGCCTAAGGACACCGGAGGCACTCTTCCGGAAGAGCTCGTTGCCCACCACCACATAGGATTTGGCTTGTCGGGAGACGCGCTCTGCCAGAGTGGTCGCTTCCGGGAGTTTGTCCTTCAGGAGGTAATCAAGGTACGGGGTAGTCCAGTCGGGATCGATGAGCAGGACCCCGGTCCCAGGTTCCTTACTCGGCTCTCGTCGTTTTGTAACGGTTGGCTCGTGAAGATCCTGTACGAAGATACCACTCGGGATATCTGCCCGAGTGGCTCCCATTTTAGCCAACTCGTCAGCCGCCTAATTATTGCGGCGGAGGGGTGGAGAGGAACACCTTGAGCTCTTCAAAGGCTTGCTGCGCCTCCGCTGTCCATTCAAAGCGGTCCTGCTTCTTGAGGAGCTTGAAGAAAGGCATTCCTCGAACTCCCAACCGTGAGATAAACCTGCTAAGCGCTACCATGCACCCAGTGAGCTTTTGGACCTCTTTTTGGCTGGTAGGGGGGCCATCCTCATGATGGCCCCAATTTTCTCCGGGTTCGGCTCGATCCCGCGATGAGAGACAATGAACCCGAGTAGCTTCCCGGAGAAAACTCCGAAAATACATTTCTCGGGGTTTAGCCTCATCTGGAACGCCCTCAGACTTGTGAACGTCTCGGCCAGGTCAGAGGTGAGGCTGTCTTCTGCCTCGGTTTTGACCACTATATCATCCACATAAGCTTCCACGCTAAGGCCCAAGCCGATGGTGAAAACACTGCATTATGTCGCGGCCCGATAAGTAGCGCCCGGCGTTCTTCATTAAACGGCATGGTGATGTAGCAATATGCTCCGAACGGGGTGATAAACGAGGTCTTCTCGCAATCCTCCTCTCGAAGCTGGATTTGATGATAGCCCGAGTAGGCGTCCAGAAAACTAAGTAGTTGGGATCCGGCAGTGGAGTCTACCACCTGATCAATACGAGGGAGACCAAAGGGATCTTTCGGACAAGCCTTGTTGAGGTCGGTGTAATCAACACACATGCGCCAGCTTTTATTCTTCTTCTGGACAAGTACAGGGTTTGCCAACCAGTCGGGATGATACACTTCTTTGATGAAGCCTGCGGCTAGCAGCTTTGTAATCTCCTCCCTGATAGCCTATCGGCGGTCTTGGGCGAATCGTCGCAACCTTTGCTTGACTGGCCTGGCCGATTGGTCTACATTCAATGCGTGCTCGATCACCTCCCTGGGAACTCCGGGCATGTCCGACGGCTTCCAGGCGAAGACGTCTTTATTCGCCCGTAGGAAAGTGACGAGCACATCCTCCTATTTGTTCCCGTGCCCTATCCCGATCAAGGTGGTTCGCGACGGATCGGACGGGTCGAGGAGGATTCTTTTGGTACCTTCTTCGGGGCCAATCCCTGGGCTTCGCGCTTTGCGGGTGGGGATGCCGCCTTCTGGCTTCTCGGAATCCGCTTCTCGCCGGATCCCCTCCCGACCTGCTAGCGCCTCCAGGGACTCGGCCATCTCGCAGCTTTCCCTGTCACAAGAAAAAGACTGCTTCATGTCACCGCGCAGAGCGATGATACCACTCGGCCCTGGCATCTTCAATGTCAAGTACGTGTAGTGGGGTACTGCCATGAACTTGGCCAGCGCTGGTCTCCCCAAGATGGCATGATATGCTGTTGCAAAATCTGCCACCTCGAAGCCAAGGTTCTCTGTCCGGTAATTCTCCCTTGCGCCGAAAGTGACCGGTAGGGTGATTTGTCCGAGTGGTGTCGCAGAAGTTCCAGGTATGACACCGTGGAAAGGCGACGATCCGCGCTTTAGCTCCGACCATGGAATCCCCATATCGTCAAGAGTTTTGACAAAGAGGACATTGAGCCCGCTCCCGCCGTCGATCAATACCCTCTTGAGCTTGATGCCGCGGACGACGGGCGCCAAGACGAGAGGATACCTGCCGGGGAACGGGACGTGATCCGGGTGATCCGAGCGGTCGTAGGTTATCGCGACCTCGGACCAGCGTACATATTGGGGTGTTTCCGGCTGCACCGCATAGATGTCCCGGGCGGTGAGCTTTTGCTTTCGCTTGGACTCATATGCAGCTGAGCCCCCGAATATGTAGTTGAGCTCGAGATCGGCTTCCTGATAGTCCTCGGCTTCGGGGGCAGGTGGCTTGTTGGCGGCGTGCCCACTTGGACCTTGTCCAGCCTGCTTCTTGCTCTCGCGGGCGAACCTCTTTAGGGTGAAGCAGTCTTTGGCGGCATGCCTCCCCTTCGGATGGAAAGGGCAAAGTGAGTTCATAACCTTATCATATCCATCCTCTTTGAGGGCGCGAGGGTGGGTTGGTGCAGCGACTGCCACCAGCTCTTCACCCTTGCGCTTCTTTTCTTTCCGCTGGGGGGGTTCAGCCTGATCCTTCCCCTCGTCACACCGTTCCGCCAGAGCCTCGGAGGCTGACGTGTAACGGTCCGCTAGGGCGAACAGCTCTCGGACCGATGTGGGTGGCTTCCGGGACATCTTCTTGATGAGGTCGGGGTCGCTGACTCCCTTCTGGAAGGCAGCTATCACAATCGCATCTGTGACATCCCGAACGGTGCTTTTCCTGTGCATGAAGCGCTTGACGAACTCCCGGAGGGGTTCGTTCCTCCTTTGGTGTAGCTGGTATAGGTCCCAAGGGGTGCCTGGGCGCTCGTAAGTGCCTTGGAAATTTGAAATGAACTGCTCACCTGAGATCTCCCCAGAATCTATAGAGTTATTTGGAAGTCCGGTGAGCCATGCTTGGGCCAGGCGAGAGGGTAACCGGCAAGTAGTTTGCCATTACTGATCCTCTGCTGCCCCCGACGCCAGAGCATATACTTGTAGCCAAGCCTCCGGGTCCCTCTCACCGTCGAACCTAGTGATGCCTTTAGGATTAAATCCATCAGGCCAAACCACTCGGCGTAGGTGAGGGGTAAACGCGCGAACCCCTTCGATGACCCCGCGACACCCCCCGGGTGGTGATCGACGCGGAGGGGATTGCGCTTGGCGTACTTCGCGATCTCGTGGAAGGATGCCGTAGCGTTCATATTCGTCGGCTTGACGGCGTTGTTCCTCCCTTTCTCGGTCGCGGCGCCTGGCGTCGAGGTCTGAACGGAGGTCGCGGTTGATGCTGTGTCGCAAGTCGTCTCCGCGGGGTAGGACATGATGTGTCTGGCGGGCTTCCCGACCTGACCGGCTGCTGGCCGTCTGGGTCCTCACCGGACCACGTGACAGCTCCTTCGCCGGCTGGTCGGTTTGGGCTCTTTGGATAGGCTGCCGCCCGTCACCATGGCCTTTACTTGGGCCATGATCGGGCAAGCTGGATCACCCGCCCCGACATAGGGTCGTGGTATCCAGGAGTGTCTTGGAGGCGACGATATTCTGGCGTGGGTACGAAAAATAGCCTGGTCCCCATCTTGGCTTGCGAGAATGTCTTCATTGACAGCCGGCGCGGTCGGAGAAATGCGCTCCAGCGTCGAGTTCGATCGCTCGGCCACCTTCCAAATCGGCGGCGGCTGAGGTGTCGAGGCGCTGCTGCGAATCCGCCCGCGAGCCCTCGATTACACAGACTCTACGGAAATTCCAGCAGCTCTCTAGGCTTTCTTCTGACTCAGCCGCTGAGCTGGGTGAGCCTGGAGAAGATAAACCCAGGCGCTCGGGGGTGCCGAGTGGCTTGGCGGTGAGAACCCCCACCATTCGCATCTCAGCGTCTTCGAGTCCGACTCCCAGGCCGGAATGGGCCTTCGGTTCCCCACTCGGCCTTTTAGAGCACGAGACTGGGAGATCCTCCGATCGGCGCGGAAGTCATGGCGATGGCTCGCCGGAAACCCCGCCGCGCTGCAGCATGGTTTCCTTAGAGAGGGAAAGGCTTCCGAGGTCGTTGGAGATGAAGGTCAGGCTTCCGAAACGGAAGACCTGGCCCGGGAAGAAGACTGTGGAGACTTCGCTCGTCGCAGCCATCAAACTTGACGAAGATCTTGACACAAGCCCCTACCTGGCGCGCCAACTGTCGACGATCGGTTTCGCCGGCAATAAGATTTGTGATTCTAGGGGATTTGTGCGGGATCTGAGCTTGATGGTAACATAGGATGCGAGGGCAATCTGTTTTTAGACAGGTTCGGGCTCTCTCGGAGGAGATAATACCCTAGTCCTGTGTTCTTGGATATCTTGTGAGCCCTCTTTTTTCTTGTTTCTCCCTCCTCCCCTTATATACTGGGGGAAGGGTACATGGTAGATGGGCGCCACCGGGCCCTGAACATGGTGGCCTGGCCGACATGTGCCTTGTCCTTACCCGCCCTCGCGCTCTACGTCTTGGAGAGGTGGTTATGCTTTCCCCGACCCACGCCTGCCGCCTTGTCGAGTTCCAAAGATCCGGCTCCGGCGATGTCGGTGCATGCTTCGTTCTTGGCGGGTTGTTCGGGCGTGGCGCGAAGCTTCCCCGAAGGATCAGGAGTTGCCTTGGGGAACAAGTCGAAAACCTCCTCCGAGCCCGTCGTGGTACTTCTGGGCTTTGGGCTTTCTATTCCGCCCGTCAAGCCCAGTCGGGTGTAGGCCCCTCTTGCGGGACCCCTGTCTCTAACATCCCACAGTATCCAACAAGTAAGAAGTATATCATGGTACCATCATAACTCCAAAATTATATTAACCCACAATCATGTTTGTATATGTAATCCTTCCCTTGAACTCTAACTTGTATTATTGATTTATCCATCACTCATATAGCGATCGATCTTATCATCCACTAAGAATATCTCATAAAATCATCCATTAAACCACCGGGAATACTTCACAATATCATCTCTAATCATCTAGGATACAATCCACCGATAATACTTCATAATGTCATGTATTTAATCCTTCACATTATCACCTCTAAATCATCTACTTTAATCCACCAAGAATACATAATATTATCATTTACTAAACCACCAAATATTATTCCATAAAACTAAGATTGTATTAATTCATCGGCAATAGTAGTTTCCATTCACACCGATACTAAGTTAACTAAATAAACCACACATATTCTACATTATTCACAATTCTCCATAAATGATTATCACATATCTATATTTCCATACTCATCTATTTCTTAATCAGTCCGTTAATAATAATTCCCAACCGACACTAATAATCCAACTAACTCTGATTCTCATTTAATACTATTTTATCAACCCAAGGAATCCAATTCAACATACTATTTTCTTGCAACGATCTATTTAATCCATCATGAATACTTCACAATACCATACATCTTGCAACATTTCCCCAAATCCATTAACGTGCGAACTACCATGTAACACCCCAATTTTCTCTTTACATGAATTTTAATGTTATTTTGCACTTTTGTGAATTTTTGGAATTTTCTGGAATTTATTTGGATTTATTTGGAATTTATTTGAATTTATTCCCTTTTCAAATAATTGAAGAATTTAATTTTACAAATAAAATTTTGTTGGAAATATTTTATTTGAGTCCCAAATGTCCTAAAGTATTTTCTAGAATTTTTTTGGAATTTTTCTGAGTATTTTGCTATTTTTATTGAATTAAATGAATTTCTAGAAATTGATTGGATTATTTAATCGCTGGAAAATCAAACCGGGTTTTACTGTTCATGCGACCGAGCCCGAGTCGGACTCAAGTCCGAGTCCGACCCGAACCCAACCCGCGCCGCGTCCGAGCCAGACCCAGTCACGCCCGTGCGATCCCGACCGTTGGTCGTGCCACGTGGACGGCACGGATTGCGCCACGTCGCTCGGCCGTGTCCGAGCCGAACTCTGTAACACCCCAAAAATTTGCTTTTCTTAAATTATTGTGTGATTTGGCACTTTGGTGAATTTTTGGAATTTTCTGGAATTTATTTGGATTTATTTGGAATTTATTTGAATTTATTCCATTTTGAAATAATTAAAGAATTGAACTTTGCAAATAAAAATTTGTTGAAAATATTTTATTTGAGTCCCAAATACCCTAAAATATATTCCAGAATTTTTCTGGAATTTTTCTGAGTCTTTTACTATTTTTAATGAATTAAATGAATTATTGGAAGTTATTTTAAATATTAAATCGCTGGAAATTCGAGTTGGGTCAAGTACTGTTCATCCGACCGAACCCGAGTCCGAGTCCGACTCGAGTCCGACCCGAGCCAGCTGCGCCACTTGACTTGACCCAACCGCGTCTGAACCCCAGATCAGATCCGAACCGTTGGATAAAGATCCAACGGTCAGGATCAATCCGCGCTAAGCACGGCCGCGCCCGAGCCAATCTCGGCCATCGATCGCGCCACGTGGACGGCCCGCGTGCGTCCACGTCGTCTCACCGTATCCGGGACGGACTCCGCGCCGTCACCGGCTCGCCATGAAGCAAAGCGAATCTCGACGTCCGCGCCGGTATTTAAGGCGTGGATCGTTGCCCGAGGTTCGCCTGACCCGTGCACATCGTTTTCCCTAACTCCCGGAGCCCTATCCGCCGCCGTCACCTTGCAATTGCTCGCCGGAGTCCTCTCTCTCCCCGCCGCGGTTGTTGCTTCATCCCGCCGATTCGCCAATCCTCATCCGGTGAGCCTGGTCCAGAGACCCCAAGCCAAGGCGTACCGTGGTACCACTCACCCGCCGAGAGACCCGAAGAGTCGGGCTCGTCGTCCGTTGCCGTCTCGGTGGTCTGCTCGTCGTGTCGCGCCATAAATGCGTCGCGAGCAGCGTGAGCCGTTGGATCTTCATCGCACGGTCCAAGATCACGCCACGTCACCCGCCGGTGAGATCCGTCAAAAATCCAGATCAATCTCGGCCGTTGGATCTAGATCCAACGGTCGAGATCAAACGCGTTAACCCAAACGCTGCGTGAGACTCGAATCTAACCGGGCCGTTGATTTTCAAATCAACGGCCGAGATTGCGCCACGTGTCGGGAAGCCCGACCGCCATCGGCGCATACCGTCGTGCAGACGCTGACACGCCGGGCCCGCGTGTCAGCGACGTGACCAAACTGCACCATGACGTCACGCTGACGTCATGGCGGGCCCACACGTCAGCGGCCACCCCAGTCGTGCCGTGACGTCAGCAATGACGTCACCAGTGGGTGTAACACCCCAAAATTTTGCTTTTATTGAATTCATGTGTGATTTGGCACTTTGGTGAATTTTTGGAATTTTCTGGAATTTATTTGGATTTATTTGGAATTTATTTGAATTTATTCCATTTTGAAATAATTAAAGAATTTAATATTGCAAATAAAATTTTGTTGGAAATATTTTATTTGAGTCCCAAATACCCTAAAATATTTTCCAGAATTTTTCTGGAATTTTTCTGAGTATTTTGCTATTTTTAATGAATTAAATGAATTTAAGAATTATTTTAAATATTAAATCGCTGGAAAATCAAACCGAGTCGGTTACTGTTCATCCGACCGAGCCCGAGTCAGACTCGAGTTCGAGTCCGACCCGAACCCGACCCGAGCCAGTTGACTCGACCAAACCAACTCCAAAACCTAATCGATCCCAACCGTTGGATCAAGATCCAACGGTCAGGATCATCCCGTACCGCTTCGGTCGAATCCGGCCCGGATCCGATCGCGTCCACGCGATCGTGGCCGTTGATCGTGCCACGTGGACGGCTGAGCGTCATCGTCCCCGCCGAGTCCGAGCCGGACTCCTCCGCCGCGTCGCCGCCGTGTAGGATTAGGGTTCCGTCCCGTGCACGCATGCCGAGGGTATTTAAGTACCGGGAGGTACCCCGAGGACCGCCGTGATCCCGCGCTCTCTCTGTTCTACTTCACCGAGCCTTAGTCGCCGTAGATTCGCCGGAATCACTCGCCGGAGCTACAGCACCTCTCCGCTGCGGTTTTGCTTGATTCATTGCCGTCGCCCGTTCCTGCCGCCATTGACCCCAGATCCGGAACCCCCGAAGCCAGGCGCACCCGAAGAGACCCTTCACCTCGCCGGAGCACGCCCCAAACGCCGTTCGTGTGGTCGCCGTCCTCAGCGCCGGCAGCCACAACCTCGCCGTGAAGCCATCGCCGACCCCGAGCTCCACCAACCGTCCGATCAAGATCCAAGGGCTCAGATCGCGCCACGTCACCCTCGGTGAGTTCTCCGTTGAAAATCCTAGATCTAATCTCAACCGTTGGATCTAGATCCAGCGGCTTAGGTCGTGCCACGTGGCGGAATCGCACCAGGTTAGATTGGATCCGGGCCGTTAGATCAAGATCCAACGGCCCAGATCAACCCGTGCGCCCAAGCACTTGAGGCCCAAATCAATCCTAGCCGTCGATTTTCAAACCAACGGCTACGATCGTGCCACGTGTCCAGGAGTGAACCGGCGCCCGCGCGGCGTGCGGCGTGGGCCAGCGACACGCGGGGCCCGCGTGTCGGCGATCGCACCGTGGCGTCACCCATGGCGTCATCGGATGGACCCACTGTCCGGCGTGGCCGAGCCCGCCGACGCCAAGAATGACGTCGCCTCGAGTGGTCCCACATGTCGGTCTCACATGGAAGCGTGGGCCGGGTCCACGGTAGACCGGCGGCGTGGACTACGTCCATGGACGGCTGGCGTTAGCAGACCAATCGGTGCTGCCACGTGTCCATGATGACGCAATAATTAATTTCCGAAAAAGAAATGATTTATTAATTCGAAATATTGATTCAAATTTAGATTCAAACTTCAAACGCTTATAACTTTTGCGTTTCAACTCCGATTTGAGTGATTCAAATTTCTAAATTTGTATAAAATTGAGATCTACCTAAATATGAATTTTATTTAATTTTTGGACCAAAGTTTTTCTCTGAAAAATTATTTAAATGATTATTTAAACTTTAAATAATCATAACTTTTGCGTCTTAACTCCAAATTTGACGATTCCAGTTTCTAAAAATCCATAAAATTATGTTCTTTCTGTTTATGGATTTTATTTGGATGTTTGGACACTTTTTGCCTATTGTTTATTTGTGTATTTGCTATTTGCACGCTTTACGAGTAGACGTTGAAGTCTGGGAAGGATTCGAAGGAGAAGTATTAACTCAGGATTCAACTCAAGACCAAGAACAAGTACTTTTTGAAGGCAAGTTGTGCTTTGACCATGTTGATCCTATTTCGAAATCTATTTTGATTTAAACTATTGCATGCTAGTTCAATTAGAAAAATACTTGGTTTAAACATGGGGGTTAGATAAGTACCAATTTGCCGTATGACACCTTGATTATTTAAGTATGTGCCATGACCCTTGTCACCCTAGTTGTGGATTACTAGTTGGACATTATTAAATTGCCAACCTGGGTTTAGACCATTGTAGTATCTTTGCTTAGACACACTACGTGCTCATAACATGATTTTGGATAATCAAATGTTAATATTGACTTAATGATATATTGAACCTGTTTTGGAAAAGTATCATGTGATGTTGATGGCACGTGGTGCATGGTAATCAACTGGGGTTTGATAAACAGTTTTCGGCCAGGGCATGTGGCAAAGAGTAATCAGTGGGCCATTGTGGCATTGGGAGTGTTGTTTTGGTTTCGGGTAGTCTTGCCCTGGTCACCCTAAGGACTTAACCTTGCAAGCCTTTGAACTGGGTCTAACGTGCAACCACATGTACGTAATGGGACGGACCTAGTTGACTAAGTCGCTAATAACGCACTGTGGGACCTCGGAGGTCAACTACACCCTTTGTGTAAGTTGTGCGGGGAGCGTCTGGGTGAGGCCAGTACCCATCTAACGGTTGATTGGCCTAGACTTCGCCTTAGCTAAGGGAAGGGTTAGTGCGCAATAACCGGAGGACCACTTGTATTGTTAGAAGTTTAGAAAGACTTTGTTACGGGAACTCGCCTTTGTGGTGTTTGGTTTGTATCTTGTGGGTAAAGTGCATAACCTCTGCAGAGTATAGAATCTATTCGAATAGCCGTGTCCGCGGTATTGGACATCGCCGGGAATTACTGATCAAGGGTTAGATTTTCTCAAAAATAACTTTGGTTTGAAAGGTTGGGTTGGTTTAATAATGAAGATGATGGAAAAGTGGTTTAGGATGGGGAAAATGTTTATTAAACTTCTTGAAAAGTTATTTATGCTTTACTTATGTCTCTTGCTTTCGAATCTACTTATATTACTTGTCAAATCTGTTTCATCGCAAATATACCTTGAGCTATTCCTTTGTACCAAGCCATGCATATAGTATATTAGGTTGCATTACATTGCATGACTTGCTTGAGTACCAAGTACTCACCCTTGCCTCAACACAACATCAGTTGAAGAGGAGACTACGCCCGACTTTGGAGGAGGAACTCCAAGAGGATCCGTCTACTTAGGAAGCGAGCCCGATCGGTTGCCTGTGGTATACTGGATGGCGCCACGAAGCTATTTGATTTTCCGCTGCTATTATTTCTCTTTTAATAAGTTTCGCCTTGCGAGGCATACATTTGTAACTTGACCATAAGGTCGAGTAACCAGTTTGGTTATTTAAATAAAGTACTTTGATAATATCGAATGGTATGATTGTGATATTTACCGATGTTAAGACTGTGTGCACTAGCGCGTTCCTGGACTAGTGCTGAATACACAGAGGGTCCGGATTTGCAAATTCGGGGTCCCGACAGTGGGTCCCACCTGTCAGTCTCACGTGAGCCGTGGACCGGGTCCACGGTAGACCCAAGCCGAGCGTGGACCGAGTCCATGGACCGGCTGACGTCAGCCGACCAATCCAGTGTTGACACGTGTCCAGGCTGACGCAATAATTAATTTCCGAAAAAGAAAATGATTTATTAATTCGAAATAATGATTTCAGATTTTGTTTCAAACTTCAAACACTTATAACTTTTGCGTTTCAACTCCGATTTGAGTGATTCAAATTTCTAAAATTGTATAAAATTGAGATCTACCTAAATATGAATTTTATTTAATTTTTGGACTAAAGTTTTTCTCTGTAAAATTATTTAATTGATTATTTAGACTTCAAAATGCTATATCTTTTGCATTTTAACTCCGAATTTGACGATTCCAGTTTCTAAAAATTCATAAAATTATGTTCTCTCTGTTTATGGATTTTATTTGGAGTTTTGGGATGTTTTTGCCTATTGTTTATTTGTGTATTGCTATTTGCACGCTTTACGAGTAGACGTTGAAGTGCCGGAAGGATTCGAAGGAGACGTATTGACTCAGGATCCAACTCAAGACCAAGAACAAGTACTTTTTGAAGGCAAGTTGTGCTTTGACCATGTTGATCCTATTTTGAAATCTATTTTGATTTAACCTATTGCATGCTAGTTCAATTAGAAAATACTTTATTTAAATATGGGGAATTAGATAAATGCCAAATTGATGTATGACACCTTGATTAATTAATTATGTGCCATGCCCCTTGTCACCCTAGTTGTGGTTTACTAGTTGGACATTATTAAATTGCCAACATGGGAAATTAGATCATTGTAGTATACTGCTTAGACCTGCTACGTGCTCATGACATGATTTTGGACAATCAAATGTTAATATTGACTTAATGATATATTGAACCTGTTTTGGAAAGGTATCATGTGATGATGATGGCACGTGGTGCATGGTAATCAACTGGGGTTTGATAAATAGTTTTTCGACCGGGGCATGTGGCAAGAATAATCGGGTGGGCCAGTTGTGGCACTGGGGATGTTGATTTGGTTCTTCGGGTAGTCTTGCCCTGGTCATCCTAAGGACTTCACCTTGCAAGCCTTTGAACTGGGTCTAACGTGCAACCACATGTCTGTAATGGGACGGACCTAGTTGACTAAGTTGCTAATAACGTACTTGTGGGACCTCAGGAGGTCAACTACACCCTTTGTGTAAGTTATGCGAGGGGCGTCAGGGGATGAGGCCAGGTACCCATCTAACGGTTGATTGGCCTAAACTTCGCCTTAGCTAAGGGAAGGGTTAGTGTGCAATAACCGGGGAGGACCACTTGTATTGTTAGAAGTTTCCGAAAGACTTTGTTACGGGAACTCGCCTTTGTGGTGTTTGACTGTATCATGTGGGTAAAGTGCATAACCTCTGCAGAGTGTACAATCTATTCGAATAGCCGTGTCCGCGGTATTGGACATCGCTCGGGAATTACAGTCAAGGGTTAGACTTTCTCAAAAATAACTTGGATCTGAAAGGTTGGGTTGGATTAGTAATGGTGTTGATGGAAATGTGGATTAGGATGGGAAAGATGTTTATTAAACTCTTTGAAAAGTTAGTTATGCTTTACTTATTTCTACTGCTTTCGAATCTACTTATGTTACTTGTCAAATGCTGTTTACTGCAAATATACCTTGAACTATTCCTTTGTATCAAGCCATGCATATAGTATATTAGCTTGCATTACATGCATGACTTCTTTGAGTACCAAGTACTCACCCTTGCCGCAATACAACACCAGTTGAAGAGAAGACTACACCAGCTTTGGAGGAGGAGCTCCAAGAGGAACCGTCTACTTAGGGAGCGAGCCCAGTCAGTTGCCTGTGGTATACTGGATGGCGCCACGATGTTATCTTGTTTTTTCGCTGCTATTATTTCTCTCTTATTAAGTTTCGCCTTGCGAGGCGTATATTTGTAACTTGACCATAAGGTCAAGTAACCAGTTTGGTTATCTAAATAAAGTACTTTATTAGCATCGAATGGTATGATTGCGATATTTACCGATGTTAAGACTGTGTGCACTAGCGCGTTCCTGGACTAGTGCTGAATACACAGAGGGTCCGGATTTGCAGATTCGGGGTCCCGACAAACTCCGCCGCCCGTACCGGCTCCGCCGCGATTTCTACGTCAATCTCGACGTTGGGGCCGGTATTTAAAGCCCGGATGCGCGCCCGAGGTTCGCCTTTCCCTCATGCGCCGTTTGCCCCGCTTGCCCTAGCCCTAGACGCCGCTGTCTGCCCGCTATTGCTCGCCATAGTTGCCTAGGGCTTTGCTTCGGTTTTCCTCACCTTCCGCCGCTGTCCGCCATCGCCCGAGGAGAAGGAGGTCAGTTCTGGGATCCCCGAGCCAGGGCGATTCGAATGTGACCACGCACGTCGCCGGAGGAGCCCCGTAGCGTCGCGCCCTTGGTCGTCGTCTCCGTCTCTGGTGCCCTCTGCTCCGCCGCGTCGCCATCGTCACCTCGAACTCGGACAACCGTCCGATCAAGATCAGACAACTACGGTGAGTTCACGTGTTCCCGAAACCGTAGAACCAAGATTAGATCTGGACCGTTGGATCAAGATCCAACGGCCCACGTTAGTCCACGTCTCCGCAACAAAATCCACGTTGCGGCTTTTAGATCCAATCTCAACTGTTGGATCTAGATCCAACGGCTTAGATCAAGCCACGTAGCCGCGTGCACCGTGCGTTGATTAGATTCCAGCCGTTCGATCGAGATCGAACGGCATAGATCAAGCCACGTGGCCAGGAGCCGAACCGTCGCGGTCAGCGCGGTCGCCGCTGACGTCACGCATGACGTCAGCGCGGGGCCCGCATGTCAGCGGCCCAGCCGAACCGCACCATGACGTCATCTTGGCGTCGACGTCACGGTGAACCAGCGTGTCGACCGCTCGAATCGCGCTAGCGCCGACGTCAGCACTGACATCATCCGAGGGGTCCCACATGTTAATGAGACACGAACGCCGTGGACCAAGTCCAAGGTGGACCGAGCCCTAACCGTGGACCACGTCCATGGACCGGCTGACGCAATAAATCGATTTTTCAATAGAAAAATAATTCGGTGAAAAATTAAAATCCACGCTGACGTCATTATTCGGTTTTTCAGTATAAAAATAAATGAATTAATTCGGTTTATTGATTTCAAATTTAGATTCAAACTTCAAACGCTTATAACTTTTGCGTTTCAACTCCGATTTGAGCGATTCAAATTTCTAAATTTTTATAAAATTGAGATCTACTCAATAGTGAATTTTATTAAATTTTTGGACCAAAGTTTTCTCTGTAATATTTATTTAATTGAATATTAAAACTTTAAACGCTTGTAACTTTTGCGTTTTAACTCCGAATTTGACGATTCAAATTCCTAAAAATTCATAGAATTATACTCTCTCTGTTTATGGACTTTATTTGGATGTTTGGACACTTTTTGTCTAATGTTTTATTTATTTATTGCTATTTGCATGCGTTACGAGTAGACGTTGAAGTGCCCGAAGGCTTCGAAGGTGAAGTGTTGACCCAGGAGCCAGCTCAAGATCAAGAACAAGTGATTTTTGAAGGCAAGTTGTGCTTTGACCATGTTGATCCCATTTTGAAATTAATTTGATTTAAATTATTGCATGTTAGTTCAATTATAAAATGCTTTTATTGATTTTGGGAGATTAGTTAAATGCCTAGTTGTTGTATGCCACCTTGACATAGATAATTGTATGCCATGAACCCCTTGTCACCCTAGTTGAGGATTAAATAGTTGGACATTATCAAATTGCCAACATGGGTATTTAGACCGTTGTAGTATAATGCTTAGACCTGCCATGTATACCGACATGATTTTGATAATTAATTGTTAACATTGACTTAATGAGATATCGAACGTGTTTTTGGGAAGTGTCATGTGTTATCGATGATGATGTTGATAGCACGTGGTGCATGGTAATCAATTGGGGGTTTGATAAATAGATTTCGATCGGGGCAGGTGGCAAGAATGATCGGGTGGGCCAGTTGTGGCATCGGGAGCGTTGGTTTGGTTCTTCGGGTAGTCTTGCCCTGGTCAACATAAGGACTTAACCTTGCAAGCCTTTGAACTGAGTCAAACGTGCAACCACATGTACATAATGGGACGGACCTAGTTGAGTAAGTTACTAATAACTTGCATATGATACCTCGGGTGTCAACTACACCTTTTGTGTAGCTTGAAAGGGGAGCATACCAGGGCTGAGGCATGGTACCCGTCCAACAGTATGTCGGTCCCATACTTCGCCTTTGATAAGGGAAGGGATGGTGTAAGGCAAAAACCGGAAAGGTTCACTTGTGTAGTTAGCCGTTTCCGAAAGGCTTTGTTACGATCACTCGCCTTTGTGGTGTTTGGCTGTATCTTGTGGGTAAAGTGCATAACCTCTGCAGAGTGTAAAATCTATTCGAATAGCCGTGTCTGCGGTATTGGACATTGCTCGGGGATTACAGTCAAGAGTTAGACTTTCTTGGAAATAGTTTGAACTTGAGAGGTTTGGTTTGGTTAAATGATGATGTTGATGGAAATGTGGATTAGGAATGGGAAAGATGTTTATTTAACTCCTGAAAAAGTTATTGGTGTTATACTTGTTTTACTGCTTTCGAATCTACTTATGATACTTGTTAAATGCTGTTTTATGCAATTATACCTTGAGCTACTCCTTTGTATTAAGCCATGCATGTAGTATATTAGCTTGCATTCTGTGCATGACTTGCTGAGTACCAAGTACTCACCCTTGCCACAAAACAACACCAGTTGAAGAAGAGGCGACGCCAGCTTTGGAGGAGGAATATACTACAAAGCTTGATTTGAATTTTCAAAAATTTGGGTTTTCAAAAATTTGGGTTTTCAAAAATTTTTGGTTTAGTTTAGTTCCTAAAAATTTTCGTTGATTTTCTTGCGTTTATAAAGCTTGATTTGAATTTTCTAAAAGCTAAAACAATTTAATTTGATTATTCTAAACCTCAAATAAAATAAATTTAATTTTATTTGGATTCCTTGTGCTTCAAGAAATTCTTCTGTATTTTTTGAGATTTTTCGGAGCTCGTTTGCTATTTATTGGATTTATTCGGGATCGATTTGTATTAAACCCTTTTATTGAAATTAATTAATTATTTGGAAAAGTTTATATAAAGTTTCGTTAAAAATATTTTATTAGAGTTCAAAATGTCTCAAAATATTTTCTAGAATTTTTCTGGTATTTTTATTGCCTCTAATGAATTAATTGAATTACTAGAATTGTTTTTATTAGAAATTGCTGGAAAATCCGGATTTTTGGCATTGGGCCTCAATCCTTCTCTCTCCTCCCGCCAGCCCACGACGGCCGGCCGCCTCCAAGCGCGCCGCTTGGCCTCCTCAAGACCGCCCATCCGGCCGAACCCACTGGCCGCGCCCCACCTCGCCGCCGCTCCCTCCGCCGCTTCGCCAGGCAAAGCCGAGCCAGGCCAGCGAAGGCGCGCATGGGCCAGGCCGCCACGCGCCTGCGCATGGTGGAGCCACGTCGCCCCCGGGTCCGATCCGCCCACCAAGTGCTCCATCTAATGCCTATAAGACCCGTTTTTGCTTCAAACGCATCCAAACTTGATTTTTATTTACCTAGCCACCACCCCAACTCAGTATAGCCCTCCCATGATCTCTCCCACGCATCTTCAACCTCCGGATCTCCCCCAAACCCGAGAAATCCACCCCATGTCCTCCGGATGTCGCCCAACGTCGGCCGAAATTTGGAGCCGCGTACCGGGAAGCTCGTCAACTCTTTTCGAGATCCTTCTTGGCCATGGTGTGCCACAAGGAACCATCTGTTTGCTGTCCAAAATTCAGCCAATTTAGCCCACAGGATCAAAAGTTATGGCCGTTTCAATCTCGAATCTTGCCGAGGCCATAACTCCCTCAATTTTTCGAGTTTGACCGTGAAATTTTTTGTGTAGACTCATGGGGATGTACTCTACGTGATGCACATCTTGCCTCACGGTTTTTCCCTCTGGATTTGGCGCAGAAAAATAATTTCTCCGATCAGACTGCGATCAGACTGCGTTTCAGTAAGCGGCAAACTTCCTCGCGCGTTCTCCGCTGTTCCAGAAGGTATTTCTTCGATCCACCTGTGTCACGGTGTGCCTCTTGGTCCCATCTAGCTCTCAGTCAAATTTCGTTAAGTTCCGATCATTATTCTAGAAGTTATGGCTGTGCAATGTTTTGATCCGAAACCCGTTAAACGGCTGTTTGTGATTAATCCGGAGGGGCACTGCAAAATCCGCCTATACCGTTGAGTTCGTATCGCCGCGCTCTACGCAATAGACATTCTCCCTTTGCCATCCCATCCTACGATTTTTTTTTATATTTAGGCCATCGTTTAGCCGTCGCCGCGCGTCGCCTTTTGACGCCGCATATTTTGGCTCGCTCCGGCCGTGTTGTCGCGTTCAATGGGTCATCCCTTACTGTTTTGGACCATCCTTATAATTCTTTCGGCCTCCGTTCGCCGACGAACCCGATTCCGGCCTAAAACCGTCGTGTTCGGCTTAACCCGTTGTTGCCGGTTTGCGTTTCGATTAGCCGTCCTTGGTAGCGTTTTGTCGTGGGTATGTCGTTGCACCGACGGTCGCTACCTTGTTTCATGAGTATCCTATCATTGGTTGACCTCCACCGTTAACGTTCGCCATTAACGGTCCACCGTTAACGTGCGTTGTTAACGTTTCCCCGTTAACGTTCCGTTGACGTTCCTCCGTTAACGTTTTGCCGTTAACGTTTCCCCGTTAACGTTTCGTCGTTAACGTTCCACCGTTAACGCTCCGTCGTTAACGTTTCACCGTTAACGCTCCGTCGTTAACGTTCCGTCGTTAACGTTCCATTGTTAACGTTTCACCGTTAACGCTTCATCGTTAACGCTTGGCTCTCATTGCTTCGTTGTCATCGCATGCGTGCATTCATGCAAGAGCCCTAGTGCGATGTCCTCATCTTCTCTATCATCATGACTGAGCCTAGCCTCATCGTCATGTCATTTTCAAAGCTGAATCAAAACCCTAACCTAAGACCGGTTCGATGAACTAAGTTCATCGTGAGCCGCGTTGTTATCTTTGCAATCTTTCTCGTTGTTTCAATCGTGGTAAGACACCTATCTTGTCTTATCCCTAAAAACCTAATCTGCCTTTAATTGAGAATTCATTCGTGGACTTAGTCGATAGACCATTGGCCATCTGTCTTGCCCTTGTGCCCGATCTAATCTATCAGTCTTCTTCTCTTTTGTTTGATTGTGTCCGTTCGGTCAACAAAAGTCAACTTCAAGAATCAGTTTAGTTCATTGTGAACTAACATATCCTTATGGACCCGATCTATAGATCGAGTGCCCATATGTCACTATCTGTCCAATCAAGATAATAACTTCGGAAGAAATATTCTTCAGAATATTATTCCTTCTTTCCCAGTTATTAATCTTTCCCTTTTCGGTGTCTTCCGAAAGCCCGTCCTCTCTTATCCAATCTTCGATCCAATCCTTTCAAATTACTAAATTCATCCAAGCCGTTGTGCCCAATGTTGTTCGTTCTTAATTTGGAGTTTATTTGAATTGTCTTTTGAGTTTTGTTGTATTTGTGTTTTTTTATCGTTAGACGCGTTGTCCGGAAGTCGTCCTACGGAGCTGAAAGTCAAGGAAGAGAAGATTGAAGATCGAGGATAAAAAGTAAAGAACAGTAAAAGTTGCAAGGGCCAGGCAAGTTGTGCTTTGACCATGTTGATCCCATTTACGAACTTATGTTGTTTCAAATTATTGCATGCTAGTTGGATATAAACTGATTTCAATTAGTTTGGGATTAGATATTTAACCTACTTGTTATTGCCACCTTGTCTATAATAGCTGTACGCCATGAATCATTTGTCACCCTAGGTTTCTTGATTAATAGTTGGCTTTAAATACTTTGCCAACATGGGTTAGTTAGACCGTCAGTAGCTGCTTAGTCTTGCAACGTACCTTTGACATCGTTTTGGAAATACAAAAGCTCAATATTGACTAATGGAATATGCAATGTGTTTTGGAACAGTGTGACGTGTTACCGACACGATGAAGTTGATATGTGGAGGTATTCGTACTTCTTAAATGATGTTGAGTTGTTGTTGGCATTGTGTTGCGCAATAATCAACTGGGGTGATAAAATGATTTAGACCGGGGCAAGTGGCAAGATTATGATCGGGTGGGCCAGTTGTGGCATCGGGAATGTTGGTTTGGTTCTTCGGGTAGTCTTGCCCTGGTCATTCTAAGGACTTAACCTTGCAAGCCTTTGAACTGAGTCAATCATACAACCACATGTCTGTAATGGGACGGACCTAGTTGAGTAAGTTACTAATAACTTGCATGTGGTACCTCGGGGTGTCAACTACATCTTTTGTGTAGCTTGAAGGGGGAGCGTACCAGGGCTGCGGCATGGTACCCATCCAACGATATGTCGGTCCCATACTTCGCCTTTGTTAAGGGAAGGGATGGTGTAAGGCAAAAACCGGAGAGGTTCACTTGTGTAGTTAGAAGTTTCCGAAAGGCTTTGTTATGATCACTCATTCGCATACTCTTGTATGGCGATTCACGTCTGACGTGGTGAGTTGATTGTATCTTGTGGGTAAAGTGTATAACCTCTGCAGAGTGTAAAATCTATTCGAATAGCCGTGTCCGTGGTACTGGACAATGCTCGGGGATTACAGTTAAGGGTTAGCTTTTCTCAAAATTGAACTTGGGTTTGGAGGCAGTTTGCCTGTGGAAAAGAGATAACTGGTTAAGGTTGTGGTATGGTTTACTTGTGAAACAGCTGTGGAATCTATTACTGTTATTACTTGTTTTACTGTTTTACAATCTATTATATTTATTTGTGATTGTTGCTTTTCTGCAAAATAACCATTCAGCCTGTCATTTGGAGTAAGCCATGCATATAGTTATTAGACTTGCATTCTGTGCATGACTTGCTGAGTGCTTTATATACTCACCCCTTGCAAACAAACAATCACCAGTGAGCAAAAGTCTACATCGTCGAAGAAGAAGAAGTTCCGTGAGAAGGCGATTATCTAGGAGTCGAACCCTGTCAGTTGCCTGTGGCGTATTGATGGGATTCACCGATGTTCTTCGTTCCGCTGCTGCTTATTTGGAGTTGAAGCTGTCAAGGCTTCGCAAGTGTAAGGTTGACCTTAAGGTTGTACATTAGTTTATATTTTATAATTGAGTTATTTTTACTTTTCCGCTGTGTATGATTGTGATATTCATCTATGTTGAGACTGTGTGCACTAGCGTGATCCTGGACTAGTGCTGAATACACAGAGGGTCCGGATTTGCAAATTCGGGTCCCGACAGAGGTGGTATCAGAGCCATACTAACTGTTGGTCTTGACCCTAAATAGATTGGCCGTCTTTAGGAGCTTCAAAATTATTTTCTAAAGAGAAAATTTAACTTGAAAGAATAATACATTCTTGACTCATCTTATTCTTCTATTCTTTCCCCTTTGCTGAAATTTCTATCTTTTCCCATTGGTTTAAATGTAAATCTTACCTGAGTCATTCTGAATAGTGAACGTGTTTTCACACTTAAGGAGAAAGTACTCGATGTCGTTGTCAACCCTGAAGATCATGATGTAAGGAATCATCGAGCTCGAAGAGAAGTGGATCGATGAAGTGTTCCATAAGCTTGAAGAACCAGTGCTTAGTAGTAAGTTGAGACTCATGTGTGAGAGTCGCGTCTCTTAAGATAGGAGTGTTACCCCTTTTAGACGCTAGATTATTGTGTGCTTAGGAATTTGGATCTTTATTGATTGCTGAGTGTGCAATATATGTTGCAAAGCTTTTAGGCTTGGATAAGCAACCATACCAAGTTCTTAATAATGTTTGTATAAGTTTTTGTGTTAAACCTGATCGCCTGCACTACGATTCTTGAACCTCATCTATGCTTTTTTCCCTCTTATCTAAACCTTGGAGTGATCAACAAATGGAAAGGACCAACTACATCAGTGACTTCGAGGCAGTTCAAGTCAGTTCAGTTGCTACTACCGGTGTTAGTGTTAAAGCAGATTGTGACCAACAGCTGTTCCCTGCACCAACCGTGACAATTCTACACTTGGATCAGTTTGTAACCACCCAAACTCAGCTCATGCAGACAATGATGCAACAGATGAATGTTATCAGTGCTAAAATCAACCCCTCCACAACTAAAGTCACAACCGCCTGTTCACAGTCAAAGTTTGACTTGTTCATGAAGACCAACCCACCCTTGTTTGATGGATCAGCCACTCTCAAACACACAGAAATATGTCTTCGTGTCATAGAAGAGAAGCTTGCTTTAGTGCAATGTGAAGATGAAGAGAAGGTTTCCTATGCTACTTGTCAGTTAGAAGGAGATGCATTAGTCTGATGGAAAAGTTTCTACATCACCTCTGAAGATGGACATACTATCACTCGGTTGGAGTTTGTCACCGCCCTTCGTCAGTTTGTTGCGTCGTCAAATAATAGTGTGACTACAGCAAGTTCAGAGATGTGTACAACCCCTGCACCCAATACCGTACCGAGACACTGTTCTTTGAAGTGTTGTCAACCAAGCAAGTCAGAAGATCGTGCATGCATCCGTTGTGGAAAAATATGACACACTGCTGATGAACATGAAACCAATTGTTCAGCGCTGAAGGAAGCCATTTACCTGGAGAATGTCCTATGTGCAACATCACATGCTATCTTTGCGAAGGCCGTGATCACTGCCCATCTCAATGTCCCCTGGATCCAATAGTAACCGCTGTGACTCAACATCAGCGAGAGGATCTGCGAGCCGCCATTGCTCAAAAGTTAGCGAGAGGAGGACTGTCATTCGCACTTGCTGTGCCACGTGAAGAAATGAAGAAGAAACATGTCAACCCTATCCATCTACCTCAGGAAATCAGTAATACTTGGTCACCATGGAATTATTTCTTGTGTGATAAATGAGGTCATTGGCCTAGAGAATGCCCCACCAACCCGACGCGATGACCCAAACGTTCATGATACAACTGTGGTGAGTTAGGTCATTTTGTTAAGGAATGCCCACAGAAAGATCAAGCAATTTCTGAAGACATGATCATTCCAGAAACTACTGCAGTAAAGTTTGTAACACCAAAAGTGAGTGGTAAGACTACGAGAGTAATTCGCGTAAGGAGTCAGTTGAAGCAAGAGGAGTTGGTTAACAAGACCCCTAATCCAGAAGATGAATGCAAGGAATTGGAAGATCACCGCAAGCATCAGAAGTCTAACCAAGAAGGACCACTGCAACAGCGAATGAGGAGTGCCTCTCAACAACTCAGCTGCCATACTACTCAGACTTTGTTCGAGACACCTTCACATGTGCTTCGCCCTGATGGTCAAAGTTTCCATAACACCACCCAGTGAAAAGTCCTCACGGAAGAAGCCAACAGACATCAGTCAAGCGTTGCTTCAGATGCAATGAGCCGGGACACTTTGCTAATAGTTGTCCTAGGAGAAAAGGTGTTATACTTGTTCACTTCAACCCTAGTCCCTCGCCTACCGAGACAATTGCGTGTAGAAAGTGAATTGTGAAGGAGTATTCAGTTGATACAGAGTTTCAGTCAATGCTGAAGAATCAAGCCGACAAACATAGTGCCAGACCAACCGGAATGCTATCCAAGTCCTGTTGAAGACCGCGTAATTGCATATAAGCTTTGTTGTCAGATACAGCTCGTCCAATTTCTAGAAGAAGCAGAAAATCAAATGTTTAGAAACAAAAGCAAGGAGCCTATCAATAGAGTTACTGGAAACGTCAGCATGAGTGCATGAGATGTTCAAGATTTCCCGACAAAGGTAGCATCAAGATTTTCCATAGAAGAAGTGCCTTCTTGTGCCAGAGAAGCAGATACAGTTGGAGTCAGTGGACTTGTAAGAGGATCTCATCCGCAAGGAGCAGCCTACAAATTTTCGGATGTTATCAAGTGCTTGTTCAGAAATGACCCTGTCCAGTGTACAGTTGTTTGGAAGTCGAAGAAGCTCAAGAGTTGAGTCCCCCTGAACCTAATTCTATAGTCACCCCTAAATCTCGGGGACGAGATTCTGTTAAGGGGGGAGATTTGTAACATCCCAAAATTTGGGTTTTCAAAAATTTTTGGTTTAGTTTAGCTTCCTAAAAATTTTCGTTGATTTTCTTGCGTTTATAAAGCTTGATTTGAATTTTGTAAAAGCTAAAACAATTTAATTTGATTATTCTAAACCTCAAATAAAATAAATTTAATTTTATTTGGATTCCTTGTGCTTCAAGAAATTCTTCTGTAATTTTTGAGATTTTTCGGAGCTCGTTTGCTATTTATTGGATTTATTCGGGATCGATTTGTATTAAACCATTTTATTGAAATTAATTAATTATTTGGAAAAGTTTATATAAAGTTTTGTTAAAAATATTTTATTTGAGTTCAAAATGTCTCCAAATATTTTCTAGAATTTTTCTAGAATTTTTCTGGTATTTTTATTGCCTCTAATGAATTAATTGAATTACTAGAATTATTTTTATTGGAAATTGCTGGAAAATCCGGATTTTTGGCATTGGGCCTCAATCCTTCTCTCTCCTCCCGCCAGCCCACGACGCCAGCCGGGCCGCCTCCTCCAAGCGTGCGCCGCCTTGGGCCTCCTCAAGACGCCGTGGCCGAACCCACTGGACGCGCCCCACCTCGCCCCCGCTCCCTCCGCTTCGCGCGCCCGAGCGAAACGAGCCAGCCGCGGCGCTACCGCATGGGCCAGGCTGCCACGCGCCTGCGCATGGTGGAGCCACGTCGCCCCTGGGTCCGATCCGCCCACCAAGTGCTCCATCTAATGCCTATAAGACCCGTTTTTGCTCCAAACGCGTCCAGACTTGATTTTTCTTGACCTAGCCGCCACCCCAACTCAGTATAGCCCTCCCATGATCTCTCCCACACATCTTCAACCTCCGGATCTCCCCCAAACCCGAGAAATCCACCCCATGTCCTCTGGATGTCGCCCAACGTCGGCCGAACTTTGGAGCCGCGTCCCGGGCAGCTCGTCGACTCTTTTCGAGATCCTTCTTCGTCATGGTGTGCCACAAGGTACCATCTGTTTGCTGTCCAAAATTCAGCCAATTTGGCCCATGGGATCAAAAGTTATGGCCGTTTCAATCTCGAATCTTGTCGAGGCCATAACTCCCTCAATTTTTCGAGTTTTACCATCCCATCCTCCGAATTTTTTTTATATATATTTAGGCCACCGTTTAGCCGTCGCCGCACGTCGCCTTTTGACGCCGCATATTTTGGCTCGCTCCGGCCGTGTTGTCGCGTCCAATGGGTCATCCCTTACTGTTTTGGACCATCCTTATAATTCTTTCGGCCTCCGTTCGCCGACGAACCCGATTCCGGCCTAAAACCGTCGTTTTCGGCTTAACCCGTTGTTGCCGGTTTGCGTTTCGATTAGCCGTCCTTGGTAGCGTTTTGTCGTGGGTATGTCGTTGCACCGACGGTCGCTACCTTGTTTCATGAGTATCCTATCATTGGTTGACCTCCACCGTTAACGTTCGCCATTAACGGTCCACCGTTAACGTGCGTTGTTAACGTTTCCCCGTTAACGTTCCGTTGACGTTCCTCCGTTAACGTTTTGCCGTTAACGTTTCCCGTTAACGTTTCGCCGTTAACGCGTTCCACCGTTAACGCGCTCCGTCGTTAACGTTTCACCGATAACGCCCGTCGTTAACGCCCGCCGTTAACGTTCCATTGTTAACGTTTCACCGTTAACGCTTCATCGTTAACGCTTGGCTCTCATTGCTTCGTTGTCATCGCATGCGTGCATTCATGCAAGAGCCCTAGTGCGATGTCCTCATCTTCTCTATCATCATGACTGAGCCTAGCCTCATCGTCATGTCATTTTCAAAGCTGAATCAAAACCCTAACCTAAGACCGGTTCGATGAACTAAGTTCATCGTGAGCCGCGTTGTTATCTTTGCAATCTTTCTCGTTGTTTCAATCGTGGTAAGACACCTATCTTGTCTTATCCCTAAAAACCTAATCTGCCTTTAATTGAGAATTCATTCGTGGACTTAGTCGATAGACCATTGGCCATCTGTCTTGCCCTTGTGCCCGATCTAATCTATCAGTCTTCTTCTCTTTTGTTTGATTGTGTCCGTTCGGTCAACAAAAGTCAACTTCAAGAATCAGTTTAGTTCATTGTGAACTAACATATCCTTATGGACCCGATCTATAGATCGAGTGCCCATATGTCACTATCTGTCCAATCAAGATAATAACTTCGGAAGAAATATTCTTCAGAATATTATTCCTTCTTTCCCAGTTATTAATCTTTCCCTTTTCGGTGTCTTCCGAAAGCCCGTCCTCTCTTATCCAATCTTCGATCCAATCCTTTCAAATTACTAAATTCATCCAAGCCGTTGTGCCCAATGTTGTTCGTTCTTAATTTGGAGTTTATTTGAATTGTCTTTTGAGTTTTGTTGTATTTGTGTTTTTTTATCGTTAGACGCGTTGTCCGGAAGTCGTCCTACGGAGCTGAAAGTCAAGGAAGAGAAGATTGAAGATCGAGGATAAAAAGTAAAGAACAGTAAAAGTTGCAAGGGCCAGGCAAGTTGTGCTTTGACCATGTTGATCCCATTTACGAACTTATGTTGTTTCAAATTATTGCATGCTAGTTGGATATAAACTGATTTCAATTAGTTTGGGATTAGATATTTAACCTACTTGTTATTGCCACCTTGTCTATAATAGCTGTACGCCATGAATCATTTGTCACCCTAGGTTTCTTGATTAATAGTTGGCTTTAAATACTTTGCCAACATGGGTTAGTTAGACCGTCAGTAGCTGCTTAGTCTTGCAACGTACCTTTGACATCGTTTTGGAAATACAAAAGCTCAATATTGACTAATGGAATATGCAATGTGTTTTGGAACAGTGTGACGTGTTACCGACACGATGAAGTTGATATGTGGAGGTATTCGTACTTCTTAAATGATGTTGAGTTGTTGTTGGCATTGTGTTACGCAATAATCAACTGGGGTGATAAAATGATTTAGACCGGGGCAAGTGGCAAGATTATGATCGGGTGGGCCAGTTGTGGCATCGGGAATGTTGGTTTGGTTCTTCGGGTAGTCTTGCCCTGGTCATTCTAAGGACTTAACCTTGCAAGCCTTTGAACTGAGTCAATCATACAACCACATGTCTGTAATGGGACGGACCTAGTTGAGTAAGTTACTAATAACTTGCATGTGGTACCTCGGGGTGTCAACTACATCTTTTGTGTAGCTTGAAGGGGCGTGCAGGGCTGCGGCATGGTACCCATCCAACGATATGTCGGTCCCATACTTCGCCTTTGTTAAGGGAAGGGATGGTGTAAGGCAAAAACCGGAGAGGTTCACTTGTGTAGTTAGAAGTTTCCGAAAGGCTTTGTTATGATCACTCATTCGCATACTCTTGTATGGCGATTCACGTCTGACGTGGTGAGTTGATTGTATCTTGTGGGTAAAGTGTATAACCTCTGCAGAGTGTAAAATCTATTCGAATAGCCGTGTCCGTGGTACTGGACAATGCTCGGGGATTACAGTTAAGGGTTAGCTTTTCTCAAAATTGAACTTGGGTTTGGAGGCAGTTTGCCTGTGGAAAAGAGATAACTGGTTAAGGTTGTGGTATGGTTTACTTGTGAAACAGCTGTGGAATCTATTACTGTTATTACTTGTTTTACTGTTTTACAATCTATTATATTTATTTGTGATTGTTGCTTTTCTTCAAAATTACCATTCAGCCTGTCATTTGGAGTAAGCCATGCATATAGTTATTAGACTTGCATTCTGTGCATGACTTGCTGAGTGCTTTATGTACTCACCCCTTGCAAACAAACAATCACCAGTGAGCAAAAGTCTACATCGTCGAAGAAGAAGAAGTTCCGTGAGAAGGCGATTATCTAGGAGTCGAACCCTGTCAGTTGCCTGTGGCGTATTGATGGGATTCACCGATGTTCTTCGTTCCGCTGCTGCTTATTTGGAGTTGAAGCTGTCAAGGCTTCGCAAGTGTAAGGTTGACCTTAAGGTCGTACATTAGTTTATATTTTATAATTGAGTTATTTTTACTTTTCCGCTGTGTATGATTGTGATATTCATCTATGTTGAGACTGTGTGCATTAGCGTGATCCTGGACTAGTGCTGAATACACTGAGGGTCCAGATTTGCAAATTTGGGTCCCGACATAACCAAGCAAATCAGGGGCAACGACAGGGAGCAAAGTTGTCGGAGTTCATGAGGACTCATCCACCCATATTCTCTGGGAATGCCAATCCACTGGAGGCGGATGATTGGCTAATGTCAATAGAAAGGACGTTACACATTGCCCAATGCATGGGAAATGAGAAGGTGCTTTACGCATCTCATCAGTTGGAAGGGATCGCCGCTGAATGGTGGGAAAACTTCTGCGCCACGCGGGAGAAAACTTCTGCGCCACGGCTGCGTTTCATCAGTATCACGTGCCTGAAGGAATAATGGACCTTAAGAAAGAAGAGTTCAGGGCATTAAAGCAAGGTAATCAACCAGTGTCAGAGTATCTGAACAAGTTCACACAGCTTGCACGCTCCGCACCTGAAGATGTAGCGATAGATAAGACCAGACAGTCTCGCTTTATGAAGGGACTCAACTCAGGACTGCAGGTGGGACTGATCACCCATACCTTTTGTCGGGACCCGAATCTGCAAATCCGGACCCTCTGTGTATTCAGCACTAGTCCAGGAACGCGCTAGTGCACACAGTCTTAACATCGGTAAATATCACAATCATACCACTCGATACTAATAAAGTACTTTAATTAAATAGTCAAACTGGTTGCTCAACCTTATGGTCAAGTTACAAATATACGCCACGCAGGGCGAAACTTATTAAGAGAGAAATAATAGCAGCGGAAAATAACATCGTGGCACCTTCCAGTATACCACAGGCAACTGACTGGGACTCGATTCCTAGTTAGACGGTTCCTCTGGAAGCTCCTCCTCCAAAGCTGGTGTAGACTCTTCTTCAACTGGTGTTGTATTGCGGCAAGGGTGAGTACTTGGTACTCAGCAAGTCATGCACAGAATGCAAGCTAATATACTATATGCATGGCTTGATACAAAGGAATAGCTCAAGGTATGTTTGCGAAACTTGACATTTGACAAGTAACATAAGTAGATTCGAAAGCAATAGAAACAAGTATAAGGTCAATAACTTTTCCAGGAGTTTAATCAACATCTTTCCCATGCCTAAACCACATTTCCATCAACATCATTATTTAAACCAAACCCAACCTTTCAAGTCCAAGTTATTTTCAAGAAAGTCTAACCCTTGACTGTAATTCCCGAGCGATGTCCAATACCGCGGACACGGCTATTCGAATAGATTTTACACTCTGCAGAGGTTATGCACTTTACCCACAAGATACAGTCAAACACCACAAAGGCAAGTTCCCGTAACAAAGTCTTTCGGAAACTTCTAACAATACAAGTGGTCCTCTCCGGTGTTGCACACTAACCCTTCCCTTAGCTAAGGCGAAGTTTAGGCCAACCAACCGTTAGATGGGTACCTGGCCGCAGCCCCGGTACGCTCCCCCGTACAACATACACAAAGGGTGTAGTTGACACCCAGAGGTCCCACAGGTACGTTATTAGCAACTTAATCAACTAGGTCCGTCCCATTACAGACATGTGGTTGCACGTTTGACCCAGTTCAAAGGCTTGCAAGGTTAAGTCCTTAGAGTGACCAGGGCAAGACTACCCGAAGAACCAAACCAACATTCCCGGTGCCACAACTGGCCCACCCGATCATTCTTGCCACATGCCCCGGTCAAAAGCTATTTATCAAAGCCCCAGTTGATTACCATGCACCACGTGCCATCAACATCACATGATACCTTTCCAAAACAGGTTCAATATATCATTAAGTCAATATTAACATTTGATTGTCCACAATCATGTCATGAGCACGTAGCAGGTCTAAGCAATATGCTACAACGGTCTAAAAACCCATGTTGGCAATTTAATAATGTCCAACTAGTAAACCACAACTAGGGTGACAAGGGGTCATGGCACATATTTAATTAACCAAGGTGTCATACAGCAATTAGGCATTTATCTAATTCCCCAGAATTAAATAAAGTATTTTCTAATTAAACTAGCATGCAATAAATTAAATCAAAATAGGTTTCAAAATGGTATCAACATGATCAAAGCACAACTTGACTTCAAAAAGTACTTGCTCTTGGTCCTGAGCTGGCTCCTGGGTCAATACTTCTCCTTCGAATCCTTCTAGCACTTCAACGTCTACTCGTAACGCGTGCAAATAGCAACAAATGAATAAAACAGTAGACAAAAAGTGTCCAAACATCCAAATAAAGTTCACAAACAGAGAGAGCATAATTTTATGAATTTTTAGAAACTGGAATCGTCAAATTCGGAGTTTAAACGCGAAAGTTATAGCATTTTGAAGTTTAAATAATCAATTAAATAATATTACAGAGAACAACTTTAGTCCAAAAATTAAATAAAATTCATCATTAGGTAGATCTCAATTTTATACAAATTTAGAAATTTGAATCACTCAAATCGGAGTTAAAATGCAAAAGTTATAAGCGTTTGAAGTTTGAATCAAAATCTGAAATCAATATTCGAATTAATAAATCATTTTCTTTTTCGGAAATTCATTTATTGCGTCAGCATGGACACGTGTCAGCCTCTGATTGGGCGGCTGACGTCAGCCGGTTCACGGGCTCTGCCCACGGCTCGGCTCGGGTCCACCGTGGACCAGGTCCACGGCTCACGTGTCTCTGACAGGTGGGACCCACTGGGGTGATGTCATTGCTGACGTCAGCGGGGACTCAGCCCGTTGCCGACAGGTGGGACCCACTGGTGACGCGTCATTCTTTGTCGGGCGTCACCGCCGACGGCTGGGTGGCGGCCGACGGGTGGGCCCCATGGCGCCGGCGTGACGTCATGGTGCGATCGCCACGTCGGCCGACCACGCTTGAGCGGCGTGTCGGCGTCATGCACGTCTGCAGACGCGCTGACCGCACCGGTCCAACTTCCTCCCACGTGGCGCAATCCCGCCCATTGATTTGAAAATCAATGGCGCGAATTAGATCTGAAGTTTACGCGTTTGGAATAACGCGGTGAATTTGGGCCGTACGATCTAAATCGGACGGTCGAGATCGGATCTAGTGCGGTGCAACGCGTGCTACAAGATTGGATCTAAGCCGTTGGATCTTGATCCGACGGTCCAGATCTAATCTGGAGGGTGAGGGTTTTGGGAACACGTGGCTTACCGTGGCCGTTCGATCTTGATCCGACGGTGTACGGAGCTCGCGGGCGGTGATGACGTTGCGGCGGAGCTGGGTGGCCGGAGGCGGTGACGAAGACGAGCCTGACGGCGCTTGGGGGCGTCTCCGGCGAAGTGAGAGGTACCCACGGGTGCGCCTTGGCTTGAGGACTCGAATCGGGCTCCAACGCGCGGAAGACGGCGACGGCGGCGGACGAGGCAAGAACCGTGGCGGAGGCTTCTCCAACTACGGCGAGCAATAGCGAGTCGGCAGCGGCGGCTAGGGCTAGGGCGCTTAGGGCAAACGACGACGAGGCAAAGGCGAACCTCGGCGCGGTCCGGTATTAAATACACGGACGGCGAGATCCCCGCGAATCCGGCGAAACCGTCTGGCGGCGAGTCCGTCCGGACACGCAGCGGCGGCGTGGCTTGATCTCGGCCCGTCCACGTGGCGCGACGGACGGCTGGGATCGCTTCGAATCTTGGCCGTGATCTCGTGAGTTGATCCTGACCATTGGATTTCGATCCAACGGTCGGGATCGGTTAGGGTCCGGGTTGGGTTCGGTCGAGTCAACTGGCTCGGGCCGGACTCGAGTCCAACTCGGGTTCCGACTCGGTCGGATGAACAGTACTCGACCCAATTGATTTTTCCAGCGATTTAATAATTCGATTAATTCCCAGAAATTCATTTAATTCATTAAATATAGTAAAATACTCAGAAAAATTCCAGAAAAATTTTGGAAAATATTTTGGAACATTTTGGACTCAAATAAAATATTTACAATAAAATTTTATTTGCAAAGTTAAATTCTTTAATTATTTCAAAGTGGAATAAATTCAAATAAATTCCAAATAAATCCAAAGAAATTCCAGAAAATTCCAAAAATTCACCAAAGTGCCAAATCACACATGAATTTAAGAAAGCAAAATTTTGGGGTGTTACACCTTTCCAGATTTCCAAGAGTTGGTGAACAAGGTGCTCATCCTTGAGGAGAAGCGCAAGGAACTGGATGAGAATCGGAAGCGCAGAATGCAACAGCAGGGATCACGTCAGGGAACGCAGCAGCGTTTGCGAGTTGCGCTGAATCAGTTTTTTAGATTTCAACCGCAGAATGCAGCGAGAACACCGTCGCCAGCACCGAGGCCTGTTAATCAGAATTTCCAGACTCCAGCCCCAGCCAGGAACGCCGCTACAAGCAACCAGCAGGGCACAGTGAGGCGTTGTTATACATGCAATGAGCCAGGGCATTTCTCCAACAGTTGCCCTAAGAAGATAGCAGGAGTGACCCCAGTTCGCTTCAACTTGGGATCCACACGGCTAGGACACTGCACCAGGGCAAACCGCGAGCAAAGACACCAGAGCCGCACCCTGGCGTGGCGAGAGGCAGAGTCAATCACGTGACCGCAGATGCACTTCAGAATGCCACGTACGTCATACTGGGTAAGATACTTGTAACACCCCAAAATTTTGCTTTTCTTAAATTCATGTGTGATTTGGCACCTTGGTGAATTTTTGGAATTTTCTGGAATTTATTTGGATTTATTTGGAATTTATTTGAATTTATTCTATTTTTAAATAATTAAAGAATTTAACTTTGCAAATAAAATATTGTTGGAAATATTTTATTTGAGTCCAAAATGTTCCAAAATATTTTCCAGAATTTTTCTGGAATTTTTCTGAGTATTTTACTATTTTTTATGAATTAAATGAATTTCTGGGAATTAATTGAATTATTAAATCGCTGGAAAAATCAAATCGGGTCGAGTACTGTTCATCCGACCGAGTCGGAACCCGAGTCGGACTCGAGTCCGACCCGAGCCAGCCGACTCGACCGAACCCAACCCTAACCCAGATCAGATCCGAACTGTTGGATCAAGATCCAACGGTCAGGATCAACCCGCGCGAGACCACGGCCGCACCCGAGCGATCCCGGCCGTCCATCGTGCCATGTGGACGGCTGAGATCAAGCCACGTCGCCTCGCCATGTCCGGGACGGACTCCGCCGCCCGTACCGGCTCCGTCACGGATTCCGCGGGGATCTCGGCGTCCGGGCCAGTATTTAATGCCCGGATGCGTGCCCGAGGTTCGCACTAGCCTCGTGCATCGATTGCCCCACGTACCCTAGCCCTAGCCGCCGCCGTCCTCCCGCTATTGCTCGCCGTAGTTGGTGAGGCCTCCGCCGCTGTTTTTGCTTCGCCCCGCCGCCGTCCGCCGTCTTCCGCCGCAATTGAACCCAGCTCCGGGACCCCAGGCCAAGGCGCACCCGTGGGTACGTCTCACTCCGCCGAAAAGACCCCGAAGCGCCGTCGGGCTCGTCGTCGTCTTCATCTCCGGTGGCCTCTGCTCCGCCGTGTCGCCATCGCCGTTCGCAAGCACTGTGAGCCGTTGGATCTCCATCGCACGGTCCAGATCATGCCACGTCGTCCCGCCGGTGAGATCCCGTTCCAAACCCCAGATCCAATCTCAGCCGTTAGATCTAGATCGTACGGTTAGCGTTAGCCGCGTTTTACGCGTTAGATTGGATCTCAACCGTTGGATCTAGATCCAACGGTCCGAATTGACCGCGTTAACCCAAACGCGTGAAAGCCAGATCCAATCTGGGCCGTTGATTTTCAAATTAACGGCCGAGATCAAGCCACGCGTCCAGAAGGCTGACCGTCGCGGTCAGCGCGGCCAACGTACTCACGCGTGTGTGACGCTGACACGCCGGGCACGCGTGTCAGTGACCGCAACATGACGTCACGCTGACGTCATGGCAGGCCCGCATGTCAGCGGCCACCCCAGCCGTGCGGTGATGTCAGCCGTGACGTCACGGTGGAGTCCCACTGTCGATCACGCGTCTTTGTGGACCGAGTCCACGGTGGATCGAGCCAAACCATGGACCACGTCCTTGGACCAGCTGACGTCAGCCACCCAATCAGGTGCTGACACGTGTCCTTGCTGACGCAATAAATGAATTTCCAAAAAATAAAATGATTTATTAATTTGAATAATAGATTTCAGAATTTTTTTAAAACTTCAAACGCTTATAACTTTTGCATTTTAACTCCGATTTGAGTGATTCAAATTTCTAAATTTGTATAAAATTGTGACCTACCTAATGTTGAATTTATTTAATTTTTGGAATAAAGTTTTTCTCTGTAATATTATTTAATTGATTAATTAAACTTTAAATACTTACAACTTTTGCGTTTCAACTCCGAATTTGACGATTCCAGTTTCTAAAATTTTATAAAATTATGCTCTCTCTGTTTGTGAACTTTATTTGGATGTTTGGACACTTTTTGTCTACTGTTTATTTATTTATTGCTATTTGCACGCTTTACGAGTAGACGTTGAAGTGCCCGAAGGCTTCGAGGGAGAAGTGTTGACCCAGGAGCCAACTCAGGACCAAGAGCAAGTACTCTTTGAAGGCAAGTTGTGCTTTGACCATGTTGATCTCATTTTGAAATCTATTTTGATTCAATGTATTGCATGCTAGTTTAATTAGAAAATACTTTATTTAATTATGGGAATTAGATAAATGCCTAATTGTTGTATGACACCTTGGTTAATTAATTATGTGCCATGATCCCTTGTCACCCTAGTTGAGGTTTAAATAGTTGGACATTATTAAATTGCCAACATGGGAATTTAGACCGTTGTAGTATATTGCTTAGACCTGCTACGTGCCCATGACATGATTTTGGACAATCAAATGTTAATGTTGACTTAATGATATATTGAACCTGTTTTGGAAAGGTATCATGTGTTGTGATGTTGATGGCACGTGGTGCATGGTAATCAACTCGGGTTTGATAAACAGATTTGACCGGGGCATGTGGCAAGAATGATCGGGTGGGCCAGTTGTGGCACCGAGAACGTTGTGTTGGTTCTTCGGGTAGTCTTGCCCTGGTCACCCTAAGGACTTAACCTTGCAAGCCTTTGAACTGAGTCAATCTTGCAACCACATGTCCATAATGGGACGGACCTAGTTGATTAAGTTGCTAATAACGTACCTGTGGGACCTCTAGGTGTCAACTATACCTTTTGTGTAGTTGTACGGGGGAGCGTACCGGGGCTGCGGCCAGGTACCCATCTAACGGTGGATTGGCATAAACTTCGCCTTCGCTAAGGGAAGGGTTAGTGTGCAATCACCGGAGAGGACCACTTGTACTCTTATAGGTTTCCGAAAGACTTTATTACGGAAACTCGCCTTTGTGGTGTTTGACTGTATCTTGTGGGAAAAGTGCATAACCTCTGCAGAGTGTAAAATCTATTTGAATAGCCGTGTCCGCGGTATTGGACATCGCTCGGGGATTACAGTCATGGTTTAGACTTTCTCAAAAATAACTTGGACTTGAAAGGTTGGGTTTGGTTTTGATGGGAAATGTGGATTAGGAATGGGAAAGATGTTTATTAAACTCCTGGAAAAGTTATTTATGCTTTACTTGTTCTACTGCTTTCGAATCTACTTATGATACTTGTTAAAATGCTGTTCACTGCAAACAAACCTTGAGCTATTCCTTTGTATTAAGCCATGCATATAGTATATTAGTTGCATTCTGTGCATTACTTGCTAAGTACCAAGTACTCACCCTTGCCGCAATACAACACCAGTTGAAGAGGAGACTACACCAGCTTTGGAGGAGGAGCTCCAAGAGGAACCATCTAACTAGGAATCGAGTCCCAGTCAGTTGCCTATGGTATACTGGATGGCGCCACGAAGTTATCTTATTTTTCCGCTGCTATTATTTCTCTTTTAATAAGTTTCGCCCTGCGAGGCGTATATTTGTAACTTGACCTTAAGGTCAAGCAACCAGTTTGATTATCTAATTAAAGTACTTTATTAGTATCGAGTGGTATGATTATGATATTTACCAACGTTGAGACTGTGTGCACTAGCGCGTTCCTAGACTAGTGCTGAATACACAAAGGGTCCGGATTTGCAGATTCGGGTCCCGAAAGAGGTGGTATCAGAGCCATACTGACTGTAGGCTCACCCATAGTTAGAATGGTCGTAGTGAGGATAAAACCTATTTTCTAAAGCTAAAAGTTGGTCAAGATAATGAATGAAATCTCGACTTACCCCTTTCTTTCTTGTTCATACCCTTGCTGAGTTCTTTCGTCTTCCACATTGATTTTTAAAGTGTTGCGTTCTTACGCGAGCGTCTTTTGACAGATGATGATGAAGAACAACTACGCAGAGCGTGAAGGAGGCTATGCCGCAGAGTTGTGGCGTATGCTTCAGTTTCTTGGAGGTTTCGAGAGGCCGCTCTACCGAGGGACTACACTTGTGCAAGCAGGACTGGTCATAGGATGGGACGTCCGGATCACGGTGTATGCCCGAGAGAAGACAAAGTTCAGCCGCCCTTTCCACTTCACCGCCAGGAGGTCTACCTTTGAGATTGGAATCCAGGAGGTGTCGCGTCGAGCGATGCAGTAGATCGCTCGCACCTACTCCAGGGAGCTGGAAGGCACAGTGTTTCGTCACCACCCACGCCGAGACAGCAGAGTTCAACGGAAGCCGATAGAGGATGAGGATGCTACCGTCACTCACTTGGCTAGATTCGTCGCCGCTCAGGAGGAGCTGATCGAAGACACAGTTCAGGAGTTGAAGAAGGCTCGCGAGCAGGTTGAAGAAGAGAAGAAGCACTTGGAGAATGCTCGTGAGTATGTCGCCTATGCTGCGAAAAGAATCGCAGAATTGGAGACTGCACTGTATGGACCGGGCCCCGATCTAGTGTTGGAGTTGGATGCTCCAGACCCAGAGGAGGAACCAGAAGAGGCGCCACCTGCACCCGCGCCACAGCCACAGCAACAGCCAGATCCAGAGTCAGAGGAAGACGCCGCGTCGTCAACCACAGCTGCAGTTGCAGGGCATGGCGATTATTTCGCGCCGATGCCGTCGCACCCCCACCCAGGCAGTGGAGGTTTTCTAGACGAGTGAGCATAGGTTTTGAGGTTGAGACTCCTTTGTCGAGTCGTGTTATAGAATAAGAGTCACCCTTTAGAGGCGTTGGTTTTTCATTGGTTGCTGAGTGTGCAGTATGTGTTGCAAGGCCCTTAGGCATTGTAAGCGACCATACCAAGTTATTACTATTATTAATAATAAAGTTGGATTTTGGGTTACACTTTTCCCCCGCATAGTTTCTCTATTACTTGTCTATTCTTGTTCCCTCTCATCTCTAAAACTTGGAGCAATCGATAGATGGTGAACACCCACAGAAACCTTGGAGGCAACGGCAGTGGTTCTCGCCCAGCTGGAAACCCCAACAATGGAACCCCTGCACCCCAACCAGCACCGCCAGTTGACATGCAGAATTTTGGAGCTTTTCTTGCTGCTCAGACTCAGTTAATGCATGCTATGATGCAACAGATACAACACGTCACTGCTCAGGCCACTGCTAATCAAGTCAATCACGGACAACGCCAGAATACAAGACTGTCAGAGTTCATGAGGATTCACCCACCCACTTTCTCCGGGAATGCCAATCCGTTGGAAGCCGATGATTGGTTAAGGTCAATTGAGAGGAAGCTACACATTGCTCAATGCATGGGAAATGAGAAGGTAATTTACGCTTCTCATCAGTTGGAAGGAACAAATTGAATGGTGGGAGAACCTGCGCCACAGGAGAACCCTCGAGGACATCACCGGGAGGAGTTCTGACCGCATTTCGCCAGTATCATGTGCCAGAAGGAATTATGGACCTCAAGAAGGAGGAGTTCAGAGCACTGAAGCAAGGTAATCAGCCAGTGGCCGAATACCTGAACAAGTTCACACAGCTTGCTCGCTACGCACCTGAAGACGTAGCGACAGATAAAACCAGACAGTCTCGCTTTATGAAGGGACTTAACTCAGGACTGCAAGTGGGACTGATCACCCACACCTTTCCAGATTTTCAAGAGTTGGTGAATAAAGCACTTATTCTTGAGGACAAGTGCAAGGAGCTGGACGACAACTGGAAGCGCAAGATGCAACAGCAGGGATCGCGTCAGTGAGCGCAGCAACGTTTGAGAGTTGCGCCAAAT